>CM038671.1:91111310-91711310 GCA_021605145.1 Aegilops bicornis | reverse complement strand
TCTAGCATGAATAATAAACATTTATCATGATATAAGGAAATAAATAATAACTTTATTATTGCCTCTAGGGCATATTTCCTTCAGTCTCCCACTTGCACTAGAGTCAATAATCTAGTTCACTCAAGAATGATTCTAACACCCATGGAGTCTTGGTGCTGATCATGTTTTGCTCGTGGAAGAGGCTTAGTCAATGGGTCTCGCAACGCTCAGATCCGTATGTATTTTGCAAATCTCTATGTCTCCCACTTGGACTTGGTCCCGAATGGAATTGAAGCGCCTCTTGATATGCTTGGTCCTCTTGTGAAATCTGGATTCCTTTGCCAAGGCAATTGCACCAAAGATTGTCACAGAAGATCTTCATTGGTCCCGATGCACTAGGTACAACACCTAGATCGGAAATGAACTCTTTCATCCAGACTCCTTCATTTGTCGCTTCAAGCAGCTATGTACTCCGCTTCACATGTAGATCCCGCCACGACGCTTTGTTTAGAACTGCACCAACCGACAGCTCCACCGCTTAACAAAAACACGATCCGGTTTGCGATTTAGAATCGTCCGGATCAGTGTCAAAGCTTGCATCGACGTAACCATTTACGACTAGCTCTTTGTCACCTCCATATACGAGAAACATATCCTTAGTCCTTTTCGTATTTCAGGATGTTCTTGACCGCTGTCCGATGATCCACTCTGGATTACTTTGGTACCTTCCGCCAAGCTTACAGCCTAAGCATACGTCAGGTCTGGTACACAACATTGCATACATGATAGAGCCTATGGCTGAAGCATAGGGAACATCTTTCATTTTCTCTCTATCTTCTGCTGTGGTCGGGCATTGAGTCTGACTCAATCTCACACCTTGTAATATAGGCAAAAAACCTTTCTTTGCCTGATCCATTTTGAATTTCTTCAAAACTTTATCAAGGTATGTGCTTTGTGAAAGTCCAATTAAGCGTCTTGATCTATCTCTATAGATCTTGATGCCCAATATGTAAGCAGCTTCACCAAGGTCTTTCATCGAAAAACTCTTGTTCTAGTATCCCTTTATGCTATCCAGAAATTCTATATCATTTCCGATCAGTAATATGTCATCTACATATAATATCGTAAATGCTACAGAGCTCCCACTCACTTTCTTGTAAATACAGCTTCTCCAAAAGTCTCAGTATAAACCCAAATACTTTGATCACACTATCAAAGCGCTTATTCCAACTCCGAGATGCTTGCACCAGTCCATAAATGGATCACCGGAGCTTGCACACTTTGTTAGCTCCCTTTGGATCGATAAAACCTTCCGTTGCATCATATACAACTCTTCTTCCGTAAACCCATTCAGGAATGCGGTCTTTACATCCATTTGCCAAATTTCATAATCATAAAATGCGGCAATTGCTAACATGATTCGGACAGACTTAAGCATCGCTACGGGTGAGAAGGTCTCATCGTAGTCAATCCCTTGAACTTGTCGAAAACCCTTTGCGATAAGTCGAGCTTTGTAGACAAAGCAATATTACCGTCGTCGGTCTTCTTCTTGAAGATCCACTTGTTTTCTATTGCTTGCCGACCCTCGGGCAAGACAACCAAAGTCCACACTTTGTTTTCATACATGGATCCCATCTCGAATTTCATGGCCTCAAGCCATTTTGCGGAATCTGGGCTCACCATCGCTTCTTCATAGTTCGTAGGTTCATCATGATCTAGTAGCATGACTTCCGTAACAGGATTGCCGTACCACCGGTGCGGATTTTATTCTCGTTGATCTACGAGGTTACGTAGTAACTTGATCTCAAGTTTCATGATCAACATCATCAACTTCCTCACTATTTGGTGTAGATATCGCAGTAAACTGGTTTCGTGATAAACTACTTTCAAATAAGGGAGAAGGTACGATTACCTCATCAAGTTCTACTTTTCTCCCACTCACTTCTTTCGAGAGAAACTCCTTCTCTAGAAAGGATCCATTCTTAGCAACAAATGTCTTGCCTTCGGATCTGTGATAGAAGGTGTACCCAATCGCCTCCTTTGGATATCCTATGAAGATACATTTCTCCGATTTAGGTTCGAGCTTATCAGGTTGAAGCTTTTTCACATAAGCATCGCATCCCCAAACTTTAAGAAGCGACAACTTTGGTTTCTTGCTAAACCACAGTTCATAAGGTGTCGTCTCAATGGATTTTGACGGTGTTCTATTCAGCGTGAATGCGGCCGTCTCAAGAGCATAACCCCAAAACGATAGCGGTAAATCAGTAAGAGACATCAAAGATCACACCATCTCTAGTAAAGTGCGACACGACGCTCGGACACACCATTGCGCTTGTGGTGTTCCGGTGGCGTGAGTTGCGTAAACTATTCCGCATTGTTTCAAATGTAGACCAAACTCGTAACTCAAATATTCGCCTCCACGATCAGATCGTAGAAACTTTATTTTCTTATTACGATGATTTTCAACTTCACTCAAAATTCTTTGAACTTTTCAAATGTCTCGGACTTATGTTTCATTAAGAAGATATACCCATATCTCGCTTAAATCATCCGTGAAGGTGAGAAAATAACGATATCCGCCATTTAGCCTCAATATTCATTGGACCACATACATCTGTATGTATGATTTCCAATAAATCCGTTGCTCTCTCCATAGTACCGGAGAACGGGTTTTAGTCATCTTGCCCATGAGGCACGGTTCGAAGTGCCAAGTGATTCATAATCAAGTGACTCCAAAAGTCCATCAAGATGGAGTTTCTTCATGCGCTTTATACCGATATGACCTAAACGGCAATGCCACAAATAAGTCGCACTATCATTATCAACTCTGCATCTTTTGGTTTCAACATTATGAATATGTGTATTACTACTATCGAGATTCATTAAAAATAGACCACTCTTCAAGGGTGCATGACCATAAAAGATATTATTCATATAAATAGAACAACCTTTATTCTCTCGATTTAAATGAATAACCGTCTCGCATCAAACAAGATCCAGATATAATGTTCATGCTTAACGCCGGCACCAAATAACAATTATTTAGGTCTAAAACTAATCCCGAAGGTAGATGTAGAGGTAGCGTGCCGACCGCGATCACATCGACTTTGGAACCATTTCCCACGCCGCATCGTCACCTCGCCCTTTGCCGTTGTTCGCTAATCAGTAGTCCCTGCTTCGAGTTGCAAATATTAGCAATGTAACCAAGATTATCAAATACCCAGTGCTACTGCGAGCTCTAGTAAGGTACACATCAATAACATGTATATCACATATACCTTTGTTCACCTTGCCATCCTTCTTATCCGCCAAATACTTGGGGCAGTTCCGCTTCAAAGGACTACCGCTTGGCAAGAGAAGCACTCGATTTCAGGTTTAGGTCCAGACTTGGGTTTCTTCCTTGAGCAGCAACTTGTTTGCTGTTCTTCTTGAAGTTCCCCTTCTTCTTCCCTTTGCCTTTCTTCTTTAAACTAGTGGTCTTATTGACCATCAACACTTGATGCTCCTTCTTGATTTCTACCTCCGCAGCCTTCAGCATTGCGAAGAGCTCGAGCATAGTCTTTACTAACCCTTGCATATTATAGTTCATCACGAAGCCTTTGTAGCTTGGTGGCGGTGATTGAAGAATTCTGTCAATGACACAATCATCCGGAAGATCAACTCCCGCTTGAGTCAAGTGATTGTAATACCCAGACATTCCGAGTATGTGCTCACCGATGCACCCATTCTCCTCCATTTTGCAGCTATAGAACTTATTGGAGACTTCATATCTCTCAATCCGGCATTCTGTTGAAATATCAACTTCAACTCTTGGAACATCTCATATGCTCCACGACTTTCAAAACGCCGTTGAAGACCCGGTTCTAAGCCGTAAAGCATGGCACACTGAACTATAGAGTAGTCATCACTTTGCTCGCCAGACGTTCTTAACATCGTCGGTTGCATCAAGAAGAGTTCGGCACCTAGCGGTGCATCCAGACGTAACTCTTACGTGCAAAGCAATGAGGATAATCCTCGTGTTACGGACCCAGTCCGTGTAATTGCTACCATCATCTTTCAACTTTGCTTTCTCAAGGAACGCATTAAAATTCAACGGAACAACAACACGAGTCATCTATCTACAAATGTATATAGATAAGCAAGATACTATCGTGTACTAAGTTCATGATAAATTTAAGTTCGCTTAATCATATTACTTAAGAACTCCCACTTAGACAGACATCTCTCTAGTCATCTAAGTGATCACGTGATCCAAATCAACTAAACCATAACCGATCATCACGTGAGATGGAGTAGTTTTCAATGGTGAACATCTTATGTTGATCATATCTACTATATGATTCACGCCGACCTTCGGTCTCCGTGTTCCGAGGCCATATCTGCATATGCTAGGCTCGTCAAGTATAACTCGAGTATTCTGCGTGTGCAAAACTGGCTTGCACCCGTTGTAGATGGACGAGAGCTTATCACACCCGATCATCACGTGGTGTCTCTCAAGACGCATTTAACTTTGGCAACGGTGCATACTCAGGAGAACACTACTTGATAATTTTAGTGAGAGATCATCTTAAAATGCTACCGTCAATCAAAGCAAAATAAGATGCATAAAGGATAAACATCACATGCAATCAATATAAGTGATATGATATGGCCATCATCATCTTGTGCTTGTGATCTCCATCTCCAAGCACCGTCATGATCACCATCGTCACCGCGCGACACCTTGATCTCCATCGTAGCATCGTTGTCGTTACGCCATCTATTGCTTCTACGACTATCGCTACCGCTTAGTGATAAAGTAAAGCAATTATGTATGCGTTGCATTTCATACAATAAAGCGACAACCATATGGCTCTCGCCATTGCCGATAACTCGGTTACAAAACATGATCATCTTATACAATAAAATATAGCATCACGTCTTGACCATATCACATCACAACATGCCCTGCAAAAACAAGTTAGACGTCCTCTACTTTGTTGTTGCAAGTTTTACGTGGCTGCTACAGTCGAGCAAGAACCGTTCTTACCTACGCATTAAAACCACAACGATACTTCGTCAAATAGACTCCGCTTTAACCTTCTCAAGGACCGGGCGTAGCCACTCGGTTCAACTAAAGTGAGAGAGACAGACACCCGCCAGCCACCTTTAAGCACGAGTGCTCGTGAACGGTGAAACCAGTCTCGCGTAAGCGCACGCGTAATGTCGGTCCGGCCGCTTCATCTCACAATACCGCTGAACCAAAGTATGACATGCTGGTAGGTAGTATGACTTGTATCGCCCACAACTCACTTGTGTTCTACTCGTGCATATGACATCAACGCATAAAACCAGGCTCGGATGCCACTGTTGGGGAACGTAGTAATTTCAAAAAATTTCCTACGCACACACAGGACCATGGTGATGGCATAGCAACGAGAAGGGAGAGTGTTGTCTACGTACCCTCGTAGACCAAAGCGGAAGCGATCACAACGTAGAGGAAGTAGTCGACGTTCTCCTCGCGATCCAGCCGATCCCAGTACATTACATTCGGGCGCCCGAGTCGATGATGACGTAGAGGAAGTAGTCAGACGTTCTCCTCGCGATCCAGCCGATCCCAGCGCCGTTACATTCGGCGCCCGAGTTCTTGGCACACGCTCAGCTCGATGACGCTCCTCGGGCTCCGATCCAAAGAAAGCTCCGGGAGAGGGAGTTCCACAAGACGACGGCGTGGTGGACGATATTGATGTTTCACCGACGAGGGCTTCGCCTAAGCACCGCCACGATATGACCGAGGTGGAATATGGTGGAGGGGCACCAGACACGGCTAAGGAACGATCTCAAGGATCAACTTGTGTGTGTTCTAGGGTGCCCCCACCCCGTGATATAAAGGAGGGAGGAGGAGGTGGCCGGCCACAAGGGGGCGCACCATGGGGCGGGGGAAACCTACTCCAAGTAGGTTTCCCTCTTTTCCTTATCTTACTTGGAGGGGGAAGGAAGGAGTACTAGTATTAGGAAGTAGTACTAGTAGTAGGAATAGGAAGAGGGGGAAGGAGAAAGGAAAGGGGGGGCCGGGCCCCTCCCCAATTCGGATTGGGCTTGGGGGGCGCGCCCCCCTCCCTTGTTCCTTCTCCCTTCCTCCTACATGGGCCCAATAAGGCCCATATACCTCCCGGGGTTCCAGAACCTCCTCAAGCTCCAAACTTCTCCTAACCTTTCCGATGTCCAAATATATCCGTCCAATATATTAATCTTTATGTCTCGACCATTTCGAGACTCCTCGTCATGTCCGTGATCATATCCGGGACTCGAACAACCTTCGGTACATCAAAATACACAAACTCATAATATAACCGCCATCGAAACCTTAAGCGTGCGGACCCTACGGTTCGAGAACAATGTAGACATGACCGAGACACATCTCCGGTCAATAACCAATAGCGGGACCTGGATGCCCATATTGGTTCCTACATTTTCTACGAAGATCTTTATCGGTCAGACCGCATAACAACATACGTTGTTCCCTTTGTCATCGGTATGTTACTTACCCGAGATTCGATCGCCGGTATCCAATACCTAGTTCAATCTCACATCGGCAAGTCTCTTTACTCGCTCCGTAATACATCATCTCACAACTAACTCATTAGTTGTAATGCTTGCAAGGCTTATGTGATGTGTATTACCGAGAAGGCCCAAAGATACCTCTCCGACAATCGGAGTGACAAAACCTAATCTCGAAATACGCCAACCCAACAAGTACCTTTGGAGACACCAGTAGTACTCCTTTATGATCACCCGATTACGCTAGACGCTTTGGTAGTACCCAAAGTGTTCCTCCGTAAACGGGAGTTGCATAATCTCATAGTTACAGGAACATGTATAAGTCATGAAGAAAGCAACAAAGAACATACTAAACGATCAAGTGCTAGGCTAACGGAATGGGTCATGTCAATCGATCATTCTCCTAATGATGTGATCTCGTTAATCAAATGACAACTCATGTCTATGGTTAGGAAACATAACCATCTTTGATTAACGAGCTAGTCAAGTAGAGGCATACTAGTGACACTGCTTGTCTATGTATTCACACATGTATTATGTTTCCGGTTAATACAATTCTAGCATGAATAATAAACATTTATCATGATATAAGGAAATAAATAATAACTTTATTATTGCCTCTAGGGCATATTTCCTTCAGTGGGGTCGGCAACCGAAGAAATTTTCGCACAGAGACACGAAAAGCAGCAAGATACATGATGGTGTTTGGGGTAAAGTGGTGGAGTTACGCCCCAAAGAAGTTCAAGAAACCCTGAAAGAAAGGGTGGGGAGGCAAGGAGAACCAGCGGTCGATGTGAGTAGCAAGGAGAACGCACACACCCTCCTGCGGCTCGGTCTCGTTCCCCGGAAGTCGCGCCGATTCGTGAGGGATCAGTCCCCCTTCGACCAAGTCGTCGATGTCGTCCTGGCGGATCGCCGAGCGAATCCAGTCACCCTGGATCCATCCCGGCGGCAGGCCGGACCTCGAGGATGATCCGCCCCAGCTGGACTTCTTCCCCTTCGCCTTCACCGTCGCCTTCTTCACACGCTCCAGTGCCACCGTCTTCTCCTTCCCCATCGCGGCGAGCAGAGCTCAAAAGGGGCGGCGGCGGCGCTGGCGCAGGAGCAGGTGCAACGGAGAAAACTAAGAGGAAAAGAGAGGAATGAGGACGCACTATTCAAAAACCCTGACACTGCGCCTTATATGGAGTCGCTTCCTGCTACCTCTTGAGCACTGCGTTGGTTTTCCCTTGAAGAGGAAAGGGTGATGCAGCAAAGTAGCGTAAGTATTTCCCTCAGTTTTTGAGAACCAAGGTATCAATCCAGTAGGAGGCTACGCATGAGTCCCTCGTGACCGCACAATACAAATAAATCCTCGCAACCAACGCGATAAGGGGTTGTCAATCCCTTCACAGTCACTTACGAGAGTGAGATCTGATAGATATGATAGGATAATTTTTTTTGTATTTTTATGATAAAGATGCAAAGTAAAATAAAAGAAAAGTAAAAAGCAAAGGAAATAACTAACTGTTGGAAGATTTAATATGATGGAGATAGACCCGGGGGCCATAGGTTTCACTAGTGGCTTCTCTCAAGAGCATAAGTATTTTACGGCGGGTGAACGAATTCATCATGTTGAGCAATTGATGTAATTGAGCATAGTTATGAGAATATCTAGGTATGATCATGTATATAGGCATCACGTCCGAGACAAGTAGACCGACTCGCCTGCATCTACTACTATTACTCCACTCATCGACCGCTATCCAAAGATGCATCTAGAGTATTAAGTTCATGAAAACAGAGTAACGCTTTAAGCAAGATGACATGATGTAGAGGGATAAATTCATGCAATATGATAAAACCCCATCTTGTTATCCTCGATGGCAACAATACAATACGTGCCTTTGCTGCCCCTCATCACATCGGGAAAGGACACCGCAAGATTGAACCCAAAGCTAAGCACTTCTCCCATTGCAAGAAAAACCAATCTAGTAGGCCAAACCAAACTGATAATTCAAGAGACTTGCAAAGATAACCAATCATACAAAAAAGAATTCAGAGAAGATTCAAATATTGTTCATAGATAATCTTGATCATAAACCCACAATTCATCGGTCTCAACAAACACACCGCAAAAAGAAGATTACAAATAATAGATCTCCACGAGAGAGGGGAGAACATTGTATTGAGATTCAAAAGAGAGAAGAAGCCATCTAGCTACTAACTATGGACCCAAGGTCTCAAGTAAACTACTCACACTTCTTCAGAGATGCTATGGTGTTGATGTAGAAGCCCTCCGTGATGGATGCCCTCCCATGGAGCTCCTAACAGGCCCCAAGATCTCGTGGGCATGTAAGGTTGCGGCGGTGTGGAATTAGGTTTTTGGCTCCATATCTGATCGTTTGGGGTACGTAGGTATATATAGGAGGAAGGAGTACGTCGGTGGAGCAACAGGGGGCCCACGAGGGTGGAGGGCTCGCCCTGGGGGGGGCGCCCCCCTACCTCGTGGCCTCCTCTTTTGTTTCTTGTGGTAGGGTCCAAGTCTCCCGGATCATATTCTTCCTAAAAATCACGTTCCCGAAGGTTTCATTCCGTTTGGACTCCGTTTGATATTCCTTTTTCTGAAACTCAAATAGGCAAAAACAAAGAATTTCGGGCTGGGCCTCCGGTTAATAGGTCAGTCCCAAAAGTAATATAAAAGTGAATAATAAATCCCAATAATGTCCAAAACAGTAGATAATATAGCATGGAGCAATCAAAAATTATAGATACGTTGGAGACGTATCAAGCATCCCCAAGCTTAATTCCTGCTCGTCCTCGAGTAGGTAAATGATAAAAAAGATAATTTTTGATGTGGAATGCTACTTGGCATAATTTCAATGTAATTCTTCTTAATTGTGGTATGAATATTCAGATCCGAAAGATTCAAGACAAAAGTTTAATATTGACATAAAAAAATAATAATTCTTCAAGCATACTAATAAAGCAATTATGTCTTCTCAAAATAACATGGCCAAAGAAAGTTATCCCTACAAAATCATATAGTCTGGCTATGCTCTATCTTCACCACACAAAGTATTTAAATCATGCACAACCCGATGACAAGCCAACCAATTGTTTCATACTTTTGACATTCTCAAACTTTTTCAATCTTCACGCAATACATGAGCGTGAGCCATGGATATAGCACTATATGTGGACTAGAATGGTGGTTGTGGAGAAGGCAAAAGGGAGAAGATAGTCTCACATCAACTAGGCGTATCAACGGGCTATGGAGATGCCCATCAATAGATATCAATGTGAGTGAGTAGGGATTGCCATGCAACGGATGCACTAGAGCTATAAGTATATGAAAGCTCAACAAAAGAAACTAAGTGGGTGTGCATCCAACTCGCTTGCTCACAAAGACCTAGGGCATTTTGAGGAAGCCCATCATTGGAATATACAAGCGAAGTTCTATAATGTAAAATTCCCACTAGTATATGAAAGTGACAAAATGAGAGACTCTCTATCATGAAAATCATGGTGCTACTTTGAAGCACAAGTGTGGTAAGAGGATAGTAACATTGTCCCTTCTCTCTTTTTATCTCATTTTTTTATTTGGGCCTTTTCTCTTTTTTTTATGGCCTCTTTTTTTTCGTCCGGAGTCTCATCCCGAGTTGTGGGGGAATCATAGTCTCCATCATCCTTTCCTCACTTGGGACAATGCTCTAAAAATGATGATCATCACACTTCTATTTTCTTACAACTCAACAATTACAACTCGATACTTATATGACTCTATATGAATGCCTCCGGTGGTGTACCGGGATATGCAATGAATCAAGAGTGACATGTATGAAAGAATTATGAACGGTGGCTTTGCCACAAATACAATGTCAACTACATGATCATGCAAAGCAATATGACAATGATGGAGCATGTCATAATAAACGGAACGGTGGAAAGTTGCATGGCAATATATCTCGGAATGGCTATAGAAATGCCATGATAGGTAGGTATGGTGGCTGTTTTGAGGAAGGTTTATGGTGGGTTTATGATACCGGCGAAAAGTGCGCAGCATTAGAGAGGCTAGCAATGGCGGAAGGAAGAAGAGTGCGTATAATCCATGGACTCAATATTAGTCATAAAGAACTCATATACTTATTGCAAAAATCTACAAGTTATCAAAGTAAAGTATTACGCGCATGCTCCTAGTGGGATAGATTGGTAGGAAAAGACCATCGCTCGTCCCCGACCGCCACTCATAAGGAAGACAATCAATAAATAAATTATGCTCCGACTTCATCACATAACGGTTCACCATACATGCATGCTACGGGAATCACAAACTTTAACACAAGTATCTCTCAAATTCAAAATACTCAACTAGCATGACTCTAATATCACCATCTTTATATCTCAAAACAATTATCTAGCATCAAACTTCTCATAGTATTCAACACACTCATAAGAATTTTTACTAATCTTGAATACCAAGCATATTACGATTATTTAAGCAAATTACCATGCTATTTAAGACTCTCAAAATAATCTAAGTGAAGCATGTGAGATCAATAGTTTCTATAAAACAAATACACCACCGTGCTCTAAAAGATATAAGTGAAGCACTAGAGCAAAACTATATAGCTCAAAAGATATAAGCGAAGCGCATAGAGTATTCTAAAAAATTCCAAATCATGTATGGCTCTCTCAAAAGGTGTGTACATCAAGGATGATTGTGGTAAACTAAAAAGCAAAGACTCAAATCATACAAGACGCTCCAAGCAAGACACATATCATGTGGTGAATAAAAATATAGCTCCAAGTAAAGTTACCGATGGAAGTAGACGAAAGAGGGGATGCCTTCCAGGGCATCGCCAAGCTTTGGCTTTTTGGTGTCCTTAGATTATCTTGGGGGTGCCTTGGGCATCCCAAAGTTAGGCTCTTGCCACTCCTTGTTCCATAATCCATCTAATCTTTTACTCAAAACTTGAAAACTTCACAACACAAAACTCAACAGAAAATCTCATGAGCTCCGTTAGCGAAAGAAAACAAAAGACCACTTCAAGGTACTGTAATAAACTCATTCTTTATTTATATTGGTGTTAAACCTACTGTATTCCAACTTATCTATGGTTTGTAAACTATTTTACTATCCTAGATTCATCAAAATAAGCAAACAACACACGAAAAACAAAATCTGTCAAAAACAGAACAGTCTGTAGTAATCTGTAACTAACGCAAACTTCTGGAACTCCAAAAATTCATACAAAATAGGACGACTTAGGCAATTTGTTTATTGATTAGCAGCAATTGGAATCAGTATTTTATTACGTTCTGGTGATTTTTAAGAATTGTTTTCGTGGACAGAAAGTTTCTGGAAATTTCTGCAAGATCAAATAACTATTATCCAAGAAGATCCTATAGGTTTAACTTGGCACAAACACTAATTAAAATATAAAAACACATCTAACCCGAGGCTAGATCAAAGATGTATTCCTAAACAGAAGGAAAAGGCAAAGAACTAAAAATAAAATTGGGTTGCCTCCCAACAAGCGCTATCGTTTAACGCCCCTAGCTGGGCATAAAATCAAGGATAGATCTAGGTATTGTCATCTTTGGTAGGCAATCCATAAGTGGCTCTCATGATAGATTCATATGGTAATTTTATTTTCTTCCTAGGGAAGTGTTCCATGCCTTTCTTTAATGCAAATTGGAATCTAATATTCACTTCCTTCATATCAATAATTGCACCAATCATTCTAAGGAAAGGTTTACCAAGAATAATAGGACATGAAGGATTGCAATCTATATTAAGAACGATAAAATCTACGGGCACATAGTTCCTATTCACAACAATAAGAATATCATTAATTCTTCCCGTAGGTTTCTTAATAGTGGAATCCGCAAGGTGCAAGTTTAGAGAGCAATCATCAAAATCGCGGAAATCTAGCAAATCACACAAAGTTTTGGGAATAGTGGAAACACTAGCACCCAAATCACATAAAGCATAGAACTCATGATCCTTAATCTTAATTTTAATAGTAGGTTCCCACTCATCATAAAATTTGCTAGGGATAGAAACTTCCAACTCAAGTTTTTCTTCATAAGATTGCATCTAGGCATCAACATGTTTAGTAAACGCTTTATTTTGACTATAAGCATGAGGAGAATTTAGCACGGATTGCAACTAGGAAATACAATCAATCAAAGAGCAATTTTCATAATTAAATTCCTTGAAATCCAAAATAGTGGGTTTATTAGCATCTATGGTTTTGATTTCTTCAATCCCACTTTTATCAAACTTAGCATCAAGATCTAAAAACTCCGAATTTTTGGAACGCCTTCTAGGTAAAGGTGGATCATATTCAGTCCCATAATTATCAAGATTCATATTGCAAAACAAAGATTTAATAGGGGACACATCAATAACTTTTAGATCTTCATCTTTATTTTCATAGAAATTTGAAGAACACGCTTTTATAAAGCAATCTTTCTTAGGACGCATCCTAGCGGTTCTTTCTTTGCACTCATCAATGGAAATTCTCATGGCTTTGAGAGACTCGTTGATATCATGCTTAGGAGGAATAGATATCAGTTTCAAAGAATCAACATCAAGAGAAATTCTATCAACGTTCCTAGCCAATTCATCAATCTTAAGTAATTTTTCTTCAAGCAAGGTATTGAAATTCTTTTGTGAATTCATAAAATCTTTAACACTAGTCTCAAATTCAGAGAGCATCATATTAAAATTTCCATAAGATTTGTTGTAGGAATTACCATAATTATTAGAGGAATTGCTAGGATAAGGCATGGGATTAAAGTTTCCTCTATACACGTTGTTACCGAAATTATTCCTACCAACAAAATTCACATCCATAGATTCATTATTATTCCCAATCAAAGTGTACAAAGGCATATCATTAGGATCAGAAGAAACACTCTTACTAGCAGATAATTTCATAAGTTCATCAATCTTTCCACTCAAAACATTAATTTCTTCTATCGCATGCACCTTTTTATTAGTAGATCTTTCAGTGTGCCATTGAGAATAATTAACCATAATATTATTTAGGAATTTAGTGGCTTCTCCTAAAGTGATTTCCATAAAAGTGCCTCCCGCGGCTGAATCTAAAAGATTTCTAGAAGCAAAATTCAATCCGCATAATTTTTTGTATAATCATCCACAAATTCAAACCATGAGTAGGGCAATTACGTATCATTAATTTCATCCTCTCCCAAGCTTGTGCAACATGTTCATGATCAAGTTGCTTAAAATTCATAATATCGCTTCTAAGGGAGATGATCTTAGCGGGAGGAAAATACTTAGAGATAAAAGCATCTTTGCACTTGTTCCAAGAATCAATACTATTTTTAGGCAAAGACGAAAACCAAGCTTTAGCACGATCTCTAAGCTTAAAAAAGGAAATAGCTTCAGTTTAACAATATCATTATCAACATCTTTCTTCTTTTGCATATCACATAAATCAACGAAGCTAATTTAGATGAGTAGCGGCATCTTCACTAGGAAGGCCGTGAATTGATCTTTCATGACAAGATTCAACAAAGCAGCATTGATTTCACAAGATTCAGATTGGTAAGAGGAGCAATCGAGTACTAAGGAAATCATTATTGTTGGTATTGGTAAAGTCACACAATTTGGTATTATCTTGAGCCATCGTGACAAACAAGCAATCCAACACACGAGCAAACAAAAAGCAAGCGAAAAAGAGGCGAACGAAAAAGAGAGGGCAAATAAAACGGCAAGGGTGAAGTGGGGAGAGGAAAACGAGAGGCAAATGGCAAATAATGTAATGCGGGAGATAAGGGATTGTGATGGGTAATTGGTATGTTAACTTTTGCGTAGACCTCCCCGGCAACGGCGCCAGAAATCCTTCTTGCTACCTCTTGAGCAATCGCGTTGGTTTTCCCTTGAAGAGGAAAGGGTGATGCAGCAAAGTAGCGTAAGTATTTCCCTCAGCTTTTTGAGAACCAAGGTATCAATCCAAGAGGAGTCTACGCATGAGTCCCTCGCACCGCACAATACAAATAAATCCTCGCAACCAATGCGATAAGGGGTTGTCAATCCCTTCACGGTCACTTATTTAGAGTGAGATCTGATAGATATGATAGGATAATATTTTTGGTATTTTTATGATAAAGATGCAAAGTAAAATAAAAGCAAAGTAAAAAAGCAAAGGAAATAACTAACTGTTGGAAGATTTAATATGATGGAGATAGACCCAGGGGCCATAGGTTTTACTAGTGGCTTCTCTCAAGAGCATAAGTATTTTACGGTGGGTGAACGAATTACTGTTGAGCAATTGACAGAATTGAGCATAGTTATGAGAATATCTAGGTATGATCATGTATATAGGCATCACGTCTGAGACAAGTAGACCGACTTCGTCTGCATCTACTACTATTACTCCACTCATCGACCGCTATCCAAAGCATGCATCTAGAGTATTAAGTTCATGAAAACAGAGTAACGCCTTAAGCAAGATGACATGATGTAGAGGGATAAATTCATGCAATATGATAAAAAAAACCCATCTTGTTATCCTCGATGGCAACAATACAATACGTGCCTTGCTGCCCCATCTGTCACTGGGAAAGGACACCGCAAGATTGAACCCAAAGCTAAGCACTTCTCCCATTGCAAGAAAAACCAATCTAGTAGGCCAAACCAAACTGATAATTCGAAGAGACTTGCAAAGATAACCAATCATACATAAAAGAATTCAAAGAAGATTCAAATATTGTTCATAGATAATCTTGATCATAGACCCACAATTCATCGGTCTCAACAAACACACCGCAAAAGAAGATTACATCGAATAGATCTCCACGAGAGAGGGGGAGAACATTGTATTAAGATTCAAAAAGAGAGAAGAAGCCATCTAGCTACTAACTATGGACCCGAAGGTCTGAAGTAAACTACTCACACTTCATCGGAGTGGTGTTGATGTAGAAGCTCTTCGTGATGGATGCCCTTCCCATGGAGCTCCTAACAGCCCCAAGATCTCGTGGGCATGTAAGGTTGCGGCGGTGGAATTAGGTTTTGGCTCCATATCCGATCGCTTGGGGTACGAGAGGTATATATAGGAGGAAGGAGTACGTCGGTGGAGCAACAGGGGGCCCACGAGGGCGAGGGCGTGCTCGGAGGGGTGGGCGCGCCTCTACCTCGTGGCCTCCTCTTTTGTTTCTTGACGAGGGTCCAAGTCTCCCGGATCATATTCTTCCTAAAAATCACGCTCGAAGGTTTCATTCCGCTTTGGACTCCGCTTGATATTCCTTTTCCGTGGAACTACGAAATAGGCAAAACAGCAATTCTGTGGCCGGGCCTCCGGTTAATAGGTTAGTCCCAAAAGTAATATAAAAGTGAATAATAAAGACAAATAATTTCCAAAATAGTAGATAATATAGCATGGAGAAATCAAAAATTATGGATACATTGGAGACGTATCACTTCCGAGTGACTGACCTGTAGGCCCGGGCAATCTTATCAAACCCCGCAACAGTCGCTCGCGCGATCCGTGGCGAAAAAGGTGGCGCGGAAATTGAGGCATCCCTGCCTTATCAAGCCCGATTACTGCGGCCTCCTCCGCCCCGCGCCCTTCCCAAAATTC
The DNA here is from genome assembly GCA_021605145.1 of Aegilops bicornis. Taxonomy (NCBI): domain Eukaryota; kingdom Viridiplantae; phylum Streptophyta; class Magnoliopsida; order Poales; family Poaceae; genus Aegilops; species Aegilops bicornis. The sequence goes on along the minus strand of CM038671.1, from coordinate 91,695,195 downwards.
GAATCTCGCGAGATTCGCGGACAGCAGAACAACTTGTCAGACGGAAGATCTTCTTTGTATCAGCACTCGAAGTTCTTTTAGCTGAAAGTTCACTCGACGAAAATCAAGAATGGACCAAGGCGACTGAAAAAGAAGTTGGCGCCACCACGATTGATTCGTCAGTCCGTACAAAACGCACCTGAAGCGCGAAAAGTGGGTCGGCAGTGTTTTCAACTCTTTCCCCACTCAAACCCTGATCCATTCGGGGGCTAATGATGAAGCTATGTACCTTGGGTAGGGTCATAGGCCTGTCCAAGATACCCTCCCCAAGGACATCACCCTAGAACCAGAAGCATTCGAAGAAGAATCATCATCCACTCGACCATGAAGCGTTCCACTCGACAGACTTGAAGTCACTCGACCATGGAGACTATCACTCGGCCATGGAGACTATCACTCGACCGGCAGAAGATCTAAAGCCACCCCATACTGCAACGGTCGGTCATTACTTCATAGCTTTAATGGTCATTATGTCACTTTATTACTAGCGTTACCAGTAACGCCCTGTCTTAATGTACCTTAAACCCTGTGTAATTGAGGGCCGGAGGGGTCTGGCGAACTCTATATAAGCCACCTCCCTCCTCAGTGACAAGGGTTCGCACCCCCTGTAACACATACGCATATAATCCAGTCGACCGCCTCCGGGCACCGAGACGTAGGGCTGTTACTTCCTCCGAGAAGGGCCTGAACTCGTAAAACTCGTGCGTACAACTTCTCCATAGCTAAGATCTTGCCTCTACACATCTACCCCCCATTCTACTGTCAGACTTAGAACCACGACACCCACGGCTTCAACGTGTAGGACATGGTGGCGCTCTCCGGCGGGCACACTCTGGGTGTGGCGCACTGCCCGTCGTTCACTCCCTGCCTCAAGTTCGAGGCGGCCACGTTGGACGCCGGATTCGCGTGTCGCTGGCGGCCACGTGCAGCAAGGGCGGGGACTCGGCGACGGCGACGTTTGACCGGACAAGCACGGCGTTCGATGACGTCTACTTCAAGGAGCTGCAGCAACGGAGGGGCCTGCTGAGCTCGGACCAGACGTTGTTCGAGTCGCCGGAGATGCAGCGGCTTGTGAACATGTTCGCCATGAACCAGGGCTACTTCTTCTACGTGTTCCAGCAGGAGATGGGCAAGATGGGTGCGGGCAAGAGCTTGAGCTCCGTGCAAGGATATAAGGAGGTGGAGGACGGAGCCGAGCCACCCGGCTGACGGCGTGGAGGAGGACGTGTGTCCGGACAACAGGTGGGTGCAGCGGAGGAGGCCGAGGAAGGGCGCCATGACCATGTCTGCGATCTCCTCAGCGCGGTTGGCGTCGACGTGGACGAGGCGGAGGCCGAGCTCCACGGCCGCTGCGACGTCTGCGGCGCGGTTGGGGGATGCCAAGCTAAGCAGCAGCTTCCACGGCCGGAATCAGCGCTGCGCGGCGCGCGTGAGGAAGGCCAGCTGTTGGGAAACGTAGTAATTTCAAAAAAATCCTACGCACACGCAAGATCATGGTGATGCATAGAAACGAGAGGGGAGAGTGTTGTCCACGTACCCATGTAGACCGAAAGTGGAAGCGTTATAACAACACGGTTGATGTAGTCGTACGTCTTCACGGCCCGACCGATCAAGCACCGAAACTATGGCACCTCCGAGTTCTAGCACACGTTCAGCTCGATGACGATCCCCGGACATCGATCCAGCAGAATGTCGGGGAAGAGTTCCGTCAGCATGACGGCGTGGTGACGATCTTGATGTTCTACCGTCGCAGGGCTTCGCCTAAGCACCGCTACAATATTATCGAGGAGAACTATGGTGGAGGGGGGCACCGCACACGGCTAATAGATCTCAAGAATAAATTGTTGTGTCTTTGGGGTGCCCCCTGCCCTCGTATATAAAGGAGCAAGGGGGAGGCCGGCCGGTCCTCTATGGCGCGCCCCCAAGAGGGGAATCCTACTAGGACTCCAAGTCCTAGTAGGTTTCCACCTAAAGGGAGAGAGGGGGAAGGAAGGAGACGGAGAGGGAGAAGGAAAGGGGGGCGCCGCCCCCCTCTCCTAGTCTAATTCGGACCAGAGGGGGAGGGGGCGCGGCCTGCCCTGGCCGCCCCTCTCTCTCTCCACCAAGGCCCATCGAGGCCCATTAGTTGTTGGGGAACGTAGTAATTTCAAAAAAATTCCTACGCACACGCAAGATCATGGTGATGCATAGCAACGAGAGGGGAGAGTGTGTCCACGTACCCTCGTAGACCGAAAGTGGAAGCATTATGACAACGCGGTTGATGTAGTCGTACGTCTTCACGATCCGACCGATCCAAGCACCGAACGTACGGCACCTCCGTGTTCTGCACACGTTCAGCTCGATGACGATCCCCGGACTCCGATCCAGCAGGGTGTCGGGGATGAGTTCCGTCAGCACGACGGCGTGGTGACGATGATGATGTTCTACCAACGCAGGGCTTCGCCTAAACTCCGCGACGATATGACCGAGGTGGAATATGGTGGAGGGGGGCACCGCACACGGCTAAGGAACGATCACGAAGATCAACTTGTGTGTCCTAGGGTGCCCCCCTGCCCCCGTATATAAAGGAGCAAGGGGGGAGACCGGCCGGCCCTAGGGGCGCGCCAAGGAGGGAGTCCTCCTCCTAGTGGGAGTAGGACTCCTTTCCTAGTCCAACTAGGAAGAGAGAGGGGAAGGAAAGAGAGGAGAGGGAGAGGGAAGAGGGCCGCCCCTCCCTAGTCCACCCGGACTCCTCATGGGGCGCCACCTCTGGGCTGCAGCCCTCTCTCTCCCCTCAGGCCCATTAAGGCCCAATACTTCCCGGGGTTCCGGTAACCCCTCCGCACTCCGTTTTCTCCAAATCACTCGGAACGCTTCCGGTGTCCGAATATAGTCGTCCAATATATCGATCTTTATGTCTCGACCATTTCGAGACTCCTCGTCATGTCTGTAATCACATCCGGGACTCCGAACAACCTTCGGTACATCAAAACTTATAAACTCATAATATAACTGTCATCGTAACGTTAAGCGTGCGGACCCTACGGGTTCGAGAACTATGTAGACATGACCTAGAATTGTTTGTAGTCAATAACCAATAGTGGAACCTGGATGTTCATATTGGCTCCTACATATTCTACGAAGATCTTTATCGGTCAAACCGCATAACAACATACGTTGTTCCCTTTGTCATCGGTATGTTACTTGCCCGAGATTTGATCGTCGGTATCCAATACCTAGTCCAATCTCGTTACCGGCAAGTCTCTTTACTCGTTACGTAATGTATCATTCCGTAACTAACTCATTAGTTACATTGCTTGCAAGGCTTATAGTGATGTGCATTACCGAGAGGGCCCAGAGATACCTCTCCGACAATCGGAGTGACAAAACCTAATCTCGAATACGCCAACCCAACATGTACCTTCGAGACACCAGAGAGCTCCTTTATAATCACCACATTACGTTGTGACGCTTTGGTAGCACACAAAGTGTTCCTCCGGTAAACGGGAGTTGCATAATCTCATAGTTACGGGAACATGTATAAGTCATGAAGAAAGCAATAGCAACATACTAAACGATCAAGTGCTAGGCTAACGGAATGGGTCATGTCAATCACATCATTCTCCTAATGATGTGATCCCTTTAATCAAATGACAACACATGTCTATGGTTAGGAAACACAACCATCTTTGATTAATGAGCTAGTCAAGTAGAGGCATACTAGTGACATTATGTTTGTCTATGTATTCACACATGTATCATGTTTCCGGTTAATACAATTCTAGCATGAATAATAAACATTTATCATGATATGAGGAAATAAATAATAACTTTATTATTGCCTCTAGGGCATATTTCCTTCAGTCTCCCACTTGCACTAGAGTCAATAATCTAGATTACACAGTAATGATTCTAACACCCATGGAGCCTTGTTGTTGATCATGTTTTGCTCGTGGAAGAGGCTTAGTCAACGGGTCTGCAACATTCAGATCCGTATGTATCTTACAAATCTCTATGTCTCCCACCTGGACTTGGTCCCGGATGGAATTGAAGCGTCTCTTGATGTGCTTGGTCTTCTTGTGATATCTGGATTCCTTTGCCAAGGCAATTGCATCAGTATTGTCACAGAAGATCTTCATTGGTCCCTATGCACTAGGTATGACACCTAGATCGGAAATGAACTCTTTCATCCAGACTCCTTCATTTGATGCTTCCGAAGAAGCTATGTACTCTGCTTCACATGTAGATCCCGCCACGACGCTTTGTTTAGAACTGCACCAACTTACAGCTCAACCGTTTAATAAAAACACGAATCCGGTTTTGCGATTTAGAATCGTCCGGATCGGTGTCAAAGCTTGCATCGACGTAACCATTTACGACTAGCTCTTTGTCACCTCCATATACGAGAAACATATCCTTAGTCCTTTTCGTATTTCAGGATGTTCTTGACCGCTGTCGGTTGATCCACTCTGGATTACTTTGGTACCTTCTGCCGTGCTTATTGCTAAGCATACGCCGTGTCTGGTACACAACATTGCATACATGATAGAGCCTATGGCTGAAGTATAGGAATTCCTTTCATTTTCTCTCTATCTTACGAAGAGGTCGGGCATTGAGTCCGACTCAACTTCACACCTTGTAATACGTGCAAGAACCCTTTCTTTGCTCGATCCATATTGAACTTTTTCAACACTTTATCAAGGTATGTGCATTGTGAAAGTCCAATCAAGCGTCTTGATCTATCTCTATAGATCTTGATGCCTAATATGTAAGCAGCTTCACCGAGGTCTTTCATTGAAAAACTTTTATTCAAGTATCCTTTTATGCTATCCAGAAATTCTATATCATTTCCAATCAACAATATGTCGCCCACATATAATATCGTAAATGCTACAGAGCTCCCACTCACTTTCTTGTAAATACAGGCTCCTCCAAAAGTCTCAGATAAAACCATATGCTTTGATCACACTATCAAAGCGTTTATTCCAACTCCGAGAGGCTTGCACGGCACCATAAATTGATCATGGAGCTTGCACACTTTGTTAGCACCTTTTGGATCGACAAAACCTTCTCGTTGCATCATATACAACTCTTCTTCCGTAAATCCATTCAAGAATGCAGTTTTGACATCCATTTGCCAAATTTCATAATCATAAAATGCAGCAATTGCTAACATGATTCGGACAGACTTAAGCATCGCTACGGGTGAGAAAGTCTCATCGTAGTCAACCCCTTGAACTTGTCGAAAACCTTTCGCAACAAGTCGAGCATTATAGACAGTTACATTACCATCAAGATCGGTCTTCTTCTTAAAGATCCATTTATTCTCAATGGCTCGCCGATCATCGGGCAAGTCAACCAAAGTCCATACTTTGTTTTCATACATGGATCCCATCTCAGATTTCATGGCTTCTAGCCATTTTGTGGAATCTGGGCTCATCATCGCTTCCTCATAGTTTGTAGGTTCGCCATGGTCAAGTAACATGACTTCCAGAATAGGATTACCGTACCACTCTGGTGCGGATCTTACTCTGGTAGACCTACGAAGTTCAGTAGAAAATTGATTTGAAGTTTCATGATCAATATCATTAGCTTCCTCACTAATTGGTGTAGTTGTCACAGGAACCGATTCTTGTGATGGACTATTTTCCAATAAGGGAGCAGGTACAGTTACCTCATCAAGTTCTACTTTCCTCCCACTCACTTCTTTCGAGAGAAACTCCTTCTCTAGAAAGGATTCGAATTTAGCAACAAAAATCTTGCCATCAGATCTGCGATAGAAGGTGTATCCAACAGTCTCTTTTGGGTATCCTATGAAGACACATTTCTCCGATTTGGGTTCGAGCTTATCTGGTTGAAGTTTCTTCACATAAGCATCGCAACCCCAAACTTTAAGAAACGACAACTTTGGTTTCTTGCCAAACCACAATTCATGAGGCGTCGTCTCAACGGATTTTGATGGTGCCCTATTTAACGTGAATGTGGCCGTCTCTAAAGCATAACCCCAAAACGATAGCGGTAAATAAGTAAGAGACATCATAGATCGCACCATATCTAGTAAAGCACGACACGACGCTCGGACACACCATTTCGTTGTGGTGTACCGGGTGGCGTGAGTTGCGAAACCATTCCGCATTGTTTCAAATGTAAACCAAACTCGTAACTCAAATATTCTCCTCCACGATCAGATCATAGAAATTTTATTTTCTTGTTACGATGATTTTCTACTTCACTCTGAAATTCTTTGAACTTTTCAAATGTTTCAGACTTGTGTTTTATTAAGTAGATATACCCATATCTGCTCAAATCATCTGTGAAGGTGAGAAAATAAGATACCCGCCGCGAGCCTCAATATTCATTAGATCACAAACATCAGTATGTATGATTTCCAACAAATCAGTTGCTCGCTCCATAGTTCCGGAGAACAGCGTTTTAGTCATCTTGCCCATGAGGCACGGTTCGCAAGTACCAAGTGATTCATAATCAAGTGATTCCAAAAGTCCATCAGTATGGAGTTTCTTCATGCGCTTTATACCGATATGACCTAAATGGCAGTGCCACAAATAAGTTGCACTATCGTTATCAACTTTGCATCTTTTGGTTTCAACACTATGAATATGTGTATTACTACTATCGAGATTCAATAAAAATAGACCATTCTTCAAGGGTGCATGACCATAAAAGATATTACTCATATAAATAGAACAACCATTATCCTCTGATTTAAATGAATAACCGTCTCGCATCAAACAAGATCCAGATATAATGTTCATGCTTAACGTTGGCACCAAATAACAATTATTTAGGTCTAAAACTAATCCCGATGGTAGATGTAGAGGTAGCGTGCCGACCGCGATCACATCGACTTTGGAACCATTTCCCACGCCAAGATCGTCACCTCGCCCTTAGCCAATCTTCGCAATCCGTAGTTCCTGTTTCGAGTTGCAAATATTAGCAACAGAACCAGTATCAAATACCTGTGTACTCTGCGAGTATTAGTAAGGTACACATCAATAACATGTATATCACATATACCTTTGTTCACTTTGCCATCCTTCTTATCCGCCAAATACTTGGGGCAGTTCCGCTTCAAAGGCTCACCGCTTGCAAGAGAAGCACTCGGCCTCGTGCTTAGGTCCAGACTTGGGTTTCTTCTCTTGAGCAGCAACTTGTTTGTTGTTCTTCTTGAACTTCCCCTTCTTCTTCCCTTTGCCCTTTTTCTTGAAACTGGTAGTCTTCTTGACCATAAACACTTGATGCTCCTTCTTGATTTCTACCTCCGCGGCTTTTAGCATTGCGAAGAGCTCGGGAATAGTCTTGTCCATCCCTTGCATATTATAGTTCATCACGAAGCTCTTGTAGCTTGGTCGCAGTGATTGAAGAATCTTGTCAATGACACTATCATCAGGAAGATTAACTCCCAGTTGAATCAAGTGGTTATTATACCCAGACATTTTGAGTATGTGTTCACTGACAGAACTATTCTCCTCCACCTTGCAGCTATAGAACTTATTGGAGACTTCATATCTCTCAATCCGGGCATTTGCTTGAAATATTAACTTCAACTCCTGAAACATCTCATATGCTCCATGACGCTCAAAACGTCGTTGAAGACCTGGTTCTAAGTCAGAAGCATGGCACACTGAACTATCGAGTAGTCATCAGCTTTTCTCTGCCAGACGTTCTTGACGTCGTCAGTTGCATCAGCAGCAGGCCTGGCACCCAACGGTGCTTCCAGGACGTAATTCTTCTATGCAGCAATGAGGATAATCCTCAGGTTACGGACCCAGTCCGTGTAATTGCTACCATCATCTTTCAACTTTGCTTTCTCAAGGAACTTATTAAAATTCAACGGAACAACAGCACGAGCCATCTATCTACAACAAACATAGACATGCAAAATACTATCAGGTACTAAGTTCATGATAAATTTAAGTTTAATTAATCATATTACTTAAGAACTCCCACTTGAGACGGACATCTCTCTAGTCATCTAAGTGATCACGTGATCCAAATCAACTAAACCATGTCCGATCATCACGTGAGATGGAGTAGTTTCAATGGTGAACATCACTATGTTGATCATATCTACTATATGATTCACGTTCGACCTTTCGGTCTCCGTGTTCCGAGGCCGTATCTATTATATGCTCTGCTCGTCAAGTTTAACTCGAGTATTCTGCGTGCGCAACTGTTTTGCACCCGTTGTATTTGAACGTAGAGCCTATCACACCCGATCATCACGTGGTGTCTCAAAGACGAAGAACTTTCGCAACGGTGCATACTCAAGGAGAACACTTCTTGATAATTTTAGTGAGAGATCATCTTAAAATGCTACCGTCAATCAAAGCAAGATAAGATGCATAAAGGATAAACATCACATGCAATCAATATAAGTGATATGATATGGCCATCATCATCTTGTGCTTGTGATCTCCATCTCAAGCACCGCCTTGATCACCATCATCACCGGTAGCGACACCTTGATCTCCATCGTAGCATCGTTGTCCTTACGCCATCTATTGCTTCTATGACTATCGCTACCGCTTAGTGATAAAGTAAAGCAATTACGGTATGCGTTTGCATTTCATACAATAAAGCGACAACCATATGGCTCCTCCCAGTTGCCGATAACTTCGGTTACAAAACATGATCATCTCATACAATAAAATATAGCATCACGTCTTGACCATATCACATCACAACATGCCCTGCAAAAACAAGTTAGACGTCATCTACTTTGTTGTTGCAAGTTTTACGTGGCTGCTACGGGCTGAGCAAGAACCGTTCTTACCTACGCATCAAAACCACAACGATAGTTCGTCAAGTTAGTGCTGTTTTAACCTTCGCAAGGACCGGCGTAGCCACTTTTCGGTTCAACTAAAGTTGGAGAAACAGACACCCACCAGCCACCGTGTGCAAAGCACGCCGGTAGAACCAGTCTCGCAGAAGCGTCTGGCGTAATGTCGGTCCGGCCGCTTCATCCAACAATACCGCCAACCAAAGTACGACATGCTTTGGTAAGCGGTATGACTTGTATCACCCACAACTCACTTGTGTTCTACTCGTGCAAATAACATCAACGCATAAAACCTGGCTCGATACCATTTGTTGGGGAACGTAGTAATTTCAAAAATTTCCCACGCACACGCAAGATCATGATGATGCATAGCAACGAGAGGGAGAGTGTGTCCACGCACTCGTGAGACCGAAAGCGGAAGGCGTTATGACAACACGGTTGATGTAGTCGCACGCCTTCACGATCCGACCGATCCAAGCACCGAACGCACGGCACCTCCGTGTTCGCACATCGCTCAGCTCGATGACGATCCCGGACTCCGATCCAAAGAGGGTGTCGGGATGAGTTCCACAAGACGACGGCTGGTGACGATGATGATGTTCCACCGACGCAGGGCTTCGCCTAAACTCCGCGATGATATGACCGAGGTGGAATATGGTGGAGGAGGGCACCGCACACGGCAAAGGAACGATCACGAAGATCAACTTGTGTGTCCTAGGCTGCCCTCCTGCCCCCGTATATAAAGGAGCAAGGGGGGAGGCCTGCCGGCCCTAGGGGGCGCGCCAAGGAGGGGGGGAGTCCTCCGCCTAGTGGGAGTAGGACTCCCCTTTCCTAGTCCAACTAGGAAGAGAGAGGGAAGGAAAGAGAGAGGAGAGGAAGAGGGCGCGCCCCCTCCTAGTCCAATTCGGACTCCTCATGGGGGCGCCACCTCTGGCTGCAGCCCTCTCTCTCCCCTCAGGCCCATTAAGGCCCAATACTTCCCGGGGGTTCCGTAACCTCCTCCGGCACTCCGATTTCTCCGAAATCACTCGGAACGCTTCCGGTGTCCGAATATAGTCGTCCAATATATCGATCTTTATGTCTCGACCATTTAGAGACTCCTCGTCATGTCCGTGATCACATCCAGGACTCCGAACAACCTTCGGTACATCAAAACTTATAAACTCATAATAAAACTGTCATCGTAACGTTAAGCGTGCGGACCCTACGGGTTCGAGAACTATGTAGACATGACCTAGAACTGTTTCTAGTCAATAACCAATAGTGGAACCTGGATGTTCATATTGGCTCCTACATATTCTACGAAGATCTTTATCGGTCAAACCGCATAACAACATACGTTGTTCCCTTTGTCATCGGTATGTTACTTGCCCGAGATTTGATCGTCGGTATCCAATACCTAGTTCAATCTCGTTACCGGCAAGTCTCTTTACTCGTTACGTAATGTATCATTCCGTAACTAACTAATTAGTTACATTGCTTGCGTGGCTTATAGTGATGTGCATTACCGAGAGGGCCCAGAGATACCTCTCCGACAATCGGAGTGACAAAACCTAATCTCCAAATACGCCAACCCAACATGTACCTTCGGAGACACCTGTAGAGCTCCTTTATAATCACCCAGTTACGTTGTGGACGCTTTGGTAGCACACAAAGTGTTCCTCCGTAAACGGGAGTTGCATAATCTCATAGTTACAGGAACATGTATAAGTCATGAAGAAAGCAATAGCAACATACTAAACGATCAAGTGCTAGGCTAACGGAATGGGTCATGTCAATCACATCATTCTCCTAATGATGTGATCCCTTTAATCAAATGACAACACATGTCTATGGTTAAGAAACACAACCATCTTTGATTAATGAGCTAGTCAAGTAGAGGCATACTAGTGACGTTATGTTTGTCTATGTATTCACACTGTATCATGTTTCCGGTTAATACAATTCTAGCATGAATAGTAAACATTTATCATGATATGAGGAAATAAATAATAACTTTATTATTGCCTCTAGGGCATATTTCCTTCATTAGTTCCCTCGGGGGTTCCAATAACCCTCCGGCACTCCGGTTTTATCCGAAACTTCTTCGGAACACTTCTGGTGTCCGAATATAGTCGTCCAATATATCAATCTTCATGTCTCGACCATTTCGAGACTCCTCGTCATGTCCGTAATCACATACGGGACTCCGAACAAACTTCGGTACATCAAAACTCATAAACTCATAATATAACTATCATCGAAACCTTAAGCGTGCGGACCCTAAGGGTTCGAGAACTCTGTAGACATGACCGGGAACCATTCCGGGTCAATAACCAATAGCGGAACCTGGATGCTCACATTGGCTCCTACATATTCTACGAAGATCTTTATCGGTCAAACCACATAAATACATACGTTGTTCCCTTTGTCATCGGTATGTTACTTGCCCGAGATTCGATCGTCGGTATCTCAATACCTAGTTCAAACTCGTTATCGGCAAGTCTCTTTACTCGTTACGTAATGCATCATTCCGTAACCAACTCATTAGCTACATTGCTTGCAAGGCTTATAGTGATGTGCATTACCGAGAGGGCCCAGAGATACCTCTCCGACAATCGGAGTGACAAAACCTAATCTCGAAATACGCCAACTCAACATGTACCTTTGGAGACACCTATAGAGCTCCTTTATAATCACCCAGTTATGTTGTAACGTTTGGTAGCACACAAAGTGTTCCTCCGGTAAACGGGAGTTGCATAAACTCATAGTATAGGAACATGTATAAGTCATGAAGAAAGCAATAGCAACATACTAAACGATCAAGTGCTAAGCTAACGGAATGGGTCAAGTCAATCACATCATTCTCCTAATGATGTGACCCCGTTAATCAAATGACAACTCATGTCCATGGCTAGGAAACTTAACCATCTTTGATTCACGAGCTAGTCAAGTAGAGGCATACTAGTGACACTATGTTTGTCTATGTATTCACACATGTATCAAGTCTCCAACGTATCTATAATTTTTGATTGCGCCATGGTACTTTATCTATTGTTTTGGACTATAACGGGCTTTATTTTCCACTTTTATATTACTTTTGGGACAAACCTATTAACCGGAGGCCCAGCCCAGAATTGTTTTTTTTGCCTATTTCAGTGTTTCGAAGAAACGGAATATCAAACGGAGTCCAAACGGAATGAAACCTTCGGGAACGTGATTTTCTCACCGAACGTGATCCAGGAGACTTGGACCCTACTCCAAGGAGTGCCAGAGGCGGTCACGAGGGTGGGCGACGCCCCCCCTGGGCGCGCCCTGCCTCGTGGGCCCCGACGCCCACCGACGTACTCCTTCCTCCTATATATACCTACGCACTTCAACAGATCGTGGACGGAGCCAAAACCTAATTCCACCGCCAGAACTTCTCGTGATCCACGAGATCCCATCTTGGGGCCTGTTTGAGACTCACGGGAGGGGCATCCACCATGGAGGGCTTCTACATCAACACCATAGCCCCTCCGATGAAGTGTGAGTAGTTTACTTCAGACCTTCGGGTCCATAGTTAGTAGCTAGATGGCTTCTTCTCTCTTTTGGATCTCAATACAATGTTCTCCTCTCTCGTGGAGATCTATTCGATGTAATCTTCTTTTTGCGGTGTTTTTGTTGAGACCGATGAATTGTGGGTTTATGATCCAGCTTATCTATGGAAAATATTTGATTCTTCTCTCAATTCTTTTATTTATGATTAAGTTATCTTTGCAAGTCTCTTCGAATTATCCGTTTGGTTTGGCCAACTAGATTTGTAGTTCTTGCAATGGGAGAAGTGCTTAGCTTTGGGTTCAATCTTGCGGTGTCCTTACCTAGTGACAGAAGGGGTTGCAAGGCACGTATTGTATTGTTTCCATCGAGGATAACAAGATGGGGTATTTATTTATTCCTCTACATCATGTCATCTTGCTTAAGGCGTTACTTTGTTTTTAACTTAATACTCTAGATGCATGCTGGATAGCGGTCGATGAGTGGAGTAATAGTAGTAGATGCAGAATCGTTTCGGTCTACTTGTCACGGACGTGATGCCTATATACATGATCATTGCCTGGATAACCTCATAACTATGCTCAATTATGTCAATTGCTCAAAAGTAATTTGTTCACCCACCATAGAATACTTATGCTCTTGAGAGAATCCACTAGTGAAACCTATGGCCCCCGGGTCTATTCTCATCATATCAATCTCCATCACTTTATTTACTTACTTGCTTTTACTTTTTACTTTGCATCTTTATACAAAAAATACTAAAAATATTATCTCTATCAGATCTCACCCTCGTAAGTGACCGTGAAGGGATTGACAACCCCTAAGTGTTGGTTGCGAGTAGCTATCGTTTTGTGCAGGTACGTGGGACTTGCGCGTAGCCTCCTACTGGATTGATACCTTGGTTCTCAAAAACCGAGGGAAATACTTACGCTACTTTGTTGCATCATCCTCTCCTCTTCGGGGAAATCCAATGCAGTGCTCAAGAGGTAGCAATCCGCATCATTGCTACTAACATCTTTCAACACAATTTTCTCTAGGAACATATCAAAATAAACATATGAAAGCAACAACGCGAGCTATTGATCTACAACATAATTTGCAAAATACTACCAGGACTAAGTTCATGATAAATTTAAGTTCAGTTAATCATATTACTTAAGAACTCCCACTTAGACAGACATCTCTCTAGTCATCTAAGTGATCACGTGATCCAAATCAACTAAACCATGTCCGATCATCACGTGAGATGGAATAGTTTTCAATGGTGAACACCACTATGTTGATCATATCTACTATATGATTCACGCTCGACCTTTCGGTTTCCGTGTTCCGAGGCCATATCTGTATATGCTAGGCTCGTCAAGTTTAACCTGAGTATTCCGCGTGTGCAATTGTTTTGCACCCGTTGTATTTGAACGTAGAGCCTATCACACCCGATCATCACGTGGTGTCTCAAAGACGAAGAACTTTCGCATAGCGGTGCATACTCAGGAGAACACTTCTTGATAATTAGCGAGAGATCATCTTATAATGCTACCGTCAATCAAAGCAAAATAAGATGCATAAAGGATAAACATCACATGCAATCAATATAAGTGATATGATATGGCCATCATCATCTTGTGCTTGTGATCTCCATCTCCAAAGCACCATCGTGATCACCATCGTCACCGGCGCGACACCTTGATCTCCATCGTAGCATCGTTGTCGTTTACGCCATCTATTGCTTCTACGACTATCGCTACCGCTTAGTGATAAAGTAAAGCAATTACATATGCGTTGCATTTCATATAATAAAGCGACAACCATATGGCTCCTGCCGATTGCCGATAACTTTGGTTACAAAACATGATCATCTCATACAATAAAATATAGCATCACGTCTTGACCATATCACATCACAACATGCCCTGCAAAAACAAGTTAGACGTCCTCTACTTTGTTGTTGCAAATTTTACGTGGATGCTATGGGCTAAGCAAGAACCGTTCTTACCTACGCATCAAAACCACAACGATAGTTCGTCAAGTTAGTGCTGTTTTAACCTTCGCAAGGACCGGGCGTAGCCACACTCGGTTCAACTAAAGTTGGAGAAACTGACACCCGCTGGCCACCTGTGTGCAAAGCACGTCGGAGAACCGGTCTCGCAGAAGCGTCACGATAATGTCGGTCCGGGCCGCTTCATCCAAGAATACCGCCCGAACCAAAGTATGACATCTTTGGTAAGCAGTATGACTTGTATCGCCCACAACTCACTTGTGTTCTACTCGTGCATATAACATCTACGCATAAAACCTGGCTCAGATGCCACTGTTGGGGAACGTAGTAATTTCAAAAAAATTCCTACGCACACGCAAGATCATGGTGATGCATAGCAACGAGAGGGGAGAGTGTTGTCCACGTACCCTCGTAGACCGAAAGCGGAAGCGTTATAACAACGCGGTTGATGTAGTCGTACGTCTTCACGGCCCGACCGATCAAGCACCGAAACTACGACACCTCCGAGTTCTAGCACACGTTCAGCTCGATGACGATCCCCGGACACCGATCCAGCAGAATGTCGGGGAAGAGTTCCGTCAGCACGACGGCGTGGTGACGATCTTGATGTTCTACCATCGTAGGGCTTCACCTAAGCACCGCTACAATATTATCAAGGAGAACTATGGTGGAGGGGGGCACCGCACACGGCTAATAGATCTCAAGGATCAATTGTTGTGTCTTTGGGGTGCCCCCTTGTCCCCGTATATAAAGGAGCAAGGGGGAGGCCGGCCGGCCCTCTATGGCGCGCCCCCAAGAGGGGAATCCTACTAGGACTCCAAGTCCTAGTAGTTTCCACCTAAAGGGAGAGAGGGGAAGGAAGGAGAGGGAGAGGGAGAAGGAGGGGCGCCGCCTCTCCTCCTAGTCCAATTCGGACCAGAGGGAGGGGTGCGGCCTGCCCCGCCGCCTCTCTCTCTCTCCACTAAGGCCCATCGAGGCCCATTAGTTCCCCGGGGTTCCGATAACCCTCCGCCACTCCGGTTTTATCCAAACTTCTCCTAACACTTCGTGTCCGAATATAGTCGCCCAATATATCAATCTTCATGTCTCGACCATTTCGAGACTCCTCGTCATGTCCGTAATCACATCCTAACTCGAACAAACTTCGTACATCAAAACTCATAAACTCATAATATAACCGCTATCAAAACCTTAAGCGTGCGGACCCTACTGTGTTCGAGAACTATGTAGACATGACCGAGAACCATTCCGGTCAATAACCAATAAGCGGAACCTGGATGCTCATATTGGCTCCTACATATTCTACGAAGATCTTTATCGGTCAAACCGCATAACAACATACGCTGTTCCCTTTGTCATCGGTATGTTACTTGCCCGAGATTCGATCGTCGGTATCTCAATACCTAGTTCAATCTCATTCACGGCAAGTCTCTTTACTGCTACGTAATGCATCATTCCGTAACCAACTCATTAGCTACATTGCTTGCAAGGCTTATAGTGATGTGCATTACCGAGAGGACCCAGAGATACCTCTCCGACAATCGGAGTGACAAAACCTAATCTCGAAATACGCCAACTCAACATGTACCTTTGGAGACACCAGAGAGCTCCTTTATAATCACCCGATTACGTTGTAACGCTTTGCTAGCACACAAAGTGTTCCTCCCAGAACGGAGTTGCGTAATCTCATAGTCATAGGAAGATGTATAAGTCATGAAGAAAGCAATAGCAACATACTAAACGATCAAGTGCTAAGCTAACGGAATGGGTCAAGTCAATCACATCATTCTCCTAATGATGTGACCCCGTTAATCAAATGACAACTCATGTCCATCGCTAGGAAACTTAACCATCTTTGATTCACGAGCTAGTCAAGTAGAGGCATACTAGTGACACTATATTTGTCTATGTATTCACACATATATCAAGTTTCCGGTTAATACAATTCTAGCATGAATAATAAACATTTATCATGAAATAAGGAAATAAATAATAACTTTATTATTGCCTCTAGGGCATATTTCCTTCAACAGCAAGGTGAGGAGCACGTCCGCAGTGGCCTCGACGTGGCCCGAGGAGAGTGCGGAGAGTGGCACGTGCTCCACGACCGCCGCGTCGGCTAGCGCATCCCACATCACCGGTTAAGGACATGATGGGCAGAGGAAGCTCCGGCGCACTCGACGTGTTCGACGAAATGAGATGCCAAACCTGGTGGGTGTTAAGCTTTGTTGTTAACTCCTAATATATGCATGTATGCAACCAAACGCCGGGTGAAAATTACATCTCGATGACAAGGCCCCTAATACAGTCAACCAATCAACTGGTCGTCTATGTTTTTTGTCCTGTTTTTCCTTACCCAGGCCTGCTCACCCTGGCTCATTTTTGCTCTCCTAGCCAGGCCCGGTGGACAAACTAACCAAACACGCCCCTAGTGCTTCGGTGGCACCTGATTTAGGCGCCCGGTTCGCGGCGCGTGTCGTCAAGAGTTTTCGTTTTCGCATTAATCGTTTGGCCGCTGCAATGGTTCAAATTATTTTAAGTTTCTTGAGAAATGGTTCAAATTATATGACTACTGATGTTGTCACCGCTGATGAGGGTTCTCTGTCGGGTAGGTCCACAACGACAACATGGCCGGATGAAAGGCCCAGGCCTAATGAAGCTAAGGTCCACACAACACCAACTATGCGGGTCATAATCCACACTCGTATTCCACGACAACAGCTCCCTTTCGTATCTCTCTTCATGTGTGTGTTTCATCGTCCATTGTTTTGATATTGGAGAGCGGGTCGCTCTCCAATATCACAACTCGTCTCTCTCTCTCGTGTACATAGACCGTGGATTATTGAAACTCAGGGCATCTCTAGTGTTGCCCAAAAGCGATTCCAAGGATCCTTCGAATCGATTCCATATACTAAAGCACATCGATTATAGTCCTTACAATTATTAAGCTCCCTAGAAATAAAGGCTTGTTAGAGCTCCAAAGATTTCCCTTGAAGTGGACCCCATTTGAAGTATCTAGTCGGGTCATGGGTCCCGCATGATAGTACCAAAATCAAAATTCGATTAAAATGCTTAAAAATCAAAACATTACGTAATGTAAGTATTTTGCAAAATTCCAAAATTTTCCACAACTTTAAAAAATATTCTTGAATTTAAACAATATCAGTAAATTTAAAGATTCTCCACAAATATGAAAAAATGTTCAGGAGTTTTATAATTTGCTCATAGTTTTTAAAAATAGTCACGAACATGAAAAATCTTCAAAATTTTGAAGAAAGCATTTTTATTTAAAAAATCTCAAGAATTTAACCATTTTTTACATTTTAAAATATTCATAAATTTGAAGAATATTCAGTAAATAGAAATTTCAAAATATTTTTCATGATTTTTCCCATGCTTAACTTACTTTCCTGTTAACATGGTACGACAGAGCAACCAGACAGGGATATGAGAGCAACTCCAACGGGGCTACCATTTCGTCTGTTGGTGTTCGTTTAGCTCGGCGCGGACACAAAAGTCGGCCCAAACGGACGCTGTCGCATTACGGCCGCCATCACCCATTCCCGCCCATTTTTAGCCGGATTTGCCTCGTGCGGACGGCGGCTGCAGCTTTCTCCTCCCCTGCCCGGCCGGGTCGGTGGTAGCCTTCATCATTTCCCTCCATTCACCCTCGAAAACCCTCCCGCCCGCGCGCGCTCCCGCCCCACCCCGCCATGGATGACGATCTCGACACCGCCTTCGGCCTCGCCTCCCTCGCCTCGTCCGGCATGACGACCGCCCCCTCCGGCAAAGGCAAGCCTCGCGCCCCCCGCAAGACCGCCGTCGCGCCCACGCCGTAGAAGGCGTTGACGCCCGAACAGCGGGCAAGGGAGTCGGCCAAGAGGAAGGGTCGGAGGCACGCGGCGGACGGATCGGATAAAGCCATCGCGGCGGCCGCCGTCGCCGCCGCCGCACAGCAGGAGGTCACCAACTTCCGCCGTCGCGGCGGCAACGAGGGAGGCGCTCTATATGCTAGGGTTAAACCCTAGCCTGCACGGCCTCGTCAACGCCGCCTGGCCACGGCCAGCACCGGCTCATCCGCGTTCCCTCAGATGGTGCTGCCCGACTCGCCCCGCGCGTCGTCTTGCACCCCAATGCCCGGCTTCCACGTCTACCCGCAGGCCTTCCGCCTCTCTGGGAAGTGCTCGCCCGACGTGAGCGTGGTGGCGCCTTCCACGCTGTAAGGGCATATTTATCCCGTAAGTGTTTTGGTGATTGATGACGATACTTTTGCGGACTAATCGTATGCTTTGAGTTCCTCAGATGGTTCATCTCTAGGCTCAAGACGATTCGGTGCCCCTCGGAGACTATTGAAGACGGCGTCGTCCTACGTTTCTTTTTGGTGGATTTGAGTCGAGGAGAGCCGCATTATTAAGAGGGGTCCGTCCGGAAAGGTTAGGGCGGAATCAACACGCACACTTGTCCCTCCTTTCCTCGCACATTGGAGCTTCCTTCGTTATCTTGGTTGTGCGGAAATCGACAACCGCCATCGTATTGACGGCGGTAGTACCGCAGGTACACGCGGTAGTACCGCTCCTCTGGAGCGGTAGTACCGCGGCTCCCAGGCCTAGTGCCGCTCCGGTGCGGTAGTAGGGGCGGATGTAATTTTTTACATCCGCGCCCACCACGGTAGTACCGCTCGTCCAGCGCGGTAGTACCGCGGAGCCCACGGTAGTACTGCTCCCTATGAGCCGTAGTACCGTGGCCCTCCTACAGATAGTACCGTAGTTTCACGGTAGTAGGCACGCCTTCTGTAGTACCGCTCCTCCGGAGCGGTAGTACCGCCGTCGGATTTTTGCACTACCGCTAGCCAATGGAAGTTGGCACGGATGTAATTTATTTCATCCGCGCTTCTCGTGCCGTGACTCCCATGCCTTGCGGTAGTACCGCAAGAGGGAGCGGTAGTATCGCCTCTTAGTCGCTAGTCCCGGCTGGTGCTGCCATGTAGTACCGTGGTCCGCCACGGTAGTACCGCTGCCTCATGGGTAGTACCGCCCCTAGAGCGGTAGTACTGCCGCGGGGCTGAAGAAGTGGATAACGGTTGGATTTTGTCCCACGACTATATAAGGGGCATCTTCAACCTCTAGTTGACTACCTCTTCTCTCTCTAAGCTCCATTGTTGCTCCAAGCTCCATTTTGGCCCGATCTCTCTCCCTAACCAATCAAACTTGTTGATTTGCTCGGGATTGGGTGACAAGGGCCCGATCTACACTTCCACCACAAGATATTTGATTTCCCCCACTTATCCCTTGCGGATCTTGTTACTCTTGGGTGTTTGAGCATCCTAGACGGTTGAGGTCACTGTGGAGCCATATTCCATTGTGGTGAGGCTTCGTGGTGTTGTTGGGAGCCTCCAATTAAGTTGTGGAGATTGCCCCAACCTTGTTTGTAAAGGTTCGGTCGCCGCCTTCAAGGGCACCAATAGTGGAATCACGGCTCTTGCATTGTGCGAGGGCGTGAGGAGATTACGGTGGCCCTAGTGGCTTCTTGGGGAGCATTGTGCCTCCACACCGCTCTAACGGGACGTATTTCCCCTCAAAAGGAAGGAACTTCGTAACATATCCTCGTCTCCACCGGCTCCACTCTTGGTTATCTTATCCCTTTACTTGTGCAAGCTTATTTGTGTTCCTATCCTTGCTTGCTCGTGGTGCTTGTGTTGTTGCATCATATAGGTTGTCCACCTAGTTGCACATCTAGACAACCTTTATTATTGCAAAGTTTAAATTGGTAAAGAAAAGCTTAAAAATTGTTAGTTGCCTATTCACCCCCCCTCTAGTCAACTATATCGATCCTTTCAATTGGTATTAGAGCCTCGTCTCTTTTTAAGGACTTTATCGTCCGAAGAGTATGGTTGACGTCAGAGATGATGTGGGGAGCACTCCGTGTGAATCCGACATCATCTACGGAGATGGGGTACCTCGATCTCGTGAGGAATTCAATGTATGCGTTGGACACATTGAAAAACTCCATGACGAGCGAGGTCAAGGACATGTTTAAGGAATTCCTAGAAGGGCTTAAACTTTCCACCTCACCCGTGAAAGTGGGTGATCCCGCCAACACGGGAGCGGATGCTAACTCCGATAAGGGGGAAGCTACTAGTGAGAAAGCCCCTCGTCTAGTGGTAAGAATGGCACCGCATCTTCGCCCATGTGCAACCTCCCGCTTATGGTGGACTGATTCCTTCCACTCATTTGAATCATGCCGGTCCACCACCTAAGATTGATAAAAAGGAGGATTTTGATTCTTGGGTTTATCGTTTTAAGCGCCATTTAAATCATGTGAACACTAACCTTTGGAGAATCATTGAAGAAGGTTTCTATCCGCATGATTCGAGCAACTTTTCTCCTAGAGAGGTCGTGGACCATCAATTCAATGAGAATGCTCTCTTCATCATCCAAGAAGCAATCCTTCCCGAAGACCTCCCTCATCTCCGGCCTTACTCCCGTGCCAAGATGATTGGCCCAAGGTGGTTTCCATGTATCGAGGAAGCGCAAGCATTCAACATTCCAATTATGAAGTGGTCCAAGATGAAGCCGATGAGTTTGCAATGAAGGAAGAAGAAGAACCTCGTGAGCTCTATCGGAGAGTAACCAAGCTCGACGTCTCCCTCCGGGATCATGGAAGTAAGGACCGATGACAACTGGATCAAGCGCAAATTTCTCAAGGCAATGATGCCCTACCACAAAGCCATGTCCTCCGTCATCTGTCAACGACCAGACTTCCACACCTTGTCCTCAAGTGATGTGTTGGATGAGTTTGTGGCTATGAGCATATTGGACAAGACCGCCGACAATGCGGTGCTTCGCTCCCAAAGAGCAAAGAAGCCCAACCTCGCTTTGAAGGCCAAGATTTGTGTCGAAGAAGATGGAGAGGAGGAGGAAGAAGAAGAGAGCAACCTCGAAGATACTAAGTATGATTATCATGAACACATGGCCCTTGCTTCAAGACAATTTTGGAGCAAGAAGAACTCAAGGCCCAACTTCAACAAGAGCAATTCAAGTGGCTCTAAGGGCAAGCAACGAGTGAGGACGTGTTTCAATTGTGGCAATGTGAGTCACTTTGTTGCGGAGTGTCCATATGAGAAGAGGGAAGACAATGGTGGCAAGCTCATCCGTAAGGACAAGGCCAAGTCTTTCCCCAACAAGAGCAACTTCCCAAAGAAGACTCCTCACAAAGCCTTGGTGGTTCATGAAGAGTACAATGAGGATGATGATGATGAGGAGGATGGTGAATCGGTTGCCATGGCCTCCGTGGCCATTGCAATGACTCCTCGGGTGTCTCTCTTCGGTTCACCTAATGAAAGCATCACCGCCAAGTGCCTCATGGCTAAAGCCACCAACAAGGTAACTCCCAACATCAAAACTACCATCATCAATCATTCTTCTTTGACGGATTGCATTGATGAACATGAGGGGACTAATGTAGAGGAAAATGAGTTTGAGATCTTTATGAGTAAACTCAAGGGCAAATCCAAGAAGCACTTCGTTGCTCTCTTGGAACAACTTGGTGAAGCCAATGTCATGATCGAGACTCATGAAGAAACCATCTCTAAGATGGAAGGGCATAGTCGTGACTATGCCGATGAGATTTCAGATCTTTCCAATGCTCTTGAGGAAGAGCGTGGTCTTCGTTGGTTCTTGAGGAGTCACACAACGATGATCACGCTAAATTAAAGAAAGACCTTGATCATGCTCTTGTTGTGTCTCGTGTGCTTAGTTCCGAGAAGGCAAAGCTTGGAGTTGATCTTGCTAGACTCAACGAGGACTTTGACACTCTCGACAAGGCTCACAAAGTCTTGAAGGGTGCTCATGCTAGTCTCAAAGAGTCTCATGATCAACTCCAAGTGAAGCTAACCAAGGAGAAAGCCACCTTTCCTCATATGATATTGATTGATAATGCAAATGCTACTAACCCTTGTTGTGAGCATGTGCATCTTGTTGAGGAGAATGCTAAGTTGAAGGAGCAACTTGAAAAGGGCCTTGTCACATGCATTCAAGGTGAGAAGAACCTTAACGACCTTTTGAGTAATCAAAAGGAAGTTGTGGCCAAGGAGGGATTGGGTTCGCCCAAGCCCAAGAGCAAGAATAAGAATGACAAGACCAAGCAACCTCCCCTCTCAAGCAAACTTTTGTGAGGGAGGGAGAGGGTGCTTCCAAGAAGAAGAAGAACCGTGCAAAGGGTGGCAATGTCAAGAAGGACAACGTCATCCCCATGAACATAGCCATGACTTTAACCCCTCTTATGTGTTGTGCCGTGCTAGTGATGGGCATGTTTATGCTAAAATTTTTGGTTCTTCTTATGAGTACATTGAATGGTCTATTTGGGTTCCTAAGACCCTCGTTACTAACATCAAAGGACCCATTACCAAATGGGTACCTAAAACCAAGCATTGATCTCTTGTAGGGGTTTGCTTCCTTGGGGATCATGGTTGCTCGATAGTGGAGCAACAAATCATATGACCGGGAGCAAGGACATGGTGGTGGACGTGCAAGCGATTCCATCTATGCCCATCGATGTCGAGTGGGGTGATGCATCACATTCTAAGGTATTGGGTCTCGGCAAGGTTGTCATTTCTCATGATCTTACGATCGAGAAAGTCATGCTTGTTGAGTCCCTTGCATACAATTTGCTTTTCGTTCGTCAACTTGCAGTCATGGGTTTTGCTACTTTCTTTGACGTTGATACCGGCCCTCTTGTGGATCAAGACTCTTAAAGTAGCCTTTGTTGGGCATGTCGAAAACGGTCTCTATGTGATTAACTTTTCGGAGCGACCCACTAAGACCGTGACATGCCTAATGGCTAAAGTTGACGTGGGATGGCTTTGGCATCGCCGTTTAGCCCATGTCAATATGAGATCTTTGCAAAGTATTCTCAAGGGGGACCATGTCCGTGGACTAACAAATGTTAGTTTTGCCAAAGACCGTGCTTGCAAAGGTTTGTATTGAAGGAAAGCTTCATGAGAAGGTTTCACCCTCCCACGACTATCATATACTCAAAGAGACCCTTGGAGCTCCTTCACATGGATCTCTTTGGGCCACCATCATTTGATAGTCTTGGAGGAAGAAAGTATTGCTTGGTGATTGTGGATGATTATTCGAGATACACTTGGATATATTTCTTCAAGAGGAAGAGTGAGACTCAACAAACCGTCATCGACTTTGCAAATGAAGCTCAACATCAACATAATGCAAAGATCTTGACTATAAGAAGTGACAACGGCACCGAAGTTCAAGAACTACACCTTGGATGAGTTTCTTAGTGATGAGGGAATCAAGCATCAATATTCTGCACCATATACCCCTCAACAAAATGGTGTTGGAGAGAAAGAACTGACGTTGATGGATGCGGCAAGGACCATGATGGCGGAGTTCAAGTCTCCATACAACCTTTGGGTCAAGCCATCAACACCGCTTGTCATGCATCCAATCGGCTCTATCTCCGCAAAGGCTTGAACAAGACTCCTTATGAGATACTCACCGCAACAAGTCCAACCTCAAGTACTTCCGTGTTCGGGTGTAAGTGTTTCATTCTCAAGAAAGGTGATCGCTTGTCTAAATTTGAAGCTAGAGCTCATGAGGGCATATTTGTTGGTTATGCTACAAACTCTCATGCTTACCGTGTCCTCAATAAATCCACGGACTTATTGAGGAGACGTGTAACGTGGAGTTTGATGAGAATAACGGCTCCCAAGTGGAGCAAAGTGGCACTTGTGATGTAGGTGATGAAATTCCTCCCCAAGCCATAAGAAGAATGGGAGTTGGCTTTATCCTACCCATTGAGGAACCCCTTGTGGTCAAGGAGAAGGACAATGCTCCACTCAAGTGGAGCCATCACCAACCCAAGGCCCACACGCTCAAGAACAAAGTGAAGGCCCTCAACCTCATGAACAAGACCAAGGGCAAGATCGTGCTCAAGACGATGATATCACCTCAAATGATGCCCAAGGTCAAGTTCTCTCCCCCGAGCATGCTCAAGATGGAGTTCATGCTCAAGACGACGCTCAAGATGATCAAGTGACCCCTCCTCATCTCACCTCCGAGGAGGAATTAGAGCGTCGTGCCGCCAAGATTGCTTCCAAACTCACCACCAAAGGCCATCTCATGGAGAATGTGGTTGGAAGCCTAAGAAAAGGGTAAGCACTCAGAGACAATTGGCAAACTATTGTGAACATCACGCTTTTGTCTCTTGTGTTGAACCTCAAAAGGTCTATGAGGCGCTCAAGACTCGGATTGGCTCAATGCCATGCATGAAGAACTCAACAACTTCGAGTACAACAAGGTGTGGAGATTGGTGCCAAGGCCATCGGAGAACCACAACGTCATTGGAACCAAGTGGATTTTCAAGAACAAGCAAGATTCTCATGGGAACATCATTCGCAACAAGGCAAGATTGGTAGCACAAGGCTACTCCCAAGTCGAGGGTATCGACTATGGTGAAACCTTTGCTCCCGTTGTTCGTCTTGAATCCATTCGTTTGTTGATTGCTTATGCTTCCCATCACAACTTTAAGTTGCAACAAATGGATGTAAAAAGTGCTTTTCTTAATGGTCCCATCAATGAGTTGGTCTATGTCAAGCACCCCCCCGGGTTCGAGGACCCCTACTTCCTGGATCATGTGTATCAACTCGATAAGGCACTCTATGGCCTTAAACAAGCCCCACGAGCGTGGTATGACCACCTTACCGAAGTTGTTACAAGATCGTGGTTTTGAAGTGGGGCAAATCGATCCCACTCTTTTACCAAGAAGGTCAATGGGGAGTTGTTTGTATGCCAACTATATGTTGATGATATTATCTTTGGTTCTCCTAACAAAGCTTTCAATGAGGAATTTGCCGCTCTCATGACCTCCAAGTTCAAGATGTCTTCGATGGGAGAGTTGAAGTTCTTCCTTGGTTTCGATATCAAACAAAGAAGAGAAGGAACCTTCATCAACCAAGCCAAATACACTCAAGACATGCTCAAAAGATTCAAGCTAAGTGATGTCAAGCCGGCTACTACACCAATGCCCACCAAGTGCCAACTTGACATTGATCCCAATGGTAAAGCGGTGGATAAAAAGGTATATCGCTCCATGATTGGATCCTTGCTTTACCTTTGTGCATCTAGACCGGATATCATGTTGAGTGTGGGAATGTGTGCACGGTTTCAAGCCGCACCGAAGGAAAGTCACTATGTGGCGGTCAAGCGAATCTTTCGATATTTGGCTCATACCCCAAACTTTGGCTTATGGTACCCAAGAGGAGCAAACTTCAAGCTTGAAGGATTTATGGATTCCGATTGGGCGGGAGACAAAGTGGATAGGAAGTCCACCTCCGGAGGGTGCCAATTTCTTGGTTGCTCCTTGGTAAGTTGGTCTTCTAAGAAGCATAGTTGTGTGTCTCTCTCGGCCCAATCAAGCGGAATATGTGGCGGCCGGTAGTTGTTGTGCTCAACTCCTATGGATGAGGAAAACTTTAAAGGAGTACGGTGTCATTTGTGACAAAGTGCCTCTTTGGTGTGATAATGAAAGTGCCATCAAGATTTCTCTCAACCCGGTGCAACACTTCAAGACGAAGCACATCGAGATTCGGTATCATTTCATCCGGGATCACATTAGGCGAGGAGAGATCGAGCTCAAGTATGTCAACACTCAGGATAACCTTGCGTATATATTCACGAAGCCCTTAGATGAAGCAAGATTTCATGAGTTAAGGCATGAGCTAAATATCATTGATTTGAGCAATGTGACTTGAGCCTGCACTCCCCACCACACTCAACGTGTTGTCTAGTTTAGGTGTAGGCATGGACATAGGGGAGTATTGTTCTCTCAATGAACTCTCCTCCCCCATTATGCATAAATCGATCACCTCTTTCACATTAGCCATTTTGATGGTACTTGTGTTCCAAAGACGAGTTTTGGTCATGGGCCCAAGGATAATTCTTCGCGGTGCCATACCATTCCACTCAAACATAGGTGGCTTCGGCCACCGACCTCTCTCTTTGAGAGTCCTTGTCGTTTGGTGGTTTCTTGTTGTCTTTTGCCTCTAGTTTGTACTAGAGTTTGTGGTTTCTTGTGTGTAAAAAGGTTTCCTCACAAAGGCCCTCTTTTCGTTTTTGAAACCTGTGGTGACTTGAGATTCACGGTACTACCGCGGCCAGCTGCGGTACTACCGCAGCCTGCCATGGTACTACCGCTATGGGAGCATCGCAGTATTATCAAGAACCTCACGGCAGTAATTTTTATCGCCGCCTGCTGAGCGGTACTACCGCCAAGGCGGAACTTCCGCCCGAGCTGTACTATCATGATGATACGCGGTACTATCATGACAGCTGAGGGCGTGGGGATAAGGACGGGCAGGGGAGTTTTAACTCCCCATACCCATTCGCTGCCTTTCTCCCCACGCCGCCTCCTTCTCTCCCTTGCTCAAGAACGGAGCTGCCTCTCGCCGGATCTCCTCCACCGGCTGCCCTCCCGTGATTCCGACCGGTGGGATCGTTCTCACCACGTGCTCTTGCTATGGACCTGTGTTTTCCCCAATTCCCTCTCCTTGTTAATGGTGTTTCATGCGTTTCTAGGTTTTGGGGAGGCTTGTGTGTTCTTGAGATTGGTAGGCCTAATCTACGCAAGAATAGGATGAAGGAGTGTAGTATTGCATAGGATTTATATGTGTATTGTTGTCATGCGCTAGATCTGATCACCTGTAGCACCGCCGTTGTTTCATGTTCTTTTCAGATTCAAATCGATAGTTGGATCCGCTGCAACGCGGTACTACCGCTTCTTCGGTGCGGTACTACCGGCCTCAGGCGGCACTACAGTTTCATTTCCGCTTCCAACCACGGTACTACCATGACCTCGCACGGTACTACGCTGCTTTGGAGAAGTACTATCGCTTTAGTGCCGCAGCAGGCAGATCCCCACCGTGACTCACACCTATCGCATGCCAACTTTCTCATATGTCTCCTATGTGTTTCTTGTGGTTTTTCGTGGCCTTTGCATTGATCTTCTTTATGCCTTTGGTGCTTTATGTGTGTGTCTCGGTGGTGGCTCTCGCCGGTCCAATCCCAGCCGTGACACTGGCTCCAAGCGTCACAAGAACCCCGTGAAGCACCAGAGGGCTCCTCCTCGCCCCAAGCGCCATGTCAAGACAATCGCCAACAAGTTCAAGGAGCCCGCCAAGGGCATGGATGAGATGCCCCAACTGACCACGTCCGCCTCCGCAAATTGATCCAGACGTGACCCCTCGCTCCTCGGCCGTGGGCTGTGAGCTGTTCGGAACAAGCGCCAAACCAACGCCTATCCGGACGTCATCAAGAACAAGCAGAATACCTATGTGGATGTGAAGTGGATTGACATGCATCACTTGAGGAAGGAGAAGTTCCGTGCCTACTTTGGAGAGGCTCGGACTTGGTGGAGCAGTTTGGCATTGAGCATGTGATCTCTTTTCACCTTGACTATGATCCCGAGCTCATTGGTCGGCTTCTTTGCTTCATCTACTTTCACCCCAATGAGGAGATGAGGATGACCTGGATGACAAATGGCCGTAAGTCGATCGCTACCTCAAGGAGTTCATGGATTTGCTCCAAGTTCCCGATGACGGGCTTGACTTCTGGGGTGTTCATTCCCCATGCCAACCCCTCGACTCGCTTAACAAGGACAGGCTTGCACCAGACTTTGTTGAGAAGACACTTCCAAGTGGCAAGATAGGGTTGGTGCTCAACTCTTTTGGATATCATGTACCGCATCTTCCGCAACTCCTTGTTCCCTCAAGATTGGTGACAAGGACAAGGTCCATGCCTATATGGTGGATATGATGCTCATCTGCGAGGAGGCTCGTGTGTCTCAGACTCACCACTTGATATCTCACACATCATGTGGTGTGAGCTTCGATTTGCATGTGTTCAACCGCAAAGTGCCTATTCACGGGCCAGATCTGCTTCTCGCCGATCTCGAGGACTTGCGAGAAGATGTTCCTCGGTGAGGAGTTCCTTGCCTCGATCGGATTCGCCATGACCCCATCTGTCTGCGTGTCAAACCCAACTGGGCCAACACTACTACTCGGGCCGAGGCGTCTACTGCTAGGGCTGTTGTTGGAGAGGAGGATGCTGGCGCCGAGAATGTTGATGAGGGCCATGCTGCTAGGCCTTCCCAGAGCTCCTCTATGCCTTCTTGGGCCACGGTTTGAAGGACAAGATGAAGACTCTTTTCTGCATGCAAGCCAAGGGCAAGACAGGACTCATGTGGCATCCAAGGAGAGTCGTCACGGGACAGAAGATCTTGAAGCTCTATGGTGAGGATGTGTCTCATGGGTCTCGAGGAGCACATCACCCAGGAGGCCGAGTGGATGGTGAAGCAAGGCTACAAGTGGACTGATTCTCGAGGAGGACGCCGAGGAGTCCATCCTCGCCGCCGAGGAGTCTGACAGAGAGGGTTGGGACGAGTTCCTTCGCTTGAGCCACCGCCAGGTGTAGGTGTCCTCTCGCCTTTTTGGCGCCTCGATGCCAAAGGGGAGAGAGCGAGGGATTTGCGAGTCTTGTGTCGTGTTCGTGGTTGGTGTGTTTATTATGCTTTTCGGTTGAACCTCGCTTGAATCGTTTGAACCTCGCTTTAGTTGCTTTTCCTTCCTAGGGTGTAAGACATATGCACTCTATCTATCTTAGCAAGCTTATGTTATATCGTGCTATATGTTTCTTAGATGTTATTCTTCGGACCTTTGTCTCTAAAATATAGGGGGAGTGGTGATCCTAGTATGTGTGCTATGCAGTCCAAAGCATTCATCCAGAGTGCACACATCTAGGGGGAGCCCGTCTATATTTTGGAGAGGAGGGGTTTGCCCTTGCTCTATATTATTGTATCTTTGTGCAAATCCCGTATTGTCATTAATCCACCAAAAGGGGGAGATTGTAAGGGCATATTTATCCCGTAAGTGTTTTGGTGATTGATGACGATACTTTTGCGGACTAATCGTATGCTTTGAGTTCCTCGGATGGTTCATCTCTAGGCTCGAGACGATTCGGTGCCCTCGGAGACTATTGAAGACGGCGCCGCCCCACGCTTTCTTTTGGTGGATTTGAGTCGAGGAGAGCCGTACTATTAAGAGGGGGTCCGTCGGAAAGGTTAGGGCGGAATCAACACATACACTTGTCCCTCCTTTCCCTCGCACTTTGGAGCTTCCCTTCGTTATCTTGGTTGTGCGGAAATCGACAACCGCCATCAGATTTCTTGCGGTAGTACCGCAGGTACACGCGGTAGTACCGCGGGGTGCCACGATAGTACCGCTCCTCTGGAGCGGTAGTACCTCGGCTCCCAGGCCTAGTGCTGCTCTGGTGCGGTAGTAGGGGCGGATGTAATTTTTTACATCCGCTTCCACCACGGTAGTACCACTCATCCAGCGCGGTAGTACCACGGAGCCCACGGTAGTACTGCTCCCTATGAGCCGTAGTACTGTGGCCCTCCTACCGAGTACCGTAGTTTCACGGTAGTAGGCACGCGCTACGGTAGTACCGCTCCTCCGGAGCGGTAGTACTGCGGTCGGATTTTGCACTACCGCAGTTTAATTTGAAGTTGGCACGGATGTAATTTATTTCATCCGCGCCTCTTCTCGTGTCGTGATTCTCGCCTTTGCGGTAGTACCGCAAGGGGAGCGGTAATCTTGCCTTAGTCGCTAGTCCCGGCATGTGCTGCTGCCGCGGTAGTACCATGGTCCACCACGGTAGTACCGCGCGGCCCCTGGAGCGGTAGTACCGCGCGTCGCGGGCTGAATAAGTGGATAACGGTTGGATTTTTTCCCATGACTATATAAGGGGCATCTTCAACCTCTAGTTGACTACCTCTTCTCTCTCTAAGCTTCATTGTTGCTCCAAGCTCCATTTTGGCCCGATCTCTCTCCCTAGCCAATCAAACTTGTTGATTTGCTCGGGATTGGGTGACAAGGGCCCGATCTACACTTTCACCACAAGATATTTGATTCCCCACTTATCCCTTGCGGATCTTGTTACTCTTGGGTGTTTGAGCATCCTAGACGGTTGAGGTCACCGTGGAGCCATATTCCATTGTGGTGAAGCTTCGTGGTGTTGTTGGGAGCCTCCAATTAAGTTGTGGAGATTGCCCCAACCTTGTTTGTAAATGTTCTGGTCACGCCTTCAAGGGCACCAATAGTGGAATCACGGCTCTTGCATTGGCGAGGGCGCATGGAGATTACGGTGGCCCTAGTGGCTTCTTGGGAGCATTGTGCCTCCACACCGCTCTAACGGAGACGCATTTCCTCAAAAGGAAGGAACTTGGTAACACATCCTCGCCTCCACCGGCTCCACTCTTGGTTATCTTATCCCTTTACTTGTGCAAGCTTATTTGTGTTCCTATCCTTGCTTGCTCGTGTGCTTGTGTTGTTGCATCATATAGGTTGTCCACCTAGTTGCACATCTAGACAACCTTTATTATTGCAAAGTTTAAATTGGTAAAGAAAAGCTTAAAAATTGTTAGTTGCCTATTCACCCCCCTCTAGTCAACTATATCGATCCTTTCACACGCCCGTGCCTGCGCCCATCGACCTCAACGCCACACCGGCGGCAGGTGGCTCGTTACCGTGTCGCCAAGGAAGAGGCCGTGGTTCGAGAAGATGCAGATCGATATGCTCAAATTCAACGACGAGTGATCTATGGCGGCAAGCGCCATCCTTTTTTTGTATGCTGGCAGGTGTGCTGGCATGATCACGGGGCCGCAATGGCGTGGTCGAACTCAAGTCCCACCCCTTTTTGTGTGCTGGCATGCGTGCCGGCCGCTGACGAGTGCGCCAACATGAATGTGGTGATATTTTTTAAGCCGGCATTGTGGTGCCGGCATGAGACATGGACGCTGGCATGATCTATGGCCATAATTTTTTAAAAATTGAGTGCGGACATGAAATGGATCAACGCGTTAGACCGCACTGACGACCAAAATCTAAAATAGGGCGAACGCCGGGCGGGCGTCCAACCTATACGGACAAAAAGCGGACAAAAGCGTCATCCATTTAGGTCGGCCTGTTGGTCTTGCTCTGAGTATATGACCATGTTCCCAGGTCTGCATACATTCCACAAGATGAACGAGAGAAAATCGCCGCGGTTATATAATATTCCATCCGTCCGGAAATACTTGTCGAAGAAATGCATAAAAATGAATGTATCTAGAACTAAGATACATCTAGATACACCCATTCCTCCGACGAGTATTTCCGGACGGGGGAGTATTTGTTTTTCTTAGGGGATGGTTATAATATTTGTTGAATTGTTGGACGGGTCAGCAAATGCAGCTTCGTTTTTTAGTAGTAGCTCGCGGCGGGCAGGCAGGGGCAGGCTCGGCAATTCGGCCGCGCCAGTCGACAGGCAAAGG
Organism: Aegilops bicornis; assembly: GCA_021605145.1. NCBI lineage: Eukaryota > Viridiplantae > Streptophyta > Magnoliopsida > Poales > Poaceae > Aegilops > Aegilops bicornis. Next base: position 91,663,480 of record CM038671.1, on the reverse strand, counting down.
CCCCAGAGCCGGGCGTACGTACTACGTCCTTCCTGGTCCAGTCTCCACATGGCTACATCGATCGACTTGATGAGTGCGCCGCGGGGCCCGCCTGGTCCCCAGGCCGCGTACGCCTCCGATTCGAACGAAACTCGCGCCGGTGGCGGGAGAGCCCCGGCGTTTCGGCCCGCTCCGCTGCTCCTCGTCTTCTTCCCCGGTGGCGCGCGACCAGCTCAGGTGATGGGGCACACCAAAAATGTTTTAAAATATACTGCCTTCGCCGGCCGGCCGGCGCGTGTCGTGGAGGACACGTACCCCGTCCGCTGCGTGACGCGTCACGAAGGAACGTCTCCGTGGCGCGATCGGAGCACGCGCGTATGGTAGGTACGTCTGCCGGGACGCGTCGTGGCGCCTGGAGAACGCGGCGAGCCGGTGAGCAGAGGTGTCAACACGAATCAATGGACGGCCGGTAGAAAAGATGGATCGATTGATTGATGGGGAAGCGTCAACGGCTGGTACTTTCCTTACCCTCGTTAAACTCGTGTGGCCGTGTATCGGCACGCGCGTCGCCGTAGTTCACAAGAATCACGACACTTTTTTTTTTGGGATACGGCTGGTTAGCAGCCACCGCCATGGCGCCATCGTCGCCGTTCGTGTCGCTGTCGCCGTGCTCTGCATGCTGCTGTTGCTCCCGGCCGGCTCGACACTTCTGTGGTGAGCCCGTCCATCGATCCTGTCCCTTCTCGTCGCTGTTGTAAACGATTCTCTTTCTTTAGTTTTTTTATATTGTCAAGCTTCTATTTTTTGAGCAAAAGTTTTTCTTTTTAACAAGACCGGGGCTCCACAAACGCGACGTTTCTCGCCCTCAAGGCCCACGACAGGCACAGCTGCCACGGCTCTCAAGGCCCACGTATGTTGCTGTGCCCAGATGGAAATCGAACAAACACGAGCCCAGTTAACCTCCTGAGAGCTATCCCGTCCCGCAGCGCACTAGGCTTCGGTTTTATTAGTCCCACCTCTCCTAGCCGAGGGCGTCGAGCGGGAGAGCTCGCTATAAAAGGACAGCCGGGTGCACCCTTGTTCCATACTTACCTGGACGGGGTCGACCGGCGATCAATAAGGCCTGTGGCCTAGGTTGGTGGCCCACATTGCATTTGGTGGGTGCGCCGGCCTATCATCTCCTCAAGTGGGAGAGTGAGCGTCATAATTTGTGATAGAGGGGGTTCATGTTTGCGCGGCCCCTGTCAATTCTGTAAAATTAAATTTTGGTCCCTGGTATTTGTACCTGGCTAAATCTTTTTTTGTTCGCTGCATTTTTCGTTGTGGTCCTTTTAGTCGAAGACCATTACGTTTTGGTCCTAATTTGGAGGTTTGCTCGAGTTTTTGACTTCTTGAAGGAAGTTCTCAGTCATAGACTGCAAGAGTTTCTGACTTCTTGAAGGAAGTTCTCGTCAGAGACTGCAAGATGTCTCCTGTGCACCCTGCTTTGGCTCTGCCATAGACGGCTTGGCGCGGCCGCCGTTCAAAAACTCAAAGCAAGACCATCGGAATTTCGAGGCCACTGTTTGCGCTTCAAAGGACCACCCCTAGCGGCGATTCGTTAGAGAAAACCGGTCGACCTTCTCAATAGTTACATGATCAAGTGGGCGATTTGCTTAGATTGTGAGGATTAGTGATCATTGGACTTCTATGGAAATGATGATTCATTTTCACTATGATTGTCGAATCGATAGCAATAAGCCCTGTTTGAAGAGGTTCGTATACGGAACACACTTAGTTTTTTGTTCTGGTACTCTCTAGGATTTATGGTTTTCATGGATATTGTTTTGCCCCACCTTATGATTTGTTTTTTCTTCAAACTAGGATAATCCATTTTTGAGTAATTACATGATGTAAACCCATTAAGCAGCACTTTACGGGGCGTCCATGGGGGTGCCATGTCATCATCAACACAGCGTCGACTTATTGGACCAGGTGGGACACGCTCGTTGGTTGATGGTGGGAAGGAAGTTCGGAGGAAGCTGTGTAGTTGCCTCGCCCCGCTCAAACACACACGCGGTTTCCTCCCCCCCACACGTCTCCCCCTCCTATCCCTCTATCCGTCTATCGTCTCGTCTTTTCCCTTGTATTGCCGTCACTGCAAAGAGCCCAAACAATGGCATCGTGTACACAGCCACCACCGACTTCAACATTGCTTGGACAACAGGGAGCATGCCCGAATCCTACTGTGCTCACCACTAGACACCACTACCCAGATTCTCCTCTTCTCCTCTTCTCAACCATGTCGATGCAGCGGCCAAGAGTAGCTACCCATATCTAACGCCGATACGCCGGCTACAACTCCTTGAGCAGATCCGGACAAGGCGCGAAGCCCAGATCGCCGCGGGGGCTACCTCCGAATGCGGTGGACCCGGATGAAGACTTGGGGGTGAAGGAGGATGAGGTTGACGAGGAGGGGAAGAAGGAGGAGGATGTGGGTGACGCTGGAGATGCGGATCTACAGGCGGAGCACCAGGCGATCTCGATTCCCTCCAGTCGGAATCGAAGGCGGAGGCCAAACGCCGTCGTTGGAAGGAGGCGGAGGCGGAGCACGCTGCGAAAGTCTATGAGATGCTCGCGTATATGGATGAGGTGGAGGACCCAAAGCCCTCCTACGTGCCCATCTACCCGGCACCCGGCACTGACGTCGTGGACATCTCCGACGACGATACGTAGTAGCTAGCGTGTCATGCTACGTGGGTTTTTTTTGCATGGTTCTGTATGGATACATGAGATGAAATACGAGAGACTCGAATGCATAGCACCAAGTATAAGGCGTGACATGTCACTGTTTGCGGACGTGCCCGGTCACATCCGCAGACATTTGAGTGGTCGAATTTGCCTAGTCCAGCCGTAGATGCTTTAACTTAGCCTATATAGAAGGCGTTGCCTTTGGATAAACTTCATTCCTAGACTTTAGAGGTTTGTATATACAAGGACTATATAATCCTGTCTTGACCAATATAGCTCTTTGAATTGTAAAAGAAGTGAAAAAAATACTTATCTTTTTTTAGTGATCGTCAAATACTTTTTTTCTACCACTAGCAAAGGATCCACGCGTTGTAACGGGAGAAAAAAATTCATAATCTACAATAGTCATGATCACATTTTGCTGCATCACCGAGATACACTATCACTCTCAATTTCTAACGTGTTTTTTAACTCATGAACATATTTGCAATCTTGAACATTTTCAAATTCATAAGCACTTTTAAAATTTTTTTGAACATTTTCAAAAGTCAGATTTTTTTTTGAATTCACGAACATTTTGTACTATTTGCAAACATTTGTTTAACAATTTTCTTGAATCAGCGCACATTTCTAGAGTGGACGAACATTGTTTTGGAAATTGGTGGAACAATTTTTGAAATACATGAAGATTTTTTTATTTAACATACATTTTTTGAATCAACGAACATTTAACAATAAATAAACTATTTTTATAAGTCACGAACAATTTTTCAGTTTTTTGGATATTTTTCCATTAATGAACATTTTTTGAGTTGGTGAAATTTTGTTCAATTTCATTAAGCTCTTTCAATACATGAACTTTTAAAAACATCATGAACATTTTTTTTCTGAGCATTTGTTTTCAAAATTTTGAACATTTTTTGAATAAGAAAACATTTTTTTTATAATTTTAGAAACTAATTTTGAACACACAAACATTTTATGATTTATAATTTTTTTTTTGAAAATCCTCATTTTTAAAAAAAATTTCGGAACTTTTTGAAGTCCCAAATCATTTAAAGTAGAAAAGAACAACATGACCATGAAATTTATCTACCTCGCCGGGCCGAAGTGCGTCAATTAATTGTTATGCAACTTCTACTGGGCCATGCCCAGGCTACACCAATTCTGATGGGCTAGAATGTTCAGCCTCTCCCATTCTCAGTCCCAGGCTACAACCCCAACCTCCAAACCCCTACCTCTGGAACCCCGACCTCGCCGCCGCCCGTCCGCTCGCACCACCGACGCCGGCGCTCACCCCGCCGCCCTGGTTCTTTCCCTTTCTACGTCCGCGCGGCTTAATTCGAGCTCACCATTTCCTACTCACATTACTCAGATAAGTTCTCGTGGTACTGTTTGCAGATCTAGCGTTGGCGACCTCAGCGATGGCGTCGCCGTCGTCGGACAAGCGGGACGAGCTGCCGCCCTCGGAACACATCGCCGGCGAGCTTCCCCGCGACGCGCTCTACGACATCCTGCTGCGTCTCCCGGCGAAGGATGTATGCCGCCTCCGCGCCGTCAGCCCCTCGTGGCGCTCTCTCACGCTGGACCCGCTCTTCGTCAAGGCGCACGCGGCCCGCCACCCGGGCCCGCTCCTCGCCACCACCTTCGCCGACGGCGAGTCCCGCGGCGTCAGCATCGTGGATCTGCTCTCCGGCGACGTCATCAAGCGGATACGCACCTCCGACCCCGACCTGAGAGTGCAGCGCACGCGCCTCGACCGTGTCTGCCTCGTCGGAGGGCGCCACCCTCTGGGCGTGCCTGTCACCCTGCTCGACCCGGCCACGGGTGCTGTCATCAGCTCGTCGCATGACATCTCCATGAAGTATTCGGGTTTGCTGAAGACAAGAAAGGCACACATGGACTCGTGCACTGTTGGGAAAGTCCCCTCCACAGGAGTGTACAAGGCGTTCCGCTTCCTTGAAGTTCGCCCTCTGGTTAGTCCGCAGCAGCTATGCGAGGTCATGACTCTCAACGGCCGCAGCGCTGGACGGTGGAGGGCAAGACCAGGACCTCCGGGCCGTGTCTTTTCCGATCACACGATGAAAAGTGCGGTCATCGATGGGGTCGTGTATTTCTTGATGGATTTTTGTAACATGTATCAGTCGAAGGTGACCATCAAACCAGCCACCATAGCTGCATTCAGCCTGGAGACAGAAGTATGGATGCCGCCGATTGATGGTCCGGAACAAGTCAGCAGCTTATATGACGAAGAAGATGTGCTTCCTGTCTTCGAGGACCCCAGAGCCGTGGGGATTCTCTCGATAACCAATTTGAATGGGTGCTTAGTGGTGGCGCAGGTTCATCATAGTTTACCTCAATCTATGGACCTATGGTTTCTGATGGAGCGTGAGAAAGGTCTCTGGGTTAAAAAGTACAGCATAGGTTATTACCGACGTGAGGATCATTTTAGTTATCCTTTGCTGGTGTTAGATGACGAGAGGATTGTCTTTGTGATGCAATTAACGGGGCTGCTACAGGTTTATGATCCAAAAACAGAAACTTACACAGATTTGTGGCAGCTGGAAGATTTCAAGTCTATGTGTATTTACACAGGAAATCTGCTGAGTCAAGAGGCTGGCTTTCACCGCTAAGGTGAGTACTGTATTTGTATGCACGTATTTTACAAGGGGTGAGACCATAAAAATGAACTCAGCCAGTTCTAAGCGTCATTCTCAATACCCAATCATTTTTTCTGATTTAGTTAAACTTGACTTGGTAATGCCGCTTGCAGTTATGTAGCTAGTGGCTCTCCCAGCTGATAATATAACAACTAACATGACATCTAGTTGAATGTTGGTTTAAGGATCAATAAGTAGACCATGTAAATAATAGCTCCTCCTCACTGGAGTTTTATGAAGAACCTTTAAAAAAGGATATACTGCCATTTTAAAAAGAAACTGGCAAATACTCTCTCTGTAAGAAAATGTAAGATGTTTTTTATGCCCTATGCAAAACCAAAAAACGTGTTACATTTTGGTGCAGAGGGAGTATGTATTTGTAGGTTTATATTAATGTGATTTTACTAGATTAATGTAAACCGAAAGGGCTATTTCGTTATTTTGATTCTTAAGGCCTATTTGGCTATTTTTATACGCCAAATTGGATTGCAGATTTACTGGGCCTAGTTTGTATTGATCTTTATATGTACATCAGGCAGGATCTTCCAAGTCATATCTCATGAACTCTACTTTTTTTCATTCCCCCAATGATTAGCATGGCCATTAATGTATTAACTATACCCTAAAATAGTCTAACAACAACAATGCATGCATAGATTTTACCATTTGGATGTTAGTGTGGGTTTTGGTAGTATTTTCTTCCAATCAACCTAAGCAGCACGGCGAATGTTTCTTCGGCCATTCTTTTGTATTGCTATATTGTCAACTTATTATATGCTCTTGTTTATTGACACAAGCTGCCAACAGCCAAGCTGGTCAAAAAAGAGCGTTCAATTATTAATTTTCTTTTTGCTCATTTAAGCTTGAGGGGCAACATAGTTATTATGGTAAGGATAATTTTGAAGAATATTCATGTAGGCTAACAGAATGTGACATACTAATAAGTGTGCCAGCAGTTTCACCAGGCGCTAAGGATGGTGTGTTTTGGACCCGACGAGTGGTATTCTATTGAAACAGTACCTTACGATTTATACGAGCAAATTTTGCCTTGAGTTATCCTTTTTCATCTAATAATAGTAATAACATAACGCTGTCTTGGTAGTTGATACGCTGAGTGCTTTGATTAAGGCCGTGTTTGGCATTGCGGTGGATTATGATATCCTATTTGGTTGAACCGATTTTACATGTCTTGTCATTTTTGTGTCAGCTTCGGGTGTCATCTTCAGAAAAGGAGCTGAAAATGGCGTTTGGAATTTTTTGTATTGTAATCCTTCGCTAGTCAATGATCCTTTTTACGCTGCAGAATTCTTATCCCACCAAGGCGTAGCACACAAGCATATCGCTGGCTTCACTCTTTGTTTGCTTGATGTCTAATAATGTATCTGCTCTTTGCGCTCACAGGCCAAGCATTCTACAATGTGCATCATCCAAAGAGGCGCCACTCCTTTTTCCTGATGACAATGTCGCGTGCTGCTAATTTGTTGATGAAGCCAGTTTGCTCAGTTGTGTTGTGTGAGCCTTCTCGCGAATCCTTTTAGAATCTACTCCCTCTGTAAACTAATATAAAAGCGTTTAGAATACTACTTTAGTATTCTAAACGCTCTTATATTAGTTTACGGAGGGAGTACTTTGCTAGTATGTTTCGCTTGCATGTGTGGATGGGCCACGTGTGACACTGTCCTGGATGACTCTTAATCATGTATGCATCGAATTGTCACTTATCCTTTTGTCTTTTGTGAAAGCAAGAATGAGAGTTTGGCTTTGTGACTCTGATTTCAAACACATGATCAGCAAGTCTTTTTCTTTGGGCAGATTATGAATTTGACAAAATTTATAACTTTGTGGACTAGTTCCTATCTAGGAGCTCTGCTCTTGCGTATAATACCATGAAAATTGGAGATTGATCCCTTCTCTGTTGGAATGCAGTGGAAATTTCATGCTGTCATTTCCATTGTTGAAACGCACCAATGCAGATATGTATAATCCAATAGGATAGGCGCATCAAGGCAGCTTGACGACCTGCATGTTTGGTAGTAGCTGGTCAGGACGTAGAACTTTGTAAGCAGCACTGTACTTTATTATTACGTGGCAAAAGCCACTTGTGGTGAATATCTATCTCAAGGAGGCGTGGGTTAATCTAATCAAATCAGCACGAGCGACAGGAGGAGATCGTCGCCGAGCCCACGCGATCGCCATTGCACATGGCCGGGTGGACTCTACACGGAATCTGAGGCAGCCAGGCAAGCCGGCGGGCCCTACCTTACCGCACGCACTGTCCCTCTCTACCGGACTGCCCGTCGTCGTCTTCCCTGTTATAAGCTCGTGCCGTGAGCCATTAGCATGGCATCTGAATCTCGGAGTGCCAGTCGCCTGCAGCCAGCCGCCGTCGTTTAGTCTCCGGGTCGCAGAAGGAGGGCGGGCATGGCGGGGCAGAGCAGCTACAGTCGGCTCGCCGTCGTGATATCCGCCGACGACTACGACTCAAAAAAGCTCCGGCTGCTCGGCTACGAGCCGCAGCTCAAGCGCAACCTCTCGTACGTACTACCCACACATCAACTTTTCACCGTCTCCATCTCCATTTCATTCAGAAATCGCACTTGCTAATTGCTAAAGCGTGCTGCGCATGCATGCAGGCTGCTGTCCAACTTCTCGGTGACCTTCTCGATCGTGTCGGTGCTGACGGGCATCACGACGCTGTACGGGACGGGGCTCCAGTTCGGGGGCCCGGTGACCATGGTGTACGGCTGGCCCATCGCCGGCGCCTTCACCGTCGTCGTCGGCATGTCCATGGCCGAGATCTGCTCCGCCTACCCGACCTCCGGCGGCCTCTACTTCTGGAGCGCCAGGCTCTGCACCGAGCGCCGATGGGGCCCCTTCGCCTCATGGGTCACCGGCTGGTAAGCTAGCTCGCCCTGAATTAAATTGGAGGACGTGGTTCCTTCCTGCCCGTGCAATACTGGAATATCCATTTCTCAGAAAACAAAAAAACCCCTGGAATTTCTGGGAGGGGGCGTAAAAGTCTGACATGACGAATTTTGAGGCGACTGCACGTGCTTCTCCTTGAAACTAGAGTGCGAAAATTAGCGGTTGAATTGAATGTCCATGCCGCACTGCACGTGCGGTTCCCATTATTTCTTCCTTTCTTTTTCGAATGATATAGCTAGCAGATTCTGTGACGACCAGAATCGGGATATAAATTAGAATAATCTTTTTCTTTGCTCCATCCAATCAGATGGAATCAAAGTTGCCAGTCTGTTCTAGTGCAAATGGATCTGCATTTTACGTTGTTTAACGACGTGCCGTGGATCTTTGTGTTGTGTTCATGTGCTCGCTCCACTTTGCGTGCTTTGACCATGTGTGGCCGGCCACTAGACTCCTGATTGACGCCATAGAATGTGATCTTGATTTTTTTTTCTGCTGGGAAAATCTGATTTTGATTTGATAGTGACGGGTGTTTGGATAGTAGTATATGCTACTATTAGTATGGGGAGAATATTCAGTGATATCAACTCCCACATCCACACGCTCCCATCTCCCATTGTTTAAAAAATAATAATTTTAAATATTTTTAAAAAATCTGAAAAAATGTGACTGTTCACAAGGAATGTGTTACAACCCATAAAAAATCAGCTTCAAATTCGAAACGCACATTGAGAAACAAAAAAAAAAGATCTAGGTGCAAATAGTGTTAATTTTGCTTTTGGCTTTTTGTGACACTGTTCATGCTAGATTTGTCATTTTTATTTCTCAATGTGTGTTTCCAATTTGAACCTGTTTTTTTGGGTATTGTAGACACATACCTTGTGAACACGAAACATTTAAAGTTGTTGTTTGAAAGTTGGTATCATGTGAGTATTTAAGGGATGGTATCACCTAAAACTTTCCCTATAGTATGTATGGTTCTTCTATTTTTCTTTTTATAACTAGTATAGTTCTTCTAGTCTAGTTGGGACAAGACAAGAACCATTCCGGTCAATTATTTGTTTGGAGACTCGCGTCGCCCGTGACTGGCGACTCGGGGGATCCCATCTCAGCCGCCGGGGGCTCAACCAGTTTGCCTCCCGTCTCGCCGCCACCTAAGGCCACCGCCGGCGAAGCTGGCGCTTGGGCCAAGGATGGTGGCGGTGGGGCGTTCCGCAGGTGAGGCTCGGCCTCCATCCCTGGCGATCTCATGATGGCGACTTTGGGGCGATGGCGGCGCTGGCGCGGTTCCCGTCTGTCTTGTCCCGGAGAAAGCCGTTCTTCGCCATCCACCGGTGCATGATGGCCGTCACAGAAGCGCAGTGTGCAGGCTCCAAAGAACGGTGCATATGGTTCGAGCGCTCGATTTAGATCGTGTCGATCCGGCGACATCAACGGCAGCCCTCGACCGCTGATCTAGGGGTAAGTCCATGCTGGCCTGCCTTTGTCCGAACTCCTACATCTTCGTAAGAGAGCCCCTGCTGGCTGCCTCCGGTTCCCTTGTCCAGATTGCGGCAGGGTAAACCCGGGGTCTCTTCGATGACATGCTATGTGTGGTGATCACTTCAGCCTGCGGCAGTGGCCTTGCTGCAGATTATCATCATCGATAGATTTTGTGAGAGTTTTATCTCTACAAATCCGGTGGACGATTTCTTGGCGGGGATATGCAAACTATGAACGATGTCTTGATGCAGAGGGATGGTTGTGCGGCGGCGGCGGTCACATCGCATGTAGCTGCTGGTATTGCGGAAAAGTGGTGGCGACAACACGTCAGTGACTTCGATGGTGGTGCTACTTGAGCATCCGGTCTTTGAGTGCCGGGGCGAAAGCCTAGGTCTACCCCGAGTTGGGTATACCTAGCAATGGCGACATTTTTATGTCGTTACCTTGTTGAAGGCATTGTTCGAACGCCGCATCGATTCTTCAGGGTGAAAACCTAGATCCTAGCCTTGGTGGTTGGATCCGATGATGGCGACGCTCAAGTGTCGCTCCCTTTCTGAATGCGTTGCTGTTGAAGAACCTCGTCGTCCTTGTGGTGTCATGAGATGAATGGTGCGGATACGGTCATTTTTCTAGGTTGCCCATCGCGGATATGATCACTTTGAGGCTTTTTTCTTTTTTCATTGCCTATACATAGCTTTGGTCCTATATGACTTTGCTATTGCTGGCGTGTTTTTGTGTGCGTGAGTTTGTGTTGGCTATGTGCATCCTAGTTATGCAGAGGCCGGGTGTGTGCTCATTGTATTTTCATCCTCTTGATACTACATTTTGAGTTAATAAAATCCACCTTTTATCAAAAAATTTGTTTGGAGACAGCCTCTAATGCCGTGATGTTTGTTGTCTACTCCCTCCTCTGCGTTGGCGTTGCATGCATGCAGGTTTAACATCGTTGGACAGGTAAAAACTCACTCAACCTTTGTCTGTCTGAATGTGTTTTCTCATTCACTCTGAACTCTGAAGTGACAAGAGAAAGAATTTTGTTGCAGTGGGCAGTGACAACGAGCGTGGACTACTCGCTGGCGCAGCTGATCCAGGTGATCATCCTGCTGAGCACCGGCGGCAACAACGGCGGAGGGTACCTGGCGTCCAAGTACGAGGTCATCGCCATCCACGCCGCCATCCTGCTCAGCCACGCCCTCATCAACAGCCTCCCCATTGCATGGCTCTCCTTCTTCGGCCAGTTTGCGGCGGCTTGGAACATGCTAGGTGTGTTCGTCCTCATGATCGCCGTGCCGGCCGTTGCTACGGAGAGGGCCAGTGCCAAGTTCGTCTTCACCAATTTCAACACCGACAACAGCGCTGGAATACACAGCCATCTCTACATCTTTCTCCTGGGGCTCCTCATGAGCCAGTACACGCTCTTAGGATACGACGCGTCGGCGCATATGGTAATAATTAAGGAGAGCTTTTGTAGGTGTTAGGACACTGACAACATATGTACTGTAGGTCTCTTAGTAACGCTCTTTTGCTCATGCATGCATGGCATTGGCATGCACGCAGACGGAGGAGACCAAGAACGCAGACAAGAACGGCCCCATCGGGATCATCAGCGCCATCGGCATATCGATAGTGGTCGGCTGGGGATACATACTCGGCGTCACCTTCGCCGTCAAGGACATACCCTCCCTGCTGAGCCCCGACAATGATGCTGGAGGGTACGCCATCGCTCAGGTTTTCTACCAGGCCTTCAAGAGCCGGTATGGCAGCGGCGTCGGCGGGATCGTCTGCCTGGGGTCGTCGCCGTTGCCATTTACTTCTGCGGCATGAGCTCCGTCACAAGTAACTCGAGGTGATCATCATCGTCTTCTTGGGTTATCTGCATGCACTTGGCTTGGTATATAGCTGGTAGATCTGAAATCTCGCTGTTTTCATGTGTTTGATGGCTAGGATGGCGTACGCATTCTCGAGAGACGGCGCGATGCCGTTGTCATCCGTGTGGCACAAAGTGAACGAGCACGAGGTGCCCATCAACGCCGTCTGGCTCTCGGCTTTCGTCTCCCTCTGCATGGCGTTGCCGGTAATTATACACCAACCTCTCGTCTTGATTGACAGACATCCAGTCAGTGTAGCACTTGCCTTTAGTCCTCCTCTGAATCTCTGATAAACCCTCTGATTGAAAATTGCAGTCGCTGGGTAGCCTGGTGGCGTTCCAGGCCATGGTGCATGTCCATCGCCACCATTGGGCTCTACATCGCGTATGCGCTGCCCATCTTCTTCCGGGTGACGCTGGCGCGAAAGCACTTCGTGCCGGGACCCTTCAACCTCGGGCGCTACGGCGTGCTGGTGGGGTGGGTGGCCGTGCTCTGGGTGGTCACCATCACCGTGCTCTTCTCGCTGCCGGTGATGTACCCGGTGACCAGGGACACGCTCAACTACACGCCGGTCGCCGTGGGCGGGCTCTTCATCCTCGTCTTGACGTCCTGGGTCGTCAGTGCCAGGCACTGGTTCAAGGGACCCGTGACCAATTTGAGCGGCTAGATTCACGTGTGTTCACGGAACGCCATGGAGGATTAGTTGTACGCTGCAGCTGCAGGCTGGTTGTATATATTTTTGAAACGCGGTCCCTTAGGGCCCGATTCATTAAAAAAGGTCGAAGAGAGGTGCCCAGTTAATTAACGGAAAACCGGGCGAAAACCGTCACAACATGCCTGCAAAAAACAAGGCACACAGGGCGACCTGGCAACTCATACAAGAACACACACACGCCTTTGAAGAGAAATCCACGAACAAGCGTCGAGGCCTGCGTCGGTCGATGCCAAACAGTCCACCGCACACGCCGACGACCAGGCAGCTCCGACTCTGTCGACGAGCATTGTAGGGGGAAAGCGTTGGGCCTGCGTCGAGCCGGCACCGGAGCCGACCACCCGTCTTGTGTCATCGTCGTCGCGGAAGCACCTCCTCTGCAGCTCCGACTTCAGGAAGACAAATGAGGCCCGGCAACCCCTCGAACACGCCGGATGAGACCGACTACCAAAGCTCAGCAGCCGCCCAACTTCACTCAAAGCCGCCATCGTAGCCACACTAGAAGTCGCGCAACATCCACATTGCCGGACATACCGCCGACCGCAATGCCGCATGAAAGGCCCAGCCCAAGGAAAGTGCAAACGGGATCCAAAGCTCTTCAAGGCGACGCCCCAAAGGAGGAAGCGACGATGCCGACGCCGTCGCCCGACCCGACTGGGCCTTAGGCTTTCACCCGAAGAGCTGGAACCGAGGATGTGCAGGGGGTGGACTCCGCGGCGGCAAATGTTTGGATTTTTGCGAGATTTGGATTTTTGCCCCTTTCTTTCCGTGGCTTCGCACAATTGCCACTCTCAAGAGTTCCTTTGCATAATTAACACTTAGGCCGTTGACACTTTGATTGCTACGCCATTAGCTTTCTTTTTGTGTGGTGAATACGCATTATTGCATATCATTTCATTGATGGGGGGAGGGGGCAGTGTGAAAATACAATGCCAGAAGAGCAGAAAGGAGGATGCTCATCCTCGGTACACACGTTCTCAGGTTGCGTGGGCAAGATCGTTGTTCAATGGTCAGGTATTGTCAAAGACGGCAGCGTTTCGGTGTTTCCAGATGGACCAGACAGTGAGGGCGACGAGGGAGTTTGTCCCCTTGCGGAGGTGTGCCGGAGCGGAGCTGTTTATCATGGACCACCAGGTGAAGAAGCCGTCGGTCGGGCTCGGAGTGGGTATTGGTAGGCGACACCAAGAGAGGATCTCACGCCAAGTTATCCTAGAGAAGACGCACCGGGCGAGTAGGTGATCTAGGGTCTCCGGCTCTTGGCTACAGAGCTTGCAGAGTGGGTCATGTGGTAGACCATGGCGAGCGCGGTGCTCGGCAGTCCAGCAACAATCCATGGAGGCAAGCCAAAGGAAGAATTTGGCTTCAGTCGGTGCCCACGATCGCCAGATAAGGTGCCAGTTGGGGCCCGGGGGGTGGTGGTCGATCCGTGGAACAAGACCTTGTAAGCGGAATTAGCCGTGTACGCCATTAGCTTCTCTTTAGCTTACTTAATATTAACCAGGGCATGCCTGGCTACCCGAAAATTGGCTAGCAAATATGTTTTTTAAATGGCTCCACGTCAATTTTCATTAAAGAAAAAACCACTAATCTTTACAGCAAATTAAAATAAAGCAGTAAATCAACGGAACAAACTGAAGCGTCGGGGATAGAAAACACTACATCCTCTCTCCCTAGGCTCACCAGCCATTCAAGCAACCAGACATTTTTTTTGTGACTTAAATTATTTACACAAGGAAAGCATCTACTCAGCAACATAATCTGGTAAGAAACAAAGTTTTCCAGGCATATCAGTGAAGAACGATGTCACAACACAGGGAAAAGTCAGCACAGCAACATAATCTGCTAAGATACAAAGTTTTTTTTTTTGCGGAAACAGAAACAAAGTTTTCTAGAAGAACGAGAATGGGCGGAGAGCCACAATAGGCAAACAACACCGTGGGGTTCCATCCATGACTTACTGCAAACACCTCCTAGAGCAACATTTTAATCATTTCCACTCGTTCTATTCTTTCTCGCTCGATGTTTTTATGCAAGCACGAGTGTCAACAAAATGGAAATGGATATGTGACAAAAAAAAGCAAGTCCGGTGATCTGCAACAAATGGCGGCGTTGCAAACAAGAATGAGGTGGTGGTGCCTTTGCAACGTCATCTGTGTTGGGAAGGGGCTTCGCCGCATGATCCATGTTGTAAAAGGGCTTCAGAACAAGTGTCAGTTGAGCGTTCCAAAAAGGTTTGTTGTGAACACTACACAGGCCATGCTGTGAAGGTACAAAACGTTTCGGCGGGTGCGCAACACGGAATGGTCGAGTGCAACATAAGCCATGTTGCAAGTGGTTGGGAGTGGCAGAGACCAAACGGCTGTCTCGCACGCCATCCAACGCTTTGGGAGCACAGATTTATTAATAAACTCTTACAACCATTTCTAGGACAAGTATTTCCGAAGGAGGGAGTAGTTTTATAAACGTCTCCACTCATGTGTTGTTCTGCAAGCTAGACCAGTGTCTGGGTCTGACGAGCTACTTGAGCACACTGGACGGTTGAGGCCTGCTTCTTTGTGTCTGTGTTTGTGTGCGTACACAGCTGAGCGATGCTCTGCTTCTATCTTTTTTCGAAACGAAATGCTCTGCTTCTATCATGTCCGAGAGGAACACGAGTTGGTGCAGAGCCGGGAGGAGGAACTGTGATCGATTCGATTCGAACAAGAAGAGGAGACGGCGACAGACTCGGATCCATGTGTACGGTCGATCGCCTATAAGCCGTACTCACCGGCCGTCTCGCTGCTACAATACCCATCAGCGATCAGATTTCTTTGTTTCCGATCGATCGACATCGAGAGCGATCGGGCTTGCGCGCTTCGAGTTCTGGCCAGGTACTACAAGAACTCAAATCGTATATATTTCTCCGCTTCATGATCCCCATTGCCGGTCAATCTCAGTTACTCCTTCCTAGCTAACTTGTTTTCTTGCGTTCGTATCGTTTCAGCGTCGTACTTAAAGCTCATCGGTAGCTCCTGTGGCCGGCCAAGAAACCCTAAGACAGAGACACACAGACAGCCATGTCTTACATGATGGCCACCGGCTTTTGGGTGGCTGTAGGGGCAGCGGCGATCCTCGGGAAGCACAGGCCGCCGACAAGACGTCAGCAGGAACAGCTTCTAAACCGGGACCTAGTAGAATCAAACAAGAAGGGACTGTATGAACTAATCGGTGGGCCAAGGACAGACATGGTGAGACAGTTTTTCATCGTGATACAGTAGCAGTGCTAGTACTTCTTGTCATGCATTCTACTTATGGCTAATCGGTGGGGGGCGGCTGCAGGGACAGGGACGATCCTCGAGAAGCAGAGGTCGTCAACCCAGTAATCTGGAACGGGTTAAGCTGAGGGCAGATTTGAAGATGGAACAACTCTTTGAACAACTTCGCCAAGCAGAGGCCAACCCGGTGCTCAAGGACCCGGCAACTCTCTGGCCGTTCGATTAATTGAATTTGAGCCTACATACGGCCAGAGATTAATTGGTGTTCCGTCCATGTTTTCTTTTACCAATATGTATATGCATGATCACAATGATATACCTTGCTTTACTTTATGCACAAATAAATCCTTCCTGTTGCCGGTGAGCCTCCTTTTCTAAAAAATAAATAAATGTTGGCTTCCTTTGTAGGAACCCGTTGAGTAGGACTTTCGAACAGTGTGAAGTGTGATCGGAACTACTTAATTTAGTGTCACTTTCACCGCGTATGAGGCATCTACTAGACCAGCGTGCGCGTTGTTCTTTTAGGATCTATTTGCTTGTAAGAAGTGAACTCTGTAAACACCATAATTCATAGACACCAGTGACGTGCTAACACTTGGTACTCAGAGCCAGTGAAATATTTCTCTTCTGTTCCGGCATCGTCCATCGTCGAGACGCGACATCAGCAGCCAGATCGACTCCGGCGAGAGGTCATGGATACAGTCACCAAGTCCGACCTCATTTCAATGCTCTAGGACTCAAGAAGGCGTGACATCGTAATCTTACATTTTCTTTATTCTTATAAACTTTTTGATTCATGAGAATCAAGGAGGCCCGAATTACTCATCTGCACAAACACTAACTCCGCGTCGCCCCTGCAGGCGGCCCGGGTGGCCCCGCTGCCTCCTGCCTAGGCCTCCCCCAACACCATACCCCTGCCGCTGGTCGGAGCCGCCAGGGAAAAGTCCCTTGTGGTAGTCGGCGGCGAGGTCTTCTTCCTCCTCCATCGGGTGGCATAGCGGGGGTGTAGTTGCCTGACAGGGATGATGCTGTTGCAGGGAGCCACGGCGGCATACCGAACGGACGGGTTGGCAGCACGGTCTTGCGATGAGGATGTGGAGGTTGCGTGGTTGTTTTGAGGCTGGGTGGCGGCCCGCCTGTCGGTGTCAAAACCGGCAGTTCTCGGATAGGGGGGCCCAAGCTGTGCGTCTAGGGATCGATGGTAACAGGAGACCAAAGGACACAATGTTTACCCAGGTTCGGGCCCTCTTAAAGGAGGTAAAACCCTACTCCTGCTTGATTATATTCGAAGGGCATAAAGATTACAAGAGTTGATCTACCTCAAGATCGTGGCAGCTAAACCCTAGATGTCTAGCCTATAAATATTCCGATGATGGTAATGAGGATAGCCTGTACGGACTAACCCCTCCAGTTTATATACACACCGGAGGGGCCTAGGGTTTGTACAAGGTCGGTTCATCCGGGAAGGAAACGATACACCCGGACTCTAATCTTGCCGTTCATGTATGGAGAAGTCCCACCCGGACACGTTGGATGGTCTTCAGCTTGATCTTGTACGACCCATCCAACCCGGCCCATACTCCTGGGCCGGACACCTGAGAACCCCTGAATCCAGGACTCCCTCAGTAGCACCCGAACTCGCCTTCAATGACGATGTAGTATGCGGATATAAGTCTTTGGCTTTGCAAGGCGGGTTCCCCACCATACTCCGGGTTGACGATAGTCCGACATTGGCTTCTGTGTCCAGCCTTTATGATTCTTTCCTGCCGTCGCCTCGATTTCCGTTTGAGCAAATGCGAACGGTCCATTATCTTTTTACCTTTTAACCCTTTAATAGGCACGAGCGGCGTTTATATAACGAGGTTAGATCCCTGAACGCCATCTCTCACATCGTCCAAAGAGCAACAGAGCAAACCACGAAAAACTCAAACCATGGCTAGCGCCCCTGGCTCCTCCTCGCATCCTCATGGCCCTCAAGAGGGGGATTGGCAAAGCTGTTCTGTATCCCATCTTCAGCTCAATCGTCTCTAGACGCAAGGATATCTTCCCCCCGCGGATCTCATCTCCGTACGGGCAGGATTAGCTTCTACGGGCGATGGTGTATTGGCGGAGAATTTTCCCAACCCCAGCCAAGGGGAGAGGGTGTGCTTCATCTCGTTCCTTCTGAGGGGCGTAGGATTCCCGATCCACCCCTTCCTCAGGGGTCTATTGGAATATTACGGGATCCAGCTGCACAACCTCACACCAGGTTCCATTCTGCATATTTCTGGTTTTGTCACCCTCTGTGAATTATTTTTAGGTTGTGAGGCTCATTTCAAACTATGGAAAAAGTTCTTTTGCCTCATCCCCCGCCACCAGGGCGGAGGGCCTATATTTGAAGTGGGCGGCGCCGAAGTATGGCGCATAGCCGGGTCAGGTTACCCAGTCGGGACTCCGAAGAGCGGGCCCGAAGAATGGTCTTCGAAATGGTTTTACATTGATGATGTTCCTCTCCCGGACCGATCCGGCGCGGACTTCCCAAATTCTCTAGCGCTCCCTTGAAGAAGCTATTCAGCTGGCGCCCCAAGTCCTTCGTACAAGAAGATAGTGCGGAGGTGATGAGGTTGTTTAGCAAGGTCAGATTGCTGACCTATTCCGGACTCTCCATCATTGAAGTCATGGCCATAGGAATAAAGCAATGCATCCAGCCTCTTTAATCCAGAGTGGATCCTTTATGGAACTACAATGGGGAGGACGACGCGTCGCGCTATAGGCGAGAGGGTCCGGATAACCAAGCCGCATTGGCTGGCATGCTGGTAGACCTTTATAAGGGGGAAGAAGAGGATTTCGCCCGTTTAAATTGCCGGGAAGGTTTCTCCATGTACAACCCCATTGAATGGGTAAGTTTAGTCATTCATTACTTTCTTTATTATTGGGATGCATTAACCGAATACTCTGGTTGCTTCAAAACAGTCATGGAGGAAGGTAGTCGAGAACATCTATTGCCCCCCTCCTCAACCAAAGGACCATGCTCGCCATGAAGACCCCGGGTTCCATGAGGATCCGGATATATTTATAGAATTTGAAGACGGAGTTTATTATCAGGCGAGCCTTGACGGCTCGGAGGTAGCCATTATGGCCGATTACTCCGATCTCTATCCCTTAGTTAAGGTAAGTGTTCGGAAATCATTTAAAAAGGGAAATACTTCTGCTCACAACTTACCCTCCGCACTGGTCCGTGCTGCATAGGATCGGCGCTCAGCGAGCCGTACCCAAGGACGGGCAGTCAAAAGGAAAACAACTCCTTCGCGGGGTGAGCACGCGAAATGAAAGGGGACCGAGAGCGCCGCTGAGCCCGCTCCATCACCAAAGAGGTATATTCGTTACTTCATGTCTGAGCATAAAGCCGAATTGTCATTTCCCTCCTTCTTCTATCATCTCAGGAGAGGTATAAGGCGAACCGTACCAAAGATTCCAGCAAGCCGAGCCGCAACCCATGCGATGCCGAACTCGTCAACTAGGACGAGGGCGCATACAGGGGTGGCGCCGTCTCATCCACCTCATGAAGATTCAGATGAGGTGTCCGTCAATAACTCCGAGGTGGAGAGCGCGATGAATCGCCGTCGCCTAAAAGAGGCCCTGCACGCCCCGACCTTTTCGGAGCAAGAGTTTACAGTTCTCGGCACCGTGGACGTGTGTATCCGAGCTGCCCGGGACGGACTTACTGGAGTTGCTCGCCTGTTCTCAAAGGATATACAGGTGAGAAGTCACGCAATTTTTAATATATAGATACCACTAGCCCCCGAGACTTAAAGCGGTAGGAGCCAACCGATTTGAGGATCGTTTATGACCGCAGGTCCTTAAGGAGAAAACAACGCATTGTCCCAGGAGCTCGAGGCAAGCCGGACACAGCTAAATGCAGTTGTCACAGAGCTTGAAGAAATGAAGAGTGCCCCGATGACCGGGGGAAAAGATAAAAAACTGGAAGAGGAACTGAAGAAGCAGGTCGAAGAGATAAAGAGTTTAAAGGCTCAACTATTGGATGCGCAACAGGAGAACCAAAAGCTGAGGTGCGGCATATTCGGTATGACTCTTGAACCATTCAAAGTACTGATATAATCATATGATACGGAATGTTATAATTTGGTTCGTATAGGTCTGTTAACCGGCCATCAGGGATAGGAAGTGTCCGGGCTTCAACGTGACGTTCTAAAAGAACTATCAAAGCTGTACGAGCGTGCCCGGAAAGCTATGAAGAATATGGCCAAAGCCATATGGCCATCCGATGTCCCTCCGGAGAGTATGGAAGGGTTGGCAGACCTATTTAAGGGTGCTCGGCGTTGCTTCGAGCTATGGAAGACGTTCGCATGCCGGGAAGGTGCGCGAGAGGCATGGGCCATGGTGAAGACACGCTACACCGGACTCAATCTGAATCACATGGCCCGAGTTGGACCTTAGGGACTGGATGGGAAGGAAATTCCTGTGAACTTGGTATATGACCAAGTAATGATTGCAGCGAAATATTCGCAAGAAGATTGTAAGCTGGACAACGTTATAGATGGCCTAGAAAGAGAGTAGGCGTTCGATTCTATGTATCGGTATACTTTATGACCGAACTTATCTCCCGCCAAACTTGTAATTTTTTTGTCATTGCAGACCTTCGGCTTCCACCTCCGAACCAAGAAGTTGGAGTGTTTTCGTATACTATGTTTGACTAAGAAATGTTTAGTATCTTTGGAAACCAGGCAATCTGGTCATATTGCTTGAACAGACAAAATGTGTTCGAGGAGTTATGTTATATTACTGTTTAACTTAAGAAACATCTTTTAGGGAAAATAGTTCCGTTAGGGGTTCCTTTCCTTGGGTTGGCATACTAAATTATGCATGCCTAGGCTATTACAGGCAGCCAATTCCATATTTGTTCCAGAAAATAGTTCATCGCTTATTTGCCGACCAATTATTCCCTTAAGAACGCTAGCCTTCAGCTTCACCCGTCTGAGGTACAGATCCGGATAACCCGGTTGTAACAATCACAGAGGTACTCCCTTTACACCCTAGCCGAACAATCGGGAATGTAGGGTATAAACACAGGAGCGAGGCAATCCAGCTTGGCAAAAACTTAAGTCATAGAGGTGCATAAAAATGGCAAAAGTTGCATAGCAACAACCGACATGGACAAGAAAGCTTATAAGCTTTTAATAATATGCTTCGTTAGAGAAGCCCCCATGTATGGTGGGGTGTATACATTTAAAGATGTGTACCCCGAATAATACGGTTAATCCGAACATACATTGAGAAGGGAAAGGAAAAACAAGAAAACGAGAGAAAAAAAAACCTAGTCAAAGTGAAACCTGAGAAGGCCGAACTATGTGTAGAATCTTCGGAGCCGGGCAGCGTTCCATGGGTTCGGCTCAAGGCGATTGTCCGCTGTATTGCGAAGGCGACATGGTCCTCCATTAAGGACTTCATCTATGATGAAAGGGCCCTCCCATTTAGGTTTGAGCTTGTCCTTTTTCTTTTCCGGGAGGCGTAAAACAAGTTCTCCGACATTGTATGTCTTAGCCCGCACTTCTCTGCTTTGGTAACGCCTGGCCTATTGTTGATAAAATGCAGAACGAGCTTTAGCAACATCGCGCTCCTCTTCGAGTCTGTCTAGGTCATCCTGCCGATCTAACTCGGCTTCCCTCTCTTTGTACATGCGCACTCTAGGTGAGTCATGAATAATGTCGCAGGGCAATACGGCCTCAGCGCCGTACACCATAAAGAAGGGTGTGTATTCGGTCGTTCGATTGGGCGTGGTCCGGAGTCCCCAGAGTACGGAATCGAGTTCCTCAACCCAGTGCTTGTCTGATTCTCTTAAAGAGCGCACTAGTCTGGGCTTAATGCCACTCATGATCAGACCATTGGCCCTTTCGACTTGGCCATTTGTTTGAGGGTGGTATACAGATGCATAGTCGAGTTTAATGCGCAACTTAGCGCACCAGGTTTTCACCTCTTCAGCTATAAAATTGGAGTCATTATCAGTGATGATACTGTGCAGGACACCATAACGGTGGACTACGCCGGATATAAATTCAATCACTGGCCCTGCCTCAGCTGTTTTTACTGGTTTGGCCTCTATCCATTTAGTGAGTTTATCTACCATTACCAGCAAATATTTCTTTTTGTGGCTTCCCCCTTTAAGGGGACCAACCATATCAAGCCCCCACACTGCGAAGGGCCAAGTAATGGGGATTGTTTTTAATGCGGTGGGAGGCATGTGACTTTGATTGGCGAAAAGCTGACAACCCACACAACGTTGGACAAGGGCTTGAGCGTCTGCTCGAGCCATGGGCCAGAAAAAACCTATCCTGAACACCTTGCTTACGAGGGCTCGAGCTGCGGCGTGATGACCGCCCAGGCCAGCATGTATTTCTTCCAAGAGTTGCCTTCCCTCCTCTTCGAAGATACACCTTTGGAGGACTCCGGTGGTGCTCTTTTTGTACAGTTCACCTCATGCACTTTGAGGGCTTTAGAGTGCCGAACTATGCACCTAGCTTCATTTTGATCGTCAGGAAGTGATAACCCACAAGTATAGGGGATCGCAACAGTTTTCGAGGGTAGATTATTCAACCCAAATTTATTGATTCGACACAAGGGGAGCCAAAGAATATTCTCAAGTATTAGCAGTTGAGTTGTCAATTCAACCACACCTGGATAACTTAGTATCTGCAGCAAAGTAATATGGAAGTAACAGTAGCGGCAGCAAAAGTAATATTTTTGGGTTTTGTAGTGATTGTAACAGTAGCAACGGAAAAGTAAATAAGCGAAGAACAATATGTGAAAAGCTCGCAGGCATTGGATCGGTGATGGAAAATTATGCCGGATGCGGTTCATCATGTAACAGTCATAACATAAGGTGACACAGAACTAGCTCCAATTCATCAATGTAATGTAGGCATGTATTCCGAATATAGTCATACATGCTTATGGAAAAGAACTTGCATGACATCTTTTGTCCTACCCTCCCGTGGCAGCGGGGTCCTAATGGAAACTAAGGGATATTAAGGCCTCCTTTTAATAGATTACCGGACCAAAGCATTAACACATAGTGAATACATGAAATCCTCAAACTACGGTCATCACCGAGAGTGGTCCCGATTATTGTCACTTCGGGGTTGCCGGATCATAACACATAGCAGGTGACTATAGACTTGCAAGATAGGATCAAGAACTCACAAATATTCATGAAAACATAATAGGTTAAGATCTGAAATCATGACACTCGGGCCCTAGTAACAAGCATTAAGCGTAGCAAAGTCATAGCAACATCAATCTCAGAACATAGTGGATACTAGGGATCAAACCCTAATCAAAACTAACTCGATTACATGATAAATCTCATCCAACCCATCACCTTCCAGAAAGCCTACGGTGGAATTACTCACGCACGGCGGTGAGCATCATGAAATTGGTGATGGAGGATGGTTGATGATGACGACGGTGATGGATTCCCCTCTCCGGAGCCCCGAACGGACTCCAGATCAGCCTTCCCGAGAGGTTTTAGGGCTTGGCGGCGGCTCCGTATCGTAAAACGTGATGAATCCTTCTCTCTGATTTTTTCTCCCCGAACACGAATATATGGAGTTGGAGTTGAGGTTGGTGGAGCGTCAGGGGGCCCACGAGGCAGGGGGGCGCGCCCAGGGGGGCAGGCGCGCCCTCCACCCTCGTGGACAGGTGGTGGCCCCCCTGACGTGGATTCTTCTTCCATTATTTTGAATATTTTCCAAAAATATGTTCCGTGGAGTTTCAGGTCATTCTGTGAACTTTTGTTTCTGCACATAAATAACACCATGGAAGTCTGCTGAAAACAGCGTCAGTCCGGGTTAGTTCCATTCAAATCATGCAAGTTAGAGTCCAAAACAAGGGCAAAAGTGTTTGGAAAAGTAGATACGGCGGAGACGTATCAGGAAGCTCCTGCCTATTAAGGTAGGCCAGGAATGGTTCGGTCCAGGGTGCCATAACGACCATGATCTCGTGAGCAGAGGGTGTTATCTTGATATGTAGACCCCTGACGTGCATTGTGTTCGGCAGCTGGGGGTGTGACCAGGTCCGCACTATCCTCTCTACTCTCACCCTGCCATACTACGGATGGCTTAAAGAGCCTTTCCACAAAAGTGTTAGGTGGCACAGGGTTGCGCTTAGCGCCCATGCGAGCGAGGATGTCGGCTGCTTGATTACTATCTCGAGTGACATGATGAAACTCAAGTCCCTCGAACCGAGCTGATATTTTTAATATGGCATTTCGATATGCCGCCATTTTTGGGTCCTTTGCATCGAACTCTCCATTGACCTGGGATATCGCGAGGTTGGAATCACCGCACATCTCCAGGTATCGTATACCCATGGAGACAACCATGCGAAGACCATGCAGAAGTGCCTCATATTCGGCTGCATTATTGGAGTCCGTATACATAATTTGTAATACATAGCCGACTGTATCCCCGGTAGGAGATGTTAGGATGACGCCAGCCCCCAGTCCAACCAGCATTTTGGAGCCGTCGAAGTACATAATCCAATTGGAGTATGAACTGTATTCTTTAGGGAGTTCAGCTTCCGTCCATTGAACGACAAAGTCGGCCAACACCTGGGATTTAATAGCCTGGCGTGGCTTGTATATTATTTCGAACGGTAAAGGCTCGATGGCCCATTTAGCTATGCGGCCAGTGGTGTCCCTATTATTGATAATGTTGTTAAGTGGTACTTCTAATGCCACTGTGATCGAACACTCTTGAAAGTAGTGTCGCAGTTTACGAGATGCCATGAAGACTGTATAGGCTATCTTCTGGTAGTGGGGGTATCGGGATTTGCAAGGTGTAAGGACCTCCGATACATAATAGACTAGTTTTTGGGTGGGGAATTTATGTCCCTCCTCCCCTCATTCGACGACGAGTACGACACTAACTACTTGGTTAGTTGCCGAAATGTATAATAACATAGACTCGCCAACACCTGGGGTAGCTAGGATTGGGTTGCTTGCAAGTAGGGCTTTGATTTCTTCCAGTCCGGCTATTGCAGCGTTTGTCCATTCAAAGTTGTCAGTGCGTCGTAATAGCTTGTAGAGTGGTAATGCTTTTTCTCCCAACTTGGAGATAAAACGACTTAATGCCGCAACGCATTAATCGCGAAGTTTTGGACTTGCTTTAGGTCTATTGGTATAGCCAATTGTGACAGAGCTCGGATCCTGGCTGGGTTTGCTTCAATTCCTCTATGGGAAACAATAAACCCTAGCAATTTTCTGGCTGGGACTCCGAAGACACATTTTTCCGGATTAAGCCATATGTCGTATCCCCGGAGGTTATCAAAGGTGAGGCGAAGATCGTCCACCAGTGTTTTGACGTGTTTCATCTTGATGACCACGTTGTCTACGTATGCCTCGACTGTTTTGCCGATTTGTTTTTCTAGGCATGTTTGGATCATATGCTGGTAGGTAGCTGTCGGTGTCAAAACCGGCGGATCTCGGGTAGGGGGTCCCCAACTGTGCGTCTAAGGTCGATGGTAACAGGAGTATGGGGACACGATGTTTACCCAGGTTTGGGCCCTCTCGATGGAGGTAATACCCTACTTCCTACTTGATTGATCTTGATGAATATGAGGATTACAAGAGTTGATCTACCACGGGATCGTAATGGCTAAACCCTAGATGTCTAGCCAGTGTGATTATGATTGCCTCTACGGACTAAACCCTCCGGTTTATATAGACATCGGAGGGGCCTATGGTTGTACAGAGTCGGCTTGCAGAGGAAGGAATATTCATATCCGAACGCCAAGCTTGCCATCTACGCAAAGGAGAGTCCCATCCGGACACGGGAGGAAGTCTTCTGTCTTGTATCTTCATGGCCCATCAGTCCGGCCCATATCACACAGGCCAGACGCCCGAGGACCCCTTATTCAGGACTCCCTCAGTAGCCCCTGAACCAGGCTTCAATGACGATGTGTCCGGTGCGCAGATTTTCTTTGGCATTGCAAGGCGGGTTCCTCCTCCGAATACTTCAAAGTAGTCCTCGAACACAGAAAACATGTCCGGCTCTACAAAAAAAGCTCCACATACAGCCACAAAGAGTATAATATTAACAAGTCTCATCTACTGACATCTTTTGTAGTGAAACGCCACGTCTCTGCACGGTCATTATTTTGAACCATTTTTTAGCCTCTCGCTCCTTGTTTCGAGATGCGGTTTCTATTGGCACGTCTTGTCAAAGCAGAGATCGTGTCCCCTTATCACGGGATTCTCATCAATACGGGCGTGGGTAATCCCACCGTGCCGTTCGCACGACCCTTGGGGAATAAGCGAGTTTTAAGGCGAGTGGGGAGGCGCTTGATATTCGCTGCCTTTATAAAGAGATAAGGATTCACCCTTTCACCCACGCCTTCTTCCACTTCTCCGCCCATCTGCTCTCGAGCTCCAGTGCCCAAGCTTCCATCCTTTCTGCCCCCACAAAGCACTCCAACCATGTCCAGATCTGGAGCATGAGGGCATGTGGATGGCCTCCTCCGTCAAGGAGAAGGACATCACGAAGCTCCGGGAGGCGGGGTACTTGGCCCGGGGAATCGCCCACCGGCTTCCAACCAAGGGGCAGATCGTCCCCACCCCAGAGCCTAACAAGAGGGTGGTATTCCTCTCACTTTGTCCACGGGTTAGGGTTTCCCCTTCATCCTTTCGTCCGTGGACTCATGTTCTACTACGGGCTGGATTTCCATGATCTGGCCCCAAACTCCTTCCTCAACATCTTGGCATTTATTATCATGTGCGAGGCCTTCCTCCGCATCCCACCCCACTTTGGATTGTGGCTGAAGACCTTCAATGTGAAGCCAAAGGTGGTGGGTGGTAAACACGCAGAGTGCGGAGGCGCTATGGTGAGCAAGATGTCTAACGTTACATGGCCCAAAGGTACCTTTGTGGAGACCGTCAAAGGGTGGCAACAACAGTGGTTCCACATCACAGAGCCCTGTGACACCACCTGGGCCGCGGCTCCCGAATTTAAGTCCGGGCCCCCGATGCGGCTCACCTCTTGGCTAGAGAAGGGCCTGGACTGGGCTTCGTCAGACGAGCTGACACCGCTGCAGACGCGCATCAAGAGCATGTTGGACAAGAACATCAAGCTCTTCAACATGATCCAGGTGATGCTTGTGCGCCGGATCCTTCCTTGCCAACCCCGGGCTTGCTATTTGTGGGAGTTTGATCCGGCCAAGCACCAGACCTTGCAATGATTCTTCGACACCACGCACGAAGATATCTGGAAGGTGATATTCAAGGCAAATCAGACATGGCCGGAGACGACCGAGGACCGCGGTCATGATCTGAATCATCCAGCCAGTCTGGTAAGTTTTTTGTATTTCCAGATGTATACTCCACCTGTATATTTCAAAGAAGATGTCTAAGCTTCTGTACTTGTCTTTCTAGGGCTGGACAAAGAAGGCGGAGCGGATCCAGTGTCCAGCTCCCCTACCCGAAGTCCCAGCTATCCCACTTCTGACGAAGATGCTGGTTCCGACGCCTTATCAGGCACCGGAGAAGAAGGCTAAGGAGACCCAAAGTGCTCTCCGTTGTAAAGGTACTTCGGACGCATTGTCCGAAGAAACCAAAACCCACTCCTCCCCCGTCGAGAGCGACGAGGGGGAGGAGGAAAAAAAATTCTCCCCTTGAGGTGGAAAGGAAGAAAAGGGCGGCTTCCACAGATCTGGAGGCGGAGGCGTCCAAGAGAGGGAAGGTCTCCACCGCGGATAATCCTGCGCCGGAGACTGACAACAGCTCCGAGTGGCGTCCCAGGGATAAGCCCCTGGCCGAATCGTAAGTACTTCAAGGCACTTATGCGTGTATATATATATATATATATATATATATGTATGTATATATATGCAGCTCCTTTACTTCGTGGTTTTTAACATGCTAAACCATGCACTGCAGTCCGGTGCATGCCCACCCCCAATGATCCTCATCTTCGGGGAATTCGCTGGATCCTAATGTGATGGACAACGGGTCACCTTCGCCGGCCTTCTCCCCCAAGGTTACGGACGACACCGAAGTGTTGTCCAGAAGGACCGTCCCCCGCCGGGGAGAAGCACGGAAGAACGTCACGGTGGCGCCTGAGGATGATACCTCGTCACGGACACATGGGGAGCAGACTTCGGCAACTGGCGATGGGGGCCAGATACAATTTGGCCCCCAGCCGAATACTATTCCGGAGACCTGTACATCTTCGGAATCAGGTAAGCAGTCTCCTTTGAAAGAAGGAGGTGCACCTATCCCGCCGGTGACCTCTGTCCAACCAGAGGCACCGGATACTTTACTGGAAGCGCTGCAAGGTGCTTCCATTGTGGAGGAACATCGTATCCTTATGGGTATGGTGATTGAGAGGGTGCAGTCTGCCAAGAGCGGATTGACCGAAGCGTGCGCCAGCCTTCTAACAGGCTTTGAGGTATGTGACATAATTATACAAAAAGAATGCCATAGTATAGATAGTAGCCCTGAAAGTGCGTTATATCGACTAGAGGGGGGGGGGGGTGAATAGGCGATTTTTATGAATTCTTCACTGAGGAATTTTCCGGTGAGGAAATTCCTTAGCGAAGAACTACTTGCAGCGCAATAAGTACTCAGAAGTAAGCATAATAGAATACAGGCATGGTAATCATGATGTAATGATGACAAGCACAGAGTACGAAAGCGTAATCACAGGATAACACAAGATGAAGACAAACAGATCAAGAAATTGAACTGAGGAAATTGAGAAAGTCTTCAGTCAAAGTCTTCAAACACAGATATGATGAAGCACTTAACACAGTAATGAGGAAACGAAAGAGTTGAGGAAATAGAACCAGTAAGGTTGGTGAAGACAATGATTTGGTAGACCAGTTCCAACTCCTATATCAGTTGTACGTTTGGTTGGAGCGGCTGAGTATTTAAACTCGAGGACACACAGTCCCGGACACCCAATCCTGAGCACGCAGCTCAGGACACCAAGTCCTCACCATATTCTCCTTGAACTAAGGTCACACAGATCTCATCCAATCACTCGTGGTAAGTCTTCAGGCGACTTCCAAACCTTCACAAACTCGGTCACTCGGCGATCCACAATTTCCTCTTGGACGCTCTAGACCATGACGCCTAACCGTCTGGAAGAAGCACAGTCTTCAAAGGTAACAAGTGTCGGATCCACGCAAGATCAATCTCTTCAGTGTTGCTCAATCACTTTGGGTTTGTAGGTGTTTGGGTTTGGGTTTTCCTCACTTGATGATTTTCACTCAAAGTCCTCGGAGGATGGGATGCTCTCAAATGACAAGTGTCAGTTTCTCTCGGAGCAGCCAACCAGCTAGTGGTTGTAGGGGGCGGCTATTTATAGCCTAGGGAGCAACCCAACATGATAAGAAATAAATGCCCTTCAATGATATGGCCGTTAGGTAGATAAGATATTTTGGGACAGCTGGCGCGCATCACAGCAACGGTCGGAAATTTGAGGTTCAAATTCCTCAGGGCTATCATGTTCCTCACCGTGTAGGCAATCTGCACTGGCGAATTCCCAACTCCTTGTTCAGAACAAATTCCTCAAATGACCGTAAGAACTTCGTCTCACATCGAAGAAATTGATCGAATCGTATGAGATTTCCAATGGCTTCACTCAAAGGGATTGGTAGGTGTAGGATTTTGAGTTGAGCATCACATGGAAATTTTTCCTTAGTATTTCCTCGACCCCTTTAACAAAGAACGGTGTTTCCTATGACTCAAGAAAGGGAAAACGAAACTACGAAAACAAAAGTCTTCACGCTTCATGTTCCTCAAATGAATACCAAGTCTTCAAGGTCACACCAATTTCTTCACTTTCAAAGTCTTCAGAATACCCAAGTTTTCAGTCGAAGAACTTCATTTTTAGAGGTCGAATTTCACTGTAAATATCAAACTCCTCATAGACTTATAGACCTATGTACACTCATAAACGCATTAGACCCTTAACCTATAAGTCTTCAATACACCAAAATCACTAAGGGGCACTAGATGCACTTACAATCTCCCCCTTTTTGGTGATTGATGACAATATAGATTAAGTTTTCAACGGGGATAAACATATGAAGTGTGAATACTGATATTGAGGAATTTGATTGCAAGATATAGAAGAACTCCCCCTGAAGATGTGCATAGTGAGGAATTTTCTTTTGAGGCAATGCACATTTGAAGAGTTGAATCATGGAGATCTCCCCCTATATCTTGTAATTCATACACGCATTTGACATCTAGTATGAAGAATTTGAAATGCATGATGAAATATGGTGACTGATGTAATTCATCATGCGTGTATTAACATATAATGAGGAATAAGCATGCAGAGGAACACATCAAAAGTATCAAAGCACCATCGGGTTTAAGATTAAAACTCGATCCAATAAAGTTTCGGAAAAGCGAGAGTTGTAACTTAGCGAAAAAATGCCCATATAATAGACCCGCTTGAAGACTAACTCAACTTTCTCCCCCTTTGTCATCGAATGACCAAAAGGATTGAAACTGTGGACTAACGCCCCTGAAGAATATCAAGTTGATGGAGGAGCGCCAGTGTTGTCAGGGTCGTGTGTCGTAGTAGGACCTGCTGCAGTGTCGTCCAAGTCTTCATTTTCATCTGTGTCGCACGATGAAGAATAAGAGCTGGCCACCAAGGAAGGAACCTTGACCTTCTTGTATTTCTTTGGAGGAGGTGCAGACCAGTCAAATTCTTCTTCAGACTCATTTTCTTCAGATCTTCTTCACTGTAGACATGAGATGTAACAGCCTGTGCACGGGTGAAGGTTTCATGGAGGTAGTACTGATTTTTCTTCACTTTATGGGTTGAGGTCATGTTGTGAAGAATTGAACCAAACTGACGCTTGACCCATTTATGATTGCGATCAACCTTCTGATGAAGACTGAGGAGAAGCTCACGATCAGTCATCACCCTGGGTGCTGTGGCTTGAGGATTTTGCTTGGCGAGTTGTTGGCGGCAGAGTCATGGGTGGCGAGTCATCATTGGTTGAGTAGGATGCAGCCTTGCGAAATTGACCATCCAATGGACGAATGCCTTCATCTATCACAGCAGCTTGCCTTGCCTTTGTCATCGGTGAGGAAAATGTCCGCTTGAGGACTTCAATTGGAGGCAAGTAGCTGCAGTGGTTCGTAGTATCGACCTTGTAATTGAGTGAAGACCTTTTCCCGATGAATCTCATAATCCATGGTGCATAAGGCTTAAGCTCAAATGGTGACATAGCAATATTTACGAGTCCTCATGAAGAAATCATGGAAGTTGACGGAACGCCATGAATGATATTGAAAAGCATATTCTTCATGATGCCAACGACTTCTTCATCATTTGAGTCGTGGCCTTTGATAGGACTCATTGTCTTTGTCGTAATGTGATAGACAGTCGAGGCACATACAAGAATTCCTTGACGAGGAATTTGGTTCGAGGGGCTGCCTCGCTTCAAAGGCTTCATCAAGACTTGCATGTAATGATTTGTAAGCTCAGTTCACTCTAGATGCAACGAGCACCGTCAAGGGAGGATCGAGTGGGAGGGCACGAAGCAATTCGATTCTTTGGTGCCTTGTAGTGAGTATTTTCTGACATCCAGTCCAACACCCATGAGTTCACATCTTCGGAATCTCCTATGATGTGCAGCGTCGCATAGAGTTGAAGAATGAGTTCTTCATTCCAATCACATATGTCAGTGAAAAAATTTAACAGTCCTGCATCGTGAAGAACACTGAGGACTGGCTCGAAGCCCGACAGAGATTCCATGTCTACATGAGGAATGTGTGCATGATCGAAGACTTTGTCTTTGTTGAACAACACTGAGGAATAGAAATTTGCCTAGCTGGCCGTCCAGAAACGCCTCTTCCTTATGCGAGCAGAATCATAGGGGTCGTAATATGTGAAGAACACATGCTCGCCGAAGAAATCTTCAGCCTCGAACTTTTGCTTCCTTGAGAATGGATCCTTTGGATTTGGCAGTGGAGTGTCAGTGAGTTGCATCACGACCTCAGGAATAACAATCTCATGTTCTTCAGGCTGAGGAATTTCTGGTTCCTCTTCAGTGGTAGTCTGCGTGTTCAAAGGATCAACAAAGAGCAGCTTTCTTCAAAGACTAGTGGCTGGAATTTCTTCACGCATGTATGAAGTGGGGTGAGTTTCTTTAGAGCCCAGCTTGAACGGTTGGTGCAGGGATCAAGAATTTCTTTGTAAAGGGTGAAGAGTGGAGAATTGGGGTGCTGACTTTCCCAAAAGTCATCATTCATCACTGGCGTAGTGCACCCAATATCCACGTCTTCATCGTCAATTTATTCAACGCCAGCCTCTTCAGCTGTAAACTGAGGCATAGGCGAGGAAATGATTGGTGTTGAAGGGATCTTATCCACTTCAATTTCTTCATCTATCTGCTCTGACAAAGCAGCAGAATGATTTTCTTCATCAGATCCGCTAGGGATCACATATTCTTCACCAAAAGGAACAATGTCCTTTGATGGCATGGTTGAGATCGGAACAACATCAATGGGATTTTCAAACGAGCTGGTCATAGGCTTCATTTTCATGAGTCAAGAATCAAGCGGTGATGCTTTCCTTTTCTTCACAGCAGCTCGCTCTGCAGCCTTGGTCTTCTTCACATCTGATGCAGATGGAAGGATAGGAGTTGGTGTAGGTGCAGGAGGAGTTGAGGAATCTGGTTGGTTTTCTTCAGGCGCAACTGATGCAGTTGCCCTGACTTCTTCATTTTCTTCAGGCGCACCACTAGTGGATGCCCTAGCAATTTCTTCAACGGCTGAAATGCAGTCATCAGCCCTGGAACTAACATTTTCTTCAAAGACTCGAAAGTCATCGGTGTCTTGGCATGTTCTTTAGTTTGCTGAGCAGAAGCTTCAGCCTGAGGAATTTCTTGTTGCGATGGAGCTGCAACATTGGAGGTGAATTGCTCAGTCAGTTTAACAAATCTGACTTTGGCACCTTGCCAATCAGCATAGTAGGCATCAAAGTTTTTGCTGAGGGCTTTGATTTCAGACTGGATTTTTATAAGCTCATTAGTTGTCATAGAGACAACATTTGTCTTCAGAAACTTTTCCTTTCTATACTGAGCTTTCTTGATCTGCCTGGCCTTCTCAATTTTCCATTTTTCTTCAGAGATGAAATGGGTCAGCATGTGACTTTGTCCAGGAGTCAAATGGAAATCAGGCATAGGAGTGTCTGGATCCTTGTGCCAAAGATCAATGTAATCGAGGATCAACTTAGGATCCAATAGCAGTGGCACAGTTGCGCCTTTGGCTCTAGTGGCCCTTTCTTGTCTGTCTCTGATGATTTCTGCAAGTTCATCATCATCAGCTTCATCGTCAGATGGCACTTGGAAGGCAACCTGTTTCTTCTTAGGACTTGGCCGAGGACCTCGTCCATTCGTTGCATTTGTCTTCAGCAGAGTGGGGCTTGATGAAGAATTTGGTGCAGATGAGGAACTCGCTGAGACACCAGAGGCAATAGAGATGCCTGCAGTCCTTTGACACGTGGCCAGATGCACAAGTGCTGAGGACTTTGCCGGAGCAGCTGAGGACTTTGGAGGAGGAGCTGAGGATTTTGGAGGAGTAGGAGCAGCATGAGGAATTGGCCGTGAGGGCTTTGAAGATTCTGGCCGTGAGGGCATTGCTGAGGAAGCACTTGGCTTGTGCGCGGGCTTCTTTGTCATTGATTTCCTAGGCTTGACAGAGGCCTCAGTGGCAGCAGCAGCAGCAGAGTCTTCATTGAATTTCCTCATTGCTTCTTTGGCTTGTCTAGCCAACTTGGCTTGGCGCTTGGACCATTCTTCAGGAAAATCCTCACCACGCTTGATCTTTGGTGGGTCACTTCTTGGCCAGGTGCCAATGGAGCTCTTGGGCATGGAGGATTAAGTGTGAATTTCTTCATATACTTTGGAGTAACATACCTGTACTCCCTCCATTCTCTTGCCCATCTCCTTTCAATCCTCTGTATGCTCACCTTGCGCTGATTTTTGTTCTCCTTTCCGAACTTGGCCTCATCAGGTGTGCAATAGTCAGCATAGATGTCCTCAGGGATTTCAAAAGTAGTCATGACCTCAGGCTTCTTTCCTCCTTTATGCGGCTTCTTACCGTCTGCCATATTCTTCAGTTGAGGTAATTGAACAATTGAATTCTCTGAAGAAGTATGCAACTTTTCTTCGAGGAACGCTGCAAATGAGTTAAGTTGATGAGAACCTAGTGATTCAACAACGGACATGAGTACCCGTGAACAGAGTATAGTTGCGAGGAATTTGGAGAGGTCATATGCGTTCTCAGAAGGTTTTTCAAAAAGAACAAGTTTGAGGAATTTGACCAGACGAGCCTTGAAAATTTCACTAAGCGTTCTTTGTCTTAGGTTCCGGAGTTGTACAGATCAAAGATCCACACAATTGAGGAATCTTGAAGAAAAATGATGCTTAGAGAAACGAATCAAGAACAGATGACTAGTGAGGTGTTTTGTGTGTGAGGATTTGAAGAATAAAATACCTTTGAAGATTTTGTAGAGAAAATTTGAATCAAAGAGGGCAGTAAAAGTAACTTTTAATTACCCTGAACGAAGAACACGACGAACTGTGAGATGGAGAGGTGAAGTTCGTCAGTGCAGATCTTCCACGCCCTAACTCGGCGGAGGAAGACGGCTACGGCGGCGGCGGAGTGAAGATTTCCGCGGCCGGCGCGAGTACGACGACGACGAGGTCGAGGCAGTGAAGCTCTTCCTCACCGACGATGATGGTGTAGCGGCGGCGCTAGGGTTTGAGAAGCTCGAGCGGGAGAGAGAGGTTGAGCGGAGTAAAGGAAGTGAGGAAGGGGTGAGGGGTATTTATAGTCGCAGTGAAAAACTATTTGCCCGAAGATTTAGGACGAACGTGCCCCTGACCCTTCTCATTCGCATGACATGTGTCACCCATGTACTGAAAAGTGGACATCGTGTTAGATCGTGGGTGAATAGATAAGTCTATCGTGGGATGCGGAACGGTTTGAGCGGCAAAGCCGAAAATTTTGGATAAGATTAGTTTTAAAGTTCCGTTCGCAAATTCTTCAGCTGACAAGGACACAGTGAAGATTTTGAATGAGTTTCAAATAGAACGCACATGAAGAATTTGCGAATAGATTGGGTTGAGTATAGCATAGAGGGGGAAGGGTCCGATCACAATCACTTAGCAGAAAACGCAACTTGAAGAAATAGCCATAAGTGAATGTCAGAGAGGACATAAACCCATATATGTATATATATATATATATATATATATATATATACATATATATATACATATATATATATATATATATATAGCCAATGAAGAAAAATGACGGAAACAGTGAAGATTTTGCAAAGTTGAAGAATTTGAACAACTGAGGAATTTCAAAAGCTGAGGAAAAACTCAAATTGAAGATTTTCAACTTTGGTGGTGGCGTGACCCACCGTATAAGAACGATGATTTCAGACACCGCGTACAATTGTCGTAGGGTTCTGAGAATCAAATTCTTCTTTAATTTCTTCACACTTAGAGTGTTATTCTTCATTGATTGAAGAAAAACGTTTCTTCATGTGTTGCACACCTAAGTCATCAATTTTGCATAAGTGTTAGGATGAGTGTCCTTTTCAAAGAACATTTGAAGACTCTAAGATATTTAGCTCACACCGCAACTTGCTAAATCTCTTCTCACGTGCTCGATGAAGATGTCACCCTTCAACACATGATCACGAAGAAAATGATGACGAATCTGAATGTGCTTTGTCTTCGAGTGCTGAACTGGGTTGTGAGCAATCTTGATGGCACTCTCATTGTCACGAGAGAGGCACATTCTTCACGTTGATACCATAATCCTTGAGAGTTTGCTTCATCCACAAAGAATTGAGCACAACAAGAGCCAAAGAGCAATGTACTCAGCTTCGCGATGAGATAGTGATACGCGGTTCTGTTTCTTATAGGACCAATGGACCAAAGATCGTCTCGAGGAAATGACAAGTACCAGATGTTGACTTACGGTCCACACGATCACAAGCATAGTCGAGTCGTAATATCCAATGAGATCAAAAGCAGAGCCCTTGGGGTACCATAATCCTAGTGTTGGTGTGTGAGCTAGATATCAAGAATATGCTTCACAACCTTATGGTGTGATTCCTTTGGTGTAGCTTGAAATCGGGCACACATGCAAACACTAAGCATTATATCTGGCCTAGATGCACATAAGTACAATAAAGAACCAATCATGGAGCGGTATACCTTGTGATCAAGTCAATACCATTTTCATCAGCATAGATGGCCATTTGTGGGCATAGGAATTTTGACGCCTTTGCGCCTTGCATGCCGAATTTCCTCGTAACATCCTTGAGGTATTTCTCTGAGATATGAATATGCCATTCTTATTTGTTGATTTAATTTGAAGACCTAAGAAGAATTTCAACTCTCCCATCATAGACATTTGATATTCTTCACTCATCATATAGGCAAATTCATCACTATAACGTTGGTTAGTACAACCAAAGATAATATCATCAACGTATATTTGGCACACAAATAGTTCACCATCATAAGATTTAGTAAAGAGAGTAGGGTCGAGTGAACCGGGTGTGAAACCATTCTTCATGAGGAATTCCTTCAAAGTGTCATACCACGCCCGAGGGGCCTACTTGAGGCCATAGAGGGCCTTGTTGAGTCTGAAGACTTTGTCAGGATTCTTTGGATCTTCAAAACCTGGGGGTTGAGCAACATATACTTCTTCCTCAAGCTTACCATTGAGGAATGCACTTTTCACATCCATTTGATATAAAGTGATATCATGATGGTTAGCATAAGGTGTAATATGCGAATAGCCTCAAGTCTAGCAACAGGCGCAAAAGTTTCATCAAAATCAGTTCCTTCAACCTGTGTGCAGCCTTGAGCTACAAGTCGTGCCTTATTCCTCACCACAAGGCCATTTTCATCTTGCTTGTTGCGGTAGATCCACTTTGTGCCAATGATATTATGCTTGCGAGGATCTGGACGTTTGACCAGTTCCAGACGTTGTTGAGCTCGAATCGATGTAATTCTTCTTGCATGGCCTGTATCCACTCGGGCTCGAAATGCTTCATCTACCTTAGTGGGCTCTGCGGTAGAGACAAAAGCATAGTGCCCACAAAAGTTAGATAAATGTGAAGCTTTTGAGCGTGTGAGAGGACACAGTGCTTCAATGGCATTGATGATCTTTTCAACTTGCACTTCTTTTGCAACGCGAGGATGAGCTGGTTGTCGTCAAGGAATTTGATCAGCATTTTCTTCAGCACCATTTTCTTCAGCATTTTCTTCACGTGCATCAGCTCGACGTTCTTCACGTTCTGGAATGAATTCTTCAGCAGATTCTTCAGTAGGAATGACATCCTCAGTCGCCTTGAACTTGATAGAATCCTCAGGTGCTGGTTCATCTATCACAGAAGGTAGGTGCTCTCTTTGCGAGCCATTAGTTTCATTGAACCGCACATCTACAGTTCCAACAATCTTGTGAAGAACATTTTTGAAGACTCTGTAGGTGTGCAAGTCCTTTCCGTAACCAAGCATAAAACCTTCATGTGCTTTCGGTGCAAATTTAGCGTTGTGATGAGGATCTCTAATCCAACATTTAGCAATCAAGACTTTGAAATAACTCACATTCGGTTTCTTGTCGTTGAGGAGTTCATAGGCAGTCTTCTTGAAGAATTTGTGAAGATATACCCTGTTGATGATGTGGCATGCATTGTAAATTGCACGAATCCGTATGACGAGGCATCTTATACTCATCAATCATAGTGCGAGCCATCTCAACAAGAGTTCTCGTTCTTGCGCCCACGACGCCCATTTCTTTGAGGAGTATAAGGAGCAGATAACTCATGAGTAATACCAAGTTCATCAAGATAGTCATCAAGACGGGAATTCTTGAACTCAGTTCCATTGTCACTCCTGATGTGCTTGATCTTCACACCAAAGTTGGTTGAAGCCCTCGAGGAAAATCGTTTGAAGACTTCCTAGACCCAATACCTGACTTTTGCCTTTGTCAGCGAAGATGATATGCTTCAGATGCGATGGTGATAAGGGAGCATCCATCAATAGATTCTTGTCACCAGTCATGTGATTTGTACATCCACTATCGAGGACCCACTCGGTGGCTTTGGGTTGATCATCCTGCAGATGAATTAGTGCAGCTTACGAACTCATATACTTCATCGGTGAAGAATATGATATCAAATTCATCGATGAATTTCATCAAGCGATAATACAGATATAGCGATAAGAGGACATGTGAAATGAAAGTTCATTTCTTCATGATTAGCCTCAAGGCCCTTTCAGCATTTTTGTCGTGCCCCAGCAAATTCTTCAGACGTTAAAGCACGTCTGGAGACCTGACCCTGCAGAAGAGATTAGTTCTTTTTCTTCACCACCCACATCTGAAGGGGTGGCAAAGAGTTCATCACTTTGCAAGCTCCATATGAGAATGGCGGCAAAGAAGCTAGACCATTTCGTTTCACATAACAGGGTTAGAGTAAGCATATGAATAAGCAGAGAAATTCTTCGAGGACTTATGAACATAATGGTTTGAGGAATAGTGCACATATTCATAGCCCTTAGCTCTACCCTGAGAAACAAAGTTGTTAGCATGATGATGATCATGTGAGGACTTTGATCCTTTTGAGGAATTTGATCCATATGAGGAATTTGGTCCGTATGAGGACTTGGATCCATATGAAGAATTTGGTCCATATGAAGAGTTTGATCTAGGGTTCCTACTCTTCACATGTGGTGTCATGAGGACATTCACCTGAAGACTTTCAAGGCACCTTTTGGGAACCCAGATTTTCTTCATAGGGGAACCGTTCCTGCAGTTAGTGCCAACATATCTAGCAAATACTTCACCATTCTGATTTTTGAACAGTTTATAGTTGGAGTCAAATGACTCATCTGAATAATGAGGAGATTCACATGTAAAGCCGGAATCGTTAGATGGATCAACTGGTGGTCCCTTAGCGACAACCCATGAGGTTTTGGGGTACCGCTCGGGCTTCCAATATGTACCATCAAGATTGATTTTTCTCTCAAAGGCAATACCCTCTTTCCTAGGGTTCCCAAGTTGAGGATCTGCTTTTTAAGCACATCACAAAGAGTCTGATGCCCTTTGAGGCTTTTTGTACATTTCTGTCTTGTACTATTCCTTCAGCCGTGAATCGTCAGTGATACTAGCAATGTCCTGAGATGAGGAATTAGTGATAGCAGAGGCAGGTGTAGAATTTGTATCATTTGATGCATTTGATCATTCAGGTGAATAATTAGCGATTCACGTTCAATGCACTTTAAGCATGGAGGAACAAATTCTTCCCGAGCCGCTTGATTTGTTGAGCAAGCAATGAAACGCTCCTTCGAAGATCTTCATAACTCACTCTTAGCTTCTCAAGATCTTGCTTCTTTTGAAGGAATTCATAAGAAAGCTTCTCATGATCAGATAAGAGAGTGTTATGATGACCTTGAAGGCTGTCAAACCTAGACTGAAGTTTCTGAAGATTTTTATTCAAGGCTTTAGTGCGATCCATTTCTTCACCCAACATATCATCACTTTTGTCTAGCATGTTTTGAACCTTTTCAAAAGCCCTTTGTTTTTTCACAGCAATCTTAGCAAGTTTAGAGTAGCTGGGCTTGAGGTTTTCATCGATTCATTCTCACTAGATTCAGGAGGAGGTATATTTGAGTACCTTGGCACCCTTTGCCATGAAGCAATAGGTGGGAGCGTAGTCATCATTATCTTCATCAGCCTTGTTGGTGAGGTCATTTTCTTCAGAGTTGAAGATAGACTTGCTGACAAATGCAGTAGCGAGAGCTAGGCTCGCCACACCAGACTCGGACTCCTCAGATGCCTCCTCTTCCTCATGTTCCTCAGATTCAGCCTCAGAGTCAATTTCCTTGCCAATGAATGCCCGAGCCTTCTTGGAGCTGCTCTTATTGTGAGATGAAGACTTCGAGGATTTTGATGATTTCTTCTTCTTCTTAGCGTCATCAAAACTATAATCCTTGTATTTCTTCTTCTTTAATTCCTTTTCCCACTGAGGACAATCTTGAATATAGTGACCAGGTTTCTTGCATTTGTGGCATAGCCTTCTCTTGTAGTCACTGGATGAGGAATCACTGCTCCTTGAGGATTTTCCAAAGCGGCCACGTCTTGAGAATTTCTGGAACTTCTTCACGAGCAGTGCTAGCTCCTAGCTCAATCCTTCAAGTTGAACTGAGGAAATTGAGAAAGTCTTCAGTCAAAGTCTTCAAACACAGATATGAATAAACACTCAACACAGTAATGAGGAAATGAAAGAGTTGAGGAGATAGAACCAGTAAGGTTGGTGAAGACAATGATTTGGTAGACCAGTTCCAACTCTGTCTCGGCTTGTACGTCTGGGTTGGAGCGGCCGAGTATTTAAACTCGAGGACACAGCTCAGGACACCCGATCCCCGAGCACGCAGCTCAGGACACCAAGTCCTCACCGTATTCTCCTTGAACTAAGGTCACATGCACCTCGTCCAATCACTCGTGGTAAGTCTTGAGCGACTTCCAAACCTTCACAAACTTCGGTCACTCGGCGATCCACAATTTCCTCTTGACGCTCTAGACCATGACGCCTAACCGTCTGAAGAAGCACAGTCTTCAAAGGTAACAAGCGCCGATCCACGCAGGATTAATCTCTTCAAAGATGCTCAATCACTTTGGGTTTGTAGGTGTTTGGGTTTGGGTTTTCCTCACTTGATGATTTTCACTCAAAGTCCTCGGAGGATGGGATGCTCTCAAATGACAAGTGTCAGTTTTGCTCCGAGCAGCCAACCAGCTAGTGGTTGTAGGGGGCGGCTATTTATAGCCTAGGGAGCAGCCCGACATGATAAGCCATAAATGCCCTTCAATGATATGACCGTTAGGTAGATAAGATATTTTGGGACAGCTGGCGTGCAGCACTGCAACGGTCGGAAATTTGAGGTTCAAATTCCTCAGGGCTATCATGTTCCTCACTGCGTAGGCAATCTGCACTGGCGAATTCCTAACTCCTCAGTCAGAACAAATTCCTCGTGACCGGAAAGAACTTCGTCTCATCCTTTGAAGAAATTGATCGAATCGTATGAGATTTCCAATGGCTTCACTCGAAGGGATTGGTAGGTGTAGGATTTTGAGTTGAGCATCACATGGAAATTTTTCCTTAGTATTTCCTCAACCCCCTTTAACAGTAACGGTGTTTCCTATGACTCAAGAAAGGGAAAACGAAACTACGAAAACAAAAGTCTTGATGCTTCATGTTCCTCAAATGAATACCAATTCTTCAAGGTCACACCAATTTCTTCACTTTCAAAGTCTTCAGAAAGTCTTCAGAATACCAAAGTCTTCAGTCGAATTAGGGGTCGACTTTCACTGTAAATATCAAACTCCTGTAGACTTATAGACCTGTGTACACTCATAAACGCATTAGACCCTTAACCTATAAGTCTTCAATACACCAAAATCACTAAGGGGCACTAGATGCACTTACAAGCCCCTGAGACTCTGTCCGGTGTTCGAAAAGAAAAGCTAGACAGAGGATCAAATAATTTTCGCAGGAGACTAACCATACATGTCTATGTGAACAAGCAGACGTCGATGCTAGCTGTGACCTCCCATGCTGCCGGAGTCTCCAAACTAAAGCAGAGTCTGGAGCGGGACAAGGAAGAGCTCGGCCTTGTGAAAAAACAACTAGAGAACAAGCAAGGTATGCCATAGCCTATTCAGATCTAGAGAGATATGAACTGTTCGTGTTGATCACGTTATCATGATATTTCGTAGGGACTGCGACCGAGGTGGAGTCCCTCAAGAACGCGCTGGCCGAGGCCCAGAAGAGAGCAGTGAAGGAACAAGCCACCCGCGAGAAGCACGAGGCAAGGGTCGGGGAGGTCCAGCAGGAGCTCCAGGACGCCATACAGAAATGCGAGTCCTTGGAGCGCAAGATTACGGACCAAGAGTCCGAACTTGCTAAGGCCCACCAAAGCACACAAGAGGCCCGGGTTGAAGCCCAGGGCACCCTCCAAGAAATCCAGGAGGCCAAGAAGATCGCGGCGGGTAAGGCCTTTATTATGCAGAGCAAATTTGTGAAGAAAAGGTACCTCTCATCGACCGGATTTGGAATTCTCCAGAGCGCTTATGCGGATCTGCCGCTGCAGATATTGCCGATCGGAGTTCTTCTGAGCTGAAGAGGGGAGCTCAGCGGAGAAGCTATTCTGGTCACAATACCTTGCGCAAGAGCATCCGGTGCCCTTTAGCGATTAGCTGAAACAACTGACCGAACTGCATAGGGTGGCCGAATTGGCCATGAAGGATTTGATAATCCGTCTATGGCCTTCCGAAGCCATACCCACCAGCTACTTCGAGCTCATGAAGCGGCTGGTCAGTGCCTGCCCTCGGCTTGATGCCATCAAGCGACCGGTCTGCATCGAAGGTGCGCGGATGGCCTTCGCCCGTGTCAAGGTGCAGTGGGCGAAGATGAACGTTGTCAAGCTCGCGACCGAGGGACCACCCGCGGGCAAGGAGCACCGTACGCCTGAGCGGTATTTTGATGATGTCCTGAAGGGATCCCGCATTATGGAGGGCCAGTGTGCGAATGACATTATCTTTGAATGAATACATTTTAAGTTATCCAGTCCTGTATTGTTGAACAAAGCCTTTATGTAATATATTGCTTGTTTGTTGTGTGGAAATTTCCCCTTCTGTGCGGCCATTTATTAAATCTGAGAGTTGGCCAGTCGTCGGCTTCAGCCCCCACGTAGGTAGTACGGGGGTGTTCAGGTTGGAACCTAAACACACTTGACCCAAGAGTTTGGTCCTTGAAGGAGGTGTTTAGCGCAG
Source organism: Aegilops bicornis (assembly GCA_021605145.1). Classification (NCBI taxonomy): domain Eukaryota; kingdom Viridiplantae; phylum Streptophyta; class Magnoliopsida; order Poales; family Poaceae; genus Aegilops; species Aegilops bicornis. Next base: position 91,620,989 of record CM038671.1, on the reverse strand, counting down.
CGAACCAGGAAATCGGACTACGTGGCTTTATCACCCTCACTTAGCCATAGGAGCTTGACAATAGGAATGTAGGCGCATCCCCTAGTTAATATTTGTTAATCCGTACTAGGGTGCTGTAGACACCTGATCGGGTGAAGGCCGATCCATCGCACAATGCGGAAAAAATCGCAAGAGATTTTTAGCCTCCGAATAGCTGACCAGCTCTTGCCGCATCATGACAGTCAGTTTTCGGCTTTCTCTGCTGAGGTGTTTGTCCGGATGAACCAGAAACACAATCGCAGTAGTTCTCCCTTTACTACCCTAGCCGATAGGACGGAACGTAGGGTGGCAAGCACAGGAGCCGGGCAACCCAACTATTGACCAAAGACATGATTCGGAGCCGATGCATATATAATGCTATATTTGGGGCGCCAAACTATACTTGTAAAAAGTGTTCGGACTTGTTGCCATCTTATGGAGCGCAATGAAGCCCCTGGCGAATTAAGTCATACCAAAATGTACGGGTGCAATCGATAAAAATAGCAAAATAAAATGAAGTAGTAAGCCAGCGCCACATAAGTTGGGCCGCAAACTATTTCCATTATAACTTGATTGATACGTCAAAGCGTATTTGTACAAATAGTGCGATAAGCAACAGGTCTATTTAACATGCCGAGGCCAAGGGGGAGCTGCGTGCGGATCCTGAAAACAGGTAGAGTGGTCGTCAAGAAGACCACCTAGAAATTCCACCGCACGTCTATGTTGCTTGCCGCCTTGGTACATCCGTCCTTTGAAAGGGTCAATGATCAGGCCGTCGTGAGGGGCCCATGGAAAAGAAACCTAAAAAGGATAAATAGAAAAAGGTAAAGTATGTGTGTCCAGGTAAGGTCGAGCCATATGATGGAATACAATCGAGTTATGCCTCCGTATTTGCCCGTGGTATCTTGAGTGCGTAGTTGTGTACGCGCGGTTCGTATGCCGACATTTGGTCGGGACTGAGATGGAGGCCGAATTGCTAGTCGAACTCCTGACGAGCTGGATTGTCATGCTGCAGAGTAGTCCGGACTCGTTTGACAGTGTCCGGGAGCTTGGTTGCTGAATTAATATTCTGCTTGATAAGGCCGCTCTGTGCTTCCATCGCCAGGGCCGCGGTGTGCTCCTCGATGACGGAGGAGCGTTCTGTATTTCCATTGACTGTTACGACACCGCGTGGTCCGGGAATCTTGAGTTTGAGATAAGCATAGTGTGGCACCGCATTGAATCGAGCAAATACAGTTCGTCCGAGCAGTGCGTGATAGCCACTACGGAAGGGGACTGTCGGTGTCAAAACCGGCAGATCTCGGGTAGGGGGTCCCGAACTTTGCGTCTAAGGCGGATGGTAACAGGAGGCAGGGGGCACGATGTTTACCCAGGTTCGGGCCCTCTCGACGGAGGTAATACCCTACTTCCTGCTTGATTGATCTTGATGATATGAGTATTACAAGAGTTGATCTACCACGAGATCGTAGAGGCTAAACCCTAGAAGCTAGCCTATGGTCGGATTGTTGTTGTCCCACGGACTAACCCCTCCGGTTTATATCGCCACCGAGGGGGGGGGGCTAGGGTTACACAGAGTCGGTTACAAGGGAGGAGATCTACATATCCGTATTGCCAAGCTTGCCTTCCACGCCAAGGAGAGTCCCATATGGACACAGGTCGAAGTCTTCAATCTTGTATCTTCATAGTCCAACAGTGCGGCCAAAGGATATAGTCCGGCTGTCCGAGGACCCCCTAATCCAAGACTCCCTAAGTAGCCCCTGAACCAGGCTTCAAGGACGATGAGTCCGGCACGCAGATTGTCTTCGGCATTGCAAGGCGGGTTCCTGCTCCGAATACTTCATAGAAGATATTGAACACAAAGATAGTGTCCGGCTCTGCAAAACAAATTCCACGTACCACCGTAGAGAGAATAATATTTCCACAAATCTAATCTGCTGACACATTCAACATGACATCACATCACGGCCCAGTCATTATTCGAACCGTTTTCACAACCACCACCGCTGCACATATTGTAGGCGGTTTTCTTGGCACGCCTTGTCGAAGTAGATCGTGTCCCTTATCACGTGATTCTCATCAATACGGGTGTGGGTAATCCAACCGCGCCATCAATTACGGTGCTTGGGGAATAAGCGGTTTTACCAGGCAAGTGGGGAGGCGCAGAATCCCTGCTGCCTTTATAAGGGGATAAGGACTCCCTTTCGCACCCACGCTTTCTACTTCCTGATTCATTCCCCTCCGCCCAAGCTCCAGCGCCCAAGCGTTCATCTTCTCTGCCCACAAAGGCCTTCCGAAAATGTCCGGATCCGGAGCAGGAGGCAAGTGGATGGCCTCTACCGTCCGGGAGAAGGATATCAAATAGCTTCGGGGGGGCCGGGTATCTGGCCAAGAAAATCAGCCACCATCTCCCGACGGCGGGACATATCGTCCCTACTCCGGAGCCCCACAAGAGAGTTGTATTCCTCCCTCACTTCGTCCGCGGGCTAGGGTTTCCCCTCCACCCGTTCATTCACGGCATCATGTATTATTATGGGATTGATCTTCACGATCTGTCCCCTAATTCCTTCCTCAACATCTCGACATTCATTGTCGTGTGCGAGGCTTTTCTCCGCATCTCGCTGCACTTCGGTTTATGGCTGAAGATTTTTAATGTGAAGCCCAAGGTGGTGGGCAGCGAGCATGCCGAGTGTGGGGGCGCTATGGTGAGCAAGATGCCCAATGTCATATGGCCAACGAGAACCTTTAATGATTCTGTCAAGGAGTGGCAACAACAGTGGTTTTATATCACTAAGCCGCGCGGCACGGAATGGGCCGCCTCTCCCGAGTTTCGATCCGGTGCCCCCCCCCCCCCCGCGGCTTACATCCTGGGTCAAGAAAGGCCTGGACTGGTCCTCGTCCGATGAACTGTCGGTGCTCCAGACACGCGTCAAAGATATGGGAGACAAGAACATTGAACTTGTCAATGTAGTCCAGGTGATGTTAGTTCGCCGGATCGTGCCTTGTCAACACCGGACTTGCGATCTATGGGAATTTGATCCGGCTAGGCACCAAACCTTGCGAGAGCTTTTCGGCTCCTCACACAAGGACATTTGGAAGGTGATTTTCAAGTCCGGCAAATCATGGCTGGACTCCGCCGAGGACCGCGGGTACCAACTATCCCGCCCTGCAAGTTCGGTAAGTCATCAAACTTTTTTTTATCCGCGTAACCCAAAGGAAGCGCTTAACGTGTTTTATACAACTCCCCCAGGGCTGGACGAAGAAGGCGGAGCGGTCCATTGTCCGGCCCTGCTGCCCGAAGAACTGGCCGTCCCACTTCTGATGAAGATGCTGGTCTCGACGCCTTACAAGGTGCTGAAGAAGACGACTGAGAAGGAGGCAAAAAAGACCAGGGGCAGCCTTCATCGCCGCGGCACTTCGGACACAATATCCGAAGGCTCTGATGCCCATTCCGCCTCCGAAGAGGACAAGGAGGAGGAAGATGAATCCCCTACGGGGGGAAGAAAGAAGAGGACGGCCTCCGTACACTTGGAGGCCGAGCTGCCCAAAAGGGGAAAGGCTCCTCTTCCGGAGGAGTCCACTGCTGCCGCCGACAGCGGCCCGGCATGGGATCCCAGGGCCCAGCCCCTGGTGAACTCGTAAGTATATAAAATCCGAGTATGTTTTAGGCGTCCAGACTCATCATGGCATAGTATTTTAACCTAAGCCATATTTTTTGTAGTCCGGCGAGGTCCCGTACCAAACAATCCTCATCAGAGGATTCGCTGAGCTCAGATGCTATGGAGAGCGGGACGCCCCCAAAGGCCCCTTCCTCCAAACAGGTGCATAACACCGAGGCTTCGTCCCAGAAGGACCTCGGCCAAGGAGGAGAGGAAAAGACTGCAAAGGCGGCGCCTGGAGGACAAACCTCAGGGGCCGGACACATGGGGGAAAAGATTCCCATGGGAGCTTTCGGCAGGGGCCATCCTGAGTTCGGCTCCCAGCCGGATGCGATTCCGGAGATCTATACGGCTCCAGAATCGAGCAGGCAGCCTCCCTCAGGTGGAGGGGGCGTGCCTGTTCCATCGGCGACCTCTGTCCAACCAGAGGTGTCGGATGCTTTGTTGGTGGCGCTGAAGAGCGCCTCCATCGTTGATGAACACCGTGCCCTTATGGGTGCGGTGATTGAGAAGATTCAGTCAGCTGAGAGTGGACTGAACGAAACCTGTATCAGCCTTATAAGAGGCTTTGAGGTATGTTTTATGAGTTTTTGAAGAGTGTCATAGTATAGATAGTAGCCCCTGATACACTGTTCGGTGAAAGAAAGAACCGGACAGAGGATCGAATTTATGATCGCAGGAAGACTCATTGAATGACATCTATTTCTCTTCTGTTATAAGCAGGCGTCTGTAGCGGCTGCTGCCTCTCATATCATGGAGATCTCCTGGCTGAATCAAAACCGGAGCGGGCCAAAGAAGAACTTGGCCAATTGAGAATGCAGTTGAGAGATGAACAAGGTATGCACAAGTCTTGCTCGCGTTTATTGCGAATGAATTTTTAGTATGAAATAAGCTTCATGATTTGCGCTAGGGATTGTGACCGAAGTCGAGGCCCCTAAGAAGGCCGTGGCCGAGGCCGAGAAAAAGTTAGCCACAGAGCAGGTTCTTCGTGAGAAGCACGAGGCCAAGGTTATTAAAGCTGAGCAGGAGCTGCAAGAGGCCGTGAGGAAATGCGAGACCTTGGAGCAGAGTTTAACGGAGAAAGAATCCGAACTCACCAAGGTGCATCAGGCCACGAGCGATGCCCGGGGGGAAACCCAAAGCGCCCTGCAGGGGATCCAAGAGGCGAGAAAGATCGCGGCGTGTAAGGATTTTTCCATGTAAAGCAAGTATTTGAGGGGAAAACTATGTTTCTAATTTTGAATCCGGATTTTTTAGGGGTATTTGCCGAGCTACCCCGCAGCATATTAGATGCCACCCAATTCTACCGAGCCGAGGAAAGGAACACTACAGATAAGCTCTTCTGGTCGCTGTATTTGGCACCATCCGGTGCCTTTTACCGATCAACTGAAACAACTAATCGAATTGCATAAGGCGGAGGAACTAGCCATGAAAGATTTGGTTATCTGACTATGGCCTGCCGAGCCGATTCCAAGCAGCTACTTCGGGCTCGTGAAGCGGCTTGTAAGCGCTTGCCCTCGACTTGACGTTATCAAGCGGTCGGTCTGTATAGAAGGTGCGCGAATGGCCTTCGCCCGCGCAAAGGTGCACTGGGGGAAGATGGATGCTAAAAAGCTGATGACCGAAGGACCGCCAAAGGGGAAGGAGCACCGCAAACCCGAATTATATTATGAGGATGTCCTAAAAGGATCCTACTTTCCAGCGGAGCTATGCACCAAGGACATTATATTTCCATGAATGCCAATCATGTTGTCCTTTGTAATGTTTGAACAAGGTCATTTATTTGTTGCCTGTTATATAAAAGTTTACCCTCACATGCGGCTGTTTTATATGTTAAACACGAGAGTTGGCGGTCGGCTTAAACCCTTTACGTAAGAAGAACGGGGTGTTGGGATAAACTGAGCACTCTTTATCCCAGTTTTGGGTCCTTGAAGGAGGTGCTCAAAGACAACGAACTGTGCAATCCGACTATAGGGCTTTTTCACTCTCACTTAGCCATAGGAGCTTTAGTAAGGTAGGCGCAGCCCCTGGTGTTCGGAAGACCGTACTAGGGGCTATATAGGCACCTGATCGGAGGAAAAACCGATCCATCGCACGCTGTTTTGGTTAAGGCATTATGCGGGAGAAATCCTTAAAGATTTTGTGACCTCTCGAACAGCTGACCAGCTCTCGCCGTATCATGACAGTCAGTTTTCAGCTTTCTCTATTGAGGTGCTCTTCCGGAAGAACCAGGACACAATCGCAGTAGTTCTCCCAGTGCTACCTTAGCCGATATAGCGGAACGTAAGGTACCAAAACATGGGAGCCGGTCAAACCCAACTATTGACCCAAGACATGATTCGGAGTTGATGCATATAATGCTATAGGTTCGGGGTGCCGAACTTCCATGAAGGTGTTCGGACTTTATTGCCGTGTTATGGGTAAAACGAAGCCCCTGGCATATTTTAAGGCATATCACTGTGTACGGATGCCACTTGACAAAAGAATTTCAATAAGAAATAATAGCAGGTAAACGTTATATAAATCCACATGTTGTATTTGAATAGTACGTTTATGCGTATGAGTACAAGTAATGTGATAAAAAATGAATATGATTGCGGAACCTGCTGAGACCAGGGGGGAAGTGGCTGAGTGTGGATCCGTAATATGGCTGGATAGTCATTGCGGGGAATGTCTAAGGATCCCCTTGCGCGTTCGAGCTGCCTCTGCGTCGTCCGTCCTGGTCGGCACAAAGATGAACCCGCGAAGGAAATGTAAGAAATGTTTGCGTGCCGGAGAGCGGTTGAGCCGCTGAGTGCGGCCTGTCCTGGCCTTCGCCGGAGTGTTTAGTTGAGCCATGGGCGAGTCGGGCTATCATTTCGCGAAGTAGTTCGGAGTCCCTTGACAATGTCCGGGAGCCTGGACGTCGACTCGAGGTTCGGCTGCAAGGTGCTGCTCGTTGCTTCTGCTGCTAAGGCAGTGGTGTACTTGTTGGTGCCGAAGGAAGGTTCGGCCTTGCCATTGACCGTGATAACGCCGCGTGGACCGGGCATCTTGAGTTTACGGTAGGCGTAATGTGGCACTACGTTGAATCGAGCGAACGCGGTTCGTCCGAGCAGTGCCTGATAATCACTGCGGAAAGGGACGATTTCGAAGATTAACTCTTGATGCGGTAATTTTACGGTGATCCGAAGACTACCTCAAGGGCAATGGAGCTCGTACAACTGGCGGCTTCCTTTTGGTATAATGCCTCTGAAAGTGGCTTTAGTGGGTTTGATCACCGAATGATCGATGCCCATCTTGCACACTGTGTCCTGGTAAAGCAGATTTAGACTGCTGCCTCCGTCCATAAGGACTCGAGTGAGGTGGAACCCGTCAATTATTGGGTCAAGGACTAGTGCGACTGGATTGCCTTTATTGGCGTTAACCGGACGATCCGTGCGGTTGAAGGTGACCGGCCTTAGTTTATATTGTAGGACGACTAGTTTCGTTAAGTCTGCATTCCTAAGGGTGCATATCCGGTCCGAGTTGGGAATTTGTGTGGTATTTACCACATTCACCGATTGAACATGCGGGGGAAATTTCTTTCGCCCTCCTGTATTCGGTGATCTGGGCTCTTTGTCGCCATCGTCGCTTTGAGACCCCCCTTCTCCGTTTTTGGCGCCTGTCCTGCCGGCTTGTTTGAAGACCCAGCATTCTCTGTTGGTATGGGTGGCTGGCGTTCCTGGGGTGCCATGAATTTGGCATTGGCGATCGAGTATGCGGTCTAGACTGGATGGACCTGACTTGTTATTTTTGGGTGGCCCTTTCCGCTGACCAGATTTTGAGCCCCTAAATCCGACATTAACTGCCGTATTTTCGACGTTTTCACCATATTTGCGGCGCTTGTGTTTGTTGCGTCGTGGTTTGCCGTTGCTATCCATAGCCTCTGACGTGCCAGGTTTGTTTGCTGTATTGTTACTACGAGCCAACCAGCTATCTTCGCCCGTGCAAAAGCGGGTCATAAGTGTCGTGAGGGCTGCCATGGATTTTGGCTTCTCTTAACCGAGGTGCCGGGCGAGCCATTCGTCGCGGATATTATGCTTAAATGCCGCTAAGGCCTCTACATCCGGACAGTCGACAATTTGGTTCTTCTTAGTTAGGAACCGGGTCCAGAATTTCTTGGCCGATTCCCCTGGCTGCTGAGTTATATGACTTAAATCGTCAGCATCCAGTGGTACTTTATAAGTGCCTGAAATTGTCCAGAATGTATGCCAAGCTCTCCCAACTTCCGATGGAGCTTGCCGGCAAGTTGTTGAGCCAATGTCGAGTCGTCCCTTTGAGTTTTAGCAGCAGATACTTGATGGCATGTAAATCATCCCCGCTGGCCATGTGAATGTGGAGGAAGAAGTCTTCTATCCATACCGCGGGGTCTGTAGTACCATCATATGACTCAATGTTTATAGGTTTGAACCCTTCTGGGAATTCACGACCCATTACTTCATCAGTGAAGCATAGGGGGCGTGCGGCGCCTCTGTGGCGGGCTATATCACAACACAGTTCATACGAGTCTTGTCTGCTGTATTTTGCCCGTCCGGATTTGCTTATGGTATACCGGCGTGACGGTCATCATCCCGCGTTGGGGCGTGATGTCTACTACGCAACCTTCTTCTTGTAGACGTTGTTGGGCCTCCAAGTGCAGAGGTTTGTAGGACAGTAGAAAATATCCTCAAGTGGATGACCTAAGGTTTATCAATCCGTGGGAGGCGTAGGATGAAGATGGTCTCTCTCAAGCAACCACCGCAACCAAATAACAAAGAGTCTCTTGTGTCTCCAACACACCCAATACAATGGTAAATTGTATAGGTGCACTAGTTCGGCGAAGAGATGGTGATACAAGTGCAATATGGGTGGTAGATATAGGTTTTGTAATCTGAAAATATAAAAACAGCAAGGTAGCAAGTGGTAAAAGTGAGCGTAAACAGTATTGCAATACTAGGAAACAAGGCCTAGGGTTCATACTTTAACTAGTGCAAGTTCTCTCAACAATAATAACATAATTGGATCATATAACTATCCCTCAACATGCAACAAAGAGTCACTCCAAAGTCACTAATAGTGGAGAACAAGCGAAGAGATTATGGTAGATGCGAAACCACCTCAAAGTTATTCTTTCCAATAAATCCGTTGGTCTATTCCTATAAGTGTCACAAACAGCCCTAGAGTTAGTACTAGAATAACACCTTAAGACACAAATCAACCAAAACCCTAATGTCACCTAGATACTCCAATGTCACCTCAAGTACCCGTGGGTATGATTATACGATATGCATCACACAATCTCAGATTCATCTATTCAACCAACACATAGAACCTCAAAGAGTGCCCCAAAGTTTCTCTGGGAGAATCACGACGAAAACGTGTGCCAACCCCTATGCATAGGTTCATGGGCGGAACCATAAGTTGATCACCAAAACATACATCAAGTGAATCACGTAATATCCCATTGTCACCACAGATACGCACGGCAAGACATACATCAAGTGTTCTCAAATCTTCAAAGACTCAATCTGATAAGATTACTTCAAAGGGAAAACTCAATCCATTACAAGAGAGTAGAGGGGGAAAAGCAACATAAGATCCAACTATAATATCAAAGCTCGCGATACATCAAGATCATGCCAAATCAAGAACACGAGAGAGAGAGAGAGAGATCAAACACATAGCTACTGGTACATACCCTCAGCCCCGAGGGTGAACTACTCCTTCCTCGTCATGGAGAGCGCCGGGATGATGAAGATGGCCACCGGTGAGGGTTCCCCCCTCCGTGAGTCTTGGAATAGGGTCCCGATTGACTTTTGGTGGCTACAGAGGCTTGCGGCGGCGGAACTCCCGATCTATCCTGTTCTCTGAAGTTTTTAGGGTATATGGAGATATATAGGCGGAAGAAGTACATCAGGGGAGCAACGAGGGGCCCACGAGGGTGGAGGGCACGCCCTAGGGGGGTGGGCGCGCCCCCAACCTCGTGGCTCCCTCATTTCTTTCCTGACGTGCACTCCAAGTCTATCGGGGAGCTTTCCTTCCAAAAATAACTTCTCCAGAAGGTTTCATTCCGTTTCGACACCGTTTGATATTCCTTTTCTTCGAAGCTCTAAAACAAGGGAAAACAGCGAGGCGGCCTTTGGGCTCTGGGTCAATAGGTTAGTCCCAAAAATAATATAAAAGTGTTTAATAAAGCCCATAAACATCCAAAACAGATAATATAATAGCATGGAACAATCAAAAATTATAGATACGTTGGAGACGTATCAGCATCCCCAAGCTTAATTCCTGCTCGTCCTCGAGTAGGTAAATGATAAAAACCGAATTTTTGATGTGGAATGCTACTTGGCATAATTTCAATGTAATTCTTCTTAATTGTGGTATGAATATTCAGATCCCAAAGATTCAAGACAAAAGTTTAATATTGACATAAAAATAATAATACTTCAAGCATACTAATAAAGCAATTATGTCTTCTCAAAATAACATGGCCAAAGAAAGTTATCCCTACAAAATCTTATAGTCTGGCTATGCTCTATCTTCACCACACAAAGTATTTAAATCATGCACAACCCGATGACAAGCCAAGCAATTGTTTCATACTTTTGACATTCTCAAACTTTTTCAATCTTCACGCAATACATGAGCGTGAGCCATGGATCTGACACTATATGTGGAATAGAATGGTGGTTGTGGAGAAGACAAAAAGGGAGAAGATAGTCTCAATCAACTAGGCGCATCAACGGGCTATGGAGATGCCCATCAATAGATATCAATGTGAGTGAGTAGGGATTGCCATGCAACGGATGCACTAGAGCTATAAGTATATGGAAGCTCAAAAAGAAACTAAGTGGGTGTGCATCCAACTTGCTTGCTCAGGAAGACCTAGGGCATTTTGAGGAAGCTCATCATTGGAATATACAAGCCAAGTTCTATAACGTAAAATTCCCACTAGTATATGAAAGTGACAAAATGAGAGACTCTCTATCATGAAGATTATGGTGCTACTTTGAAGCACAAGTGTGGTAAAAGGATAGTAACATTGTCCCTTCTCTCTTTTTCTCTCATTTTTTTATTTGGGGCTGTTCTCTTTTTATGGCCTCTTTTCTCTTTTTTTTATTCCGTCCGGAGTCTCATCCCGACTTGTGGGGGAATCATAGTCTCCATCATCCTTTTCCTCACTTGGGACAATGCTCTAAAAATGAAGATCATCACAATTTTATTTTCTTACAACTCAACAATTACAACTCGATACTTAGAACAAAATATGACTTTATATGAATGCCTCTGGCGGTGTACCGGGATATGCAATGAATCAAGAGTGACATGTATGAAAGAATTATGAACGGTGGCTTTGCCACAAATACGATGTCAACTACATGATCATGCTAAGCAATATGACAATGATGGAGCGTCTCATAATAAACGGAACGGTGGAAAGTTGCATGGCAATATATCTCAGAATGGCTATGGAAATGACATGATAGGTAGGTATGGTGGCTGTTTTGAGTAAGGTTTATGGTGGGTGTATGATACCGGCGAAAAGTGTGCGGTATTAGAGAGGCTAGCAATGGTGGAAGGAAGAAGAGTGCGTATAATCCATGGACTCAACATTAGTCATAAAGAATTCATATACTTATTGCAAAAATCTACAAGTTATCAAAGCAAAGCATTATGTGCATGCTCCTAGGGGGATAGATTGGTAGGAAAAGACCATCGCTCGTCCCCGATCGCCACTCATAAGGAAGACAATCAATAAATAAATCATGCTCCGCTTCATCACATAACGGTTCACCATACGTGCATGCTACGGGAATCACAAACTTTAACACAAGTATTTCTCAAATTCACAACTACTCAACTAGCATGACTCTAATATCACCATCTTCATATCTCAAAACAATTATCAAGCATCAAACTTTTCTTAGCATTCAACACACTCATAAGAATTCTTACAAATCTTGTATGCTTAGCATATTAGGATTATTTAAGCAAATTACCATGCTATTTAAGACTCTCAAAATAATCTAAGTGAAGCATGAGAGATCAATAGTTTCTATAAAACAAATCCACCACCGTGCTCTAAAATATATAAGTGAAGCACTAGAGCAAACAACAAACTACTCCGAAAGATATAAGTGAAGATCAATGAGTAGTCGAATAATTATGCAACTATGTGAAGACTCTCTAACATTTAAGAATTTCAGATCTTGGTACTTTATTCAAAAAGCAAGCACACTAAAGAAAATAAAATGACGCTCCAGCAAAACACATATCATGTGGTGAATAAAAATATAGCTCCAAGTAAAGTTACCGATGAACGTAGACGAAAGAGGGGATGCCTTCTGGGGCATCCCCAAGCTTAAGCTCTTGGTTATCCTTGAATATTACCTTGGGGTGCCTTGGGCATCCCCAAGCTTAGGCTCTTGCCACTCCTTATTCCATAATCCATCGAATCTTTACCCAAAACTTGAAAACTTCACAACACAAAACTTAACAGAAATCTCGTGAGCTCCGTTAGCGAAAGAAAACAAAACACCACTTCAAGGTACTGTAATTAACTCATTCTTTATTTATATTGGTGTCAAACCTACTGTATTCCAACTTCTCTATGGTTTATAAACTATTTTACTAGCCATAGAGTCATCAAAATAAGCAAACAACACACGAAAAACAGAATCTGTTAAAAACAGAACAGTCTGTAGTAATCTGTAACTAACGCTATTTATTACTAAACAGAACCAAAAATCAAGAAACTAAATAAAATTGGGTTGCCTCCGAACAAGCGCTATTATTTAACGCCCCTAGCTAGGCATGATGATTTCAATGATGCTCACATAAAACATAAGAATTGAAACATAAAGAGAGCATCATGTAGAATATTACTAGCACATTTAAGTCCAACACACTTCCTATGCATAGGGATTTTGTGAGCAAACAACTTATGGGAACAAGAATCAACTTGCATAGGAAGGTAAAACAAGCATAACTTCAAAACTTTAAGCACATAGAGAGGAAACTCGATATTATTGCAATTCCTACAAGCATATAATCCTCCCACATAATAATTTTCAGTAGCATCATGAATGAATTCAACAATATAACCAGCACCTAAAGCATTCTTTCCATGATCTACAAGCATAGAAATTTTACTACTCTCCGCATAAGCAAAATTCTTCTCATTCGGAATAGTGGGAGTATCATAAGAGACTTGAATACTATAAATTGTTTCCACATTAAAAGAGTAATGTTCAGATAAAGGGTACTCATAAACATGACAAGTTTTATAAATATAATCATCACTACTCTTTATAGCATAAGTTTCATCACAATAATCATCATAAGTAGCAACTTTGTTCTCATCATAATCGATTGAAACCTCTTCCGAAATAGTGGATACATCACTAAATAAAGTCATGACCTCTCCAAATCCACTTTCATAATTATCACAATAAGATTCAACATCCTCCAATATTGTGGGATCACTACTTCCTAAAGTTGACACTCTTCCAAACCCATCTTTCATCAATATAATCATCATAAGTAGAAGGCACGCTATCATCATAACAACTTTGCATATAAAAACTTGGGAGGCTAAAAATATCATCTTCATTAAAAGTAGCATCCCCAAGCTTGGGACAAACATTAATTGCAGCAAATATATTCTCAAATATGTCATTCTCATCAAACATATCTTCCCCAAGCTTGGGCCTTTTCATATCATAAGCATAATCACTCTCATCATTAATAGTATGGATAGCACCAATAGTATAGCAATTATCATATTCTTCCAAGCAAGTGCCAAAAAGATTTTCAAGATCATAAGAAGTATCATTATCTTCCCAATCATAATCATCACAACAAGCAATAGGTATAACGAGATCATCATAAAGCGCATCATCTTCCACAATTATTTTTCATTCATTTTCATGAGGCACAACAATAATAGGAGCAACATTATTTGGGAGAGATATATTTTTACCTCTCTTCCTTTTTCTTTTCTTCTTCTTCACCACATCATGTGTGGTTTCAATCCTCTTTTTGGAGCTCCTTATTAATGAGATTGGTTGAATAGAAGGCTCCTCCTCGTTACCTGATTCATCATAAGAAACAATAGGAGAATATTGGTAAGCCTCTTACCCTTCATTAGTATTCTCTTCATCTTCTATTTGTTTTATTTTATTTATGTAATTGGCAATATAAGGATTTTCAATGCAATTCACTGCACGACATATAAATTTCCTCTAGATCAAAGCCAAGAAGTTTGTAACGGGCAAATTCTGGAAGATGATTAGTTAAACATTTCATTTCTTCGTAGCCCATAAGCAAACTAAGTTCATTATAATGTGCAAGGGAAATAAAGTCATCACAATTCTTGGACATGATTAGATCATGAAACAATTTGCATCGGATAGCTAAATGACCCTGTTCATTGCAAAGTCCACAAGTACGGCGAAGAAAATTTAAATCTTCAGCACAAACATCTAGCCTTTCTTGCAACAATTTAGTTTCTAAGTGCTTATGTCTCTTGCAATATCTATCTTCCCTATTTGGTGTGTACTTGCAAACCCAATGCACTCCACAAAAATTGACATGTTTATAGGATACATTTTCATCATAACTAGTGCAATCATCATTAGTATCATGGATATTCAAAGAATTCGTACTAACAACATTGCAATCGTGCTCATCATTCACATATTTTATGCCAAGCATTCTATGCAATTCTTCTTCTAGCATTTGAGCACAATTTTCCTTTCCATCATACTCAAGAAAGATATTAAAAAGATGAAGCGTATGAGGCAAACTCAATTCCATGTTTTTGTAGTTTTATTTTATAGATTAAACTAGTGCTAAAACAAGAAACAAAAAGATTCAATTGCAAGATCTAAAGATATACCTTCAAGCACTCACCTCCCCGGCAACGGCGCCAGAAACTGCTTGATGTCAACTACGCAACCTTCTTCTTGTAGACGTTGTTGGGCCTCCAAGTGCAGAGGTTTGTTCGAAAGTAGCAAATTTCCTCAAGTGGATGACCTAAGGTTTATCAATCCGTGGGAGGCGTAGGATGAAGATGGTCTCTCTCAAGCAACCCTGCAACCAAATAACAAAGAGTTTCTTGTGTCCCCAACACACCCAATACAATGGTAAATTGTATAGGTGCACTAGTTCGGCGAAGAGATGGTGATACAAGTGCAATATGGATGGTAGATATAGGTTTTTGTAATCTGAAAATAAAAAAACAGCAAGGTAGCAAGCGATAAAAGGGAGCGTAAACGGTATTGCAATGCTAGGAAACAAGGCCTAGGGTTCATACTTTCACTAGTGCAAGTTCTCTCAACAATAATAACATAATTGGATCATATAACTATCCCTCAACATGCAACAAAGAGTCACTCCAAAGTCAATAATAGTGGAGAACAAACGAAGATATTATGGTAGGGCAATGAAACCACCTCAAAGTTATTCTTTCCAATCAATCCGTTGGGCTATTCCTATAAGTGTCACAAACAGCCCTAGAGTTCGTACTAGAATAACACCTTAAGACACAAATCAACCAAAACCCTAATGTCACCTAGATACTCCAATGTCACCTCAAGTATCCGTGGGTATGATTATACGATATGCATCACACAATCTCAGATTCATCTATTCAACCAACACATAGAACCTCAAAGAGTGCCCCAAAGTTTCTACCGGAGAATCACGACGAAAACGTGTGCCAACCCCTATGCATAGGTTCATGGGCGGAACCCACAAGTTGATCACCAAAACATACATCAAGTGAATCACGTGATATCCCATTGTCACCGTAGATACGCACGACAAGACATACATCAAGTGTTCTCAATTCTTTAAAGACTCAATCCGATAAGATTACTTCATAGGGAAAACTCAATCCATTACAAGAGAGTAGAGGGGGAGAAGCAACATAAGATCCAACTATAACAAAGAAAGCTTCGCGATACATCAAGATCATGCCAAATCAAGAACATGAGAGAGAGAGATCAAACACATAGCTCTTTGGTACATACCCTCAGCCCCGAGGGTGAACTACTCCCTCCTCGTCATGGAGAGCGCGGGATGATGAAGATGGCCACCGGTGAGGGTTCCCCCCTCCGGCAGGGTGCCGGAACAGGGTCCCGATCGGTTTTTGGTGGCTACAGAGGCTTGTGGCGGCGGAACTCCCGATCTATTATGTTCTCTGAAGTTTTTAGGGTATATGGAGATATATAGGCGGAAGAAGTACGTCAAGGGAGCCACGAGGGGCCCACGAGGGTGGAGGGCGTGCCCTAGGGGGGTGGGATGCCCCCTACCTCATGGCTCCCTCGTTTCTTTCCTGACGTGCACTCCAAGTCTATCGGGTAGCTTTCCTTCCAAAAATAACTTCTCCAGAAGGTTTCATTCCGTTTCGACTCCTTTTGATATTCCTTTTCTTCGAAACACTGAAACATGGGAAAAAAGCGAGGCAGCCTTTGGGCTCTGGGTCAATAGGTTAGTCCCAAAAATAATATAAAAGTGTTTAATAAAGCCCATAAACATCCAAAACAGATAATATAATAGCATGGAACAATAAAAAATTATAGATACGTTGGAGATGTATCAGGGCGCGCCCCCGTGATCCGTAGATCGATCTTGCATGTTTTGCTTTATTTTCCAATACGTCTCGCAGGTCCCGCGTGTTGCCCCGTGCCTTGGTATTTTTGCTTGAACGACAACGGGGTGCGGGCTGGGCTTCGGGCTGATATGCCTCTTTGTCCCGGCCACGAGGTGGACGATCAGCCGCATCATACGCTGGTGATGTAGGTTTCTATGCTTCCTCCTCAAGTTGGGGTAGCAACCTGCATTTTGGGTAACTCTTGGTTGGGCGCTCGAGTTCGTAGTATTCGGCCGCCAGGACTTCAGTCCATCTATCTGCTAGCAGATCTTGATCAGCTCGAAACTGTTGTTGCTTTTTCTTCAGGCTGTTTGCTGTGGCTATAAGCCGGTGCTTGAAGCGCTCCTGTTTGACGGGATCCTCAGGCACGATAAATTCTTCGTCGCCGAGGCTCTCCTCATCTTCAGAGAGAGGCATGTAATTATCATCCTTTGATTCTCCGTCTGCCTCCTGTTCCGGGGGGCTAGCTTGTTCATCCTCCCGCTCGAGGTCTGGCTGGAGGGGATTATCGTCGTCTTCGGCACTATCTGGAGCGTTATTGTCTCTTGTGCCGATATCGCTACTTTTGCTATGGCGGGACTTAGAGCGGGGCCGCTGACGTCAGTGCTTGGATTGCTTCTTGGAGGGGTTATCCTCCGTTGTCTTATCGCCAACCCCTTCTTTGGGGGTGTCCACCATGTATATGTCATATGATGAGGTGGCAGTCCAGCGCCTTGTGGGCGGTGGTTCTTGTTCGTCTCCTGCATCGTCGTCCATACCGTCGATGTCTTCAGAGCCGAAATCGAGCATGTCGGTTAAATCGTCGACAGTGGCTACTAAGTGGGTGATGGGTGGGGAGCAAATTTCTTCGTCGTCCGCATCCCATTCTAGTCGGACATAGTTCGACCAAGAGTCTCCTGATAAGGAGAGATACCTCAACGAGTTTAACACGTCGCCAAAGGGCGAGTGCTGAAAGATATCCGCAGAGGTAAACTCCATGATCGGTGCCCAATCGAATTCGATAGGCACGGACGCGGGCAGCCCGGATCCCATGGACGGGGACGAATCCAACGGTTCGGCAACACGGGTCTCGTAGGAGGTGAAGTCAGTATTCGGCTCTATCTCCACTGAGTGTGCAGCCTCTGTGGCGGGGTCCGTCCACCCGTCCTCAGATGGCGCAATTTGTTCCAGATTGAGGGCCGGAGTGGTTGCAGGTGTGATCTCTGGAACACTGTCCAACGACAGAGCTAAGTTATGCTCGTCGTGATTGTGCGGCGTACCCGACATGGGCCCGAATTCGTCGAAGATCAAGTCTCCGCGGATGTCGGCAGTATAGTTCAAGTTTCCAAACCTGACCTGATGGCCAGGGGCGTAGCTCTCGATCTGCTCCAGATGGCCAAGCGAATTGGCCCGCAGTACGAAGCCGCCGAATACGAAGATCTGTCTGGGGAGGAAAACCTCACCTTGGATCGCATTGTTGGTGAAGATTGAAGGAGCCATCTAGCCTTGCGGTGACGGCACAGTGGAACTCTCAATGAAAGCACCAATGTCGGTGTCAAAACCGGCGGCTCTCGGGTAGGGTTTCTCGAACTGTGCGTCTAAGGCAGATGGTAACAGGAGACAGGGGGCACGATGTTTACCCAGGTTCTGGCCCTCTTGACGGAGGTAATACCCTACTTCCTGCTTGATTGATCTTGATGATATGAGTATTACAAGAGTTGATCTACCACGAGATCGTAGAGGCTAAACCCTAGAAGCTAGCCTATGGTATGATTGTTGTTGTCCTACGGACTAAAACCCTCCGGTTTATATAGACCTTTGGAGGGGCTAGGGTTACACAGAGTCGGTTACAAGGGAGGATATCTACATATCCGTATTGCCAAGCTTGCCTTCCACGCCAAGGAGAGTCCCATCTGGACACCGGTCGAAGTCTTCAATCTTGTATCTTCATAGTCCAATAGTCCAGCCAAAGGATATAGTCCGGCTGTCCGAGGACCCCCTAATCCAAGACTCCCTCAGGGACGATATCGAAGATCAAGTCTTCGCTTCGGAGGTTGTCCGGCGATCCGAAGACAACTTCCAATGTAATTGAGCCCGTGCATCGGGCCTCTACACCTGGTATTACTCCTATAAATGTAGTTTTGTGGGCTTGATCCTTGGCAGTCGATGCCCATCTTAGGACTATGTCACGATAGAGCGAGTTAAGGCTGCTTGCCGCCGTCCATGAGGACTCGCGTGAGGTAGAATCCATCAATGATTGAGTCGAGGACGGTCTTGGCGAGAACCGCCGTGACGGATACTGGTCGGATGGTCCCTATGATCGAAAGTGATCGGGCAGGATGACCATGGATTGAATTTTGGGGCGACCGGCTCTATCGCGTAGACGTCCCTGAGCGCGCTTTGCGCTCCCGCTTGGGGATATGAGTAGCGTATATCATGTTCACCATTTTGACTGGGGGCGGGGGGATTTCTTCTGCCCCACTGTGTTCGGTGGACGGGGCTCTTCGTCATCATCCTCTTCTCGGTGTTTAACTTGCCGGCCTGTTTAAAGACCCAACAGCTTCTGTTGGTATGATTGGCTGGTTTATCGGGGGTGCCATGGATCTGGCATGGACGATCGAGTATGCGGTCCAAGCTGGATGATCCTGACTTGTTTCTTTTGAATGGCTTCTTCCACTGGCCGGACTTGGAGCCACTGAATCCGGCGTTGACCGCCGTGTCTTCGGTATTGTCACCGTTGCTTCGACACTTGTGCCTGTTGTGTCGGGGCTTGCCGTTGCTATTTCTGGCTTCAGAGGTGCCAGGTTTGCTTGCATTATTATTGCTACAGGCTAGCCAGCTATCTTCGCCCACGCAAAAGCGGGTCATGAGTGCCGTGAGGGCTGACATAGACTTCGGCTTTTCCTGGCCGAGGTGTCGGGCGAGCCATTCGTCGCGGATGCTATGCTTAAAGGTCGCTAGGGCTTCGGCATCCAGACAATCGACGATCTGGTTCTTTTTAGTCAGGAACCGAGTCCAGAATTTCCTGGCTGACTCTCTGGCTGCTGGACTATCTGACTTAAGTCATCGGCATCCGGAGGTCGAACATATGTACCTTGAAAGTTGTCGCGGAAGGCGTCTTCCAAGTCCTCCCAGCTGCCAATGGAGTTTTCTGGCAGGCTATTTAACCACTGCCGAGCTGGTCCCTTGAGTTTTAGCGGGAGGTATTTGATGGCATGAAGATCATCACCGCGGGCCATATGAATATGGAGAAGAAAGTCCTCAATCCATACCGCGGGATCTGTTGTTCCATGATATGATTCGATATTCATGGGTTTTAACCCTTCTGGGAATTCATGCTCCATTACTTCATCAGTGAAGCAGAGGGGGTGTGCGGCGCCTCTATATCGGGCCAAGTCGCGACGCAGCTCGGATGGACTTCGTCTGCGGTTTTCAGCCTGGACATGGTTCTACTTGTCACGTTCGGCTAAATAGCCGTCGTCGCACGCCGGGGCACGTCCCCGCGATCCGTAGATCGATCTTGTTTGACGTGATCTATTTTCCAGGTCCTGCCGCAGGTCATATGTATATCCTCGAGCTGTTGTGTCTTGACCTTTACGGCGAGGTAGTACGGGCTGGTGTTCGGCATGAGTTGCCGTTTTGTCCCGGCCACGTGGTGGTCGGTCAGCCGCATTACGTGCTGATGGTACGGGCTCAAGTGCCTCATCATCGAATTGAGGTAGCAGTTTACGCTTCGGGTAAATTTTTGTTGGGCGCTCGAGGCCGTATTCCTCGGCTGCCAGGACATTAGTCCGCATGTTGTTGAGTAGATCTTGATCAGCTTGCAGCTGCTGCTGCTTCTTTTTCAGGCTCCTTGTGGTGGCTACTAGCCGACGCTTAAAGCACTCCTGCTCGAGGGGTTCCTCAGGCACGATAAAGTCTTCATCGCCGAGGCTCGCCTCCTCCTTGGAGAGTGGAAGATAATTACTGTCCTCCGAGTCTTCATTTACGGCCTGTTCATCAGGGCTAACTTGCCCATCTTCCCGATCATCACGTTCAGAGGTTGGCTCGATGGGGTCTTCTTGGTTTTCGGCGTCATCTGAAGTATTGTTTTCTCCGGTCCCGGTGTTGCTGTCTTTTCCACGGCGTGATTTAGAGCTGCACCGCGACCGTTGGTGTTTTGGTCGTGTCTCAGGAGGTTTATCCTCGACTGGATTGGTCTCATTATCGCCGTTACCTGATACGTCTCCAACGTATCTATAATTTTTGATTGCTCCATGTTATATTATCTACTGTTTTGGACCATATTGGGCTTTATTTTCCACTTTTATATTACTTTTGGGACTAACCTATTAACCGGCGGCCCAGCCCAGATTTGCTGTTTTTTTGCCTATTTCAGTGTTTTGAAGAAACGGAATATCAAACGGAGTCCAAACGGAATGAAACCTTCGGGAACGTGATTTTCTCACCGAACATGATCCAGGAGACTTGGACCCTACGTCAAGCAACCAACAGGGAAGGCACGAGGTAGGGGGCGCGCCCTCCCCCCAGGCACGCCCTCCACCCCTCGTGGGCCCCCTGTTGCTCCACCGACGTACTTCTTCCTCCTATATATACCTACGTACCCCGAACGATCAGATACGGAGCCAAAAACCTAATTCCACCGCCGCAACTTTCTGTATCCACGAGATCCCATCTTGGGGCCTGTTAGGAGCTCCATGGAAGGGAATCCACCACGGAGGGCTTCTACATCATCATAGCCTCTCCGATGAAGTGTGAGTAGTTTACCTCGGACCTTGGGTCCATAGTTAGTAGCTAGATGGCTTATTCTCTTTTTGGATCTCAATACAATGTTCTCCCCCTCTCTCGTGGAGATCTATTCGATGTAATCTTCTTTTGCGGTGTGTTTGTTGATACCGATGAATTGTGGGTTTATGATCAAGATTATCTATGAGCAATATTTGAATCTTCTCTAAATTCTTTTATGTATGATTGGTTATCTTTGCAAGTCTCTTCGAATTATCCGTTTGGTTTGGCCAACTAGATTGGTAGTTCTTGCAATGGGAGAAGTGCTTAGCTTTGGGTTCAATCTTGCAGTGTCCTTTCCCAGTGACAGTAGGGGCAGCAAGGCACGTATTGTATTGTTGCCATCGAGGATAACAAGATGGGGTTTTTATCATATTGCATGAATTTATCCCTCTACATCATGTCATCTTGCTTAAGGCGTTACTCTGTTTTCGTTAACTTAATACTCTAGATGCATGCTAGATAGCGGTCGATGAGTGGAGTAATAGTAGTAGATGCAGGCAGGAGTCGGTCTACTTGTCTCGGACGTGATGCCTATATACATGATCATACCTAGATACTCTCATGACTATGCTCTATTACATCAATTGCTCAACAGTAATTCGTTCAGCCATCGTAAAATATTTATGCTCTTGAGAGAAGCCACTAGTGAAATCTATGGCCCCCGGGTCTATTCTCTATCATATGAATCTTCCATCACTTTATTATTGCTTTGAGTTTTACTTTGCTTTTTATTTTACTTTGCATCTTTATACCAAAAATACCAAAAATATTATCTATCATCTCTATCAGATCTCACTCTCGTAAGTGACCGTGAAGGGATTGACAACCCCTAATCGCGTTGGTTGTGTTGAGCTATTTGTTTTGTGTATGTACAAGGGACTTGCGCGTGGCCTCCTACTGGATTGATACCTTGGTTCTCAAAACTGAGGGAAATACTTATGCTACTCTGCTGCATTATCCTCTCCTCTTCGGGGAAATCCAACGCAAGCTCAAGAGGTAGCATTACCCTCTTTGGTGTGTCCACCATGTACACGTCATAGGAAGAGGTGGTTGTCCAGCTCCGGTAAACGGCGGGTTCTGGGCCTGCTCCTCTCCGGCATCGTCGTCCATACCGTCGATGTCTTCGGAGCCGTAATCGAGCATGTCAGTGAAGTCTTCGATAGTGGCTATGAAGTGAGTGGTGGGTGGGACGTAAAATTCCCGGCTCTCAGCCCCTAGTCCGGGTCGGGCGTAGTTCGGACGTTGCTCCTCTGTAATGACGAGGGACCGCATCAAGTCCAGAGCCTCGCTTAAAGGCGAGGTTTTGCAGGGGAGAAGAGAGTTCGTGGAGTACGGCGGGAAGGAGACTCCTCGGCCGAGCTCACACGATGTTGACTCCGAGGGTTCGGAGCCGGTGTCCGGAGAAGAGTCCGGCTCTCCCGTATTGGGCTTGATGGCCACAGATAGTCCGGCGAGCTCAGGAATCCCGTCTTCGGACCTGGTGATGCGCTCCGGATCTAAGGCCAGAGCGGAGGTTGAGGTCGTGAACCCTTGGAAGATCAAGTCTCCTCGGATATCAGCGACATAATCCAGATTCCCAAAACTAATATGGTGACCTGGGGCGTAGCTGTCAATCTGCTCTAGATGGCCTAGCGAGTTGGCCCGCA
This sequence comes from Aegilops bicornis, assembly GCA_021605145.1. Lineage (NCBI taxonomy): Eukaryota > Viridiplantae > Streptophyta > Magnoliopsida > Poales > Poaceae > Aegilops > Aegilops bicornis. The sequence continues at coordinate 91,598,244 of CM038671.1, read as the reverse complement.
GTGCGAAGCCACCGAATACGAAGATCTGGCCGGGGAGAAACCCTCAGTGCAACATCGTTGTAGATGATTGACGGAGCCATCGAACCTTCTGGTGACGACACAACGGAACTCTCAATGAAAGCACCAATGTCGGTGTCAAAACCGGCGGATCTCGGGTAGGGGGTCCCGAACTGTGCGTCTAAGGTCGATGGTAATAGGAGGCTGGTGACACGATGTTTACCCAGGTTCGGGCCCTCTCGATGGAGGTAATACCCTACTTCCTGCTTGATTGATCTTGATGAATATGAGAATTACAAGAGTTGATCTACCACGAGATCATAATGGCTAAAGCCTAGATGTCTAGCCTGTGTGATTATGATTGCCTCTACGGACTAAACCCTCCAGTTTATATAGACATCGGAGGGGCCTAGGGTTGTACAGAGTCGGTTTGCAGAGGAAGGAATCTTCATATCTGAACACCAAGCTTGCCATCTACGCAAAGGAGAGTCTCATCCGGACACGGGAGGAAGTCTTCTGTCTTGTATCTTCATGGCCCATCAGTCCGACCCATATCACACAGGCCGGACGCCCGAGGACCCCTTAATCCAGGACTCCCTCAGTAGCCCCGACATTTTTTAGTCCAAAGGGCATAGTATTGAAGCAGAAAGGACCGTAAGGGGTAATGAACGCTGTTGCAGCCTGATCCGATTCCTTCATCTTAATTTGATGGTATCCGGAATAGGCATCGAGGAAACACAAAGAATCGTGTCTTGCAGTCGCGTCAATGATTTGATCGATGCGGGGTAGTGGGAAAGGGTCTTTAGGGCAAGCCTTGTTGAGGTCTTTGAAATCGACGCACATGCGCCAGGATTTGTCCTTCTTTGGTCCATGAGCAAGTTGGCTAACCAATCTGGATGTTTGATTTCCCTAATAAACCCAGCCTCTAGCAACTTGGCTAGCTCTTTTCCCATGGCTTGACGCTTGGGTTCGGAGAATCGCCGCAGTGTTTGTTTCATCGGTTTGAAGCCCTTGATTATATTGAGACTGTGTTTGGCCAGCCTGCGTGGGATGCCGGGCATGTCTGAAGGGTGCCAGGCGAAAATATCCCAATTCTCTCAGAAGAATGTGCGTAGAGCGGCGCCTTGCGGATCGGTGTGCTCCGATAGATGTTGTCTTATTAGGGTCCGTCGGGTGCACTTGAAATTTAACTATTTCCTCAACTGACTTAAAAGAGGTGGATTTAGATCTCTTATCGAGGATCACATCGTCCTTACCATGGACCGTAAATTTGTTAATTCTTCGGCCGCTAGGGCTTGAGATAACACCTCGAGGGCCAGGGATGCGGTTTTGTTTTCGGCACGGAGGGCTTTGTCCGGGTCGCTCGAAATTGTTATGATTCCGTTGGGTCCGGGCATTTTGAGCTTCATATACCCGTAATGGGGTATAGCTTGGAAGCATGAGAAAGCGTACCATCCGAGGATGGCGTGATACCCACTGTTGAAGGGGACCACATGAAAGAGAACCTCTTCGAATCTGTAGTTTTCGGGTGTGCCGAATACCACATCCAGTTTAATTCTCCCAGAGCATCGTGCTTCTCGACTGGGGATAATGCCTCGAAAGGTGGTATTGCTTTGCTCGATGCGTGATCTATCCATCTGCATTTTATCGAGCGTGTCTTCATAAATGAGGTTAAGCGCACTGCCGACGTCCATGAGCACTTTAGTAAGCAGAAAACAATCCACAATGGGCTTTAGTACTAGGGCAGCGGGTGCTCGGACTGACCGAGCCTTTGGTTCATCTTCAGCTGTAAAGGTTATTGCCGTGTCGTTCCATGGGCTCAGTGCGGTAACATGATGGACTTCGGCAAGGTTGCGGAGTGCCCTTTTGTGCCGTTATTTGAAGAAAAGGTCTTGAAGACCGCAAGGACGTTAAAGTCGTCCCTCTCCGTAGAGTATTTCTCTGGAGTGGTGGTGAGGATGGCCTCTAGATACGTCTCCAACGTATCTATAATTTTTTATTGCTCCATGCTACTTTATCTACTATTTTGGACTATATTGGGCTTTATTTTCCACTTTTATATTACTTTTGGGACTAACCTATTAACCGGAGGCCCAGTCCAGAATTGCTGTTTTTTTGCCTATTTGGTGTTTCAAGAAACGAAATATCAAACGGAGTCCAAACGGAATGAAACCTTCGGGAACGTGATCTTCTCACCAAACGTGATCCAGGAGACTTGGACCCTACTCCAAGAAGTGCCAGAGGCGGTCATGAGGGTGGAGGGTGCGCCCCCCTGGGCGCGCGCCCCTACCTCGTGGGCCCCCTGACGCTCCACCGACGTACTCCTTCCTCCTATATATACCTACGTATCCCCAAATGATCAGAGGGGGAGCCAAAAACCTAATTCCACCGCCATACCTTCCTGTATCCACGAGATCCCATCTTGGGGCCTGTTCCGAAGCTCCGCCGGAGGGCGCATCCACCACGGAGGGCTTCTACATCAACATCATAGCCCCTCCGATGAAGTGTGAGTAGTTTACTTCAGATCTTTGGGTCCATAGCTAGTAGCTAGATGGCTTCTTCTCTCTTTTTGGATCTCAATACAATGTTCTCCCCCTCTCTCGTGGAGATCTATTCGATGTAATCTTCTTTTTGCGGTTTGTTTATTGAGACCGATGAATTGTGGGTTTATGATCCAGCTTATCTATGGATAATATTTGAATCTTCTCTGAATTCTTTTATGTATGATTGAGTTATCTTTGCAAGTCTCTTCGAATTATCCGTTTGGTTTGGCCAACTAGATTGGTAATTCTTGCAATGGGAGAAGTGCTTAGCTTTGGGTTCAATCTTGCGGTGTCCTTACCTAGTGATGTAAAGGGTTGCAAGGCACGTATTGTATTGTTGCCATCGAGGATAACAAGATGGGGTATTTATCATATTGCATGAATTTATTCCTCTACATCATGTCATCTTGCTTAAGGCGTTACTCTGTTTTTAACTTAATACTCTAGATGCATGCTACATAGCGGTTGATGAGTGGAGTAATAGTAGTAGATGCAGAATCATTTCGATCTACTTGTCACGGACATGATGCCTATATACATGATCATACCTAGATAACCTCATAACTATGCTCAATTCTGTCAATTGCTTTACAGTAATTTGTTCACCCACCGTAGAATATCTATGCTCTTGAGAGAAGCCACTAGTGAAACCTATGGCCCCCGGGTCTATTCTCATCATATCAATCTCCATCACTTTATTTAATTGCTTTGTTTTTACTTTGCTTTTACTTTTCACTTTGCATCTTTATACCAAAAATACCAAAAATATTATCTCTATCAGATCTCACTCTCGTAAGTGACCGTGAAGGGATTGACAACCCCAAATCGCGTTGATTGCGAGTAGATAGTGTTTTGTGCATGTACGAGGGACTTGCGCGTGGCCTCCTACTGGATTGATACCTTGGTTCTCAAAAACTGAGGGAAATACTTACGCTACTATGCTGCATCATCCTCTCCTCTTCGGGGAAAACCAACGCTAGCTCAAGACGTAGCAAGAAGGATTTCTGGCGCCGTTGCCGTGGAGGCTTATGCGAAGTCAAGTGAAGATTTGGACTCCTGACAACGAGCCATTTCTGGCGCCGTTGCCGGGGAGGTCTACGCAAAAGTCAACATACCAAGTACCCATCATAATCCCTATCTCTCGCATTACATTATTTGCCATTTGCCTCTCGTTTTCCTCTTCCCCACTTCACCCTTGCCGTTTCATTTGCCCTCTCTTTCCCAATCTCCTCCTCCTTTTTCCTTTGCCTTTTGTTCGCCCGTGTGTTAGTTTGCTTGTTCGTCGCAATGGCTCAAGATGCTACCAAATTGTGTGACTTCACCAATACCAATAATAATGATTTCCTTAGCACTCCGATTGCTCCTCTTGCCAATACTGAATCTTGTGAAATCAATACTGCTTTGTTGAATCTTGTTATGAAAGATCAATTCACGGCCTTATACGAATGAAGATGCCGCTACTCATCTGAATAGCTTCGTTGATTTATGTGATATGCAAGAGAAAAAAGATGTCGATAATGATGTCGTTAAATTGAAGCTATTTCCTTTTTCGCTTAGAGATCGTGCTAAAGCGTGGTTTTCATCTTTTCCTAAAAATAGTATTGATTCTTGGAACAAGTGCAAAGATGCTTTTATCTCTAAATATTTTCCTCCCGCTAAGATTATCTCTCTTAGGAACGATATTATGAATTTTAAGCAACTTGATCATGAACATGTTGCACAAGCTTGGGAGAGAATGAAATTTATGATATGTAATTGTCCTACTCATGGTTTGAACTTGTGGATGATTATACAAAAATTTTATGCTGGATTGAATTTTGCTTCTAGAAATCTTTTAGATTCGGCCGCGGGAGGCACTTTTATGGAAATCACTTTAGGAGATGCTACTAAACTCCTCGATAATATTATGGTTAATTATTCTCAATGGCATACTGAAAGATCTACTAATAAGAAAGTGCATGCTAATAAAAAAGTGCGTGCTTCCAAAGATGCCTTTATTAAAGCGTGTTCTTATAATTCCTATGAAAATCAAGATGAAGATCTGAAAGTTATAGATGTGTCCCCTATTAAATCTTTGTTTTGACATATGAATCTTGATGAAACTTATTATGATCCTCCTTTACCTAGAAGGCGTTCTAAGAATTCTGAGTTTTTAGATCTTGATGATGAAATTGATAAAAGTGGGATTGAAAGAAATAAAAATCGAGATATGGTTAAACCCACTATTTTGGATCTCAAGGAATTTAATTATGAAAATTGCTCTTTAATTGATTGTATTTCCTTGTTGCAATCGGTGCTAAATTCTCCTCATGCTTATAGTGAAAATAAGGCCTTTACCGAACACATTGTTGATGCCTTGATGCAATCTTATGAAGAAAAGCTTGAGTTGAAGGTTTCTATCCCTAGGAAACTCCATGATGAGTGGGAACCTACTATCAAAATTAAAATTAAAAATTATGAGTTTCATGCTTTGTGTGATTTGGGTGCTAGTGTCTCTACTATTCCCAAAACTTTATGTGATTTGCTAGATTTCCGTGATTTTGATGATTGCTCTCTAAACTTGCATCTTGGGGATTCCACTATTAAAAAGCCTATGGGAAGAATTAATGATGTTCTTATTGTTGCAAATAGGAATTATGTGCCCGTAGATTTTATCGTTCTTGATATAGATTGCAATCCTTCATGTCCTATTATTCTTGGTAGACCTTTCCTTAGAACGAATGGCGCAATTATTGATATGAAGGAAGGAAATATTAGATTCCAATTCCCTTTAAAGAAGGGCATGAAACACTTTCCTAGAAAGAAAATAAAATTACCATATGAATCTATCATGAGAGCCACTTATGGATTGCCTACCAAAGATGGCAATACCTAGATCTATCCTTGCTTTTATGCCTAGCTAGGGGCGTTAAACAATAGCGCTTGTTGGGAGGCAACCCAATCTTATTTTTAGTTTTTGTTTTTGCTTCTGTTTAGGAATAAATAATCCATCTAGCCTCTTTTTATATGTGGTTTTATCTTTTAATTAGTGTTTGTGCCAAGTTAAACCTATTAGATCTTCTTGGGAGATAGTCATTTGATCTTGCTGTAATTTCTAGAATCTTTGCGCTCAGTGCCCGAATTGTTAAAAATCACCAGAACGTGATAAAATAGTGATTCCAATTGATGCTGATCAATAAACAAATTTTCCAGGTCTTCTAATTTTGGTAGAATTTTTTGGGTTCCAGAAGTTTGCGTTAGTTATAGATTACTACAGACTATTCTGTTTTTGACAGATTCTGTTTTGCGTGTGTTGTTTGCTTATTTTGATGAATCTATGGTTAGTAATATAGTTTATAATCCATAGAGAAGTTGGAATACAGTAGGTTTAACACCAATATAAATAAAGAATGAGTTCATTACAGTACCTTAAAGTAGTCTTTTGTTCTCTTTCTCTAACGGAGCTCACGAGATTTCTATTGAGTTTTGTGTTGTGAAGTTTTCAAGTTTTGGGTGAATTCTTTTGATGGATTATGGAACAAGGAGTGGCAAGAGCCTAAGCTTGGGGATGCCCATGGAACCCCCAAGATAATCCAAGGACACCAAAATGTCAAAGCTTGCGGATGCCAGGAAGGCATCCCTCTTTAAATCTACTTCCATCGGTAATTTACTTGGAGCTATATTTGTATTCACCAACATGATATGTGTTTTGCTTGGAGCGTCTTGTATTATTTGAGTCTTTGCTTATTAGTTTACCACAATAATCCTTGATGTACACACCTTTTGTGAGAGCCATACATGATTTGGAATTTGTTAGAATACTCTATGTACTTCACTTATATCTTTTGAGCTTGATAGTTTTGCTCGTAGTGCTTCACTTATATATTTTGAGCTTGATAGTTTTGCTCTAGTACTTCACTTAGATATTTTAGAGCATGGTGGTGGATTTGTTTTAAAGAAACTTGATCTCTCATGCTTCACTTAGATCATTTTGAGAGTCGTTAATAGCATGGTAATTTGCTTAATGTTAATATACTTGGTGTTAGAGATATGTGAAACTTTCTTTTGAGTGAATTGAATACTGAGATAAATTTAATGCTTAATAATTGTTTTGAGATATGGAGGTAATAATATCAAAGTCGTGCTAGTTGATAATTGTGAATTTGAGAAATACTTGTGTTGAAGTTTGCAAGTCCCGTAGCATGCACGTATGGGTAAAGTTGTGTAACAAATTTGAAACATGAAGTGTACCTGGTTTGTGCATCCTTATGAGTGGCGGTCGGGGACGAGCGATGGTCTTTTCCTACCAATCTATCCCCCTAGGAGCATTGTGCGTAGTACTTGATTTTGATGGCTTCTAAATTTTTGCAATAAGTATATGAGTTATTTTGACTAATGTTGAGCCCATGGATTATACACACTTTTATCTTTCCGCACTTGCTAGCCTCTTGGTACCGTGCATTGCCCTTTCTCACCTTGAGAGTTGGTGCAAACTTAGCGGTGCATCCAAACCCCATGATATGATCGCTCTTTCACACATAAACCTCCTTATATCTTCCTCAAAACAGCCACCATACCTACATATCATGGCATTTCCATAGCCATTCGAGATATATTGCCATGCAACTTCCATCATCATTATTATGACATACATTACTTTTGTCATATTGCCATTGCATGATCATGTAGCTGACATCGTATTTGTGGCAAAGCTACCATGCATTATTTTCCATACATGTCACTCTTGATTCGTTGCACCATCCAGGTACACCACCGGAGGCATTCATATAGAGTCATATTTTGTTCTAAGTTTCGAGTTGTAATTGTTGAGTTGTAAGAGAAATAAAAGTGTGATGATCATCATTATTAGAGCATTATCCCAAGTGAGGAAAGGATGATGGAGACTATGATTCCCCCATAAGTCGGGATGAGACTCCGGGCGAAATAAAAAAAGAGGCCATAAAAAAGAGAGAGAAAAGGCCCAAATAAAAATAATAAAAAAAATAAAAAAAATGAGAGAAAAAGGGAGAAGGGACAATGCTACTATCCTTTTACCACACTTGTGCTTCAAAGTAGCACTAAGATCTTCATAATAGAGAGTCTCTCATTTTATCACTTTCATATACTAGTGGGAATTTTCATTATAGAACTTGGCTTGTATATTCCAATGATGGGCTTCCTCAAAGTGCCCTAGGTCTTGTGAGCAAGCAAGTTGGATGCACACCCACTTAGTTTCTTTTGTAGAGCTTTCATATACTTATAGCTCTAGTGCATCCGTTGCATGGCAATCCCTACTCCTCATGTTGACATCAATTGATGGGCATATCCATAGCCCGTTGATTATCCTCGTCGATATGAGACTTTCCTTTTTTTGTCTTCTCCACACAATTCCATCATCATATTTCTATTCCACCCATAGTGCTATACCCATGGCTCGCGCTCATGTATTGCGTAAAGGTTGAAAGAGTTTGAGATCATTTGAGTATGAAACAATTGCTTGGCTTGTCATCGGGGGTATAGAAGTTGGGAACATCTTTGTGTGACGAAAATGAAGCATAGCCTAACCATATGATTTTGTAGGGATGAACTTTCTTTGGCCATGTTATTTTGAGATGACATAATTGCTTAGTTAGTATGCTTGAAGTATTATTATTTTTATGTCAATATGAACTTTGTCTTAAATCTTTCGGATCTGAATATTCATATCACAAGTAAGAAGATTTATATTGAAATTATGCCAAAGTATCACTCCGCATCAAAAATTCTCTTTTTATCATTTACCTACTCGAGGACGAGCAGGAATTAAGCTTGGGGATGCCTGATACGTCTCCAACGTATCTATATTTTTGATTGATCGATGCTACTTTATCTACTGTTTTGGACTATATTGGGCTTTATTTTCCACTTTTATATTACTTTTGGGACTAACCTATTAACCGGAGGCCCATCCTAGAATTGCTGTTTTTTTGCCTATTTCAGTGTTTCGAAGAAACGGAATATCAAATGGAGTCCAAACGGAATGAAACCTTCGGGAACGTGATCTTCTCACCAAACGTGATCCAGGAGACTTGGACCCTACTCCAAGAAGTGCCAGAGGCGGTCACGAGGGTGGAGGGCGCCCCCCCTGGGCGCGCCCCTACCTCGTGGGCCCCCTGACGCTCCACCGACGTACTCCTTCCTCCTATATATACCTACGTATCCCCAAATGATCAGAAGGGGAGCCAAAAACCTAATTCCACCGCCGTACCTTCCTGTATCCATGAGATCCCATCTTGGGGCCTGTTAGGAGCTCACGGAGGGGGCATCCACCACGGAGGGCTTCTACATCAACACCATAGCCCCTCCGATGAAGTGTGAGTAGTTTACTTCAGACCTTCGGGTCCATAGCTAGTAGCTAGATGGCTTCTTCTCTCTTTTTGGATCTCAATACAATATTCTCCCCCTCTCTCGTGGAGATCTATTCGATGTAATCTTCTTTTTGCGGTGTGTTTGTTGAGACCGATGAATTGTGGGTTTATGATCCAGCTTATCTATGGATAATATTTGAATCTTCTCTGAATTCTTTTATGTATGATTGAGTTATCTTTGCAAGTCTCTTGAATTATCCGTTTGGTTTGGCCAACTAGATTGGTAGTTCTTGCAATGGGGAAGTGCTTAGCTTTGGGTTCAATCTTGCGGTGTCCTTATCTAGTGACGTAAAGGGTTGCAAGGCACGTATTGTATTGTTGCCATCGAGGATAACAAGATGGGGTATTTATCATATTGCATGAATTTATTCCTCTACATCATGTCATCTTGCTTAAGGCGTTACTCTGCTTTTTAACTTAATACTCTAGATGCATGCTTTGGATAGCGGTCGATGAGTGGAGTAATAGTAGTAGATGCAGAATCGTTCGATCTACTTGTCACGGACGTGATGCCTATATACATGATCATACCTAGATAACCTCATAACTATGCTAAATTACATCAATTGCTCAACAGTAATTTGTTCACCCACCGTAGAATATCTATGCTCTTGAGAGAAGCCACTAGTGAAACCTATGGCCCCGGGTCTATTCTCATCATATCAATCTCCATCACTTTATTTAATTGCTTTGTTTTTACTTTTCTTTTACTTTTCACTTTGCATCTTTATACCAAAAATACCAAAAATATTACTCTATCAGATCTCACTCTCGTAAGTGACCTTGAAGGGATTGACAACCCCTAATCGCGTTGGTTGCGAGTAGCTATTGTTTTGCAGGTACGAGGGACTTGCGCGTGGCCTCCTACTGGATTGATACCTTGGTTGTCAAAAACTGAGGGAAATACTTACGCTACTGTGCTGCATCATCCTCTCCTCTTCGGTGAAAACCAACGCAAGCTCAAGACGTAGCACCTCTCCACTTTTTGCTACTTGTCCGAGTACCTAACATGCTCGAAGGCTATGGGTTGGGTCTGTGCGCGGAGTGGCGTGTATCGGACGGGGCTTGTCAAGGAGTTCATCAAGAACAGACCTGTGCCCCGTGAAGGGTTTAATTTTTCCTGCCCATCAACTGGTGGTCAGGCTACCCGCCAAGATGTATCCGTTTAGTCCGAGCCGCACACTGCTTAAAGGCAGCGGGCTCCAGTTGAATTTTCTGGGCCCTCCATGTGCTTTCCATCGCGCAGTACTTTTGCACTACCTGTGATAGTTCCGTAAAGCTTTGTATGTGGCGACGGTCGAGGGCATTCAATATTCCCTCGTCGATGCAATTATGATGAAAGATCGAAACTACGTCGTCGTTTGTGCAGTCTTTGATCCTGTTTTTAACAAGCAGGAATCTGGCCCAAAAGTGGTGGACCGTTTCCTGAGGTTGCTGCCGCACATACATCAGGTCGTATATATCTGGAGAACCTGAGTTTCTTGGAGAATATTGATTGTGGTGGGTGGGTGGTTTAAAATTTAGATCCAGTCCCACATCTGTATTTGGAGCTTGAAAGATCTTCGAGGCGACCGGTTCAGGTCCGCGGCAATCCAAGGGCTTCGCGATCCTATACCTGAGCCAGAGTCCAGAGGGCATGAAGTCCCATCCAAAGGAAGAGTATCCAGCTCAGGGGATTCGGAGACCCAAACATACTTGGTCTTCCACATAGGGAGGGAAGTGTCTTCGGTCGGTTCCTCAACGACCGCTACAAGGTGGGTGATTGGCGGGTGTTTAATTTCCCTCTGGTCAGGCTTGAGCCCGATCCGATCATAGTCCGTTGAGACCCCCAGGGCGGCGATGCGGTCCAGCAGTTCAATTAAAGATGAGACATCTGCTGGATCCATCTTTTCGGAGTACTCGAGGCCCATGCAAAGACGGTGTTCGGTGGCCGTAGGAGGTGTTGTGGGCTTGATGGCCGTACAAGCTCCTACGGTGAAAACGATGAGCTAGAGGGTCTGTCCAGAAGCCAGGCTCCTTCCAGAAGTGATATTGGCGTTAATGACTAGGCGAGCCATAGATCGCTTTTTGTAGACAGCATGGAAGAGCTCTTAATTAAAGCACCAATGTAGGCATCCAAACCGGCAGATCTCAGGTAGGGGGGCCCAATCTGTGCGTCTAGGGATCGAAGGTAACAGGAGGCCAAAGGACACAATGTTTACCCAGGTTTGGGCACTCTTAAAGGAGGTAAAACCCTACTCCTGCTTGATTATATTCGAAGGGTATACAGATTACAAGAGTTGATCTACCTAGAGATCGTGGCAGCTAAACCCTAGATGTCTAGCCTATAAATATTCCGATGATGGTAATGAGGATAGCCTCTACGGACTAACCCCTCCAGTTTGTATACACACCGGAGGGGCCTACGCCTTGTACAAGGTTGGTTCATTAGGGAAGGAAATGATACACCCGGACTCTAATCTTGCCGTTCACGTATGGAGAAGTCCACTCGGACATGTTGGATGGTCTTCAGCTTGATCTTGTACGGCCCATCCAACCCGGCCCATACTCCTGGGCCGGACAGCTGAGGACCCCTGAATCCAGGACTCCCTCACCACCCGCCGGACCTGACGTGACGACGGCTCGGGCTCGTCCCGGCTCTGGTGGCTACGGACGATCAGGGGGTGCAGCCATTTGTCTTTGTCGGTTTGGGCGCAGTGGCGGCATCGGCGCTCGCTGTCCCGCCAGAGTTCCATGGGAAGTGTCGTCTCTGACTCAATCTGCTCCAGTTCATGCTGGTTCCAGTGCTTGGTGACTGTGGTCGTCGTCTCCCAGTTCTGGATGGACAGATCTGGCGGGTGGGCATGGATCCGAGGGAAATTGCAGTCCGATGCCGTGGCCTCACCAAAATCGACGCCCTGTGGCGCCGATATCGTTCCTGGAGGTTTCAGTGTGGATCCTGTGCCTCTCACCTCCTCCATGAGTGTAGACGAAAGTCTCTGTTCCTCTGCTTTGTGCGACAATGACACCTGCGCCGTGTTCCTTCTGTTGGGAAACGTAGCATGCAATTAAAAAAATTCCCACGCTCACGCAAGATCTATCTACGAGATGCATAGCAACGAGAGGGGGACAGTGTGTCCACGCACCCTCATAGACCAAAAGCGGAAGCGTTTGACAACACGGTTGATGTAGTCGAACTTCTTCTCTTTCCGTCAGATCAAGTACCGAACGTACGACACCTCCGAGTTCTGCACACGTTTAGCTCGATGACGTCCCTCGAACTCTTGATCCAGCAAAGTGTCAAGGAAGTAGATGAGTTCCGTCAGCACGACGACGTGGTGACGATGATGGTGAAGTGATCCGCGCAGGGCTTCGCCTAAGCACTACGAAGATATGACCGTGGAAGTAAACGGTGGAGGGGGGCGCCATACACGGCTAGGCAATTTTCTGGTGTATGCAAGGGGCGCCCCCCACATATATATAGGTGGGGGGAGAGGGGAGGCAGCCAAGGAGGCGCCCAAGTAGGCCGAATCCTACTTGGGGCCTTCCTATGGCCGCCCCCCTTTTCTTATCTGCCGATGGGGAAAGGAAAGAGAGGGGGAGAGGGAAGGAAGGGGGAATCCTATTCCCTCTTTTTCCTTTCCTTTCCCCTCTTTCCTTCTCCTTCTTGGCTGGCCCATATGGGGGGCGCAGTGGCTGGTGCGTTTACCCTCTTGGCTCATAAGGCCCATATCTTTTGTCGGGGGTGCCCGGAACCCTTTTCGGTGACCCGATATGTACCTGGTACCCTCCGGAACACTTCCGGTGTCCGAATACCATCGTCCTATATATCAATCTTTACCTCTCGACCATTTCGAGACACCTCGTCATGTCCGTGATCTCATCCGGGACTTGATACGTCCATTTTGCATCATGTTTTCTTACTATTATTTATGATGTTTTTATCCATAATAATGCTTTTTGGAGTAATTCTAATGCCATTTCTCTCATAATTTGCAATGTACACACCAAGAGGGAGAATTCTTGCAGCTGGAAATCTGGACCTAAAAATGCTGTCAGGCTACCTATTCTGCACAACTCCAAACAAGCTGAAACTTCACGGAGAATTTTTATGGAATATTTAAGAAATATTGGAGCAAATAACTACTACAGGGGGCCCACCAGTTGGGCACAACCCACCACGGCGCGCATACGGTGGGTTGTGTCCTCCACGGCCACCTCTGGTGTCCATCTTCTGGTATATAAGTCATTTTGACCTAGAAAAAATAAGGAGAAGGCTTTCAGGGGCGAGCGCCACTGCCTCGAGGCGGAACTTGGGCAGGAGCACTTTTGCCCTCCCATGAGCGATTCCGGGGGAACTTCTCCTGAGGGGGAAATCATCGTCATCATCATCACCAACAACTCTCCCATCTTGGGGAGGGCAATCTCCATCAACATCTTCAACAGCACCATCTCATCTCAAATCCTAGTTCATCTCTTGTAGTCAATCTTGTTACCGAAACTATAGATTGGTGCTTGTGGGTGACTAGTAGTGTTGATTACATCTTGTAGTTGATTACTATATGGTTTATTTGGTGGAAGATTGTATGTTCAGATCCATTATGCTATTTAATACTCCTCTGATCATGAGCATGTTTATCATTTGTGAGTAGTTACTTTTGTTTTTGAGGTCACGGGAGAAATCATGTTGCAAGTAATCATGTGAATTTGATATGTGTTCGATATTTTGATAGTATGTATGTTGTGATTCCCTTAGTGCTGTCATGTGAACGTCGACTAGATGACACTTCACCATATTCTGGACCTAAGGGAATGCATTGTGGAGTAGCAATTAGATGGTAGGTTGCGAGAGTGGCAGAAACTTAAACCCCAGTTTTTGCGTTGTTCTGTAAGGGACCGATTGGATCCTAAAGTTATAATGCTATGGTTAGAGTTTATTCTTAATACTTTTCTCATAGTTGCGGATGCTTGCGGGAGGGTTAATCATAAGTAGGAGGTTTGTTCAAGTAAGAACAACACCTAAGCACCGGTCCACCTACATATCAAATTATCAAAGTAGCGAACACAAATCAAACCAACATGATGAAAGTGACTAGATGAAATTCCTGTGTACCCTCAAGAACACTTTGCTTATCATAAGAGACCGTTTTGGCCTGTCCTTTGCCTCAAAAGGATTGGGTTACCTTGCTGCACTTTTGTTACTACTATCTTACTTGCTCGTTGCAAATTATCTTGCTATCAAACTGCTACGCTACTTACAATTTCAGCACTTGCAAACATTACCTTACTGATAACTACTTGTCATTTCCTACGCTCCTCGTTGGGTTCGACACTCTAACTTATCGAAAAGAGCTACACTTGATCCCCTATACTTGTGGGTCATCAGGACTCCGAACAACATTCGGTCACCAAATCACATAATTTATATAATACTATATCGTCATCAAACGTTAAGCGTGCGTAACCTATGGGTTCGAGAACTATGCACACATGACCAAGACACCTCTCCGGTCAATAACCAATAGCGGAACTTGGATGCTCATATTGGCTCCTACATATTCTACGAAGATTTTTATCGGTCGAATTGTTATGACAACATACGTAATTCCCTTTCTCCATCGGTATGTTACTTGCCCGAGATTCGATCATCGGTATCTTAATACCTAGTTCAATCTTGTTGCCGGCAAGTCTCTTTACTCGTTCCGTGATACATCACCTCGTGACTAAATCCTTAGTCGTTTGCTTGCAAGCTTATGATGTGTATTACTGAGTGGGCCCAGAGATACCTCTCCGATACACGGAGTGACAAATCCTAATCTCGATTCATGCCAACCCAACAAAACACCTTCAGAGATACCTGTAGAGCATCTTGATAATCACCAAGTTATGTTGTGACGTTTGATAGAACACAAGGCATTCCTCCGGTATCCGGGAGTTGCATAATCTCATAGTCAAAGGAATATGCATTTGACATGAAGAAAGCAATAGCAATAAAACTGAACGATCAATATGCTATGCTAACGGATGGGTCTTGTCCATCACATCATTCTCCTAATGATGTGATCCCGTTCATCAAATGAAAACACATGTCTATGGTTAGGAAACTTAACAATCTTTGATTAACGAGCTAGTGTAGTATAGGCTCACTAGGAACACAATGTTTTGTCTATGTATCCACACATGTATCAAGTTTCCGGTTAATACAATTCTAGCATGAATAACAAACATTTATCATGATATAAGGAAATATAAAATAATAAATTTATTATTGCCTCTAGGGCATATTTCCTTCGGTCTCCCACTTGCACTAGAGTCAATAATCTAGTTCACATCGCCATGTGATTTAACACCAATAGTTCACATCTTTATGTGATTAACACCCATAGTTCACATCGTCATGTGACCAACACCCAAAGGGTTTACTAGAGTCAATAATCTAGTTCACATCACTTTGTGATTAACACCCAAAGAGTACTAAGGTGTGATCATGTTTTGCTTGTGAGAGAAGTTTAGTCAACGGGTCTGACACATTCAGATCCGTATGTATTTTGCAAATTTCTTTGTCTACAATGCTCTCCATGGAGCTACTCTAGCTAATTGCTCCCACGTTCAATACGTATCTAGATTGAGACTTAGAGTCATCTAGATCAGTGTCAAAGCTTGCATCGACGTAACTCTTTACGATGAACTCTCTATCATCTCCATAACCGAGAAACATTTCCTTAGTCCTCTTTAAGGTAAGGATAATTTTGACCGCTGTCCAGTGATCTAGATCACTATTGGACCCCTTTGCCAAACTCATGGCAATGTACACAACAGGTTTGGTACATAGGAAGGCATACTTTCAAGAACCTATGGCTGCGATATAGGGAACGACTTTCATTCTCTCTTTATCTTCTGCCGTGGTCGGGTTTTGAGTCTTTACTCAACCTACACCTTACAATACAGGCAAGAACTCCTTCTTTGACTGATCCATTTTGAAGTCCTTGAAAATCTTGTCAAGGTATGTACTCATTGAAAGTCTTATCAAGCGTCTTGATCTATCCCTATAGATCTTGATGCCCAATATGTAAGTAGCTTCACCGAGGTCTTTCATTGAAAAATTCTTATTCATATATCCTTTTGTGCTATCAAGAAATTCTACATCATTTCCAACCAACAATATGTCACCCACATATAATATCAGAAATGCTATCGAGCTCCAACTCACTTTCTTGTAAATACAGGCTTCACCATAAGTCTGTATAAAACCGTATGCTTTGATCACCTTATCAAAGCATATATTCCAACTCCGAGATGCTTGCACCAGTCCATAGATGGATAGCTGGAGTTTGCACACTTTGTTAGCACCTTTAGGATCGACAAAACCTTTTGGTTGCAACATATACAACTCTTCTTTAAGAAATCCATTAAGGAATGCAGTTTTGACATCCATTTGCCAGATTTCATAAAATGCGGCAATTGCTAACATGATTCAGATAGACTTAAGCATCACTACAAGTGAGAAAATCTCATCATAGTCAACACCTTGAACTTGTTGAAAACCTTTTGCGACAAGTCGAGCTTTGTAGGTAATAACACTACCATCAACGTCCGTCTTCCTCTTGAAGATCCATTTATTCTCAATGGCTTGCTGATCATCAGTCAAGTCCACCAAAGTCCAGACTTTGTTCTCATACATGGATCCTATCTCAGATTTCATGGCCTCAAGCCATCTGTCAGAATCTGGGCTCATCATAGCTTCTTCATAGTTCATAGGTTCGCCATGGTCTAATAACATGACTTCCAGGACAGGATTACCGTACCACTTTGGTGCAAAACGTGCTCTGTTTGATCCGAGGTCCATTAGTAACTTGATCCGAAGTTTCATGATCATCATCATTAGATTCCTCTCTAGTTGGTGTAGGCATCACGACAACTGATTTCACTGATGTGCTACTTTCCAATTCGAGAGAAGGTACATTACCTCATCAAGTTCTACTTTCCTCCAACTAACTTCTTTCGAGAGAAACTCCTTCTCTAGAAAGGTTCCATTCTCGGCAACAAAGATCTTGCCTTCGGATCTGTGGTAGAAGGTGTACCCAATTGTTTCCTTAGGGTATCCTATGAAGATGCACTTCTCCGATTTGGGTTCGAGCTTATCAGGCTAAAGCCTTTGGACATAAGTGTTGCAACCCCAAACTTTAAGAAACGACAGCTTAGGTTTCTTGCCAAACCACAGTTCATACAGTGTCGTCTCAACGGATTTAGACGGTGCCCTATTTAATGTGAATCAAGTTGTTTCTAATGCATAACCCCAAAACGATAGTGGTAAATCGATAAGAGACATCATAGATCGCACCATATCTAATAAAGTACGGTTACGACGTTCGGACACACCATTACGCTGTGGTGTTCCAGGTGGCGTGAGTTGTGAAACTATTCCACGCTGTTTTAAATGAAGGCCAAACTCGTAACTCAAATATTCACCTCCGCGCTCAGATCATAGAAACTTTATTTTCTTGTTACGATGATTCTCCACTTCGCTCTAAAATTCCTTGAACTTTTCAAAATGTTTCAGACTTGTGTTTCATTAAGTAGATATAGCCATATCTGCTCAAATCATATGTGAAGGTCAGAAAATAACAATACCCACCGCGTGCCTAAACACTCATCGGACTGCATACATTGGTATATATTATTTCCAATAAGTCATTGGCTCGCTCCATTGTTCCGGAGAACAGAATTTAAGTCATCTTGCCCATGAGGCATGGTTCGCAAGTATCAAATGATTCATAATCAAGTGATTCCAAAAATCCATCCGTATGGAGTTTCTTCATGCGCTTTACACCAATACGACCTAAACGGCAGTGCCACAAATATGTTGCACTATCATTGTCAAATTTGCATCTTTTGGCATCAATATTATGAATATGTGTATCACTACGATCGAGATTCAATAAACCATTTACATTGGGTGTATGACCATAGAAGGTTTTATTCATGTAAACAGAACAACAATTATTCTCTGACTTAAATGAATAACCGTATCGCAAGCAATAAACATGATCCAATCATATTCATGCTCAAAGCAAACACCAAATAACATTTATTTAGGTCCAACACTAATCCCGAAGGTAGAGGGAGTGTGCGATGGTGATCTTATCAAC
This sequence comes from Aegilops bicornis, assembly GCA_021605145.1. Classification (NCBI taxonomy): domain Eukaryota; kingdom Viridiplantae; phylum Streptophyta; class Magnoliopsida; order Poales; family Poaceae; genus Aegilops; species Aegilops bicornis. Next base: position 91,580,190 of record CM038671.1, on the reverse strand, counting down.
TTCGGAATCACTTCCAATACACATCGTCACCTCACCCTTAACTAGTATCTGTTCATTTTTGCAACTCCTGTTTCGAGTTACTAATCTTAGCAACTGAACCGGTATGAAATACCCTGGGGTTACTATGAACACTAGTAGAAGTACACATCAATAACATGTATATCAAATATACCTTTGTTCACTTTGCCAGCCTTCTTATCCGGCAAGTATATTGGGTAGTTCCGCTTCCAGTGACCATTCCCTTTGCAGTAGAATCACTCAGTTTTAGGCTTAGGTCTAGCTTTGGGCTTCTTCACGGGAGTGGCAACTTGCTTGTCATTCTTCTTGAAGTTCCCTTTCTTTTCCTTTGCCCTTTTTCTTGAAACTAGTGGTCTTGTTAACCATCAACACTTGATGCTCTTTCTTGATTTCTACCTTCGCCGATTTCAGCATCACGAAGAGCTCGGGAATCTTTTCCGTTATCCCTTGCACATTATAGTTCATCATGAAGTTCTTGTAGCTTGGTGATAGTGACCAGAGAACTCTGTCAATCACTATCTTATCTGGAAGATTAACTCCCACTTGATTCAAGTGATTGTAGTACCCAGACATTCTGAGCATATGCTCACTAGCTGAGCTATTCTCCTCCATCTTGTAGGCAAAGTACTTGTCGGAGGTCTCATACCTCTCGACACGGGCATGAGTCTGAAATACGAGTTTCAGCTCTCTGAACATCTCATATGTTCCATGGCGTTCAAAACGTTTTTGAAGTCCCGGTTCTAAGCTGTAAAGCGTGGAGCACTAAACTATCAAGTAGTCATCACATCGAGCTTGTCAAACGTTCATAACGCCTGCATACGCTCCTGCAATTGGTGCATCACCTAGTGGTGCATCAAGGACATAATTCTTTTATGCAACAATGAGGACAATCCTCAGATCACGGACCCAGTCCGCATCATTGCTACTAACATCTTTCAACTTATTTTTCTCTAGGAACATATCAAAAAAATGGAGCTACAACGCGAGCTATTGATCTACAAAATCATTTGAAAATACTATCAGGACTAAGTACATGATAAATTTAAGTTCAATTAATCAAATTACTTAAGAACTCCCACTTAGATAGACACCCCTCAAGTCATCTAAATGATACATGATCCAAATGAACTAAACCATGTCCGATCATCACGTGAGATGGAGTAGTCATCAATGGCGAACATCTCTATGTTGATCATATCTACTATATGATTCAGTTTCGACCTTTCGGTCTCCAATGTTTCGAGGCCATGACTGTACATGCCAGGCTCGTCAAGTTTAACCCAAGTATTCCGCATGTGCAAAACTGTCTTGCACCCATTGTATGTGAATGCAGAGTCTATCACTGATGGCGGCTTGAAGCTACGTCGGTATTTCCCCAAAGAGGAAGGGATGATGCAGCACAGCGACGGTAGGTATTTCCCTCAGATATGAAACCAAGGTTATCGAACTAGTAGGAGAACCAAGCAACACAACGTAAACATCATCTGCACACAAATAACAAATACTCGCAACCCGACGTGTAAAAGGGGTTGTCAATCCTTTTCGGGTAGCTGCGCCCCAAGATAAGCAAACGGACGTGAATAAAATTGTAGTAGATTGATAGATCGAATGCCAAATAAAATAAATAATAATAAATTGCAGCAAGGTATTTTTGTATTTTTGGTTTAATAGATCTAAAAATAAATGCAAAGGAAAAGTAGATCGCAAAGCAAATAATATGAGAAAGAGACCCGGGGGCCGTAGGTTTCACTAGTGGCTTCCCTCGAGAAATATAGCAAACGGTGGGTGAACAAATTACTGTTGGGCAATTGATAGAACTTCAAATAATCATGACGATATCCAGGCAATGATCATTATATAGGCATCACGTCCAAGATTAGTAGACCGACTCATGCCTGCATCTACTACTATTACTCCACACATCGACCGCTATCCAGCATGCATCTAGTGTATTAAGTTCATGGAAAAACGGAGTACTGCAATAAGAACGATGACATGATGTAGACAAGATCTGTCTATGTAGAGATAGACCCCATCGTTTTATCCTTAGTAGCAACGATACATACGTGTCGGTTCCCCTTCTGTCACTGGGATCAAGCACCGTAAGATCGAACCCACTACAAAGCACCTCTTCCCATTGCAAGATAAATAAATAAAGTTGGCCAAAAAAACCAAATATCAGAGAAGAAATACGAGGCTCTAAGCAATCATGCATATAAGAGATCAAAGAAACTCAAATAACTTTCATTGATATAAAAAGATAGATCTGATCATAAACTCAAAGTTCATCGGATCCCAACAAACACAGATCAAAAAGAGCTACATCATATGGATCTCCAAGAGACCATCGTATTGAGAATTCAGAGAGAGAGAGGAGGCCATCTAGCTACTAACTACGGACCCGAAGGTCCACAAAGAACTACTCACGCATCATCGGAGAGGCACCAATGGAAGTGGTGAATCCCTCCGTGATGGTGTCTAGATTGGATCTGGTGGTTCTGGACTCTGCGGCGGCTGTAATTGATTTTCATCGACTACCCTAGGGTTTCTGGAATATTGGGGTATTTATAGAGCAAAGAGGTGGTCCGGGGCAACCGAGGTGGGCACAACCCACCAGGGCGCGTCTGGGCCTCCTGGAGCGCCCTGGTGGGTTGTGCTCCCCACGGAGCACCCCCAGGCGCAGCCTTGGCCCATTGGGTGTCTTCTGGTTCATCAAAAATCTCCGTAAAGTTTCATTGCATTTTGACTCCGTTTGGTATTGATTTCCTGCGATGTAAAAAACATGCAAAAAACAGCAACTGGCACTTGGCACTATGTCAATAGGTTAGTACCAAAAACTGATATAAAATGACTATAAAATGATTATAAAACATCCAAGATTGACAATAAAGAGCATGAAACAATCAAAAATTATAGATACGTTGGAGACGACAAGATCTAAGCTTAACTCCTACTCGTCCTCGAGTAGGTAAGTGATAAAAACAGAATTTTTGATGTGGAATGCCGCCTAACATGTCATATCATATTCTTTTCTTTATAGCATGGACATTTGGACTTTTATATGATTCAAAGCAATAGTCTAGTTTTGACATGATAATTTAAATACTCAAGCATATCAACAAGCAACCACGTCTTTCAAAATATCAATGCTAAGATAACTTATCCCTAGCCCATCATGCTCAATCATTGATCCATTCATGAAACACACTCGCATATTAGCTACACCATATACTCAAGTACGATCATATTGCCTCCTAGTTGGTGCTTTTATAAGAGAAGATGGAGACTCAAATTCAAAATAAAAATTACATAAAGTAAAAAAGGCCCTTCGCAGAGGGAAGTAGGTATCTGTAGAGGTGCCATAGCTCAAAGCGAAAAACTTTTTAGAGATAAAAACATATTGGGAGGTGTGTCTTTCCCACCAACGAAAACGACTTAGAGTTCCCAACACTTTCCATGCTAGATATATCATAGGCAGTTCCCAGACAGAAAATAAAGTTTATTCCTTTTTCCACCATACTTCCACTTTCCATGGCTAGCTATATTCACGGTTGCCCTCCATACCAACACTTTCCAAGGAATTTATTATTTGACAACATAAAGTAAATTCAATTTTCATTTCGGGACCGGGCATCCCTAATACCTTTGCCTTACTCTTGTGCAATGACAAGTGAATAAACACTCATGATGAGAATAACACATCTAGCATGGAAAATGTTAGCCACCCCTCACCGCTCCGCGAGCAGTACGAACACAGAAAAGAGAAGTTTATTTTGAAAATTAGAGATGGCACATACTATCGGTGTACTAGAGTAGGGGTACCCTAGTATCCCGAACTTGTGCACGGGCAGTTGCAGCCCTCTGCGGCAAGGCTTATCGGGTGACCGCCAAGGTCCTCCGTGGTTCCTTTGGAGCCATTCAAGAACAAAGTATTCAAGCCAAGGAGACGAGGCCCCGGCAAGAGGAGCTTGCCGGAAGGCCACCCAAGGCACCTAGGAGACAAGGCCCCGCAAGAGGAGCTTGCCGGAAGGCCCGTGAGCGACAAGTTTCCGGACGCGACAAGACAACAACCGCGGCAAGGCACTTGCCGCGCAGTTCACCACTCTGTACATGCGCCCAAAGCACATCCACTAACGTGTCGCCACAGGACCTTTCCAGCGCCACAGCGTGGCAAGAGGCCGTCTTGACGGTGAGCGCCGTGGCAAGTCAGCTGACAAGATTGCCATATGGCAAGTGGTGGCACCCCTGACGGTCCTTTCCTGCACTGTTAGGGCGACGTAGACGGGCATTTAATGCCTTTGTCCCCTGCCGTCAGGGTTAGGTATGATACACTGTACAAGTAGCTGTACCAACCACTCCTTTTCCATTTTTACCTTTGTCTACGCTACACTGTCGGAGACCCTTTAGCATATAAAAGGAGGCCCATGCGCAACGAGAGAGGGGTTCAAGGGTTCCCACGCCGGTCTAGTTAGCAGCTTGTGGGTACTGTAGCACTCAGCCCCGAGCAAGAACTCAATACACCGGACATACGCAAAGAAGAGGAGTGTTATCTCTTCGAGAGCTCCAAGCTTCGGTAAACCGCTTCGTGCTTAGCCGCCTCGATCTGCTCTTCGTGCGACCTCCGCCCCCCGCCGAACCGAAAGGGGCTCGGTCCGCCGGTCCCATAGGTGTTCGTGGGCCAGATCAGCCTCCCCCGACATCTTTGGCGCGCCAGGCAGTGAGGAAGGTGACAGCACAATCAGCAGTCAAGTTCTTTAGGTCGATTGTTTGCCGTTTCGGAATCCCTAACAGGATCATCACCGACAACGACACGCAATTCACGAGCCGCACCTTCATGCAGTACGTCCAAGATCTTGGCGCCAAGGTCTGCTTCGCTTCTGTTGCTCATCCGAGAAGTAATGGTCAAGCGGAGAGGGCAAATGCTGAAGTGCTGCGCGGGCTCAAGACCAGAACTTTCGGCTGTGCTACACAAGTGCGGAAAGAACTGGATTGAGGAGCTGCCGGTGGTTCTTTGGTCGATCAGACGACGCCAAATCGAGCCACCGCCGTACACCTTTCGCCTAGTCTATGGAGCAGAGGCATTTCTCCCCACGGAACTCAGATACGGATCACCTCGAGTGCTCGCTATGATGAGCTTGAGCAAGAGCGATATGCGACAAGATGACGCGCTGCTCCTTGAGGAGGATCGTCTTCAGTGCTGTCAGAGGAGCTGCTCGATACCAAAGAAGCTTTGCGCCGCTACCATAGCCGCAGTTAATGCGGAAGTCTCGAGGAAGGCGACCTTTGTTCTTCGCTGCTCAGTCCGCCAAGAATTCCAACAAGTTGACGCCAAGTGGGAAGGCCCTTACCGGTGAAACGAGTCACTAGGCATGGCGCTGTCCGCTTTGAGACCGAAGATGGCATTCCGTGAGCAACTCTGGAACATTGAGCATCTTCGTAAGTTTTACTCAGAAGGCGCGGTTGCCGGAACCTGCTCGGCAACCACCTTTTGTACAAGTCTTGCCGATGTTGCATGTAATCCTTTGTACAAAGCCGGGCGCAGACCCTGTGCATAAGTAAAGCTAATGTGCTTCGCACATCTTGTCAATTTCATGCTTTCTACTTCTATTTTTGCATGCGTTATCTGACACTTTGTGCAGCACCTACTCCCGGTAAGCAATAACGAGCCATAAGGCTCCATATCTTTATTTTCTCTTCTTTCTCTTTCTCAAAAAAAGGAAGGTTCCCTCGCCCACAAGTTTGCCGGGGGGAAAGGAGAAGATAATGGTGTGGACCAAGCGTCGCTCAAGGAAGTCTAGCCTTACCGGGAAGCAAACGACATAAAAGCTAAGTTGCCAAACTTTGAGCAATCAGTTTTAAAATTTTTAAGTTATCTTCCTCGAACGACTGTACTTTGTATGGAAAACCTGTGCGCGGAGGAACCAACTCGTAGCTAGTTGCGCCCTTACTTTGTTTCGAGTCCGCTCAACAACTTAAGTGAGCTGCGACTAGTTGCGACATAAGGTTGCTTGTCGGAAGCGGCACCGCCAAAGAAGGCCGATGTCCCAGATTTCGGCCATGCCTGTGCCTGCACCGACAAGTTCCCTAAAAGCGAGGGGCAAAACATACAAAGGAAGGAATCAAGTAAAGGAAATAACATAGCAATTGCTACCGAAATAGAGTTATATTACAAGATAGCTTGTCGCAGCTCTAATAGATTGTTCTCATAACATGACCAGCAGCGGCAAGAAAGAGAAAGCAGCGGCCTAATCTACGCGATCGCCTCAACCCTCTTGATTCCGCTCACCCTGTCCCACGATGGGTGCGACAAGGGTCTTGAGCGCTTCCACATCAGCATCCGGTGGCAAGGACTTGAGGACGTTGGTGAGGTTGAGGCCTGGATTGCGGAAGGCCACCTTCATCAGCACCTTTTGAAGAGCTCCCGCGCAGATCTGGCGCGACTCCTCGGCCAGCCACTTTGGGATTTCTTCCCGGAGTCGCTGGAGGGCCGTCACCACGCCCTTGAAGAACAAGCTGAGCTTGGCGTTGGGTCGGAGGTGCTCATCGGAGGAATATCCAAGATCCACCAACCCCAGTGCGCCCGGCTCTCGCCGATGGCTGCAGCAACATCCACGAGACCCTCGGTCCAAAGGTTGCTCCACATTCTCCCTAAAAGTATTCAGGCGGCAAGAAGACTCGCCAAAGCGCCTCGTCGGCCTTGATCTTCTCCTTCAAGGCCACCTCCTGCTCCTTGGCACCGCCGGCCGAGTCAAGGTGGTCGGCTTCAACTCAAGATCTGCGTTGGAGTCCTTGGCGGCGCCGAAGCTCCTTGCTCCTCTCGGCGAGACGGCCTGCAGCTCGCCAAGAGTGTAGGCGTCCCTTCTCGCGCTCATGCTTGAGTGCAGCAAGCTCCTCGCCGCTCTCCTTGAGATTGGCCTCCACTGCACCACCTTCCGTCTCCAGCTCCTTCTTGGCGGCCTCGGCAGCTGGCAGCATCCTTTGCTTCCTTGAGAGCCCCGCCAAATGTTTGCTCGCACGTGGCTAGATCCTCCTCATGGCTGTCAAGATTAACCTTCCTCTGCGCCAACTCGCCTTCCTGCGTAGATAGCTTCTCGGCGGCAAGCCGCTGTTGCTCCTCGGCTTGACCTTCTCGAGGAGGAAGGCTTTGCGCCTTGGCGAAGTCGCCCCGCTCCTCCGCCAAAGACCGGAGAGCTTCTGGTTGAGGCCCCGAGCTCCTCCGGCGCTTCTCGATGTCTGCTCCGCCGCGACATAAGCGCTTCTCGGGATTCCAGGCTTGGCTTGTCGGGCGCGGTAGAGCGACAACGGCTTCCGCAGCAGTTGCTCCTCCTCGAACTCGCCGCCTACATGCAGTGCGTCGACCAGCGTCGATCCAGCGGAGGCGAGCAACTCTTCATCAAAAGTTTCTCCTTCGCCGGGCGCCTCGAGCTCGACGCCCATGGGAGCTTGATGAAGACGCCATCGCCGGCCTTCAAATAGGGCCGGCTGGGGCTCTTCAGAGCCTGACGCTGCCGCAGCGGCAGAGGGATCGGCGGTCGGCGTAGCGCCTGGCGCTCCTGCGGCCTCAGGGCCGTCAGTGCGATCGCCGGACCCCTCGCCAGCTTCTGCGGCGGCAGCTTTGGCGGCCTCTTCGCCGGCGGGCTCGTCAGCGCCAGCTTCTTCTCCGATGGCAGCGGCGTCGTCAGTATTGCCGCGCGCGTCCTCCTCGCCGGCGGCCTCGGTCTCCATTGGCTCTGTGGCGAATGGATCTGACGACCGGAAAATGAAGAAAAGTCAAGCAAATATTCAAAAAGAAAATCAGAAGAAGAAGAACACAAGGAAAGTTTTCAAGCAAGAGGATTACCTGTGCTAGGGTCTGCAGTCATGGTCTCCGCCCCCAGGGGATCGCTGGTGCTGTCCCTTGCCGGAGAGCTGTCCCTTGCCGGAGAATCGCCTTGTCGGAGAAGTCTCCCTTGCCGGAGAACGCTCCCTTGCCGGGAATCCTCCCTTGGCGGTGTAGTCGGCAGAAGGCATGTCGGAGCGGCTTGTGGCACTCTGGTAAGGCTGCTCTGCTCCTACACAAATCAGCCAGCCGATATCAAGAAAGAAAGGGCACCCATGCACGCCAATGAGTAGGAAGTAAACCATATACTTACGCTGGGGGCCGCTTTGAGGAAGAGTTGCCGCGTCCGGCAAGGTGGTCTCGGACGCGCCTCCTGCTGTCGCAGTGGGTTCGTCCTCGATGACAATCATCGGGGCCTTGGCTCTCTTCGACGCTCTCTGGGCCAGCATCCTGAAAAGGAATGGGTTCAGAGTGAAGCAAATCAGATACAAGACAAAGCAACAAATCAAAGAACTACAAGTACAACAAAGAATCTTACTCTTCTTCTTCCTCGTCTGAGCTGAGCGCGGAGAGATCAAATTCTGGCTCGCCTCCAGTGCGACGAGGCGGAGGAGTAGGTTCCCTTGGCCGCTTGGCGGGAGTAGAAGCGGTGGTCTGCGAGGGCCCGCTCCGATTGCCTTAGCGGCGTGAGGTGCTCTCAGCGGCAATGCTTGCCGCGGTGGAGCGCGTCGCTGATGCTGCTGTTGTTGACCCGTGATCTTCGCCACGCTCGTCTCCGGCCTTGCGAAGACGCCTTCTTGGTGGAGCTGGGGCTCCGCTCGCGGCAAGCTACGAAGGAGAGGAGGAGGCGCCCTCGGCGGCTCGCCGACTCAGCTTCAGGCCCGACAAGCTCTTCCTCGCGGCAAACTCCCTCGCCGACAAGGCTTGCCGCCTCTGCTGCCTCTGCCTCCTCCACGGTGAATCCGAACTTCGCCATGGCGGCCGCTTGCTGCCGCCTCTTCCGGCTGGTGGCGGTGCGCTGCATCTCATCATCGGTGGTGTCGCGGTGAGGCTCTTACATTCATCGGGCGGACCGGCACTTCTACCAGCTGTCAAAGAACACTCGCACGACGTCATCTGCAGGCTCTTGCCAGGTTAGAACGATTCCATGCGAGTCGCACAACGGCATCATTGCACGGATGCGGTCGAGCGAGGAATTGTTGCACAGTGGGACGACGCCCTTCGGCAACCTGAACATCTCGGGATGATCAGGATCAGGCTTGAACAGCTCCAAGAGCATCGCGTCCAGTTCCAAGACAGTGAAGTTGAAATTTAGGCCCGGGCGCAGCCTCATGATATCCGCCGCGATTCGGAACTCCCGGCGGGTCTCCTCCTCTCCTGCAAGCATGGCGCGGCGGCGAAGAAAGTCTGCGTAACGGTGTTTACAAAGTGAGTCTTGCAAGCCCGAGGCGCAGGATCCGGTGATGGCAATCTTCGTCTAGCGTCTTCGGTGCCACGTTGCTCCAATCGTTGCCAAGACTATTGGGGTTTGGCGCCACGGTAAATGGCTGCGGTTCTCCTCGACAATCCAAAGCACCAATCTGCCCTCCACTCCTCCCACTTGCTGCGGAGCTCTCCTCCAGATAAGCTTCCTTCTTGCCAATCCTTGAGATCCAAGCGATTCCGCCGGCAAGAGGCTCCCCTCTCTCAACTCGGGGCATAAAGAAGTGGCGGAAAAGGGCTACGTTTGGATGGACTCCGATAAAGTTTTCGCAGAGATGTGCGAAAACTGCCATGGTCAAAACAGCATTGAGGGTGAAATCAAGGAGGCGGAACCCGTAGGTGTTCATGATATCGCAGAAAAATTCAGAGAAAGGCGGGCAGAGCCCGCAGTAGAAGAACAACGCGAAGAAAGGGTACCCATTCGGAGCCGATTCAAGCAGCAGCTGGGAGTACCTTCATGCGCGGATGCGCTCGCGTCTCCGTCGACCACAAGAGGTAGTAGTACTCCCTCAGCTCCCTCGCGGCGAGCTGGGGGGGAAAGATTGCCCGCTCCTTCCGCACCATCAAGCCGCTGCGCCTCGGCCGACTTCACGGCCTTCCCTTGTCGGCTTTGGAGCCATGGCGGAGGTGGTGAGGATCTCGACGCCCTTGGTGATGCTTTGGTGGCGATGGGGGCGGAGCGCTGCTCTCTCTTCACCTTGGGAAGAAGGGGAAGCGGGGTTTTTTCGAGATTGGACAGCAATCTGGCGAGATGGGCGAACTGCCCTTGTTTCCCTGCTTATAAAGAGGAGGGGCGGACGCCCGTCTTTCCGAATAAAGAAACCACCCACGATCTCTCACACGATGCCGCATTCGACGCGGCTGCCGTTCGTGGAGGGCGTGGGTCCGGGTGAGTTACGGCGTGACCTGTGCCGCTGCGTGCCGTGCCTGCTTTTGGGCCTGGCCCAACAGCGCCGCAGACTGTGTGGCCCAGAGCCGGGCTCCTGTCGGTGTACTAGAGTAGGGGTACCCTAGTATCCCGAACTTGTGCAGGGGCAGTTGCAACCCTTCGCGGCAAGGCTTATCGGGTGACCGCCAAGGTCCTCCGTGGTTCCTTTGGAGCCATTCAAGAACAAAGTATTCCAGCCAAGGAGACGAGGCCCCGGCAAGAGGAGCTTGCCGGGAAGGCCACCCAAGGCACCTAGGAGACAAGGCCCGGCAAGAGGAGCTTGCCGGGAAGGCCAGTGAGCGACAAGCTTCCGGACACGACAAGACAACAACCGCGGCAAGGCGCTTTGTCTGCGGCAGACCACCACTCAGTACTGCGCTCCAACAAGATCCACTAACATGTCGCCTGGGACCTTTCCAGCGCTGGCAGGTAAGAGGTCTTGGCGGCCAATGAGCGCGGTGGCAAGCGGCGCTGACAAGATTGACATCTGGCAAGCGGTGGCGCCCCTGACGGCCTCTTTCTGCATTGTTAGGGCTACGTAGACGGGCATTTAATGCCTTTGTCCCCTACCGTCAGGGTTAGGTATGATACACTGTACAAGTAGCTGTACCAACCACTCCTTTTCCATTTTTACCTTTGTCTACGTTGCCACCTGTCGGAGACCCCTTTAGCATATAAAAGGAGGCCCATGCGCAACGTAGAGAGGGGTTCGAAGGGTTCCCCATGCTCGGTCTAGTTAGCAGCTTGTGGGTACTGTAGCACTCAACGCTCCTGAGCAAGAACTCAATACACTCAGACATGCAAAGAAAGAGGGAGTGTTATCTCTCGGAGAGCTCGAAGCTAGGTAAACCGCTCGTGTGCTTCGCCTCGATCTGCTCTTCGTGCGACCTCCGCCCCCCGCCGAACCGAAAGGGGCTCGGTCCGCCGGTCCCATAGGTGTTCGTGGGCCAGATCAGCCTCCCCCGACACATACAAATTTGCTTAGAACGGCAAAAGGATACCGCATATAGGTAGATATAGTGGACTCATGTGGCAAAACTGGTTTAAAGGTTTTTGGATGCACAAGTAGTGATCATACTTAGTGAAAAATGAAGGCTAGCAAAAGATTGAGAAGCGGCCAACCAAGAAATGAATAATCTCATAAGCGAGCATTAAGCATAATTAACACCGAATAATGCACCACAAGTAGGATATAATTTCATTGCATAATTATTGGCTTTCGTGCTTGCATAGGGAATAACAAACCTTAACACAAATATTCTTACTAAAGCATAATTACTCATCAACATAACTCACATATCACATCATCATATCTCAAAACTATTACTAAGAATCAAGTTTATTTTGTCCATTGATCTTCGTGATAGTTTTTATTGTATCCTTCCTGGATATCTATCACTTTGGGACTAATTTTCATATGTTGCTTTTCATAAGCTCAAACAAATATAAGTGAATATCATGAGCATAATATTTCTTTCTCTCAAATTAATTTAAGTGAAGCAAGAGAGAATTTCTTGAAAATTTTACTAACTCTCAAATAAATCTAAGTGAAGCAAGAGAGCATTTCTTAAAAAATACTAAAGCACACCCTGCTCAAAAAGATATAAGTGAAGCACTAGAGCAAGTCCATAGCTCATAAAAAATTTAAGTGAAGCTTAGAGAGCAATTCTAACAAGTCATGACATAATTTGTGGCTCTCTCAAATAGATGTGTCCAACAAGGAACCAAGACTAAAAACACAAAATAAAACAAGCAAAGACTCATATCATACAAGACGCTCCAAGCAAAACACATAGTATGTGACGAATAAAAATATAGCTTCGAGTAAAATACCGATGGTCGTTAGAAGAAAGAGGGGATGCCACTCGGGGCATCCCCAAGCTTAGTTGCTTGCTTCTTTTTGGATAATAGCTTGGGATGCCAGGGCATCCCCAAGCTTAGGCTCTTATTACTCCTTATTCCTTCATCCATCGTAAGATAACCTAAAACTTGAAAACTTCAATCACACAAAACTCAACAAAACCTTCATGAGATCCGTTAGTATAAGAAAATAAATCACTACTATAAGTACTGTTGCAACCTATTCATATTTTGTTTTTGCATTATATCTACTCTATTCCAACTTTTCTATGACAAAAACTTATCAAAGAAAACCATAGAGCCATCAAAACAAGCACACAACGCAAAGAAAACAGAAACTGTCAAAAACAGAACAATATATAGTAATTTGGATATTTCGAATACTTCTGAAACTCCAACAATTATGAAAAATTAGGGCGACCTGAGAAATTTGTATATTAATCTTCTTCAAAAAGAATCAGGGCAAAAGCACTTTTCTATGATTTATGAAAATTATTTTCATGAGTGCATAAGTTTCTGTTTTTCAGCAAGATCAAACAACTATCACCCAAGAAGATCCTAAAGGCTTTACTTGGCACAAACACTAATTAAAACACAAAAAACATAATCATAACAGTAGCATAATTGTGCAAACACTCAAGAATAGAAAGCAAAAAAGCAAAAATAAATTTTATTCATTGGGTTACCTCCCAACAAGCGCTATAGTTTTACGCCCCTAGCTAGGCATAAAGCAAGGATCTTAGTTTTGTCATCCGCAGTTTTGGCAACTTTTGTAAGGGTTTTCTCAAACCCGGGAGGCTCTTTACGCTTCCCTTAATTCTCCGGAAAAGAAACCATCTTTAGATCCAAAACATCCAGTCGCTTGTTGCAAAGAGTACTCAAGGTATTCATGCGATTGATACTACCATTGAGATGTTTGAGGGGTTCATTATATTTTTGTAATTCAACCATATGTTTATGAAAATCACCCAGTTTATCTAGCATTAGAACTCCCTCTGGGGTGAAAGAAAACCCCTTCTTTTGAGGTGGAAACCCAAAATTCCTTCTAAAATTTCATAGGCAGCATTAGCATCCAGCTCAATAAAATTCCCTTTAGCGTAAAAATCTAGGAGTTGTCTATGATGCAAAACCAATCCTATGTAAAAATTACGAAGCAAGATCTTAGCGTCCCCCTTTAAATTGCAAATACGATAAGATTCCATAAGCCTATACCAATCACCTTTAAATTTTTTTTCCTTGTCTTTGCTTGAAGTAAAGCACTCCAAAATCAAGTGAGAAAGGAGGAGTAGGCAAGCTAGCCATTATGACTAGAAAGCAAGAACACAAATAGATCTGACGAGAAAACGACGAACGACAAAGTGGGGCGAATAAAACGGCAAATTTTTATGAAGTGGGGGAGAGGAAAATGAGAAGCAAATGGAAAATATGTAAATTGCAAGGAGATGAGATTTGTGATTAGGAACCTGGTATATGTTGAAGATCCTCCCAAGCAACGGCGCCAGAAAATTCCTTTTGATGGCAGCTTGAAGCTACGTTGGTATTTCCCCAAAGAGGAAGGGATGATGCATCACATCGGCGGTAGGTATTTCCCTCAGATATGAAACCAAGGTTATCGAACCAGTAGGAGAACCAAGCAACACGACATAAACAACACCTGCACACAAATAACAAATACTCACAACCCGACGTGTAAAAGGGGTTGTCAATCGCTTTCGGGTAGCGGCACCCCAAGATAGGCAAACAAACGTGAATAAAATTGTAGTAGATTGATAGATCGAACGCCAAACAAAATAAATAAGAATAAATTGCAGCAAGGTATTTTTGTATTTTTGGTTTAATAGATCTGAAAATAAATGCAAAGGAAAAGTAGATTGCAAAGGCAAATAATATGAGAAAGAGACCCGGGGGTCGTAGGTTTCACTAGTGGCTTCTCTCGAGAAAAATAGCAAACATTGGGTGAACAAATTATTGTTGGGCAATTGATAGAACTTCAAATAATCATGACGATATCCAGGAAATGATCATTATATAGGCATCACGTCCAACATTAGTAGACCGGCCTGCCTGCATCTACTACTATTACTCCACACATCGACCGCTATCCAGCATGCATCTAGTGTATTAAGTTCATGGGAAAACGGATTAATGCAATAAGAACGATGACATGATGTAGACAAGATCTATCTATGTAGAGATAGGCCCCATCGTTTTATCCTTAGTAGCAACGATATATACGTGTCGGTTCCCCTTACATCACTTTGGGATCAAGCACCGTAAGATCGAACCCACTACAAAGCACCTCTTCCCATTGCAAGATAAATAGATCAAGTTGGCCAAACAAAACCCAAATATCGGAGAACAAATACGAGGCTCTATGGAATCATGCATATAAGAGATAAAGAAACTCAAATAACTTTCATGGATATAAATAGATAGATCTGATCATAAACTCAAAGTTCATCGGATCCCAACAAACACACTGCAAAAAGAGTTACATCATATGGATCTCCAAGAGACAATTGTATTGAGAATTCAGCGAGAGATAGGAGGCCATCTATCTACTAACTACGGACCCGAAGGTCTACAAAGAACTACTCAAGCATCATCAGAGAGGCACCAATGGAAGTGGTAAACCCCTCCGTGATGGTGTCTAGATTGGATCTGGTGGTTCTGGACTCTGCGGTGGCTGGAATTGTTTTTCGTCGACTCCCCTAGGGTTTCTGGAATATTGGGGTATTTATAGAGCAAAGATGCGGTCCGGGGGGCACCCGAGGTGGGCACAACCCACCAGGGCGCGCCTGGGCCTCCTGGCGGCCCTGGTGGGTTGTGCTCTCCTCGGAGCACCCGCCAGGCGTAGCCTTGGCCCATTGGTTGTCTTCTGGTCCATAAAAAATCTCCGTAAAGTTTCGTTGCATTTCGACTCCATTTGGTATTGATTTCCTACGATGTAAAAAACATGCAGAAAACAACAACTGGCACTTGGCACTATGTCAATAGCTTAGTACCAAAAAATGATATAAAATGACTATAAAACGATTATAAAACATCCAAGATTGATAATATAACAGCATGAAACAATAAAAAATTATAGATACTTTGGAGACGTATCAATCACACCCGATCATCACGTGGCGTCTCAACACGACGGACTGTCGCAACCGTGCATACTCAGGTAGAACACTTTGTGGCCCCCCGGCTTAGAGCAACCGGTTTACCTTGCATTGCCAGCCCAGAGATCAAGTCTTCTGGCAATACACAACAACCTGGTACAGAAACAACCGCTTTATTGAAGCTAGCGGATTACATAAGTTTGATATTACGTAGAGGTACGAGGACAAGCGGCACACTCGGTGCGGCTGGACTGTATGTAAATTATTTAATGAACATGATGTGGGTGAGGGAGTCCTGGATTAGGGGGTGTCCGGATAGCTGGACTATAACCTTTGGCCGGACTCCTGGACTATGAAGATACAAGATTGAAGACTTCGTCCCGTGTCCGGATGGGACTTTCCTTGGCGTGGAAGGCAAGCTTGGCGTCTGGATATGTAGATCTCCTACCATTTGTAACCGACTCTATGTAACCCTAACCCCTCCGGTGTCTATATAAACCGGAGGGTTTTAGTCCGTGGGGCGAACAACAATCATACCATAGGCTAGCTTCTAGGGTTTAGCCTCTCCGATCTCGTGGTAGATCTACTCTTGTACTACCCATATCATCAATATTAATCAAGCAGTGAGTAGGGTTTTACCTCCATCGAGAGGGCCCGAACCTGGGTAAAAACATCGTGTCCCTTGTCTCCTGTTACCATCCACCTAGACGCCTGATTCAGGACCCCCTACACGAGATCCGCGGTTTTGACAATCGACATTGGTGCTTTCATTGAGAGTTCCTACGTGTCGTCATCTTTAGGCCCGATGGCTCCTCCGATCATCAACAACGATGCGGTCCAGGTGAGACTTTTCTCCCGGACAGATCTTCGTATTCGGCGGCTTTGCACCGGGCAATTAAACAGCCATCTGGAGCAGATCGAAAGCTACGCCCCTGGCCATCAGGTCAGATTTGGAAGTTTGAACTACACGGCTGACGTCCGCGGAGACTTGATCTTCGACGGGTTCGAGCCACAGCCGAGCGCGCCGCACTATTACGATGGGCATGATCTAGCTCTGCCGCCGAACAGTGCCCTAGAGGCCGCACCCGTGTCCGCTCCGACCCTCAGCTCGGAGCCGACTGCGCCAATCGAGGACGGGTGGCTGGACACCGCCTCGGGGGCTGCAATCTCTACGGCGATCGAGCTGAACACTAGCCTTGTCCTTTGCGAAGCTTGTGACTCCAAGGTGCCGGACTCCCCTCCAGACTCCGAACCTTCCGCACCCCTGCCAATCGAATCCGATTGGCCGCCGATCTTGGAGTTCACCGCCGCGGACATCTTTCAGGACTCGCCCTCTAGCGACATTCTGAATTCACTAAAGTCTCTCTCTCTTTATCAGGAGAACCCTGTCCGGACTATAGTCAGCAAGGTTGGGATGCGGACGACGAAGAAATTCAAAGCCCACCCACCACCCACTTCGTAGCCACTGTCGATGATTTAACTGACATGCTCGACTTTGACTCTGATGACATCGACGGTATGGACGCCGATGCTGGAGACGACCAAGAACCAGCGCCTCTGAGGGCCTTTGGAAGGCCACCTCGTCAGATGACATATACATGGTGGACACCCCAAAAGAGGGGAACAACGATGGAACAACGGAGGATGACCCTCCAAGAAGCGACCTAAGCGCCAAGGCGTCGATTGGCGCCGCTCTAAATCCCACCAAAGTAAAAACGGTGATTCTGGCACGGGAGACAATAACACACCGGACAGTGACGAAGACAACCCCCTCCAGCAGGATTCAACACAAGAGGATGGAGAAACCAGCCCTCATGAGAGAGCGGCAGACAGAGAGGTAGAGGACGATAATTACATGCTTCCCTCCGAAGACGAGGCAAGCCTCGGCATTTACGAATTTGTCGTGCCTGAGGATCCCGTCGAACAAGAGCATTTCAAACGCAGGCTTATGGCCACGGCGAGCAGCCTCAAGAAAAAACAGCAACAACTTAGAGCTGACCAAGACTTGCTAGCCGACAGATGGACTGAAGTCCTTGCGGCCGAAGAGTACGAACTCGAACGCCCCTCCAAGAGCTACCCAAAATGCAGGCTGCTACCCTGATTAGAGGAGGAATCACCTAGACCTACATCACCAGCGCATGATGCGGCCGACCGGCCACCTCGTGGCCACGACAGAGAGGCCTCTCGGCTCTCCACTCAAGCCGCACCCCGATGTCACTCAAAGAATACCAAGGCACGGGGAAATGCGCCAGACCTGCGAGATATATTGGAGGACAAGGTAAGGCAAACAAGATCGATCTGCGGATCACGTGGGCGCCCCACGACACGTGACGATAACCGTCATGCCGAATATGGTAAATCCGGCCGGGCCGAACAAAGTAGACAAAGCTCGTTTGAGCTACGTTGTGATATAGCCCGATGCAGGCGCCAAGACACCCACTATGCTTCACAAATGAAGTAATGGATCATCAAATCCCCGAGGGTTTCAAACTCGTAAACATCAAATCATACGATGGCACAACATATCCTGCGGTATGGATCGAGGATTATCTCCTTCATATCCACATGGCCCGCAGTGATGATCTACACGCCATCAAATACCTCCCACTAAAGCTTAAAGGACCAGCTCGGCATTGGCTTAACAGCTTGCCAGCAGAATCAATTGGTTCTTTGGGAGGACACGGAAGCCGCATTCCTCGACAATTTCCAGGGCACCTATGTGCGACCACCAGACGCCGATGACCTAAGCCACATAATTCAGCAGCCAGAGGAATCGGCCAGACAATTCTGGACACGGTACCTAACCAAGAAAAATCAAATAGTCGACTGTCCGAACGCAGAGGCCCTTGCAACCTTCAAATATAACATCCGTGACGAGTGGCTTGCCCGGCGCCTAGGACAGGAAAAGCCGAAATCTATGGCAGCCCTCACAACACTCATGACCCGCTTTTGAGCGGGAGCACACAGCTGGCTAGCTCATAGTAATAACATGACCAAGAGCCCTGGTAATTCGCATACCAAGGACAGCAATGGCAGGTCGCGTCGCAACAAGCACAAGCGCCGCATTAATGGCGATAATGCTAAAGATACGACAGTTAATGCCGGATTCAGAGCCTCTAAACCCGGTCAGCGGAAAAAGCCATTTAAAAGAAATACTCCGGGCCCGTCCAGTTTGGACCGAATACTCGATCGCTCGTGCCAGATACACGGCACCCCCGACAAACCAGCCAACCACACCAACAGGGATTGTTGGGTGTTAAAACAGGCAGGCAAGTTAAATGCCGAAAACAGTGACAAGGGGCTGCATAGCGATGACGAGGAGGAGTCCCGACCACCGAACAATAGGGGACAGAAGGGCTTTCCCCCACAAGTGCGGACGGTGAACATGATATACGCAACCCACATACCCAAAAGGGAGCGGAAGCGTGCACTCAGGGACGTATATGCGTTGGAGCGGTCGCCCCAAAAGTTCAACCCATGGTCCTCTGCCCGATCACTTTTGATCGAAGGGACCACCCCACTAGCATCTGCCATGGCGGATTCGCTGCATTGGTTCTAGACCCAATCATTGACGGATTTCACCTCACTAGAGTCCTTATGGACGGCGGCAACAACTGAACTCGTCATGTCGGATACAGTTCGAAAAATGGGCATAGATCCCTCAAGGATTAAACCCACAAAGACGACCTTTAAAGGCGTCATACCAGGTGTAGAGGCCAACTGTACAGGCTCAGTTACACTTGAGGTGGTCTTCGGATCCCTGGATAATTTCCAAAGCAAGGAGTTAATCTTCGACATAGTCCCGTTCATGATGGCTATCACGCCTTTGCTCGGATGAACCGCATTTGCAAAGTTCAATGCGGTGCCGCACTACGCATACCTCAAGCTCAAGATGCCAGGCCCTCGAGGAGTCATTACGGTCAATGGAAACACCGAACGCCTTCTCTCGAACGGAGGAGCATACGGGCTGACCCTCGCGGCGGAAGTACAAAGCAGCCTCTCAAGGCAATTCTCCAGTCCGGCTATTAAACGTCCGGACACCGTCAAGCGCGCCCGGAGTAACCTACAACAAGACCTCCTGGCAAGTTCCGAGCAAGCGTAGCAATGCGGCCCCAACCCAAGCCCCCGTGAAATCGCGAAACCAGTACTACGCGTACATAACTACGCTCTGGAAATACCATGGGCATGGGGAGATGGGCACGACCACGGCATGCCCAAAATGCGGCTTAACCGCACTAGGGGCTCCTGATTTTGTCATTCCTTATTTCTTACTTTCAGGACTCCGCTCTCTGGAAGGCCTGTCTGGCAGTACAATCGCCGAACACACGATGCAACAGCCAGGGAAGCAGAAAGCTACGTCGAGTGTCCAGGTGGTCTCTATAACAAGCAGTATACTTGTTTCACATATTATCCTGCAGCTCGCCCCTGGAGGGGGACATGTTAAATAGTCCCATCTCTTGCTTATCGCACTATTTGTATCGTTCTGCTCTTACTGCAGCCTTTTCGAATAAACAATACATAGCTCTTGTCTATTATTGCATTCCCTTTTTAAGTAAATATGTTCAATTATGACATTATGCAACCGTACACTTTGGTACGTCCAATACACCAGGGGCTTACGTACCCCACAATATGGTGTGAGAAGTCCGAACACTCTCACGAGTGCGGCACCCCGAACTTATAGCATTATATGCATCGGCTCCGAATCATGTCTTGGGTCAATAGTTGGGTTTGCCCGGCTCCCATGTTTTGGTACCTTACGTTCCGTTATATCGGCTAAGGTAGCGCTGGGAGAACCACTGCAATTGTGCCCCGGTTGAGCTGAGCTAAGCACCTCAGTGGATAAAGCTAAAACTAACCGTCATGATAGGGCAAGAGCTGGTCGCTGTTCGAGAGGTTTTCGAGTCCCTAAAGACTTATGCCGCTTAGAGCGAGGAGTCAACTTTGTCCGGCCTAGGCATGGATAGCGCCCCAAACTCGGTCTTCCGAATACTAGGGGCTTCCCCGAAATTTGAAATTATAGAATTCTATGGCTCAGTGAGAGTGTTCAAGCATTATAGTCCGATTGCCTCGTTCGTTGTGTTGAGCGCCTCCCTCGAAGGACCCAAGAATGGGAAAAGGAGCGCTCAAGTTTATCCCGAACACCCCAGCACTCGTGGCACGGGGGCAGAAGCCGACGACCCGCCATCTCTCAAATTTAATAAACGGCCGCACAAAAGGTAATTTTTAAATTCAAAAGCGTTGCTTAGCGCATATGAACAAGTTTTCAGCGTACAGGATCCCAAATGCGAGTTTACTCAAAAATTACATCTTTGGAGCACTCACCCGCTATACGGCGGGCACCCTTCAGGACGCCCTCATAATACATCTCGGGCTTGCGATGCTCCTTGCCCGGCGGTGGTCCATCCGTCACAAGCTTCTCAGTGTCCATCTTGCCCTAGTGCACTTTAGCACGGGCAAGGGCCCTACGGGCACCGTCGATGCATACGGAGCGCTTGATGACTTCAAGCCATGGACAGGCATCCACCAAAGAGCCTCACCCGGCCAGAAGTAGCTCGTGCATGGCCTCCCGTGCCACAGCCGGACTATGAGACCCTTCATGGCCTGTTCGGCCACCTTATGGAGCTCGACCAGTTGCTTCAGCTGGTCGCTCAAGGGCATCGGGTGTCCGGCCTCAGCATACTGAGACCAGAACACCTTCTCCGTCGAGCTCCCCTCCTCGGCCCGGTAGTAGGCAGCAGCGTCTGACACACTACGGGGCAGATCTGCGAATGCTCCTGGAGAGCTCCGGACTCGGGTAAGTAACAAGTAATTCACTTTCACATGCTTGCTTTGCATAAAGAATGCCTTACCCGCCGCTATCTTCTTCATCGCCTCAATTTCCTGGAGGGCTTTTTGGGCTTCGGCCTTGGCAGATTTGGCACTCTCAAGCGCCGAGGCGAGCTCGGACTCTCGAGTCTTTGAGTCAAGCTCCAAACTCTCGTGTTTTTCCACGAGAGCCTGGAGCTCTTGCTGCACCTCCGCCACCCGCGCCTCCTGCATTTCTCGCTCGGTGCGCTCCACGGCCGCATTGTCTTCGGCCTAGGACAACGCTTCCTTCAGGGTCGCCACCTCGGTTGTGGCCCCTGTAATACTCACGTTGGTCCTGTCATTTTTTGCAACCACATCTTTTATATATATACTTAAATAAGGTATTACTTACCTTCCGTGTCCTCGAGTTGCTTCTTGGCAAGGCCGAGCTCGTTCTCGGACCGCTCGAGGATCTGCTTCAATGCATCGACCTCCGCAGTCAGTGCGGCAGAGGTCAGCAGCGCAGCCTGCATTCCCATATTGGCATACTTATGTTAGACTCCTGGATATATCTTTTTGATCCTCAGTTCGGCTTTTCTTTCCGAACACCAAACTGAGCATTAGGGGCTACTGTCTATGCGGTAATATTTTTACATATCTTAAATACATACCTCAAAGCCTGTTAGAAGGCTGGCACAGGCTTCCGTCAGCCCGCTCTTAGCAGACTGAACCTTCTGGATCACCGCACTCATAATAGTGCGGTGTTCCTCGTCGATTGAGGCGCCGTTAAGCACCTCCAGCAAATTATCCGGTGCCTCCGGTTGGACGGAGGTCACCGGTGTCGTAGGCTTGCCCTTCTTACTAGGGGGTCGCCTGCCGGATTCTGGAACCACTGAATGTTCCGGTGCGGTGTCCGGCCCGGGGCCGGACTTAGAGCCCTTTGGGGTTTTATCCCCTTTGCGCCCGGAGTCCGGGAGGTCGCCTTGCGGCGCCTCCGGGACCACCTCCTCCTGGTTTGGACCCTTTTGGGACTCGACCTCGGCATCGTCCGTAGGACGAGGGGAGGTAGCAGTCGGGAGTGAAAGACTATTCACATCCGACGAATCCAGGGATCCGCTCGACGACACGCCGACCTGGGCTCGGGGCGGACTGCATGATTATATTCGGCGTCAGAAGATACTGTGCAACAAAGGAACGCCATGAGTTATTCTGGTATCCGGATACTTACGATTTTGCCAGGGGCTTGGCCTGGATGGCCACTCCTCTTCGCCGTCGTCGGTGTTAGTGGAGTAGTCCGGAGGAAGGGTCCTTCCCTTCTTGGACCCTCCGCCCCCCCAGTTGGGGCGGCCTTCCTTTTCGTTCCTCCCCCCGCTGGAGGGGGAGAGGCCTCTTCTTCCTCCTCCTCGTCTTCGTGGGAGGAGTGCGCCTCGGAGTCACAGGATGATGAATCCGACACCACCGGGCGCCGGGAACTCTTTCGAGTTCCCGTGGCCTTCTTCTTGGCCTTCTTCTCCGGCACCTCGTAAGGTGCCGGAACCAGCAATCCCGTCAAGTGGGCGTCTGCTGGGTCTTCGGGCAAGGGAGCCGGACAGTCAATCTGCCCGGACGTCTTCTGCCAATCCTGTCAAAGGTAAGGGAGTTTAGATCCCGCTAGAATCAAACTATGGAAAACAAGTAACCCGTAAAGGGTAAAATAGCTTACCGCGTTGGCTTGATGCTGCGTGCTGAATCCGCGATCCTCGGTAGCGGATGCTAGAGCCTCGGCGCCCTTGAACAACACCTTCCAGGCGTCTTCGTACACAGTGTCGAAGAGCCTACTCAGGGTTCGGTGCTGTGCCGGATCAAACTCCCACAAACTGAAAGCGCATTGTTGGCATGGGAGGATCCGGCGGATGAGCATGACCTGGACTACGTTGACGAGTTTGAGCTTCTTGCTCACCAGGTTTTGGACGCAGGTTTGGAGTCCGGTCAGCTCCTCTGAATTACCCCACGACAGGCCCGTCTTTTTCCAGGAGGTGAGCCATCTGGGGATGCCAGATCGGAATTTGGGGGCCGCTGCCCATTCAGGGTCACGCGGCTCGGTGATGTAGAACCACCCTGATTGCCACCCCTTTATGGTCTCCACGAAGGAGCCCTCGAGCCATGTAACGTTGGGCATCTTGCCCACCATGGCGCCTCTGCACTCCGCTTGCTGGCCGCCCACTACCTTCAGCTTGACATTGAAGGTCTTCAGCCATAAGCCGAAGTGGGGCTTGATGCGGAGGAAGGCCTTGCACACGACGATAAACGCCGAGATGTTGAGGACGAAGTTCGGGGCCAGATTGTGGAAATTGAGGCCATAGTAGAACATGAGCCCCCGGACAAATGGGTGAAGTGGGAAACCTAGTCCGCGGAAGAAATGGGTGAGGAACACCACCCTCTCATGGGGCCTGGGGGTGGGGATGAGCTGCCCCTTGTCGGGGAGCCGATGCGCGATGTCATTGGACAAGTATCCAGCTTTCCTCAGCTTCTTGATGTGTCCCTCGTGACGGAGGAGGCCATCCACTTGCCTCCCGCTCCGGACATGGCTGGAGAAGGTTGAGGTGGGATGTGCGGACTTGGGCGCTGGAGCTCGAGTGCGCGAAAATGGATAAGCAAAGGAGGAAGAAGGCGTAGATGAGAAAGGTGGATCCTTATCCCCTTATATGGGCGGACGAAACTATGTGCCCCCACCAGCCTGGTAAAACTCGCTTATCTCCCAAGCACCGTAATTAATGGCACGGTTGGGTTACCCACGCCCGTATTGATGAGAATCCTGGAATAAGGGGACACGATCTCTGCTTCGACAAGACGTGCCAAGGAAACCGCCTCGTTGAGTGCACTGAGGTGGGACAGTAAAAACGAATAAAGGCTTGGCCGTGGTGTGATGTCATGCTGCGGAATACGTCAGCAGATTGGATTTGTGTAAATATTATTATTACTACGGTGGTATATGGAACTTATTTTGCAGAGCCGGACACTATCCTTGTGTTCAAAATCTTCTATGAAGTATTCAGAGGAGGAACCCTCCTTGCAATGCCGAAGACAATCTGCGCGCCGGACTCGTCGTCATTGAGGCCTGGTTCAGGGGCTACTGAGGGATTCCTGGATTAGGGGGTGTCCGGATAGCCGGACTATAACCTTTGGCCGGACTCCTGGACTATGAAGATACAAGATTGAAGACTTCGTCCCGTGTCCAGATGGGACTTTCCTTGGCGTGGAAGGCAAGCTTGGCGATACGGATATGTAGATCTCCTCCTATTTGTAACCGACTCTATGTAATCCTAACCCCCTCCGGTGTCTATATAAACCGGAGGGTTTTAGTCCGTAGGACGAACAACAATCATACCATAGGCTAGCTTCTAGGGTTTAGCCTCTCTGATCTCGTGGTAGATCTACTTTTGTACTACCCATATCATCAATATTAATCAAGCAGGAGTAGGGTTTTACCTCCATCGAGAGGGCCCGAACCTGGGTAAAAACATCGTGTCCCTTGTCTCCTGTTACCATCCGCCTAGACGCACATTTCGGGACCCCTACCCGAGATCCGCCGGTTTTGACACCGACAGTGGGCCTCGATCACACGAACTACGCGACAGCGGAAGAACGACGAAGTGGGAAACTCCATAGCACAGGGACACCGACGTGGACACGGCCTAGACGCGAGATGCGCTCCGATGCGAAACGACTTGCCTGAAAGCTGGCATGACACTCCAGGTCAGTACATTGAATGTAGTTGCAAGCTCACAACAAACATAAGCATGATGAAAAACAATATCATGACAATTAATCTGGTTAATACAATACAAGAAATACTAGTAATGCGGTGAAACCAACATGTGCACCGAGTCTCGCGGACTCGCTTACCATACGGGTTACCTCGTAACCACACGGTGATCATACCTGGGTCACAACTGAAACCAATCACTCATGCTACAACTCATGAGTTCATGAATCATCAGGAAACCAGTGCCAACAACAATCATTTAGTGTGCAAGATTAATTTTAAGAGTTGATCCATGGTGTGACTTACTTCCGAGCTATGCCCATAACCGAGGACGCGGCTATCGATAGATTAAATACACTCTGCAGAGGTAGCGCACTTTACCCACACCACGGAACCCATGGCCTCGCACTCCCATTCGGGTGGACCAACAACGTTTCGACGAAACCCTCCCCTTGTCATGACACTCTCCCGGCCACTCCGACCAATTCCCTCTCAGGGCTAGGTCTTGGGTGGCCCCATGCCTACCAAAGGCACCAACGGCCACCGTCGTGGCAAAAACGGTCCCAAACAGGGACAAGGTACCATAAAAGAAAAACGAGCACACAAGGTTATGTCTGCTTACCGGGCCAGGGTATGCACGCCCATAACCTTCCCTCGCGGGAGGCACCGGTGAGAGGCACAACAAAGGACCGAATCAAGACCCCCCATAAGGTAAATGTGGTCGCACTGAGTAAAACCCGATTCAGTGGCACCATGACGTGATCAACATCATATTCAAGTTTGACTTAATCAGGTTTAACTTTGAAATAAAAACTTTATACATAAAACCATACTTTGCCATGGTCATGCAACTAATCGACATGCAAAGCTAGAACCTCATAGATACAGATCAACATAATTATCTTGCACTACTCAGGATCAAAAACTTTACTGGTTCTAACTCATTTTTATTATCATGCAATATTTTGATTAGCTCATAATTCATATGAATATATCACTTAATAAAAGAACTAACATTATTTATCATAGCAATATAACTAAGGCAAAGTTTTATTCTGCTTGACCAAACTAGTCCATGCATTCAACCAGTAGCTTAAACAAGCATTTCAAGCACGATAAAGTAACTAGCACTCAACAAAATTTATTTAACATTTTTTTTAAATGCAAATAAGAACACATATTCAAGTAGAAAATCATTAATATTGAAATAACACCATCCAAATGCTGATGTGGCTTGCCTTAGTGCAGAGGAGGGTGACACTCCTCCTGGTTGTCTTCAAGGCAAGTTCCCTCTTCTGAAAATATTTAAAAACCACAAAACAAAATATCAAAAACCATTCTGAAATTCACCAGAAATTCTTGAAGAGGGGTTCATGGCGCACCTGCCCGTACCCGTGGCTTGCCGTGGGATGGCCGGAGCTGCTCGCAGTAAAGCTCGCAAGCGATGGTGGTGAACGGGACTTGTCGGAGAGGAAGAAGGTGACTGCGAGAGGCGGCTCCGAGGGCTCAACAGCGTCCAGGCGGCACCAGAGGATCCCCAATGCCACGCCCGAGAGGTTGGTCGAGCTTGAGGGGCACCAGAGCAAGGTGACTGGGCTGCGGAGGTCGCCGGAGATCGCTGGCCTGGGTCGACAGCCAGAGGCCTGCCCGACCGGGCTACGGTGCTCCTACGTGGTCATGGCGGTGGTGAGGAGTGGTGTAAGGCTTGGAAGCGAGGAGAGGGGCTCTATATATAGCCGGAGCGAGATGGGGTAACGTGGCGCCGCCGAAGTGCTCTGGAAGCCAGCGAACGACGACGAAAGGTGCCAGTGCGAGGGGGGAAAGGTTTCAGTGTTAAGGCGGAGGCTGTCCACGCTCGCGGACGAGCACAGGGGGCAGTGGAGAAGAGGACAAGGGCACGAGCGCACTGTGGCGTTTGGCCGTGACGTGCTCGTGCTCGCTGCGGTGTCTCCAGCGTCGGCGAGCGCCAGGGAGGGGTCATGGATGATGGGTCGAGGATGGTGGCGGGACACGGCAGTCGCCGGCGAGCTCTGGCTCGAGCATGCGTCGAACAGAAGCGTTGGCGCTACCCAGAGCGCGTCGAACGCGTGCCAGGTGCCGTGTCCTCACGTGGTCACCGCCCTGGCATGGTCAAAACAGCGTCCGCGCGTAGCCAAACCATGTCTGGGCTAAATTCCATGCAGTGTTTAGTCTAGAGGAGCTGAGGACACATCACCAGGCCGACCAGATTTGACGCAACCAACTTGGCAAGTTTCTGACCAGGAACTTGGTCGCCAATTTTGGCTAGCTTCTAGATGGCCATTAGGGCTTATCTCCTGGGGTCAAGCGTTTCTTAGGAGGGTAATTAGGCTCAAGAAAAATCAGGGCCAAAGGATCAAGGAAAAATGCACTTGCTGTACAAAGTGCATTTGTGGACCAGAAGAGAAATTATTTTCTATAGCAAAAATAGTACAAAAGTCATGCAATATTTTTGCTTGGGAAGGTGTGCCAAGGTCCAAAGAATATTCAGGAATTATTTCAGATTTTTAGGAGCAATAAAAATGAGGGTTGCTTTGGAGCACTAGTTTCTGAAAAGAGTTTCAGAGAGGAAAGTGAGTATTTTTCTTTTATGAAAAATATTCATTTGATTATTTTGGGGATTTATCAGGGAAATAAGGTTGAATGGGAAGTAGATAGGTCACTTGGGTGAAAGTCAAGGGCATGCCCAAGTGACAAGTCCATTTGAATTCCTTCCAAAAATCCAAATCAAGGCAACGGCAAAAACCGAGTCCGGAAAAAGACAAAAGGCAAAATCCAGGCTGTCACACACTTATACCTTGAAATTTAGTTAAGGGATCATCTTATAATGCTACCGCCGTACTAAGCAAAATAAGATGCATAAAAGATAAGCATCACATGTAATCAAAATATGTGACATGATATGGCCATCATCATCTTGTGCTTTTGATCTACATCTCCAAAGCATCATCATGATCTTCATCGTCACTGGCTCGACACCTTGATCTCCATCATAGCATCGTGGTTGTCTCGCCAACTATTGCTTCTACAACTATCGCTAACGCATAGTGATAAAGTAAAGCAATTACATGGCGTTTGCATTTCATACAATAAAGAGACAACCATAAGGCTCTTGCCGGTTGCCGATAACTTTTACAAAACATGATCATCTCATACAATAACGTATATCACATCATGTCTTCACCATATCACATCACAACATGCCCTGCAAAAACAAGTTAGACGTCCTCTACTTTGTAGTTGCAAGTTTTTCGTGGCTGCTACGGGCTTCTAGCAAGAACCATTCTTACCTACGCATCAAAACCACAACGGTGATTTATCAAGTTTGCTGTTTTAACCTTCAACAAGGACCGGCCGCAGTCAAATTCGATTCAACTTAAGTTGGAGAAACAGACACCCGCCAGCCACCATTATGCAAAACTAGTTGCATGTCTGTCAGTGGAACTGGTCTCATGAACGAGGTCATGTAAGGTTGGTCCGAGCCGCTTCATCCAACCATACCGCCGAATCAATATAAGACATTGGTGGTAAGCAGTATGACGATCATCGCCTACAACTCTTTGTGTTCTACTCGTGCATATCATCTACGCATAGACCTGGCTCTGATACCACTGTTGGGAAACGTAGGATGCAATTTCAAAAAATTTCCTACGCTCACGCAAGATCTATCTAGGAGATGCATAGCAACGAGAGGGGGAGAGTGTGTCTACGTACCCTCGTAGACTGAAAGCGGAAGCATTTGACAACACGATTGATGTAGTCGAACTTCTTCTTGTTTCGACCGATCAAGTACCGAACGTACGGCACCTCCAAGTTCTGCACACGTTCAGCTCGATGATGTCCCTCGAACTCTTAATCCAGCAAAGTGTCGAGGAAGTAGATGAGTTCTGTCAGCACGACGGCGTGGTGACGATGATGGTGAAGTGATCCGCGCAGGGCTTTGCGTAAGCACTACTAAGATATGACTGTGGGAGTAAACGGTGGAGGGGGGCGCCGCACACGGCTAGGCAATTGTCTGGTGTGTGCTAGGGTGCCTCAGATATATATATATATATATATATATATATATATATATATATATATATATATATATATATATATATATATATATATATATATATATATATATATATATATATATATATATATATACAGCCGGTCTATTCTGCTAATATTAGCAGAATAACTATTCTGATAACACTTCCGCACTGCACGCTCAACGCAAGTGCACGTCATTCTTTGAACCAAGTGTGCTGCAGTACTCACACGAGTGAACTTCTCGTCGGAAAAAACTGCACGCGTTGTTTTTTCGGTACTGTTTTTGCTCTAGTTTTTTAACCATTTATCGGAATGAGATGTGTAATATATCGTTGAAAAGCTATGAATTAGGCGCAACTTCGACATGTTGAACACTTTTCGAGATTCCACACGGTTTAAGAGCAGTTCTGAAAATGGTGCGGCCCATGTCGAGTGGCAGCGAGCGTTTTTTCGCGATTTCTTCTAAACCGCTTGTCGGAACGACGCAAATGATACACCGTTGGAAAGATATCATCGAGGCGCATCTTTTTCATATCTATTATTTTCTCTAATTCGTTACGGTTTAAGAGCAGTTTCAAATTTACTAAATCGCGGATTTCTGATTTTCAAAAAAAATTAAATTTTTGGTACTGTTTTCGCTCCAATTTTCTAACCGTTTGTAGAAATGAGGCGTATGATACGCCGTTGGAAAGCTACGGACGAGGCGCAACTTTCATATGTTGAAATGTTTTTGAGATTCCTTGCGGTTTTTAGTTAATTTTTGAAAATTGTGCGGCTGAAGATGAGAGACAGCGGCAGTTTTCGCGAAAATTTTACAAACCGCTGGTCGGAATGATTGAAACTATACGCCGTTGGAAAGATATTGACGAGGCGCAACTTTTTAATGTAGAACACTCTCTCTAATTGTTTACGGTTTAAGAGGAATTTTGAATTTACCGAAATGCGGACACTCTGTTTTTCGCGATACCCAAATCGATGTGGGTACTTCATCCGACTGAAAATCACACTGCATCAGACGAAAAACCGCACTGCATCATACGGGTAAGAGAACTGCTTGGTTTCTTTTATTCGAACGTAATTTTTTCAAGGACGAGAAAGTAGAGTGCACTTCACATCGGGTGTAAATGAAGCACAACACTATCAAAAAGTGAACCGCATTACTTTTTTTTGCTTCCATAACAATTTTTGCACTTACGGATGAACAACATCATACAGCCGACCGCATTGCATCGGACAGGCAAGTGAACCCCGTAAGTTTTCTCTTTTTTCAAATTTTTCTACGCTTATTTGTGAACCTCATGGTCAAAGTTAGTGAACCGCGTGGCCCAGACTAGAGAACAACATTTTTTTGGTTGGTGAAAGTGAATCGCAGGGCAGAAACTAGTGGACTTCATAAAAAGAAACGAACTTCTTCTGTGTTGATTGTTTATTGTTTTTACAAAGGGAATTTTCTTACAAAGGAACCACAAGAGTGCACTGCAAATATTCAATCTAAGGAGTGAATCGCCATTCTTTTTTTCCTAAACGAATTGAGCCGTCTTGACCCCGAGTGAACTTCTAGAGCAAGGTTTTTTATAGTGTTAACTTTTTTTTGTTTCTTAATTTGCTCCACGGGTCCAAGTGAACTTCATCATTGTTTTTGAATATTTTTTCACAGTGAACAGTGTGAAAGTGCATTAGGTTACAATTTCTCGTCCCTGGAAATTTGCAAAACAAAAGAAACTGCATCAAATTGCTACAAAAGGAACGGCATTGTACAGTTGACTGAACCTCTCACAAACAAGAAGAGGACTTCACAATACATACAAACTGCATTTGGATTTATAAAAAGAAAATCAGGTTTGCCCCGTCCTCAACAGTGAATTACAGCCGAGAGCCTGAAAAGTAAACGAGCTGCACACGACACCTGGTACCGAACTGCAGAACAGCAGAAGCTAAAAAATTCGTCTGATGCCCGTGGATGAACCGCACGAGGGTGCACGGCGCACTGCATGAGGGATCCAGCCGCACTGTAATGGCATGGCCAGGACCTCGCAATCAAAACGCACGCCGATTTGCAAACAAACTGCAAGCCGGCGTTGCGCCAATAGTGCCAGCGGGAGGCGTTGCTAGAACGAGAGGAGGATGGAGCGGCGCAGCACGGTGAAGGGCCGGTGGAGATGCCGACTATGGGGGAGGTACGAGCAGGGCCGGCCCTATGGGGGGGGGGGGGGGGGCGCGCACGGGGCGGCCCCCCCCGGCCCCCCAAATGTCAGGGGCCCCTCCCATGTATCTGCATATACGTAGTAACGTACGTATACTTCGAGGGAAAAAAAGAGAAGCCAAACTCAGCGACGACGCCTCAGGCCCTCAGCGTACATGAAAGAAAATGAGAAATGTGGGCTTGGCCCATGTTTCCACCTCTTCGCACAGGCACATGACGTGCACAGGAAATCAATCGCTAGATTCACGGTTTCCTTTTCCTTTGGATCGTTCGGTTGTTCTTCCGCTGGCCGCTGTTCGTCTAATCGCCGTCTTCAACTCCGCGTCTCTGCGGCCTCTCAGGAACGAGACGACGATTGCCGCCGACTGCAACAGGCGCAGGTACGTCTCTCCTCGCGCCCTATGCGGCTCTGTCATCTGCCCTCGCCCTTGTGCCCTATGCTGAATTGCTGATTCCCGAAATTTGCTAGGGCATAATATAGTACCTTATCTCTGTAATCTAATCTGGCTATGTGTTCTAAATCCTCAATGATTTGATCGCCCAGCCAACAATTCCCTATTGACCAGCTGATTTGGGAATCAGCTTTGTCATGATAGTATTAGATGAAAATCTTCTATAATTAATCTAATATTTTAATTAGCTTTGTGCTAATTGTAAAAGCTAATTGTTCCTTTCAATTTCAGCAAGGTAATTATTCCTTTCAATTTCAGAAAGTTGAAATTATTGGAGAACTACCTGAGATCTACAATGTCACAAGAGATGTTAAATGGCTTGGCAACTTGATGCATTGAGAAAAAATTGCTTGAAGAAATTGATATTGATACAATCATCACTAATTTTGCATCTCAAAATGTTGGAAGAAAATTTTGAAGGTAATATGTAATACATTATGTGATATGCACACTGATTTTGAATTTACTTAACTGTTTCCTTTGATACAATTATATCTACGTATGATGATTACTAGTTAGACAATTATACTAAGGGCCCCGGACAGTAGTTTCGCCCCGGGCCCCTGAAATCTCAGGACCGGCCCTGGGTACGAGATGGCGACCTCTCCCCAGAGTCGAGGAGGACCTCCATGGAAATCCCATCAATGGCGAGCAGGGAGTACCGTGCAAGGAGGGGTTCGTCAAGTAGGCGGAAGAGCAACACTCCTGTCGAATCGGGGTATCAGCTACTTTCAGAGGACACCCACGAGAGCAGATCGCCCACGATCCTCATGCGGTGCACTCGTCCGGGTGGTGCAGTGCAGTTGCCGGGGGGATGCTCGAATCACTCATGCAAGATGGATCGGGTGCAGTCCATTCTGTCCCCCCGCCCTCGGCGAACTGCAACGCAGGGACGGACGAGGGGATGTGGAAGAGTTTAGGGGGATTGAATCGAGCTGCATAAAGAACGCAATGGAACCGCACACTTCTGCATTGCCACACTGCATCTGGAAGAAACCTCCCCGTGGGGAGGAAGAAGCAGGAGGCGTCGGTGCACTGCTCGTGGATGGCGGCGGAGCTAGGCGGGCAGCCGTGTGGTGAGGTAGAAGGAGGCCGGGCGGCGGCAGGCGTCGCCGCTGGCTCCGGCAGCGAGCGTCGCGGGGCCCGCCGTGGCCTGGATCAGCGGCGCCGCCTCGTCTTTGGAAAGTGGTCGGGAGGGTTGGCTCGTCGGGAAGCGGGTGGGGCTGTGGGCGAGGGGAAGCAGGTGGGCGACGGCGCTGGGGAAGCGTCCGCGGCAGCTCCAGCGGGCGTCGCGAGGCCCGCCGTGGCCTGGATCCAGTGCCGCCTCGTCTTTGGGAAGTGGTCGGGGAGGGTGGCTCGTCGGCGATGGGAGGAAGGTCACCCGGCAGGTGGGGGCGGGGTGGCTCACCGGCGATGGGAGGAAGGCCACCGCAGGTGGGAAAGTGGGATGGCTCGGCGAGGGGAGGGAGGTGGTGAGGTGGTGGAGGTGGTGCATTGGTGGGGAATGGATGTGGTTCGATGGTGGGGGAGGGGCACAAGGAGACGGGAGTGGGGGTGGGCGGGTGGGCTTGGCGGGGTGAATTTTTTTTCGTCGGTAGGTGGCTGTGGTCGGGGTGTTAGCATAATAAGATCATGTGTTGCAGAATAAGACTCTAGAGGGTGTTATCATAATAGACCCACCCTATATATATATATATATATATATATATATATATATATATATATATATATATATGCTAACACAGGATCTTATTATGCTAACACAGGATCTTATATAGACCAAAGTAGGCAGAATCCTACTTGGGGCCTTCCTATGGCTGGCGCCCCCCTTTCCGTATCTGCCGGAGGGGGAAGGAAAGAGAGGGGGAGAGGGAAGGAAGGGGGAATCATATTCCCTAATTTTCCTTTCCCTTCCCCTTTTACCTTCTCCTTCTTGGCTGGCCCATATGGGGGGGGGGGGGTGCCCCAGCCCCTTATGGCTGGTGCGTTTCCCCTCTTGGCCCATAAGGCCCATATCTTTTGCCGGGGGTGTTCGGAACCCTTTCTCATGACCCGATATGTACCCGGTACCCTCCGGAACACTTCCGGTGTCCGAATACCATCGTGCTATATATAAATCTTTACCTCTCGACCATTTCAAGACATCTCTTCATGTCCATGATCTCATCCGGGACTCCGAACAACATTCGGTCACCAAATCACATAACTCATATAATACTATATCGTCATCGAATGTTAAGTGTGCGGACCCTATGGGTTTGAGAACTATGTAGACATGACCGAGACTCCTCTCCGGACAATAACCAATAGCGGAACCTGGATGCTCATATTGGTTCCCACATATTCTACGAAGATCTTTATCGGTCGAACCATTATGACAACTTACATTATTCCCTTTGTCATCGGTATGTTACTTGCCCGAGATTGGATCGTCGGTATCTTTATACCTTGTACAATCTCATTACATGCAAGTCTCTTCACTCATTCTGTAATACATCATCCCCCAAGTAGCTTATTAGTCACATTGCTTGCAAGGCTTATTATGATGTGCATTACCGAGAGGGCCCAGAGATACCTCTCCGATACTCGGAGTGACAAATCCTAATCTCGATCTATGCCAACCCAACAAACACCTTCGGAGATACCTGTAGAGCATCTTTATAATCACCCACTTACGCTGTGAAGTTTGATAACACACAAGGTATTCCTCCGGTATCCGGGAGTTGCATAATCTCATAGTCAAAGGAATATGTATAAGTCATGAAGAAAGCAAAATAGCAATAAAACTTAACGATAATTATGCTAAGCTAACGGATCGGTCTTGTCCATCACATCATTCTCCTAATGGTGTGATCCCATTCTTCAAATGAAAACACATGTCTATGGTTAGGAATCTTAACCATCTTTGATTAACGAGCTAGTCTAGTAGAGGCTTACTAGGGACACTGTGTTTTGTCTATGTATTCACACAAGTATCAAGTTTCCGGTTAATAAAATTCTAGAGAATAATAAACATTTATCATGATATAAGGAAATATAAATAAAAACTTTATTATTGCCTCTAGGGCATATTTCCTTCAGGGGAGGCGCCTAGAACACACCAACAATTGTTGGCCGTGTGGGGCGCCCCCACCACAGTTTACGCCTCCGGTCATATCTTCGTAGTGCTTAGGCGAAGCCCCGTGCGGATCACTTCACCATCATCGTCACCACGCCGTCGTGCTGATGAAACTCTCCCTCGACACTTTGCTGGATCAAGAGTTCAAGGGATGTCATCAAGCTGAACGTGTGCAGAACTCGGAGGTGTCGTACGTTCGGTGCTTGATCGGTTGGAACGAGAAGAAGTTCGACTACATCAACCGCGTTGTCAAAACGCTCCCGCTTTTGGTCTACGAGGGTACGTAGACACACTCTCCCCCTCTCGTTGCTATGCATCTCCTAGATAGATCTTGCGTGAGCATAGGAATTTTTTTGAAATTGCATGCTATGTTTCCCAACAGTGGCATCCGAGCCAGGTCTATGCGTAGATGATATGCATGTGTAGAACACAAAGAGTTGTGGGCGGTGATTGTCATACTGCTTACCACCAACGTCTTATTTTGATTCGGCGGTATTGTTGGATGAAGTGGCCTAGACAAACCTTACATGACCACATTCATGAGACCGGTTTCACCGACAGACATGCAACTAGTTTTGCATAAAGGTGGCTGGCGGGTGTCTGTTTCTCCAACTTTAGTTGAATCAAGTTTGACTTTGGCTGATCCTTGTTGAAGGTTAAAACAACAAACTTGATAAATCACCATTGTGGTTTTGATGTGTAGGTAAGAACGGTTCTTGCTAGAAGCCCGTAGCAGCCACGTAAAACTTGCAACAACAAAGTAGAGGACGTCTAACTTGTTTTTGCAGGGCATGTTGTGATATGATATGGTCAAGACATGATGTGATATACGTTATTGTACGAGATGATCATGTTTTGTAAAAGTTATCGGCAACTGGCAGGAGCCTTATGGTTGTCGCTTTATTGTATGAAATGCAAACGCCATGTAATTGCTTTACTTTATCACTATGCATTAGTGATAGTTGTAGAAGCAATAGTTGGCAAGACGACCGCGACGCTACGATGGAGATCAAGGTGTCAAGCCGGTGACGATGGAGATCATGATGGTGCTTCGGAGATGGTGATCAAAGGCACAAGATGATGATGGCCATATCATGTAACATATTTTGATTGCATGTGATGTTTATCTTTTATTCATATTATTTTTCTTATTACGGCGGTAGCATTATAAGATGATCCCATACTAAAAATTTCAAGGTATAGGTGTTCTCCCTGAGTATGCTCCGTTGCGACAGTTTGTCGTGCCGAGACACCACGTGATGATCGGGTGTGATAAGCTCTACGTTCACATACAACGGGTGCAAGGCAGTTTTGCACATGCGGAATACTCGAGTTAAACTTGATGAGCCTAGCGTGTACAGACATGGCTTCGGAACACTGGAGACCGAAAGTGTCGGACTACGGGTTCCGGCAAAACCCTTAAGGTTCGAACTATGGGGTGCGCACGAAGATCTCTCTCTCCCGCTAGCTGCTACCTCTTGAGCACAGCGTTGGTTTTCCCTTGAAGAGGAAAGGGTGATGCAACAAAGTAGCATAAGTATTTCCCTCAGTTTTTGAGAACCAAGGTATCAATCCAGTAGGAGGCCACACGCAAGTCCCTCGTACCTACACAAACAAGTAAGAACCTTGCAACCAACGCAATAAAAGGGGTTGTCAATCCCTTCACGGCCACTTGCAAAAGTGAGATCGGATAGAGATAATAATAAGATAAATATTTTTGGTATTTTTATGATGTAGATTGAAAAGTAAAGATTGCAAAATAAAGTAGATCGAAAACTTATATGATGGAAAATAGACCCGGGGGCCATAGGTTTCACTAGTGGCTTCTCTCAAGATAGCATAAGTATAGCGGTGGGTGAACAAATTACTATCGAGCAATTGATAGAATTGAGCATAGTTATGAGAATATCTAGGCATGATCATGTATATAGGCATCATGTCCGCAACAAGTAGACCGAAACGATTTTGCATCTACTACTATTACTCCACACATCGACCGCTATCCAGCATACATCTAGAGTATTAAGTTCATAAGAACAGAGTAACGCATTAGGCAAGATGAAATGATGTAGAGGGATAAACTCAAGCAATATGATATCAACCCCATCTTTTTATCCTCGATGGCAACAATACAATACGTATCGGTTCGCTTTTTGTCACTGGGATCGAACACCGCAAGATTGAACCCAAAGCTAAACACTTCTCCCATTGCAAGAAAGATCAATCTAGTAGGCCAAACCAAACTGATAATTCGAAGAGACTTGCAAAGATAACAAATCATACATAAAAGAATTCAGAGCAGATTCAAATATTGTTCATAGATAATCTTGATCATAAACCCACAATTCATCGGATCTCAACAAACACACCGCAAAAAGAGTTACATCGAATAGATCTCCAAGAAGATCGAGGAGAACTTTGTATTGAGAATCAAAGAGAGAGAAGAAGCCATCTAGCTAATAACTATGGACCCGAAGGTCTAAGGTAAACTACTCACACATCATCGGAGAGGCTATGGTGTTGATGTAGAAGCCCTCCGTGATCAATGCCCCCTCCGGCGGAGCGCCGGAAAAGGCCCCAAGATGGGATCTCACGGGTACATAAGGTTGCAGCGGTGGAAATAGGGTTTTGTGGTGCTCTCAGATGTTTTCGGGGTACATGGGTATATATAGGAGGAATAAGTAGGTCGGTGGGGCTGCGAGGGGCCCATGAGGGTGGGAGCGCGCCCAGGGGGGCAGGCGCGCCTCCCTACCTTGTGGCCTCCTCGCTTCTTTCTTGACGTCCACTCCAAGTCCTCTGGATTGAGTTTGTTCCAAAAATAACTCTCCCGAAGGTTTCATTCCGTTTGATATTCCTTTTCTGCGAAACACTGAAAATAGGCAAAAAAATAGCAATCTGGGCTGGGCCTCCAGTTAGTAGGTTAGTCCCAAAAATAATATAAAAGTGTATAATAAAGCCAATTAAACATTCAAATCAGATAATATAATAGCATGGAACAATAAAAAATTATAGATACGTTGGAGACGTATCACTAGCTCGCTCGCTCAACGATCCACGGCCTGACTCGATGAACCCAAAGAACACGGGACGCGAGGGTTTATACTGGTTTGGGCCAACGTTATGGTGTAATACCCTAATCCAGTGTGGTGTGGTGGATTGCCTTGTAGGCTGGGGATGAACAAGTATAAGGGAAGAATAGCCTCAGGAGCAGAGGTGCTCTTGGGCTCGGTGAGCTGAAGAGTGCTCGGGTGGTCAGAATGATCTCCCCCTTCTGGTGGTGGCTAGTCCTATTTATAGAGGCCATGGTCCTCTTCCCAAATATTAGGAGGGAAGGGATCCCACAACGGCCAAGTTTTAAGGGGGACAGCTAGTACGAGCTATCCTGACAAAAGTGGTCTTCGCCTGCCAAAGGGCTCCATGGTGACCTCCGTCCTGCCGTCCTGCTGGTCTTGGTCTTGATGTACGGATATGGAAACCTTTGCCTAATGCCTCGGGACTCCTTGCATGCGCCTGCCTCTTTAGCACCAAAGAGGGAACTAGTACTCTGCGTCCGCTGGCGCCCGCCTGGCCTTGGTCGTCATGGCTTGCGTCACAGGAACCTCGCGAGGTGCCCCTCGCCTTGATCTCTCTGCCCCTCGCGAGCCAGCCTGGTGAGGCCGCCCCCGAGGAGGTCTTGCGTCATCCGCCTCGCGAGGCTTGGCCCCTCGCGAGGGTCTTGAGTGCTTGCTGGTGAAGGTGGGCCGTACAGGCCGCTGGTGGAGCCACGCTGAGGGAGTCCTGGATTAGGGGGTGTCCGGATAGCCAAACTATCACCGTTGGCCGGACTCCTGGACTATGAAGATACAAGATTGAAGACTTCGTCCCGTGTCCGGATGGGACTTTCCTTGGCGTGGAAGGCAAGCTTGGCGATACGGCTATGTAGATCTCCTACCATTATAACCGACTCTGTGTAACCCTAACCCTATCCGGTGTCTATATAAACCAAAGGGTTTTAGTCCGTAGAACGTAGAACAATCATACCATAGGCTAGCTTCTAGGGTTTAGCCTCACTGATCTCATGGTAGATCCACTCTTGTACTACCCATATCATCAATATTAATCAAGCAGGAGTAGGGTTTTACCTCCATCGAGAGGGCCCAAACCTGGGTAAAAACATCGTGTCCCTGGTCTCCTGTTACCATTCGCCTAGACGCACAGTTCGGGACCCCCTACCCGACATCCGCCGGTTTTGACACCGACACACGCCGTGGGCTGTAGGCAGGCAAGTCTGGGGACCCCCGTTCCTAGAACGCCGATAGTAGCACCCGGGCCCAAGGCGTGCTCGGACCTGGCCTCGAGGCAAAGCCAAGGGACAAGTGCGGAGCGCCGCTGGCCCCAACAGCCTCCTCGTGGCGATTGATGGGACGTGGGTGTCTCCGCTTCGCCACGCTGCCTCCGCAACTGCCCGACTTGACGAGTCCCTGCAGCATGCCGCGAAAACCATGATTATCTGTGATCGTGGGGGTCGCCGGTTGGCCTTCTTCTGCTATAAATGAGGAGGAGGGCGGAGCCCCCGTTGTCGTGGTTCTAAATCTGACAGTAGAATGGGGCGTAGGTATGGAGAGGCAAGATCTTAGCTATGGACTAGTTGTATACGCAAGAGATTTACGAGTTCAGGCCCTTCTCGGAGGAAGTAATAGCCCCACGCCCTGAGCCCGGAGGCGGTCGACTGGATTATATGCGTATGTGTTGAAGTGCGAACCCCTCTACCCGTGGAGGGTGGCTTATATAGAGTACGCCAGACCCCAGCCAGCTTAATGTAGTAGAGGGTTTAAGGTGCGTTAAAGCTAGGCATTACTGGTAACGCCTTATATAAAGTGTCATTAAGATCATAAAGACTATTTAACTATAGACCGTTTGTGCATCGAGTGGCTCTTGGACTCCTGGTGGTCAAGTGGGTCTTCATGGTCGAGTGTCTTTGAATCTGTCGAGTGGAAACCTACCAGGTCAACTGGAAGGCTGCTTCTCTTGCGAGTGTCCTTGTGGAGGGTACCTTTGGGCAGGCCTATGACCCTACCTCAGGTACATGACTTCATCATTAGCCCCCGAATGGATCGAGGTTTGAGTGAGGAAGGAGTTGATAATCTTTCCGACCTGTTCTTCGTGTTGTGAGTGCGTCTTACTCTGGATCAACGACCTTTTAGTGATGGCATCAACTTCTCTTTCAGTCGCCTTGATCCATTCTTCACGTTTGTCGAGTGAACTCCGTGAACCTGAGGATTTTCGAGCGACGGATCGGACGAAATCTGTTATCTGACAAGTTGCTCTGCGGTTAGCGGATTTCGCGGGATCCGAATTTTGGGAAGCGCGCGAAGCGGAGAAAACTGCGGCACTCGGATGGGATAGGACGCTGATGCCTCGATCTTTGTGCCGCCTTTTTCGCCACGTATCGTGTGCGCGCCTGTTGCGGGATTGTGACGGGATTGCCTCGGCCTACCGGTCAGCCACTCGGAAGCGGCTCCATATAAAGCGTTGGACGGAGCATTTTGAACAGTGCAACCCCAATCTTCTCCTCCCTCCGCCTCCAAACCTTCTCGCCGCGCTCTTCGCCTGTCCAACGCTGCAGCTCGGTACTTCGCTTCGCCGGCGACCATGGTGAAGGAGAAGACCGCAGCCCTGGAACGGATGAAGAATGCGGCGGCGAAGGCCAAGGGGAGAGCGCCCAGTCGGGGCGGATCCTCTTCACGGTCCAAGCTGCCGCAAGGCTGTGTCCAAGGAGACTGGATCCGCTCGACCATCACCGAGAAGGATCTCACCGATCTGGCCAATGAAGGACTGATCCCCCATGGGTCGGCGAGGCTCCCGGGTACGGAGTGGCAACCACAGCCTGAAGAGGGTGAGTGTGTCCTTCTGGCCACCCACGTAGATCGGGGGTTTTCTCTACCGCCAAATCCTTTTTTCCGGGGGTTTTTGAACTTTCTCGGAGCGCAACTCCATCATTTCACTCCAAACTCCATTGTCTATCTTGCTGCTTTCATTTTGCTATGCGAGAACTTCTTGGGTTGTCGACCGCATTGGAGTCTCTTCAAGCACATATTCACCTGTCGCTCTCAGACGGTGAAGAAAACGAACTCGAATGACGAGAGGACCCAAGTAATCCAGATGTGTGGGGGACTCGGGGTCCAGATGAGGGGGAAGAGCGCCTTTCCAGCTATGACTCTCCCTGACTCGGTTAGAGGGTGGCAATCGACCTAGTTCTACTGCCAAGACCAGCCGACGCCGGGGCAGTCGACTGGGCTCCCTCCTTTCTCCATGAGTCGAGTGAACAAGCCATCTTCCCTGAAGGTGTTACCAGAGGAGAAGGCCCAAGTAAAGTTGCTGATGGAGCGTGTAGTCCAGCTTATTCGCGATGGGGTGACCGACATGGATCTCCGGAGGTTTTTCTCCGACGGGCGATTCAGCCACTCCAATACCGAGGTCATCCGATGTGGATGTACTCTGCACGGATGATACCACTCGGGTCCATCCAGAGGAGGTCGATGACGCCACGCTGGACAAGTGGATGACTGCCATCACAGAAACAAAGACAACCTCATGAGCTAGGAGGATTCCACCACTCGACCAGAGTTACCAACCAGACAAGGTATAACCACTTATCTCCGACTGTAATCCTGCTGCATTCATTCTGTTTTGATGCCAATTCGTTGACTGACTTTCGCCTTGTTTTGTTGTCTTCTAGGTCACCACTGAGATGTACTCGATGCCCAACGGGGCGCAGGAAACAGTCGAAGAAGAAGAAGGAAGTGGAGGTGAAAGTCCGGAGGAATGGGAGTCCAACGGCGAGGAGGATGAGGAGGATGATAGCTCTGATGACGAGGAGGAGGAGGAGGAAGAGGAGGAAGACGCTGATCCTCCTCGCTCGGAGGGAAGGTCCAAGTTGACGCATGACCCGGCGGCCGGGCGCGGTAAAGCTGTTGTGCCCACTGGGCAGTCGACGAAGCGACCTAGGACAACTTCCCCTGCGCCGACTGAGAAACCACCGAAGCAACCTCGAGCGACATCGTCAAAGCCGGCGAAGGCCCTGCCCAAGATGCGAATGGTCATCCCCACCATCTCCTGCAACCAATGTAACCTTGTATTTCCTTATTCAACATGAGTGATCTTTTGTTCGACTTTATGACTGATCAGCCGATTCTTGAAATCTATAGCTCCGCTACCTCCGAGACTTCAGCCAAGCACGAAGATCAGGAAATGGAGGATGCTGCCACCTCCAACCTTGGTAAGATCTCTGAGGTTTTGCTTTTAGTCGACTGGAGCTTTTAGTCGATTGGACTTCCATGTTTACTTCTGAATCTTTCTTGTAGTTCCGGCTCACGTCATTGATCTCCCCGATGATGACGAGGAAGCGCCATTGAGGAAGAGGAAGAACAAGAAAGTGCTCACGGCAAGGCTGCTCCAACAAGGGCGATTTCGAGATGCTGATTTCGAGGGAGGCAACCCCACTCGGACTTCTGTGTCTTTCATTGCATCACCGACAAGTGCCCGACCCACTTCGCCGATCGCTGATCCACCATCTCTCTTTGCTATACACCACGTCCCGGAAGACCAAGTGAGTGATGCTAAGGAGGCCATACGCCAGGCCGGGATCATGATGGAGCAAGTGAAAGCGGTCCGAGAGGCTAGTCAGGCGGCCTATGATGCTAGTTCAGCTCTCCAGAGCAATGTCCAAGTAAGTCAATCGTTGCTTGCTTTGTTAGGATATGCTACCTGAAACTGCTTCCTTCTGGAGATTTTCATATCTGTACACCCACTGGGTGGGGTTGTCGATTGAACTTTTGTGGGGGCACGCTGAGTGCACCCACTGGGTGTAGTCCCCGAGACTATGGTCGACTGCGCGCAGTCGGCTATAGTCTGTATTCTGTAAACTTCTTCACTCGACCTGGACGGACCAAGTTGAATGGAACCAGAAACCGTGGGGGCACGCTAAGTGCACCCACCGGGTGTAGCCTCGAGACTATGGTCGATCATGCGGCAATCGACTATAGTCTAAAGAATCGTGTTTTACTGCGGTGATCACCGACAATTAGCCATGGTTTTAAAATCATAACCTTTTTGCCTCTTTTGGTCGAATCGGTCGAACCAAATTGGTAAACCGTGGGGCATCGCTGAGTGCACCACCGGGTGTAGTCCCTAGATTACCGTCGAAAGTGTTTTGATTCGACTGTAGTCTTAGAAATGCTACTATTTTTCCTTAATCACTCGGAAGTGATTTGTCTTTGATGTCTTTCGTTGGTTAACTCTTTGTAGAAATCTTGCGAGCTTGTGGTTCGCTATACTGAGTTAGAGAACAAGCAGAGCCAGCTCAACCTCGATTTGAAGCTTGCTCAGGAGAATTTGCAGAAGGCAAAGGATGAAGCAAAAGGTATGGCTGGTGAGAATTTTTGACGACTGCCTTTGTTTTTCTGCTCATTCTCAACTCTGTTCTCATTGTTGCTTTGCAGATAAACAGGAAGAGACTTTGAAGAAGAAGGACCTTGACCTTGCAGAGGCCTGTATATGCGGCTTTGGAGAAAACAAAACTTCATTGAAGAGAAGCTTGCCTCGGTCGACAAACTTGAAGATGAAAATGCTGTCGAAAAGCCGCTCTTGACACGGCTAACAAGGAAGTTAGTCGACTGAAGAACGACAAGATTGTTCTGTCCGACAAGGCTGGCCAACTGGCGGGGAAGCGAAACGACCTGGAGATTTATCTTGGAGGGCTCGCCAAGAAGCTGTTTCTCATGCTTGAAGGTAATCTCTTTTATCCGACTATCTTGCTCTCACCGGCTCATCACACGATCATTATTTTGAGTCTGAGCTGTGTTTTCAGAATTCTGACAAAACTTTGAAGAAGAAACCACCGAGTGGAAACCAGCTTGGACCCCATCAACTCTCCCGTGAAGGACGGTTGCTATGAATGTGCTCCGATCGAGTCTCGCGTTGCTAAGCGTGGTGGACTATCTTGCTCGACCGAAAGTTGCGATTGTCGCGGATCGACTCGACTCTCCGCCGTAATGCACTCTTCA
Source organism: Aegilops bicornis (assembly GCA_021605145.1). Taxonomy (NCBI): domain Eukaryota; kingdom Viridiplantae; phylum Streptophyta; class Magnoliopsida; order Poales; family Poaceae; genus Aegilops; species Aegilops bicornis. The sequence continues at coordinate 91,536,565 of CM038671.1, read as the reverse complement.
GAATGATCTTGAATCCTCGATGACTCGATCGAATGAGATTCCAAGTCGAGTGCAGGAATGGAAAAGTCTTCCGCTGTGTGTGGTGCTGATGTTGCTCTATCTCGGGTTCGTGTCCACTGCAAAGAAGCGCAAGAGGACAAGCTGGTGTCTCTCAAGGTTGCCAATACCAGGAAGCATGACTTCAGATCTTTCATGGAGACTTTCATCACTGCTGCTACCCGTATTGCTGACGGAATCGACCTTGACCAGTTTGTTGCACCTTCCAGTCCTCCACCGGAGGAGTAAAAAACTTCTAAGTCCCACTTTAAATTTGCCTCGGAATGCCGACTGGTTTTTGTAACCGATAAACTTTAACAGGCTTGACGCCTGAGCACCTTTGGATCCGTAGGACGTTTATCCGAACTTGATTTTTCCTTTAACATGCTTTGTTTGCCTTCGAGAGAACTTTATCCCTCATTCGGAAGATATTCCGTTGAAATTCCAGTCGACTTGTGCTTCATCTATCCTGCAGGTAGAGATGGAACACAGACTGCGACTGACCTTGTCGTCCTTGCGGATTGGGATGAACCGTACGTTGTATTTGTGGCGAAGCTCCGAAGGAGGAGGTAGCAGTCGACCTGCACCTCGTCGTCCCTTATGGATTGGGATGGACCGCATGTTGTACTTGTGGCGAAGCTTCGAAGGAGAAGGTAACAGTCGACCTGCACCTCGTCGTCCTTGTGGATTGGGATGAATTCCTTGCTTAGGCGAGCACTGGGCTGCAGCTAAGCCTCTGAGTGGGAGGTTTGCTCTCCACTCGGTAGGATTTTTATTACTTAGGCGAGCACTAGGCTGCAGCTAAGCCTCCGAGTGGGAGGTATGCTCTTTACTCGGTAGGATTTTTATTACTTAGGCGAGCATTGTGCTGCAGCTAAGCCTCCGAGTGGGAGGTTTGCTCTCCACTCGGTAGGATTTCTATTTCTTAGGCGAGCACTGGGCTGCAGCTAAGCCCCCGAGTGGGAGGTTTGCTCACCACTCGGTAGGTTTTCTATTACTTAGGCGAGCACTGGGCTGCAGCTAAGCCCCCGAGTGGGAGGTTTGCTCTCCACTCGGTAGGATTTTATTATTTTGGACGTTAAGGCGAATCCTTGGGCTGTTGTAAGCCCCCGAGTGGGAGGCTGGCTCGCCACTCGGTAGGATTTTGAATACTTAGGCGAGTACTTGACTGCAGCTAAGCCTCCGAGTGGGAGGCTCGCTCGCCACTCGGTAGGATTTTGAATACTTAGGCGAGTACTTGGACTGCAGCTAAGCCTCCGAGTGGGAGGCTGGCTCGCCACTCGGTAGGATTTTGAATACTTAGGCGAAGCGGATTCGCAGCTAAGCCTCCGAGTGAAAGACTGGCTCGCACTCGGAAAGGATTTTTTTTACAAACTTAGGTGAATCGGATTCGCAACTAAGCCACCCACTAGGGGAAATTTCAACAAAAAGCATTAACAATCACTGGGAAAATTATAACATTCTTGTCTTAGATAAACAAACTAAAAAAGTACTTTTATTACATCTCAACTGAGTGAGTTTTAAGTGTAAAGGGGCGGAGCAGCTCCGCATTCCAAGATCGAGGCTCGTCGATCTGGCGATCAACGTTGTAGAGATGATATGCTCCGTTGTGGAGGACTTTTGTGACGATGAAGGGACCTTCCCAAGTGGGGGAGAGCTTGTGTGGTTTCTGTTGATCCACTCGGAGGACTAAGTCTCCCTCTTGGAAGGCTCGACTCTTCACATTTCTGGCATGGAACCGACGCAAGTCTTGCTGATAGATAGTCGAGCGGATTAGGGCCATTTCTCTCTCCTCTTCCAAGAGGTCGACTGCATCTTGCCGGGCTTGTTCCGCTTCTTCTTCAGAGTATAGCTTGATTCGTGGTGCATTGTGAAGCAGGTCACTCGCGTAATCGCTTCAGCTCCATAGACCAGAAGAATGGAGTTCTCCCAATCGACCGATTAGGAGTGGTCCGCAATCCCTGAGAACTGATGGAAGTTCGTCGACCCAAGCTCCTGCTGCGTGCTTGAGATCACGCATCAGCCGTGGTTTCAGCCCTTTGAGAATAAGGCCGTTTGCTCGCTCTGCTTGTCCATTCGACTGAGGATGAGCCACCGAAGAATAGTCGACCCGCGTGCCTTGAGAGGCGCAGAAGGCTTTGAACTTGTCATTATCGAAGTTTGACCCATTGTCAGTGATGATGCTATGCGGAACTCCATATCTGAATATCAACTCTCTGATGAAACCGATAGCAGTGCATGCATCGAGGTTCTTGATGGGCTTGGCTTCGATCCACTTGGTGAACTTGTCGATCGCTACTAGCGAATGAGTGAAGCCGCTTCGCCAGCTTCTCAACGGTCCACCATGTCCAAACCCCAAACAGTGAAAGGCCGCATTTGAGTGGAATGGTCTTCGTGGATGAGGCGGGCTTGTGCGACATGTTGGAATAGAACCGACATCCTTCACACTTGTCAACTATTTCTTTTGCCATTTCATTTGCTTTTCGCCGGTAAAATCCCGCCGGTATGCTTTAGCCACAATGGTCCGAGAGGACGATGATGGCTACAGGTCCGCGAGCGGATATCCTCAAGAATTATCTCGACCTTCTTCCGGCGTGATACACTTCGCCGACTCGATCCACGCTTTCTACGAACAACTGTCCCTTGATCATCAGAAGGCCTTGGATCGTCGGACGATCTGTTGAGCCTCTTCTTCATTCTCTGGGAGCTCTTTCCTTAGGATATATGCGATGTACGGCACTGTCCAGTCGGGAGTGATGACCACCACTTCCATAATCCGGTCGACCACGGCTGGGACCTCAACTTCAATCGGATCATTGGCACTCTTTTGTTGCGGGGCTTCTTCCGTGAAAGGATCCTCCTGCACTGAAGGTGCATGAATGTGCTCCAAAAATACATTACTGGGAATGGCTTCCCTTTTGGATCCTATCTTCGCCAAATCATCCGCAGCTTGATTTTTCAGTCGGGGTATATGATGAAGCTCCAACCCCTCGAATTTCTTCTCCAGCTTTCTCCTTTGCATTACAATAACCTGTCATAGCTGGGCTTCTGACATCCCACTCCTTCATCACTTGATTAACAACCAGATCCGAGTCGCCGTAGACCATAAGGCGACGGACGCCGAGTGAAATGGCCATGCGCAACCATACAGGAGTGCTTCATATTCTGCTTCGTTGTTGGAGGAATCAAAGTGAATCTGGAGAACATACTTGAGCCTATCTCCTCGGGGGGAAACCAATACAACCCCTGCACCAGAACCGTTCAACATCTTGGAACCGTCGAAAAACATAGTCCAGTGTTCCGAGTGAACTTGAGTCGGAAGCTGCTGTTCAGTCCACTCGGAGAGGAAATCTGCTATTGCTTGGGACTTGATGGCTTTCTTTGCCTTGAAATTGATATCAAGGGGAAGGAGTTCAATCGCCCATTTTGCCACTCGACCAGTTGCATCTCTGTTATGAAGAATTTCCAACAAAGGGCGTCCGACGACCGTAATGGAATGATCAGAGAAATAATGAGCAACCTTCTTCGTGGTCATATAGATCCCATAAACAAGCTTCTGATAGTGAGGGTATCTTTGCTTTGATGGGGTCAGCACTTCAGAAAGATAATAAACTGGGCGTTGAACTTTGAAGGCTTTTCCTTCTTCTTCCCGCTCGACCGTAAGTACGGTACTGACGACTTGTCCAGTGGCTGCAATGTAAAGCAGCAAAGGCTCTTTGCTGATTGGAGCAACAAGCACCCGCTGGGTGGAGAGCGTAGCTTTGAGCTCGCAAACGCTGCATCAGCTTCTAGAGTCCACTCGAACTTGTCTCGACTTTCTTCATCACCGGCAAAGAGGCAATGCCTTTTCACCGAGGCGAGAGATGAATCGACTTAAAGCGCCAAGCATCCGTAAGTTTCTCGGACATCGCACACGCATGTATGGCGCTTCATTCAGAGTATGGTGCCAACATTTTCTGGGTTAGCATCGATTCCTCGCTCAGAAACGAGAAAACCGAGTAACTTTCCACCAGGAACTCCAAATGTACACTTTGTTGGGTTAAGCTTGATATCATACCTCCTGAGATTGGCAAATGTTTCAACAAGGTCAGTCAACAGGTCGGAACCCTTTCGTGACTTGACCACTATATCATCCATGTACGCTTCCACATTCCGACTGATTTTGAGTGAGCAAACACTTCTGTATCATCCTCATGAATGTGGCTCCGGCATTCTTGAGACCGAATGGCATGGTAACATAACAGAAGCACCCGAATGGAGTGATGAACGCTGTTTTAATCTCATCGGGTCCATACAGACGGATCTGAAGGTACCCGGAATAGGTGTCTAAAAAGACAACCTCTCACATCCCATAGTTGAGTTGACTATTTGGTCGATGCGAGGAAGAGGGAAATGATCTTTCGGGCAGGCCCGATTGATATGCTTGAAATCGATGCACATGCGCAACGACTTGTCCTTCTTGGGGACCATGACGACATTGGCGAGCCACTCGAAGTGGTAGATCTCTCGGATGAACTCTGCCGCTAAGAGCCGAGCCACCTCCTCGCCAATGGCCTTTCTCTTCTGGACGGCGGATCGTCAAGATACTCTTTAACCGGTTTGAATTTTGGGTTGACTCGTAGGCGATGCTCAGCCAGCCCCCTGGGAACACCCGGCATGTCAGCAGGCTTCCATGCAAAGATGTCCCAGTTCTCACGGAGGAACTGGATGAGCGCTTCTTCCTATTTTGCGTCGTGTGTTGTTGAGATGTTGGTCGGAGCAGCATTGGGATCGGTCGGGTGAATGTGAGCCTGTTTCGTCTCACCAGTCGACTGAAATGCTGGCTCCGTAGCAGACTTCTTAGCTCGCAACAAATCACTCGGATCTGCAGTTTTCTGATACTCTTGTAGCTCTACCATCGCTAATCGAGCATCGGTGATCTTAGAGCCTTCGGAAGCACTCTTCGCTTTCTTCGATTGCCGTGGCGATAAAGTGATCACGCCTTTGGGACCGAGCATCTTCAATTTAAGATACACGTAACATGGTCGGGCCATGAAACGTGCATAAGTCGGCCTTCCTAGGATAGCGTGATAAGCGCCTGGAAATCCACGACGACCTCAAAGGTCAACTTTTCTTTCCGGAAATGCTTGAATCACCAAAAACTACATCAAGAGCAATTTGGCCGAGTGATTCAGCCTTCTTTCCAGGAATGACTCCGTGGAAGCTCATGTTACTGGTACTGAGTCTGGACATCGGAATGCCCATCCCTTTCAACGTCTCTGCGTATAATATGTTCAAGCCACTACCACCATCCATCAGGACTTTGGTCAGTCGAGTGCCCTCAACAACTGGGTCGACCACCAATGCTTGCCTCCCAGGGGTGGCAATGTGCGTCGGGTGATCAGACTGGTCGAACGTGATGGCGGTCTGGGTGTCACAGCCCCGAATTGGTTGTAATTAGTGGCATCTGCATCCATGCATCATGTTTGATTTCAAAGGAATTTTGAGATGGGGATTGCCTAAACCCTAGCATTAAAGGAATTCAATAGGTTCAACTAAAAATATTTTCAGTGAATCCAAATGGCTTTAGAAAATGTTCATCAATTCTGGAAAAATGCTATAAACCAGAACCAGAGGTGCTGCACATTTTCATGACACATTTGGTCACTTGATTAATTCATAAAGTATTTACATTTGGGCATTTAATGCCAATAAATATTTTAAATGCTCAAATAATCATAAACTAAAATGTTTACTGTTGGATATATTCCAAATAGTAGTCATGATTAGTTTCATGATTTTGAAAATTCCCTGACATTTTTAATAAGGCCCTGGAGTTACAGAAATAATAGAAAACATGAATTAATAAAAAAAGGAACTTACCTGGCAAGGCCCACCTGCCCGGCATCAGTAGCAGCTCACTGGGCAAAGCCAGCCCAGCCCACTGGGCGCCTCCCCTGTCGCCTTCCTCCTCGCCAGAAGGCCGGAGGCGCGTGGCCGCCCCGCGCCGGCCACCTCCTCCCTCCCTGCCTGCCTGGCTCCTCCCCGGTGCTCCTAGACGACGCCACGGAGACGCCACACACCCACGGGGCCCTCTCACTCCTTCCCCGTGCTCATACCCTCCCCTGTCCCTCTCACGCGCACCCAACCGAGCGCAGCCGTCGCCGCCGCCCGCTATTGCCGCGTCCACCGCCAACCCCTCGCTTCGTAGTTGTTTCCAGAAGAACCGCCGTGATGCCCCCGTCCTTCCTGCCGAGCCACGCGAGCCGGGAAGCTCTGCATCGCCTCCACGCCATCGTCTTCAACCTCGGGCGCCGCCGATTGCCGACTCCGATTCGCCGTCTTCAGCGCCTCCCCGAGCCCAATGAGACCGCCGACGAACTCGCTGTGAGCTCCACTCCGTTTCCCCTCCTTCATTTTGCTCGTTCCCGTGTCGTAGCACCTTTCCCCACATGCCCGAGCACCGCCATCCGCCATGGCCGCGTAGCTCTCCTGACCCGAGCCCCTCTGCTCGAACCCGTGGCACCAGCGTGCTTCTGGTGGCCCGCGGATGCCACCTAGCCCATCAGCTTCTCCCCTAGCGCACCGCAGCCTCGTTCCCGGGTGCGCCCAAACTCCGGCCGCCGCCTCGCTCGCCACCACCGACGCCACAGCCCATCACAGCTCCTCTCGCCTGCTCCTCTGGATGCGCGTGGACTCAACGAACCTGTAGAAACAAACGGCGAGGCAAATGGTTGCCCGTAGCTCGATTCCGATGAACTTCCGTCGTCGGATGTGCTCGCCGGCGTCCAACCCCGGTGAGGTGACGTGGCGCCATTAGCGAAGCTAATTACCGCGTTAATCTCGCCCTGTGTCACTGACAGACCGGCCCCACCTCCCTAATTAACCATGGAGTAAACCCTGTTTAGTTTAAGTTAATCAGAGTGGCCCCACGCGTCGGCGTTGACCTCGCTGACGTGTCCATTGACCGGGCCCACCTGTCTGTGTCCCTAACTGACACCGGGTCACTGGCCAGTGGACCCCACTAGTCAGGTTTGACTTGGTCAGGCGCCTAGTTGACCTGCTGACATCAGGGTGACGTCATGCTGATGCAACATGTATTTTCTGGATTTATTTTAATTCAGGAAATTCCAGAAAATGTACTAAACTTCTAAAATTCATAGAAATTCAACCGTAACTCCAAATCAAATAAATTATATATGAAAAATGATCAGAAAAATTCAATCTATCCATCTGTGCCATTTTCATGCATGTTAGAGCAACTTATAGCTGCTGTTTAGCACAAAGCATATAAATGGCAATTTAATATCCATATATGGAGTTTGAATTTCAATCTTGGATTCAAACCAACTTCATTTAATCTGCTGCTAGTTGCATTAGCTCAAATCACAGCATTCTAACATGTCATGATCATGCATCATATTGTGCACTACATTGATTGTGTTCTTCCTTGTTGCCGGTATTTGTCCCCTCTCAAGAGACGCATTTAAGCGATGAGTTCGATGACACCGATGAAGAACTATATTATCTTCGAAGTGCTGTGAAAGCAAAACCCCCTTGTTCATTCCGATATAATCCCACTCTCTCGCGCCTGCTTTCTTTTACTGCATTAGGACAACAACGACTCATGTGTTACTTGCTGCAGTAGTTGAATCCCTTTTCCTCTGCATGACCTGTCATTGCCACAGTAATTGGATGTAACCCACTAGCATGAGTAGGAGTTGTTTGAGCCTGCTGTGCCTACTCATTCATGCTTGTTTGTCATGCCTGCCATCGCTTAGAGTTGAGTCAGTCCGATTCATCGGGAATGAATTGGGATGGTGTGTGAACATGTCCTACTGTTGTGAGCTAAGTGTGTGAACACGATTTGGTAAAGGTAGCGGTGAGAGGCCATGTAGGAGTACATGGTGGGTTGTCTCATTGAAGCCGTCCTCAGGAACTGAGTTCTGTGTTTGTGATCTATGAACAGTTACTACCACACATTGGGTTCCGGTAACTCGGCCCCTCTCGGCTTGTTAATCAACTCGATCTCTGTCCAGGAGTTGCAACTAGTTTCTGGTGTTTGTAGGTAGTGTTAGTAGTCTACCAAGTGGCACCTGCAGTGGGGCTTGGGACAGACTAGGCACAAAGGGTCCGGTCTACCAAGTGGCACCCGGTTGGTGGGCTTGGGAACCCTGCACACATCGTTTGGGGCCGTGAGCGACACCCCGGCCGGATCTCCTTGCGGATGGAACCCGAATAGGCGATAAACCTGGACGAGAGACTTGTGTGGTTAGTCAGGTCGTGGCCGACTCCCTCTCCCAGCTTCCGCTTGAAGGTTGCCGAGGTACATGACGTGTACAGGGCGGTAAGTGGCGAGAGCGCGTGTGAAGAAGTACACCCCTGCAGGGTTATCATTATCTATTCGAATAGCCGGATTCCTCGGATATGGAAACTTGGACCCCTTGCATAGTTCATAGACAAGTGAAAGTGGATAATCTAAAATGCGCAAGATAAGCGTGAGTGCCATGGATGGCGCTCTCGTAGGGAGACGGAAGTGGATCCATAGTGGTGTATTGATATGGTGAATATGTGGACTCGTGTGCGCCACCTCAAAAGAGTTACTTGCAGTCGTAGTTCAGGATAGCCACCGAGTCAAAGCTGGCTTGCTGCAGTCAAACTCCACCACCCCCTTTGTTGATAATGATGCATATGTAGATAGTTCTGATGTAAGTCTTCTGAGTAATGCGTTTGTACTCACGCTTGCTTATTTTATGTTTTGCGAGAGACGTCGGCCTCGCTTAGTAGTTCCGCTTGGACTTGACGTTTAGCTTGTTACCTCAGCTACGATCTTGTGCCCTCGGCAGATCTCGTAGATAGTCGACTTCTCAGCCTTTTTCATAAGTAGATGACTGAACTCAGACATGTTAAGCTTCCGCTTGTTCATTGACTTGTATGTTTCGAGTGTTGGGTCATGAGACCCATGTTTGTAATATCTCGCTCCTCGAGCCTAATGAATAAATATTTGAGTCAGAGAGTTATGTTGTGATGCCATGTTGTATTTACACATATTGAGCATATTGTGTGTATGTTTGAAATGCTTGGTATGTGTGGGATCCGACAATCTAGTTGTTTATCCTTGGCAGCCTCTCATATGGAGAAATGTAGTCTAGTGCTTCCTGAGCGATAGTAGTCCGCTACAGCCTGGTTCACCGGAGTCCTGCTAGCCCAGCACTACTGCTCCGGATACTTGACTGGCCGGCATGTGTTTCACTTCGTTCCTGTGTCTGTCCCTTCGGGGAAATGTCACGCGGTGACATCCGAGTCCTGCCTAGCCTGCTACCGGGTTACCGGAGTCCTCATAGCCCAAAGGTTACAGCCCGGATTCATACGTTGATTACCGTCATTCTAGATGTGATTCATTTATGCCTGTCCACATGGGTTATTGCCGGTTTGGTTTCATGACTATCCATGTAGGCCAGTGTTCTCTGTCATATGGATGCTAGCGTCACTATCATATACGTGAGCCAAAAGGCGCAAACGGTCCCGGGCCACGGTAAGGCGACACCCGTGGGAATACCGTGCGTGAGGCCGCAAAGTGATATGAGGTGTTACCGGCTAGGTTGATGTGACTTGGAATCGGGGTCCTGACACTGGGACCATTTCAGATAATTGGGAGTCGCCGGAGCAACCAAGTTCACTTCCCGATTGATAACCTTCAATCGACTTTTGCTTTCAACGTCAGCAAAAATCATCAGGGTGGAATTGACCTGGGGATATCCACCATCACCGTCATCTCTGTCCTCAACTTTGTCTGCTTCCTTATCCTTATCCTTGAGTTGTTTCCCTTGAACTGCTGAATCAAGAGCCGACATCGTCGAGTGGTATGTTTCGGGTAAATGAGTTTACCCTCTTCATCTTTCTTTATATGAATATGACATGGCAAATCCAACACGTCGCTTCCATCCTGGTCTTTCACCTTCTTGGGGTTCCAAGGACCCTTGGGTTTCCCCTTGAACTTTCAGTCACGGCCAAGGCCTCTCCGGAGCGGCTGGCTCGGCTTTGCGCTCGCTTCCGATCGAATTTCCTCCGCCAAATTTCATTGGCGGCCGATTTATATTTACCACTCCGAGCCGATCCTCTTCTTCACCATTTGCATACTTGGTGGCAATCTCCATCATCCGACTCAGGGGTCATATCTCGGTTCGACCAAATTCCAAACTCAACTCTCGTTCTTGACTCCTTCTTTGAAGGCACAGATCGCTCGGTGATCGATACATTCTCAACTGTGGTGGTGCAAAGTGATCCACCTCTGGATATAATCTCTCAAAGTTTCACTCGACTTTTGCACACACGACTGCAACTCCGTCAATCCTGCTGGTCGTTTGCAAGTTCCTTCAAATGTCCTGACAAACACTCGGGAAAGATCTTCCCAAGTGTAAATACTGCCGGGTGCCAACTGATTTAGCCATGCCCTGGCTGAACCCTCCAACATAAGAGGCAAATGCTTCATGGCTACTTCATCGTTGCCGCCGCCGATCTGAACAGCCACTCGGTAATCTTCAAGCCAAGTGTCAGGCTTGGATTCACCAGTGAACTTATCGACTCGCCGCCAACCTGAAGTTGGGAGGAATTACATGACTCGATGGCCCCGCTGAAACACTCGGTCCCGAGACATGAACTCGCTGCCGGAAGGAACATCTCTATCATGGCCGTCTCGGTGAGCTCTGTTCCTGTCGACCAAACCTTGAATGATAATAGATCTCGTGATCAAAGCTCGGTTCCTCGGGTCGATGGAACTCTTCGCCCAAAGACTTTGTCAAGGCGTCGTGCCCCGCCGAGAAGCGTATGATCCACCCCTTGGGGGAGGAGTGGGCACTCAACGTCGATCGTTGTGATCGAATCGATGCTTATACTGCTCGCGGCCCTTGTATTGATCATCACGCCGGCCCCCACGTTCCCCATGCCTCGGGGGTTATCTCGGACTATGGGCCGACTGGACTGAGTTCGCAGCGACGGATCGACTGTGAACCCTGTTCCACGACTGGGATACAACTGAGTTTTGATCTCCTGCCGCCCGGAGCAAAACCTCTACCCGCCTCCGACTGGGAAGGCTGAATTGACTCTGCTATACGGGCGGCAGCTGCTAAATTCTGAATCGGAGTTCGATATACCTGAGTTGGTGGTTGAAAGAGCTGACGTCGATTGGATTCTGGAACCCTTGGTCGCGTGCGCTCGTCGAGTACTCGCTGAAGATTCTCCAGTCGAGTGCGCCAGCCAGTTGGCTGTTGCCGCATCCTCCAAGGCACGAGCCTCGGGGTTTCTCCAACGATAGGAGTGTGAAGTGCATCCATGTTCCGACGGGCGAAGCTCCTCCCTCCGGAGCGGGCGTGAGTGGCTCGGCAGGTACTCTTCGTGGGCTTGCTCCGGATCGCCTCCACCGTCACCTCCGCTGGTGCGGGTGAATCCGGGGACTGCATAGTCCATCGACCATCGTAACCTCTCGCCGGGTCATCGCTATCGCATTCGGATGCGTCTCTGCGGAGCCGCCGACAGGTCGAATAGGCCGTAGAGAGATTCGCCGGGCTCGATCGCCGAGACTTGGGGGTGGCCGATCGGGCGGCCATCGCATGCCTCACCCACCGTTGAAGTCTCGACCGACCGGAACGCTTGCGCTGGTGGGAGACTGGGAGTGAAGACGGTGCAGGAGCCGACCCATACTGGGTCGACGGTTGCCGCAGGAGGACGCTGCGGACACACGCGCGAAGTCGTCGCCTGCGGGACGGGGATCGCGCCCACGCCGAGTGGAGCCTCCTGAAGCCAAGCGGAGTCGTCGGCATTTAACGTCAGCGCACCGAGACAGATCTCGTGGCCGTCGACCAGAACTCCACCTGAAACCATGATGTAGGAAATCGAAAGAATCCCAACTTCTCCAACAAATCGCTAGAACACCTGCCCCACGGTGGGCGCCAACTGTCGTGGTTCTAAGTCTGACAGTAGAATGGGGGGTAGGTATGGAGAGGCAAGATCTTAGCTATGGAGTAGTTGTATACGCAAGAGATTTACGAGTTCAGGCCCTTCTCGGAGGAAGTAATAGCCCTACGTCTCGGAGCCCGGAGGCGGTCGACTGGATTATATGCGTATGTGTTACAGGGGTGCGAACCCCTCTACCTGTGGAGGGGGGTGGCTTATATAGAGTGCGCCAGGACCCCAGCCAGCCCACGTAGTAGAGGGTTTAAGGTGCGTTAAAGCTAGGCGTTACTGGTAACGCCTTACATAAAGTGTCATTAAGATCATAAAGACTATTTAACTATAGACTGTTTGTGCATCGAGTGGCTCTTGGACTCCTGGTGGTCGAGTGGGTCTTCATGGTCGAGTGTCTTTGAATCTGTCGAGTGGAAACCTACCAGGTCGACTGGAAGGCTGCTTCTCTTGCGAGTGTCCTTGTGGAGGGTACCTTTGGGCAGGTCTATGACCCTACCCCAGGTACATGACTTCATCACCCGTCGCCCATTGATAATCCCCTAGTGTAGGGAATCATCGTAGCAATTTCCAAAGGTGGAAGTGATAAGTATGGAGTGTCGAACCCAGAAGGAGCTAAAGGTAAGATCAATATTCTCTCAAGCCATATCTGCCATCGACACGATCAGACGCATAATCTAACGCTTTGCTTCCAACTAGAAACGAGAAATGAAACTACGTTGTGGGTATGAAGAGGATAACTTTGTATGATATCGGAGAGCTAAAACATAAAAGTAGGTGCTGTTATCATAAAGTTAGAATATATTGCTAAATATTATAATAGCGAGTGTGGAATAATGGTGGATCGGTGTGCGGATTGTCCTAGGCAATCGTTAACAAGACCGGTAATCACTATTGCAGTTTCATATGAGGGAGAGGCATAGGCTAACATACTTTCTCTACTTGGATCATATGCACTTATGATTGGAACTCTAGCAAGCATCCGCAACTACTAAAGATCATTAAGGTAAAACCCAACCATAGCATTAAAGCATCAAGTCCTCTTTATTCTCATACACAACAACCCCTCTTACTAGGGTTTGTGTTTCAGTCACTCACCAACCCACTATAAGCGAATCATGAACGTATTGCAACACCCTACAGCTGAGTCCCTCACGCTATGCCGACACCGAGGGTACCATAGGACAGCACCAAAATAAAACATACAACTCATACCAATCTAGATCATCAATCAACCCAAAGACAAAAGATATCTACTCAAAACATCATAGGATGGCAACACATCATTGGATCATAATATGTGGCATAAAGCACCATGTTCAAGTAGGGATTACAGCGGGGTGCGGGAGAGTGGACCGCGTAAAAGAGGTGAGGATGGTGATGATGATGGTGATGTTGATGAAGACGATCACCGTGGCGATAATTCCCCTCCCGATGGCACTCCGGCGCCACCGGAAGAGAGGAGGAGAGGTTCTCCCGCTTGTGCTTCCTCCTCCATGGCCTCCACCCTCTGGGCCTTGGCCTTCATGGTGATGATGTCCCCTCCGGGATACTCCTCCATGGCCACCGGTGATAATGGCCCCCTCCGGCAGGGTGCCGGAGAGGGCCTAGATTGACTTATCGTGGCTACAGAGGCTTGCGACGGCGGAACTTTCGATCTAGGTTTCTTTCTGGAAGTTTGGGTATATATAGAAGAGTTCTGCATTGATTTCACGTCAGGGTGGTCTCCGAGCTGTCCACGAGGCAGGGGGCGCGCCATAGGGGGGTGCGCACGCCCCCACCCTCGTGGGCAGCCCGGGACTCTTCTGGCCTGCTTCTGGTAATCCGTGGGCTTCTTCTGGTCCAAAAATGATCTCCGTCAAGTGGCACGTCAATTGGACTCCGTTTAGTTTTCCTTTTCTGCGATACTCTAAAACAAGGAGAAAACAGAAACTGGCACTGGGCTCTAGGTTAATAGGTTAGTCCCAAAATCATATAAAATATCATATAAATGCATATAAAACATCCTAGAAGGATAGTATAATAGCATGAATACTTCATAAATTGTAGATACGTTGGAGACGTATCAAGCATCCCCAAGCTTAATTCCTGCTCGCCCCTAGTAGGTAAATGATAAAAGAAATAATTTATGAAGTGTGAATGCTAGCAAGTGCATAAGTTTGATCAATGATAATTCCAATCACTTTTTCTAGCATCATTATATGTCATAACAATAGCTCATCTCATAAAACTTTTCATGATCAAGTAACAAGCAAATCACATGTTTAAAGTATAGATCATAAACTTTCTTGAAAACTAACAAACAATATTCTCAGTCATCAAATAATTGCAATTCATCTTATTTTCAGGAAGAGTCTATGTCAGAGCTTTGATTTAGAAAACTCCACATACTCAACTATCATTTAGTCTTTCACAATTGCTAACACTCACGCGATATTTATGGGTTCAAAGTTTTAATGGACATTACGAGAAAGATAGGGGCTTATAGATTCGCCTCCCAACCTTTTACCTCAAGGGTAATGTCAACAATAATAGTTCATGATGCCTTACATCCAATTGGATATATATATATATATATATATATATATATATATATATATATATATATACATATATATATATATATATATATATAAGAATCTTTCCAACACAAGGTGCTTGCCAAAGGATAAACTGTAAAAAGGAAAGGTGAAAATCACCATGACTCTTGCATAAGGGTAAGAGATAAAAGTAACAGATAGGCCCATCGCAGAGGGAAGCAGAGGTTGCCATGCGCTTTCAGGGTTGGATGCACAAAATCTTAATGCGAAATAACATCGCTTTATATTGCCACTTGTGATATGGACCTTTATTATGCAGTCCGTCGCTTTTATTTCTTCCACATCACAAGATCGTATAAAGCTTATTTCCTCCACACTAATCAATCATACATATTTAGAGGGCAATTTTTATTGCTTGCACTGATGACAACTTACTTGAAGGATCTTACTCAATCCATAGGTAGGTATGGTGAACTCTCATGGCAAAACTTGGTTTAAGGATATTTAGAAACACAAGTAGTATCTCTACTTAGTGCAAAGAATTTGGCTAGCATGAGGGGGAAAGGCAAGCTCAACGTGTTGGGCGATCCATGACAATATACTTTATTTCAGATATAAGAAAACATAACCCATTACGTTGTCTTCCTTGTCCAACATCAACCTTTTAGCATGTCATATTTTAATGAGTGCTCACAACTACAAAAGATGTCCAAGATAGTATATTTATATGTGAAATCTCTCTCCCTTCAATATTCTTTCATGAATTGTTCAAGTGACAAATTCTACGTTTGCTAACTTTCAATAAGTTTACTACCTATACTTATTATGTGTGACGTCATTACTCCCCATGTTATAAGCATATGAAACATATATAAATTCAGATTTATGACATTCAATTTATTCAACCATTTACTCATAGGATATACATGAAGCACATGAGCAAATGACAAACTACTCCAAAAGGTATGAGTGAAGAACACTGAGTAGTCAAATAATTAACTAGCCATGGGAAGATTATTTTTCATTCAATATTTCATATCCAATGATTTTATTCAAACAGCAAGTAAAATTGAAAATACGCTCCAAGCAAAACACATATCATGTGACGAATAAAAATATAGCTCCGAGTAAGATATACCGATAGTTTTGAAGACGAAAGAGGGGATGCCTTCCGGGGCATCCCCAAGCTTAGGTACTTGAATCTTCCTTGAATATTGCCTTGGGGTGCCTTGGTCATCCCCAAGCTTAGGGTCTTTCCACTCCTTATTCTCCTCATATCGATATCTCACCCAAAACTTGAAAACTTCAATCACACAAAACTTAACCAAACTTCGTGAGATAGGTTAGTATGATAAAGAGCAAACCATTCACTTTGGTGATGTCAAAGACAAGGTTCATAATTTTTCTCACACAATTACTACTGTAACATATCATTTCTACAATTTATATTGAGGAATATAAGTCATAGAAATTAGAAAACAAGCAAACTATGCAATGAAAACAGAATCTGTCAGCAATAGAACAGTCTGTAATGATCTGAACATAAACCATACTTGTGCTACTCCAAAAATTATGAAATAAATTGGTGGACGTGATTAATTTGTTTATTAATCTTCTGCAAAAAGAATCAACTAAAAAGCACTCTTATGTAAAAAATGACAGCTAATCTCGTGAGCGCAAAGTTTCTGTTTTTTACAGCAAGATCATATTGACTTTCTCCCAAGTCTTCCCAAAGGTATTACTTGGCACTTTATTGAAAAAAAAGCTATGAAAAATGATTACTTCAGTAGCTTGATCATGTAAATACACAAAAATAGTAAGGGTAAATATTGGGTTGTCTCCCAACAAGCGATTTTCTTAATGCCTTTTAGCTAGGCATGATGATTTCAATGATGCTCACATAATAGACAAGAATTGAAACACAAAGAGAGCATCTTGAAGAATATGACTAGCACATTTAAATATAACCCACTTCCTATGCCTAGGGATTTTGTGAGCACACAACTTATAGGAACAAGAATCAACTAGCATATGAAGGCAAAACAAGTATAACTTCAAGACTTTAAGCACATAGAGAGGAAACTTGATATTATTGCAACTCCTACAAGCATGTATTACTCCCTCATAATAGTTTTCAATAGCATCATGGATAGCAACTTTGTTCTCATACTCAATTGGAACCTCTTCCGAAATAGTGGAATCATTACTAGCTATAGTTGACACTCTTCCAAATCCACTTTCATAAATATCACACTAAGTTTCAACACCCTCCAAAATAGTGGGATCACTAATTCCTAAAGTTGACACTCATCCAAACCCACTTTAAATGATAATATTATTCATAATCCAAAGGATATAAGTGAAGTTCATGGAGCATTCTACAATTAATATAGACTAACCAAGCTCAAAATGTATAAGTGAAGCGCACGAAGCATTCTATTAAACCATACTCAAAAGATTTAAGTGAAACACAAAGAGCAATTCTATAAGATCATTCTTAAAAGATATAAGTGAAGAAAATGAAGTATTATATAAATCAAATAAGGGATATATCATGCTAGCATGGTTCTTGAAGGAAAAAAAACACAAAGGACACAAATTATGTGAACAAAACAAAAACCGAGGTATACCGATAATTGTTGAAGAAGAAAGATGGGATGCCAACCGGGGCATTCCCAAGCTTAGATGCTTGAGTATCCTTTGAAATATTTACTTGGGGTGCCTTGGGAATCCCCAAGCTTGAACTTTTTACTCTCTTTATTCTTCTCACATCGGTAACTCCTCGTTCTTCGAACACTTCATCCACAAAAACATAACAAAAAATTTGTGAGATCCGTTAGTATAACAAAGCAAATCACTACTATAAGTACTGTTGAAAACCAATTCATATTTTATTTTTGCATTATAGCTACTGTAATATAACTTTTACATGGCCTAATCCACTGATAGGAATCGATAGTTTCATCAAAACAAGCAAGCAATGCATCAAAAACAGAATCTGTCTTAAACAGGACAGTCCGTAGTAATCTGGAAGTTTATCAAACTTCTGTAACTCATAAAATTATGAACTAAATTTGATAATTTGAACAATTTGTACAGAAGTAATGTGCAAAAAGTTTCAGACCCATTTGACTTTCCAGCAAAAAATGTGAATTCACGCACTACAGCCAAAGTTTCTGTTTTTATTCTACACAAAGTAAACAAGCAATCTAATCATCCTAAAACCAAAGCTTGGCACATTATTTTTATAATAAAATGAATATATACAAGGGGATAATTATTTATAGAGAAACTTCCATGAAAAATTCTACATTGTTTCCGTGAGCATGAACACAAGTGCTCAAGGTCGACCCTCACTTCTTCAATGCATAACTTTCCAATCACTTCTCTTTTTGAAAAACTCTTTAGGCATGAGAGGCAATTTTTTTGTATTTTCATTCTTTTAATTTTTTTGTATGTTTCACCCACAACTAAAAAGAAAAAAAAAATTAAAAACAAAATCTACTTAAGAAATCAAACAAGCACACACGAGAATATCAACCCCACGCTATTGCTCCCTCGCAACAACGCCGGAAAAGAGCTTGATAATCCCCAAGTGTAGGGAATCATCATAGCAATTTCCAAAGGTGGAAGTGATAAGTGTGGAGTGTCGAACCCACAAGGAGTTAAAGGTAAGATCAATATTCTCTCAAGCCCTATCTGCCACTGATACGACTCTATGTACACCGAACGTTTGCTTCCAACTAGAAACGAGAAATAAAACTACGTTGTGGGTATGAAGAGGATAACTTTGTATGATATCGGAGAGCTAAAACATAAAAGTAGGTGCTGTTATCATAAAGTTAGAATATATTGCTAAATATTATAAATAGCGAGTGTGGAATAATGGTGGATCGGTGTGCGTAATTGTCCTAGGCAATCGTTAGCAAGACCGGTAATCACTATTGCAGTTTCATATGAGGGAGAGGCATAGGCTAACATACTTTCTCTACTTGGATCATATGCACTTATAATTGGAACTCTAGCAAGCATCCGCAACTACTAAAGATCATTAAGGTAAAACCCAACCATAGCATTAAAGCATCAAGTCCTCTTTATTCCCATACGCAACAACCCCTCTTACTCGGCTTTGTGTTTCAGTCACTCACCAACCCACTATAAGCGAATCATGAACGTATTGCAACACCCTACAACGGGAGTCCCTCACGCTTGAGCGACACAGAGGGCACCATAGAACAGCACCAAAATAAAACATACAACTCATATCAATCTAGATCATCAATCAACCCAAAGACAAAAGATATCTACTCAAAACATCATAGGATGGCAACACAACATTGGATCATAATATGTGGCATAAAGCACCATGTTCAAGTAGGGATTACATCGGGGTGCGGGAGAGTGGACCGCGTAAAACAGGTGATGATGATGGTGTTGTTGATGAAGACGATCATCGTGGCGATGATTCCCCTCCCGATGGCACTCCAGCGCCACCGGAAGAGAGGAGGAGAGGTTCTCCCCCTTGTGCTTCCTCCTCCATGGCCTCCACCCTCTGGTCCTTGGCCTTCATGGTGATGATGGCCCCTCAGGATACTCCTCCATGGCCGCTGGTGATGATGGCCCCCTCAGGTGCCGAGAGGGCCTATATTGACTTCTCGTGGCTACAGAGGCTTGCGGCGGCAGAACTTCCGATCTAGGTTTCTTTCTGGAAGTTTGGGTATATATAGAAGAGTTTTGTGTTGATTTCACGTCAGGGGGGTCTCTGGGCTATCCACGAGGCAGGGGGCCCGCCCTAGGGGTGTGGGCTCGCCCCACCCTCGTGGGCAGCCCGGGACTCTTCTGGCCTGCTTCTAGTACTCCGTGGGCTTCTTCTGGTCCAAAAATGATCTCCGTCAAGTGGCACGTCAATGGACTCCGTTTAGTTTTCCTTTTCTGCGATACCCTAAAACAAGGAGAAAACAGAAACTGGCACTGGGCTCTAGGTTAATAGGGCAGTCCCAAAAGTCATATAAAACATCCTATAAATGCATATAAAACATCCTAGAAGGATAGTATAATAGCATGAATACTTCATGAATTATAGATACGTTGGAGACGTATCACCCATCTCTTCCTATTCTGCTCGCTTCTTCTCCCTTGTTCCACTGCTAGCAACGACACCCATGGCACATGTGAAGAGGCTCTCGGTCGCAGAGAAAGGGAAGGCCCGCCAGGAGGGGCCCGGCTCGCCGCCGCCCAAGAGGGGGCGCGGTCGCCCATGTAAGCACGCCGCGACCCCCGCCATGGCCCCTCGCAGCCATGGCGGTGCCTCCTCGCGTGGTGGGAGCCGCCTAGGTCGTGGCAGCTCCGTCGATGAAGTGAGGAGCCCCATGGATGCGCGGCCTCCCCGGCCACGCTTCCACTCGGCGGAGGTGCTGCGGGAGTTTGTTGTGTGGTCGGAGAACCCGGTCGACACCTGGCTTCAGCTCCCGCGCTTCTTCGCCGGTGAACTACCGGCCACGGGTCCAGGTGGTCTCCGGCTGCAGGCGGACGGCTGCTGCAGCAAGGCTTCGTGGGTCGCGGTGGAGGTCTCCATTGTGGGCAATGCAGCCCTGGCCCGTGGCTGGCAGACGTCCGCCTGCGTGTGCGGCCTGGGCAGGCAGTGTACCCTCCACTTCAAGTACGACGTCGACACGACCCTCTACGTGAGGGTATTCGGGGAAGATGGTCGCCGCGTTAGATGTTGTCCTGAGGACAACGATGGCGGCGAGGTGCTCGGCCTTGGCGATGGTCGTGATGAGGGTGAAGGTGGACTTGTTCTCGGTGCCGGCCACGGCTCGTCCAGCTACGGCGGCTCTTCCTCCAGCTCCAGCTCTAGCAGCGGCGGCTATGACCAGCCACCACGCCACCGTGGTCGCTACGAGGGCAGTAGCGGGTCGTCTCGTCATCGCGCCCCAGTGAAACATGAGGAGGGGTCTGACTGAGTCCAGGGGCATCAAGGGCCTACCCTCGCCAACCGCTGTGGGGGAACGCGTCGCTTTTGTTTTGTTCTTCCTGCATTTGAAAAAGAAACAAGTATGGGGCCCTGCGAGGGCATGCACGAACCATGATTTCCAAGTCGCTATGTTATGCTTATTGTTTCTGTGTTGTATTGCAACATCAGTGTTTTATGTCGGTGTGTAGAGATAACTTAGCTTGACGTGTCTGAAGTAGTTTCCGCCTCATGAGGTGTGCATCTCCCAACACCTGATGAGATCTCCTCGCCGCAGGCTTGAGAGGCATCGAGGAACTGCAAAAAATTTGTTAAGAAACTCTTATTCTTTCAAGCCCAGGTCGTAGGCGTGGCCGGCCATGACCCAGCGCTTCGCATCGCGGTACCCGAGGGGCACAGATTTAAGGGAGGTGCACCAGCCTACGAGCTCGAGCGAGGGTGCCTCGCGAAGACCAGGGAAAACGGGGAAAACACTCACGAGTGCACCTGTCCAGCCCCCTCGCGAGTCATGCGAGGGAGAGTATGGGTCAAACAAAGAACCAAGGGAAGAACAGAGGAAAAAGGCGATCGAACCAAGCCAACAAGAAACACCAGAATGCAAATTTCCATTAAAGAGGGGCAAGCCAACTACGGAAAGCAAATAAAAAGCTGCGTCTGGCACCTAGTCTAGTCTTCTCACCAGCGCGGAGCTAAGTGCTGCCACTAGGACGTGGGAGGGAGCCCCCGAGGCCCGAGGGCGGCACTCCTGAGACTCCGGGGCGTGTACAGCCCCACTCATTATTACGTGAGAGTGTCACGAGTGGAGACCTTCACAGGCACTAGGCCTTGCTTCACAGGCGGTGGGCCTTGCTTCATGGGTAGAACTTCTGGAGGTGCTGATTGTTCAGGCGTTCTGGATGGGGGTCCCGTCCTGCGTCTCCAGGCGCGCGGCGCCAGGCCTAGAGACGTGGGCAACCCAAAACGGGCCCTCCCACATGGGTGAGAGCTTATGCAGCCCTTCCCTGGAGAACACCCGCCTCAAGACGAGATCACCCACCTCGAGCGTCCTGGAGCGGACGCTGCGACAGTGGTACCGTCGCATCTCCTGCTGGTACCTTGCCGCTCGGAGCGAGGCTTCCCGGTGGCGTTCCTCCCCCAGCACGAGGTCCATCCCCTGCATGGCGTCCTGCCGCGTTTCATCGAACGCCAGGACCCGTGCGGAGCGATGCTTGACCTCGTGAGGGAGAACCGCTTCTGCTCTGTAGACGAGGAAGAACAGGGTCTCACCTGTGGGCTTGGTGGCGGTGGTGCGGATGGACCACATCACAGACTGGAGCTCGTCGTGCCAGCCCCTGCCGCAGGCCTCGAGCTTCTTCTTGAAAGTCCTGGTCTTGAGGCCCCTTAAGACCTCTGCGTTGGCGCGCTCGGCCTGGCCATTGCTCCTGGGGTGTGCTACCGAAGCGTAGCAAATCTGTGTTCCAAGGTTAGCGCAATATGTCTTGAAGAGGTTGCTAGTGAACTGTGAGCCATTGTCGGTGATGATGAGGTTGGGGACCCCGAACCGGCTTATGAGACCCTTGATGACCTTGACCGCGGATCCCACCGGGATGGTGCGGACGGCTTCCACCTCCGCACACTTGGTGAACTTGTCGAAGGCGACGTAGAGGTAGCGGTAGCCCCCGGGCGCTCGAGGGAAAGGAACCAGGATATCCAGCCCCCAGACTGCGAATGCCCAGGAGAGTGGGATAGTCTGGAGGCCTTGAGCCGGCTGGTGGATCTGCTTGGCATGGAATTGGCACGCTTCGCAGGATCTCACTAGCTCGGCTGCGTCATTGAGTGCCGTGGGCCAGTAGAAACCGCTACGAAACGCCTTCCCCACCAAGGTGCACGACGACGAGTGATGCCTGCAGTCCCCGGCGTGTATGTCTGCTAGCAACTCGTTCCCCTGCTTCCTGGAGATGCACCGCAAAGAAACATCATTTGGTCGCTTCCTGTAAAGCTCACCGTCCTAAATGCAATACGCCGTAGCCTGCCGGGCTACGTGCTCTGCGTCCTCTTCCTTCTCCGGCAACACTCCTTGCAACAGGTACGCCTTGAACTCCTCGGTCCAGCACCCCTCCTAAGGCTCGAGCGCTAGGAGCAAGAGAGCTCCCGAGGTCGGGCCACAGGCGGGGGCTCCCGAGGTCGGTGGCTGGGAGAAGGAAGAGTTCCTCATGAGGTGGCGCTGGTCCCGCGGGCGGAGGTGCTGCCGAAGGCTTGAAGATCCATTCCTCGAAGACGCCGGGCCCCTGGGGCAGGCGCCTGGATGCCCTTTTGGTGATGTCGTCGGCTTCCTTGTTGGTGCCACGAGGCACGTGCTGTAGCTCCAGGCCCAAGAACTCCTTCTCCATTTTGCATACCTCTGCGAGGTATGCCTCCATATGTTCGTCCTTCGGCTCGTACACCTTGTTGGATAAGTTGACGAGCATCTGCGAGTCACCCCTGATGGTGAGGCGTTTCACTCCTAGGGCCACCGCAGCCTTCAGGCCGGCGATAAGGCCCTCATATTCCGTGATGTTGTTGGATACTTTCTCGCCTTGCTGGAAGCAGAGCTGCACGGCGTAGTAAAGCTTGTCCTGAGTGGGCGAGAAGAGCACAGCTCCAGCCCCCGTGCCCTGGCGTGCGAACGTGCCATCGAAGTACATGACCCAGCCATCTGGCGCTTCACTTCCTAGCAAGAGGGATCGATCCTCGCTTGCTTCAAGCCCCGGGGCGTCAGTCCATTCTGCCATGAAGTCTGGCGTGCGCAGCTCCCTTGATGACCCTGATTGTGTTGAACTCCTGCCGGAATGCCTGCAGCTCGATGTTCCATTCGGCGACTGTTCCAGCAGCGTTGGGGCTCCTGAGTACCTTTCCAGCGGGTAGGTCGAGACGACTTTGATTGGGTGACCTTGGAAGTAGTGACGTAGCTTGCGCGAGGCTACCAAGAGCGCTAGCAGGAGCTTCTGAGGCATGGGGTACCATGCCCTTGCATCCCGAGCACCGTGTTGACAAAGTACATTGGGTGCTCGACCAGGGCGGGGGCGTCGACGGGGCTCGCATCTGCCGGAGGTTGGGACGCCTCCTGAGGTGATGGGACTCCAAGAGCCTGGTCGCTTACTGGGGCCTCTGCAGTCCCGGGGACGCCGTCTTGCTGGGCTTGGTCATTCGCCGGTGTTGCTGCGGCCTTCACGGTGCCCTCTAGGTCCCGTATAGCCTCGGCTGGGGGTGCGACACGGCGCGACGGACCCTTGGTGTCGGTGTCAAAACCGGCGGATCTCGGGTAGGGGGTCCCGAACTGTGCATCTAGGCGGATGGTAACAGGAGACAAGGGACACGATGTTTTTACCCAGGTTCGGGCCCTCTTGATGGAGGTAAAACCCTACTCCTGCTTGATTAATATTGATTATATGGGTAGTACAAGAGTAGATCTACAACCAGATCAGAGAGGCTAAACCCTAGAAGCTAGCGTAGGGTATGATTGTTGTTCGTCCTACGGACTAAAACCCTCCGGTTTATATAGACACCGGAGAGGGCTAGGGTTACATGGAGTCAGTTACAATGGGAGGAAATCTACATATCCGTATCGCCAAGCTTGCCTTCCACGCCAAGGAAAGTCCCATCCGGAGACAGGACGAAGTCTTCAATCTTGTATCTTCATAGTCCAGGAGTCCGGCCGAAGGTTATAGTCCGGCTATCCGGACACCCCCTAATCCAGGACTCCCTCAGTAGCCCCCGAACCAGGCTTCAATGACGATGAGTCCGGCGCGCAGATTGTCTTCGACATTGCAAGGCGGGTTCTTCTCCAAATTCCGTGTACCTGTTGAATAGTGTCCGGCTTCTCATGAATATTGCGTTCCTTGGCTTCCACGCCCAATAATGGCCATCTTCCACGTGTCAGACGAATGCAAAAAGCCAGGGAGTTTTTACATTTACCCCCTAGCTGTGTAAATGAGCTGCCTTTTAAAGAGACGAGGATCTAGATCCAAATCACACCATCTCCCCTTCGCGAGCATTCATCGGAGCGCATCCGAGAGAGATCCATTCCATCATGGCCAGTCGACGCAACTCCTCCTCTTGCCCTCCCAGCCCTCAGCCTGGAGATTGGGAGAGATGCTCCGTCTCGCAAAGCGAGCTAGTGACGCTCCAAGCCAAGGAGTTTCTACCCCCAGCTTACATGGTCCCGGTTCGAGCCGGGCTTGCCACCTATAATGGTGGAGAGCAAGCGGAGAGCGTCCCCAATCCCTCCAAAGGAGAGCGGGTCTGCCTTGTCCCTTATTTGATAACAGGGCTCGGATTTCCAATTCATCCTTTTCTCTGGGGGCTCCTGGAGTTCTACGGCCTCCAGCTACACAACCTTACGCCTGCCTCCATATTGCATATTGCGGGCTTCGTAGCCCTTTGCGAGTTGTTCTTGGGCATCGAGGCTCATTTCGCCCTGTGGAAGAAGCTGTTCTGCCTTGTGCCCCATTCTCAGAAGGGGTCAATATATCAAGTGGGCGGAGCCGAAGTATGGCGCATCGCCGGGACCGGATATCTATCCGGAACCCCAAAGAAGGCGTCCGAAGACTGGCCTTCAGAATGGTTTTACATAGAAGATGTCCCCCTGCCGGATCCTGTTCGGATCGGCCTCCCCGAGTTTGATAATGCTCCCTTGAAGAAGCGCTGAGTGGCGCCCACGGAGCCCTCGGAAGGAAATTGACAAGGACGTTCTTTGTCCGATGAGCCGGATAAGGCTGTTAGCTCATTCGGACTGACCATGATCGAGGTCATGGCCACATGCATTATGCGGGGGTGCAGCCGCTTTCAAGATAGAGGCCACCCCATGTGGGATTTCAATGGGGAGGATGATGCCACCCGCTGCGGCCGTAAGGGGCCGGAATCGGTTGCCGCTCTGACGAAGATCTTGTCTGCATTGTACAAGGGAGAAGAGGAGGAGTTCCTCCACATCAATTCTCAGGGCGGATTTTCTATGTACAATCCTCCAAGCTGGGTAAGCGGACACTTCTTTTTGCTCATCCGTTCCATATTCCCATAGTCAAGTACCTTATCTTGTGATTTCGACGTAGGAATTGCGTCGGGCCATAAAGGATATAAACAGCCCTCCTCCACAAACCGAGGATCCGAAACGGTCCCTCGATCCGGCCTCCCAAGAGGATCCGGACATATTCGTGGAGCTGATCGATGGGGTATTTCACCAACTGAGCATCGACAATGCCTTGGTGGCTATTACAACCGATTATCCTGGACTGCTCCCCGCCTCACAAGTAATCGAGACCGAAGTCCTAATACTTCGAAGATGATCCATCCGTGCTTATTTTTAATCACCGTATACCAATGGTGTTTCGCAGGGGAGGATCTCGAGGCGGAATGCCGAGCCTGCGCCGACTAGCCAATAAGGGACCGCGAGGGCGGGTCGGCTAAAGAGACACACAGTCCGGGTCAAGGCACCGGCGCAGCAGTAAGGCGTGCTGCCTTATTCCAAGGTATTATTCTTACGGTGCATACTAACGACCGTGCTCTCCTTTTTTTTAGGAAAAAGAGGGCTCGCCGGACTATATCCGGAGAGATTGCCAATCGCGCCTCCACCATCCAGGCTCCAAAGCCGTGTCGAAGCAGAGGCGAACATGAGGCGTCGTCGGGCGCTCGCCTTGACAGAGGATGCGGACAGACTATCCGCCACCAATTCCGAGGTGGAGAGGGCCATGAATCACAGGCGCCGCCGGACAGTTCTTCGCAACGCTTGTTTCTCCCAAGAGGCCTTCGACGCCTTCAATTCGGGAGATGCGTACCTCCGTGCCGCTCAAAATGGTCTAGCCAGAGCCACGGAGCAGTATGTGAAAGACATACGGGTAAGAAAATTTGGTGGTTATATATGTCAGTAGCCCCCGAGGCTTGAAACAGTTAGAATAACTGATTTAAGGATCATTTGTTATGCAGGATCTTACAGAAAAGAATACCCAACTGTCCCAGGAGCTGGAAGAGTGCAAAGCCCAACTTGAGGCCGCACTAGCCGCGACAGGGGAGGCCAAGGAGATCCCCTCTGGTAATATATGCTTCGAAAGATAAGTATGTTGTGAAGTGCGGCGTGTGTGCAAATCTGACAATAATAGTGCAGATGGCGCTGGAGTAGATCCGGACAAGCAACAACTCTTGCGCCGGTTAAAGGCCGGCGATAGCATGCTTACGAAGGTGAGGCAGGAGAAGAATAACCTCCAAGATGCCAACACCTAGCTGGGCGAGGAACTAAAGGATGTTTGTGCCCAGCTGTCGGACTCCGTGAAGGAGAATCGGCGGGTTCGGCGCGGCATGTTTAGTAAGTGCTTGAACGAACTTTGAAAAAGAGTTCGGCGAGGAAGTCGACTAACAGAGTTATGTCTGTAGGTATGCTCACAGATCGTCCGGCCGAGGAAATGCCCGGTTCTACGGGTGACCTTTTTCCCGAGCTCTTACAACTGCACGAACGAGTTCGGCAGGTGATGAAAGGCGTCGCCCAGGCCTTGTGGCCATCTCTCTCCATGCCCGAAGGCCTTGGAGAGCTTGCAGAGAGGCTTAAGGTAGCGCGGCGGCGCTTCCGATTATGGAAGATATCAGCCTGCCGTCAAGGCGCCAGGGAGGCCTGGGCCATGGTGAAGATGCGGTACACGAAGGCTGACCCAAACCACATGGCCGAGGTCGGACCTGTGGGGGCCAATGGGAAGGAGATCCCTGTGAGATTAGTGTACGGCCAAGTAGAGTTGGTCATAAATATTCCCAACAGGACTGTAAACTAGACAGCCTGTTGGATGGTATTGAAGAGGAATATGCTCGATCAAATTGACTATGTAATTTAAGATGACATGTAAAATGCCTTCTAGCCGGATTGTAGATCGTTTGTCATGGCGGACCTTTTAAGCCGACCTCGGGACCCGATAGTCCGGAGTGTGTCCGAATACCCTCTCGGTTATGTAAGAACCGGGGCATGCATGGAGACCAGGCGTAGGGGTCATTAGTGCTTGAACAGACAAGTGCCCAACTAGTTATGTTATATTACATGGTTAGTAAGAAACATCTTCCAGGGAGAATAGTTCTGTTAGGGGTTCCTTTCCCTGGGAGGCATTTCCTAAAGTGCATGTCCGGACTGCGAAAAAAGCAGAAAAGCATCTGGGGGCAGATAAATAAACAAGTGAGAAATCATCTTTAGTTTCACCGACCGAATATTCCCTTAAGAACGCTAGCTTTCGGCTTCACCCAGTCTAAGGTACACATCCGGCTGACCCGGCAGTAACAATCGCAGAGGTGCTCCCTTTACCGCCTAGCCGAACAATCGGGAACGTAGGGGTAAGCACAGGAGCCAGGCAACCCAGCTTGGCCAAAACTTAAGTCATATCGATGCATATAATGGTGAATAAAAGGTACATGCGGAAGTGTGACACATGTGTTGGGCATGAAGCCCGTATAAATAAGCTTCATTAAAGAAGCCCCAATATAATGGTAGCGGATAAGCGCGTCGATTTAATAATGCAAACAAAGGCTGAATGAGCCCTTGAGGCTGTAAGGGAAAGGGAAGGAGAAGGAGAGAAATATAAGACATCTAATGTGTAAAAAATAGACAGAGGAAGGAGACGAACACAGAGTCCGGCGCTAGGCGTAGAATCTTCGGAGACGGGCTGCGTTCCATGGGTTCGGCTCGAGTCGGTTATCCGATGCATCTCGCAGACGGTACGCTCCACCAGTCAGGACTTGGTAAATAATAAAGGGACCTTCCCATTTGGGCTTCAGTTTGTCCTTTTTCTTGTCCGGCAGGCGTAGAACTAACTCGCCAACAATGTAAGATTAGGCCCGTACTTCTCTGCTTTGATATCTTCGAGCCTCTTTGTTGATAGAATGCGGAGCGGGCTTTTGCCACGCCACGCTCCTCCTCCAAGGCGTCAAACTGTCCTGCCGATCAAGTTCGGCTTCTCTTTCTTCGTACATGCGCACGCCGAGGTCAGTCATGAATTATGTCGCAGGGCAGAACCGCCTCTGCGCCGTATACCATAAAGAATGGTGTGTATCCGGTGGTGCGATTCGGCGTGGTCCGCAGCCCCCAGAGTATGGAGTCGAGCTCCTCTACCCAGTGCGTGTTGGATTCCTTGAGGGAACGCACTAATCTGGGTTTGATGCCGCTCATGATTAGACCATTTGCTCGCTCGACCTGACCGTTAGTTTGTGGGTGATAGACTGAAGCATAGTCGAGCTTGATGCCCATGTTTTTACACCAGAGTTTGACCTCGTTGGCCGTAAAGTTCATGCCGTTATCATTGATGATGCTGTGGACGACGCCGTAACAGTGTACGACCCCTGATATGAAGTCTATCACCGGTCCGGATTCAGCCGTCTTAACAGGCTTGGCCTATATCCATTTGGTGAATTTATCCACCATGACCAGTAGGTATTTTTGCATGTGGGTTCCTCCTTTAAGGGGTCCAACCATGTCAAGCCCCCAGAACGCGAAGGGCCATGTGATGGGTATAGTTTAGAGGGCGGTGGGTGGCATATGGCTTTGGTTAGCAAAGAGCTGGCAACCGACGAATCGTTGGACTAAGTCCTGAGCATCCGCCCGGGCCGTCGGCCAATAAAATCCTGTACAGAAGGCCTTGCTTACAAGGGCCCGGGCTGCGGCGTGGTGCCCACGGAGTCTGGCTTGAATTTCAGCCAAAAGATTCCGCCCTTCCTCTTCGGAGATACACCTTTGAAGGACTCCGATGGTGCTTTTCTTATAAAGCTCTCCCTCATGGACTTTATAGGCTTTAGAGCGCCGCACTATGCAGCGTGCCTCGTTTTGGTCCTCGAGAAGTTCCTGCCTGGTTAGGTAGGCTAGGAATGGTTACATCCGCAGGCGATGACTGCCATTATTACGTGGGCTGAAGATGTTACCGTGAGGCGAGCCTCCGTTGTGTCGAATGTTCGGTGTCGAGGCGGTGCGGTTGGGTCCGGGCTGTTATTTCGGACTGCCCTTCCCATATCTGGATGGCATGAACAACCTCTCCAAGAATATATTGGGGGAATGACGCCGGCGCTTTGCGCCAATGCGTGCTAAGACATCTGCTGTCTGATTGTTTTCCCGAGCTATATGGTGAAATTCGAGCCCTTGAACCGGCTGACATTTTTAGGACGGCGTTGCAATAAGCTGCCATTTTCGGATCCTTGGCATCAAAGTCTCCATTTATTTGGGAGATCGCGAGGTTCGAATCGCGCACCTCTAGGCGTTGAATGCCCATGGAGACGCCATCCGGAGACCATGTAGAAGGGCCTCAGATTCGCTGCGTTGTTGGAGTTCGTATACATTATCTGGAGTACGTATTGATGAACTGTATCTCCTATTGGGGACGTCGAACGACGCCAGCCCCAGACCAGCCAACATTTTGGAGCCGTTGAAGTGCATGATCCGGTTGGAATATGTGCCGTACTCTTTAGGGAGTTCGGCTTGATCCATTCGGCATTTAAGTCGGCAAAACTTGCGACTTAATAGCTCGCCGTGGCTTATAGGTTATGTCGAACGGGAGGAGCTCAATGGCCCATTTGGCAATCCGGCCCGTCGCGTCGCGGTTATTTATAATATCGTTAAGAGGTACTTCAGAGGCTACTGTTATTGAACACTCTTGAAAGCAGTGTCGCAGCTTCTGAGATGCCATAAATACCGCGTACGCTATCTTTTGATAATGCGGGTACCGCGACTTGCATGGAGTGAGGACAGTGGACACGTAGTAAACTGGCTTTTGAAGGGGGAATTTGTGTCCGTCCGTTTCTCGTTCGATGACGAGCACTGCGCTTACAACTTGATGAGTTGCCGCGATGTACAATAGCATTGGTTCGCCATGTTAGGCGCGGCCAGGACCGGGTTTGTTGCCAATATGGCTTTTATTTCTTCGAGTCCGGCCGTGGCGGCATCCGTCCACTCGAAGTGTTCGGTGCGCCGGAGGAGGCGATAAAGAGGTAATGCCTTTTCTCCCAAGCGGGAGATAAAGCGGCTTAGAGCCGCCACGCATCCGGTCAATTTTTGTATTTGCTTGAGGTCCTTTGGGATATCCAATTGTGACAGAGCTCGGATCTTGGCTGGGTTTGCTTCTATTCCTCTACCGGATACTATGAAGCCCAAGAGCTTTCCGGCTGGTACGCCGAAAACGCATTTTTCTGGGTTAAGCTTGATGTCATATGTTCGGAGGTTGTCGAATGTGAGCCTCAATTCATCTACTAGGGTTTCGGCATGCTTGGTTTTGACGACCACGTCATCTATGTATGCCTCCATTGTTTTGCCAATCTGCTTTGCCAGACATGTCTGAATCATGCGCTAATATGTTGCGCCGGCGTTTTTGAGCCCGAAGGGCATTGTGTTGAAGCGGAATGGGCCGTATGGGGTGATGAATGCCGTTGCGGCTTGGTCTGGCTCTGCCATCTTAATTTGATGGTAGCCGGAGTATGCGTCGAGGAAACACAATGAATCGTGTCCTGCGGTAGCGTCGATAATTTGATTGATGCGGGGGAGGGGGAAGGGATCCTTTGGGAAAGCCTTGTTGAGGTCCTTGAAATCGATGCATAGGCGCCAGGATTTGTCCTTCTTTGGTACCATCACCAGGTTTTATAGCCAGTCCGGATGTTTTATATCTCGATGAATCGGCCTCCGATGGTTTGGCTAGCTCCTCTCCCATGGCTTGTCTCTTAGGTTGAGAGAAACACCGAAGGGCCTCCTTGATCGGCTTGAATCCTTTTAGGATGTTTAGGCTGTGCTTTCGCCACCGGCGTGGGATTCTGGCATGTCTGAAGGGTGCCAGGCAAAAATGTCCCAATTTTCGCGTAGGAATTCTCGCAGTGCGGCGTCTACACCAGGGTTTAATTGCGCCCCGATGGAGGCCGTTTTTGTAGGGACCGTTGGATGGACTTGGAATTTGACTATTTCGTCCGCCGGTTTAAAGGAGGTGGACTTGGATCTTTTATCGAGTATCACGTTGTCCCTGTTCACCGTGGAGCGCAGCGCAATCAGTTCTTCGGCCGCTAGGGCTTCGGATAGTGCCTCAAGGGCCAGTGCGGCTGTCTTATTTTTGGCGTGGAGTGTTATGTCCGGGTCACTAGCAAGAGTGATGATACCGTTGGGCCCGGGAAATTTTGAGCTTCATGTACCTGTAATGGGGTATAGCTTGAAAAATTGTGAATGCCTCTCGCCCTAATAGAGCGTGATATCCGCTGCTGAACGGGGCCACTTGGAACGTGACCTCCTCGGACCTGTAATTGTCCGGCGTGCCAAACAACACATCTAGAGTGATTTTTCCTGTACAGCACGCTTCCCGACTGGGGATTATTCCTCTAAAGGTTGTGCTGCTTCGCTCAATGCGGCTCCAGTCTATTTCCATTTTTCGAAGGGTTTCCTCGTAAATGAGGTTCAGTCCGCTGCCACCGTCCATGAGTACCTTGGTAAGGCGAAAGCCATCCACTATTGGACTGAGGACCAATGCGGCTGGTGCTTGGGATGTTCGGAATTTAGGTTCATCACTGGCATTAAAGGTAATAGCCATGTCACTCCATGGGTTTATTGTTGCTACTTGGTAGACTTCGGTAAGGCTGCGGAGTGTTTATTTCCGCATATTATTTGATGCGAAAGTCTCGAACACTGTTAATACCGTACTGGTATCCCTGGGGTGGTGCTCTGTGGATTCTAGAGTTAGAAGCTCTTCGCCACTTCCGGCCACCTGCCGGAGTATCCAACATGCTCTAAGGCTATGAGTTGGTGTAGCGCCCTCTGTACTATGAATTTTGCAGGGTCCATTGAGCCATCCCTCCAGTACGGTTCCATGCCCTATAGAGGGTTTTTGTGTTTTGGTGTTTAACCCAGGTGCCTGGCGATAATGCACCCTTTTATTTCGTACTAGGGTTGTATTCAGGGCCGAATTGTCCCAAAATTTTATTTCGGTTTTCCAGGCGCTTTCCATCGCACAGTACTTTCGTACTATGGACGCCAAGTCGTGGCGTGTAATTTCACGGCGACTTCTGGCGTTGAGGATTCCGTTGTCCGTGCAATTATTGTAGAAGAATGAAACCGCATCCTCCTCGCGGCAGTCCTTTATCCTATTCATGACCAGGAGGAATCTAGCCCAGTAATGGTGTACTGTTTCTGCGGGCTCTTGCCGAATTTGGGATAGATCGCTTATGTTTGGGTGGGCGGGTGGAATTAAATCTGGAATCTTCCCCAATCTGAGACTCAGGGGCCAAGGGGTTTCCGAACTCGGAAGCTTGGGTTCTTGGATGTTGTCCAATGAATCTAGCCCGCTGCCTGACTTTAGGTTCAGGGCTTGAGTGACGTCCTCCCCTCCGCGGGTATCCGGCTTGGAGGGATCGGGAATCCGGACATAACTAGTCCTTAAGATAGATGAAGGCTTGCCGCATTGTTCCTCCACCACTGCAACGTGATGGGTGACCTGGGGAGAGTTAATCTCTCTTGGATCGGGTTTAGGCCCAATCTGATCGTAGTCTGTAGCGACTCCCAGGGCGGCGATGCGATCCAAGAGCTCGTTTAAGGAAGAGAGCTCCATCGGATCCAACTGCTCGGTGAGTTCCGAGTTGACGTGAAGATTGCTTTCGATGACCCGAGAAGTCACCGTCGGCGCGGCGGCCGAACAGACGGTCATAAGAAAACCGCCTAACCAGAGAGTTTGGCCGATAGCCAAAGCTCCTTTAGCAACAGTGCCGTCTTTAAAGACGGGATGAGGCATCCTTCCTGATGGCGACGGCACAGAGGAACTCTCAATGAAAGCACCAATGTCGGTGTCAAAACTGGCGGATCTCGGGTAGGGGGTCCCGAACTGTGCGTCTAGGCGGATGGTAACAGGAGACAAGGGACATGATGTTTTTACCCAGGTTCGGGCCCTCTCGATGGAGGTAAAACCCTACTCCTTCTTGATTAATATTGATGATATGGGTAGTACAAGAGTAGATCTACCACGAGATCAGAGAGGCTAAACCCTCGAAGCTAGCCTAGGGTATGATTGTTGTTAGATCCCTGGGACTAAAACCCTCCGGTTTATATAGACACGGAGAGGGCTATGGTTACACAGAGTCGGTTACAATGGGAGGAGATCTACATATCCGTATCGCCAAGCTTGCCTTCCACACCAAGGAAAGTCCCATCCGGACACAGGTCGAAGTCTTCAATCTTGTATCTTCATAGTCCAGGAGTCCGGCCGAAGGTTATAGTCCGGCTATCCGGACACCCCCTAATCCAGGACTCCCTCACTTGGCCGGGCGCTCTTCCCGAACCGCCACTAGTGCTGCGCTAGCGGAGTAGGGGGTGGCGGCAAGGTAAAGCACAAGGGGCTCGAGAGGGCGAGGCGCCACCATCACCGGCGGGCTGGTCAGGTATCTCTTGAGGTCTTGAAACGCCTGGTCGGCCTCCTGGGTCCAATCGAACGGGCCCTTCTTCTTCATCAGTTGGAAGAATGGCAAGGCCCGCTCTCCCAGCTTGGAGATGAAGCACCCCAGCGAGGTTACACATCCCGCAAGCTTCTGCATCTCCTTGAGAGTTTGCGGTGGGCTCATGTCTTCTATCGCCTTGACCTTCTCCGGGTTGGCCTCGATCCCCCTGTGGGACACGAGGAAGCCCAAGACTTCTTGCGGAGGGGACACCGAACACGCACTTCTCTGGGTTGAGCTGCAGGTCCACCTGGCGTAGGCTCGCGAAGGTCTCCTCCATGTCCTGAATCAAAGTTCTCGCCCCCCGAGATTTTTCCACAATGTCGTCGACGTAGGCTTCAGTGTTCCTCCCGAGCTGCTGACCCAAGGCAATGTGCATCAGCCGTTGGAAGGTCGCGCCTGCATTGCACAGCCCGAACCGCATGCAAGTGTAGCAGTACACCCAACACGGCATCAGGAAGGCCGTCTTCTCCACATCTTCTACTGCCATCTTGATCTGGTGATAGCCTGAGAATGCGTCCAGGAAGCACAGCAGGTCGCACTCGACGGTGGAGTCAACAATCTGGTCGATGGGCGGAAGCGGGAACGGGTCTTGGGGGCAAGCCTTGTTAAGGTTGGTGAAGTCGACACACATGCGCTCCTTCCTGCCTTTCTTCGGTACGACGACGGGGTTTGCTAGCCACTCAGGGTACCGAACCTCGTGAATGACACCTCCTGCCTCCAGCTTGCGGGTTTCTTGGACGATGAAGGACTACTTCTCCGTGGACTGTCGCCGCGCCCTCTGTTTCATAGGGCGAACGCTGGGGCACACCCTCAAGTGATGCTCGATCACCCCTCTTGGGACCCCTACTAGCTGCTTGGGTTCCGAGGCGAATACATCCTTGTTCGCACGCAGGAACCTCACCAACACCTCCTCTTGATCCCGCTCGAGGTTGGCGCCTATGATGAAGGTGGCCCCTGAGGACCCATCTTCCTCGACTGGTACCTTCTTGGTCTCGGCCCGATCTTGAGTGAACAACTACTTCTTCTTTGCTGGCGCGGCCTCCTTAGCTCCAGGGGTGGCCTCGTCGGCCGGTCGCGCTGCCGCGGCGGTTTTGAGGGCAAGCTTGAGCGCCGCCAGAGCCTCCTTGGTGTCTCCAACTACGGTGAGGACGTCCTTGCTCCCGGGCATCTTCATGAGGTTGTAGGCCGGATGGGTCGCCGCCATAAACCGAGCCAGTGACGGGTACCCGAGGATGGCATATTACGGGAGGCCAATGTGGGCGATGTCGAAGTCGATCAGCTCGGTGAGGTAGTTGTCGTGAGTGCCGAAGGTCACGGGAAGGCGGATCTGCCCCAGGGGGCTGGCGGAGCAGCCTCCGACCACGGAGAAGGGCCTGCTGGGGCAGAGCCATTCGAGTGGTACGTGAATAAGGCTAAAGGCCTCCACAAAGAGCACGTTGAGGCCGGCGCCGCCGTCGATGAGGGTATCGGTGACAGCTACGTTGCAGATGGTGGGCATGCAAAGCATTGGGAGCACGCCCGAGCCAACAGTGGTGACAAGGTGATCCCCCGAGTCGAAGGTGAGGTCGGCCTTGGGCGCCGCCCAGACCCGGGGGAGCTCCTTGCTGCACGGAAGCAGCACCGATCTGGCGAAAGAACTGCTTGGTGTGACGGTCCAAGGGTGGTACTTGTGAGCCGCCGAGGAGGGCCGCAATAGCGAGGGGCGCCGGTGCCGCGAAGCGCGCGACGAAGAGGCCGCACAGCTCCTCCCAGGAGGCCACAGATGATCCCGGCAGGTGGAGAAGCCCCGCGCGTGGCACGCCAGCGAGGGCCATGGGGAACCAATTGGCCATGACCTTGTCATCACCGCGGCTTCCAGAACAACCTCCTCGTACACCAGCAGGAAGGCCGCCGGATCCTCCACGTCGTCATAGCGAGGCGGCATCTCTGGGTTGAACTTGTGCAGCCACTTCACCCGTGTAAGGCGGGGGCGAGGGCCTGGAGCCCCATGGCGCTGCCGCGTGCACCCGTCGATCCAATCAGAGGAGCGGCGCCGTCCATGAGAGCTACTCGGAGAGGCGAGGCCGTCGGGGGAGCGAGTCTTCAGCGCACCCCTACCTGGCGCGCCTAATGTCGGATTACGGGTTCCGACAAAACCCTTAAGGTTCGAATTCTGGGGTGCGCACGAAGATCTCTCTCTCTCTCTCGCTAGCTTGCTCGCTCAACGATCCACAGCTTGACTCAATGAACTCAAAGAACATGGGACGCGAGGGTTTATACTGGTTCGGGCCATCGTTGTGGTGTAATACCCTAATCCAGTGTGGTGTGGTGGATTGCCTTATAGGCTGGGGATGAACAAGTACAAGGGAAGAGCAACCTCAGGAGGAGAGGTGCTCTTGGGCTCGGTGAGCCGAAGAGTGCTCGGGTGGCCAGAATGATCCTCCCCCTTCTGGTGGTGGCTAGTCCTATTTATAGAGGCCCTGGTCCTCTTCCCAAATATTCGGCGGGAAGGGATCCCACAACGGCCAAGTTTGAAGGGGGACAGCTAGTACGAGCTATCCTGACAAAAGTGTCTTCGCCTGCCAAAGGCTCTGGTGGTGATGCCGCCCTGGGCTCCATGGTGACCTCCGTCCTGCCGTCCTGCCGTCCTGCTGGTCTTGGTCTTGTTGCACGGATATGGAAACCTTTGCCTGATGCCTCGGGACTCCTCGCCTGCGCCTGCCTCTTTAGCACCAAAGAGGGAACTAGTACTCTGCGCCTGCTGGTGCCCGCCTGGTGCCCGCCTGGCCTTGGTCGTCATGGCTTGCATCACATGTCAGGGTGTGCGTTCGGTTTTTTCGGTTTGATTCGGTTCAGTTTATATGGTTTTTGGTTTATATGGTTTTTATACTTCGGTTTATACGGTTTTATACATAGATACGGTTCGGTTTCGGTAATAACCATTTACTTTCGGTTTGGTTTCGGTAATAACCAAATTAACCAAAGTTGACGCGAACTTTTGAGCAACACAATGTTTTTGCACATGAAGAAACAAATTTAGTATACAACGGCCTGACACAGACATGAGATTTATTCAATATATGAAACATACATGACAATACATGGCCTCGATGTCATGTACCGAGAGCCTCAAAGTCAAAGGCCAAAGCCTACTCCACGGTGAAACTGCTCTTTTATTTTCTTTTTTATTTATTATAACCAACATAATCTAGCACACGTTTGTCCATGTGTAGTGTACTGGGTAGGCCTTGAAAGTTTTATCTTTCTCTCACAAACTCATACGTACATAATTTGTAGCATCACAGCCCAATACTTGTTGATCCATCAGCCCATGTAAGTAGAAGTACAACACAAAGAACGGCGTAGAGGCGCCAAGCATGTGCAATTCATGCACTAGTTTAGTACGACCTCGGGTAGCTACAAGAAATAAAGGAAGGTGAGCAGTATAAGGCTAGCAGGTGTACGTTCGTTGTGCTCAATCCCACAAGTGTGCAGCGCACTGTGTAGGAGTTTCTTCTCTGTACTCTCCAGTACGAGAGAAGTTATATTTTTTTTGTTTTTTTCGGTTTAACCATATGGTTTTCGGTTATTAACCAAAAAAAACAAATTGAATATGGTTTGCTATTTTGTAAACTGAAACCATAACTAGAACCTGAAAAAACCGAAATTTTGGTTCGGTTTATGGTTTTCGGTTCGGTTTTGCACAGGGTGAATCACAGGAACCTTGCGAGGTGCCCCTCGCCTTGATCTCTCCGCCCCTCGCGAGCCAGCCTGGCGAGGCCGCCCCCGAGGAGGTCTTGCGTTGTCTGCCTCGCAAGGCTTGGCCCCTCGCGAGGGTCTTGAGTGCTTGCTGGTGAAGGTGGGCCGTACAGGCCGCTGGTGGAGCCACGCCGTGGGCCGCAGGCAGGCAAGTCTGGGGACCCCCGTTCGCAGAACGCCGACAGAAAGGTTGAACGTGAATCATATAGTAGATATGATCAACATAGAGATGTTCACCATTGTAGACTACTCCATCTCACGTGATGATCGGACATGGTTTAGTTGATTTGGATCACGTATCATTTAGATGACTTGAGGGATGTCTATCTAAGTGGGTGTTCTTAAGTAATATGATTAATTGAACTTAATTTATCATGAACTTAGTCCTAATAGTTTTGGCATATCTATGTCGTAGATCAATGGCCCGTGCTACCGCTCCCTTGAATTTTAGTGCGTTCCTAGAGAAAACTAAGTGGAAAGATGATGGTAACAACTAAACGGACTGGGTCCGTAACTTGAGGATTATCCTCATTGCTACACAGAAAAATTATGTCCTTGATGCACCGCTAGGTGACAGACCTATTGCAGGAGCAGATGCAGACGTTATGAACATTTGGCAAGCTCAGTATGATGACTACTTAATATTTTAGTGCTCCATGCTTTACGGCTTAGAACCGGCACTTCAAAAATGTTTTGAACGCCACAGAGCATATGAGATGTTCCAAGAGATGAAATTGGTATTTCAGACTCATGCCCGTGTCGAGAGGTATGAGAGCTCTGACAAGTACTTTGCCTACAAGATGGTGGAGAATAGCTCAACCAGTGAGCATGTGCTCAAAATGTCTGTGTACTACAATCGCTTGAATCAAGTAGGAGTTAATCTTCCAGATAAGATAGTGCTTGACAGAGTTCTCTAGTCACTATCACCAAGTTACTAGAAATTCGTGATGAACTATAATATGCAAGGGATGACGAAAATAATTCCCAAGCTCTTCACGATGCTGAAATTGGTGAAGGTAGAAATCAATAAAGAACATCAAGTGTTGACGATTAACAAGACCACTAGTTTCTAAGAAAAGGCCTGGGAAAGAAAGGGAACTTCAAGAAGAATGGCAAGCAAGTTGTCACTCTCGGGAAGAAGCCCAAAGCTGGACCCAAGCTTGAAACTGAGTGCTTCTACTGCAAACGAAATGGTCACTGGAACCAGAACTGCCCCAAATATTTGGTGGATAAGAAGGATGGAAAAGTGAACAATGGTATATATGATATACATGTTATTGATGTGTAATTTACTAGTGTTCATAGCAACCCCTGGGTATTTTGTCGGTTCAGTTGCTGAGATTAGTAACTCAAAACAGGAGTTGTAGAATGAACGGAGACTAGTTAACAGCGAAGTGACGATGTGTGTTGGAAGTGATTCCAAGGTTGATACGATCACCATCTCACACTCCCTCTACCTTCGGGATTAGTGTTGAACCTAAAATAAATGTTATTTGGTGTTTGCGTTGAGCTATGATTGGATCATGTTTATTGCAATACGGTTATTCATTTAAGTCAGTGAATAATTGTTGTTCTGTTTACATGAATAAAGCCTTCTATGGTCATACACCCAATGCAAATGGTTTATTGAATCTCGATCATAGTGATACACATATTCATAATATTGATGCCAAAAGATGCAAAGTTAATAATGATAGTGCAACATACTTGTGGCACTGTCGTTTAGGTCATATTGGTGTAAAGCGCATGAAGAAACTCCATGTAGATGGACTTTTGGAATCACTTGATTATGAATCATTAGATACTTGCAAACCATGCCTCATGGGCAAGATGACTAAAACTCCGTTCTCCGGAACAATGGAGCGAGCTAATGACTTATTGGAAATAATACATACCGATGTATGCGGTCTATGAGTGTTGAGGCACGCGGTGGGTATCATTATTTTCTAAACCTTCACAGATGATTTGAGTAGGTATGGGTATATCTACTTGATGAAAAGTCTGAAACGTTTGAAAAGTTCAAAGAATTTTAGAGTAAAGTGGAGAATCATTGTAACAAGAAAATAAAGTGTCTATGATCTGATCGTGTAGGAGAATATTTGAGTTACAAGTTTTTCCTTCAATTAAAACAATGTGGAATAGTTTCACAAACTGACGCCACCTGGAACACCACAGCGTAATGGTGTGTACGAACGTCGTACCGCACTTTATTAGATATGGTGCGATCTATGATGTCTCTTACCGATTTACCACTATCATTTTGGGGTTATGCATTAGAGACAACCACATTCACATTAAATAGGGCACCATCTAAATCCTTTGAGATGACACTGTATGAAGTGTGGTTTGGCAAGAAACCTAAGATGTCATTTCTTAAAGTTTGGGGTTGCGACACTTATGTCAAAAGGCTTTAGCCTGATAAGCTCAAAACCAAATCAGATAAGTGCGTCTTCATAGGATACCCTAAGGAAACAATTGGGTACACCTTCTACCACAGATCCAAAGGCAAGATTTTGTTGCCAAGAATGAAACATTTCTAGGGGAGTTTCTCTCGAAAGAAGTGAGTGGGAGGAAAGTAGAACTTGATGAGGTAATTGTACCTTCTCTCGAATTGGAAAGTAGCACATCAGTGAAATTCGTTCCCGTGATGCCTACACCAACTAGAGAGGAAGCTAATGATGATGATCATGAAACTTCTTATCAAGTTACTACTAGACCTCGTATGTCGAACAGAGAACGTTCTGCACCAGAGTGGTACGGTAATCCTGTCCTGGAAGTCATGTTATTAGACCATGGCGAACCTACGAACTATGAAGAAGCTATGATAAGCCCAGATTCCGACAGATGTCTTGAGGCCATGAAATCTGAGATAGGATCCATGTATGAAAAAAAGTGTGAACTTTGGTGGACTTTCCTGATGATCGGCAAGCCATTGAGAATAAATGGATCTTCAAGAGGAAGATGGACACTGATGGTAGTGTTACTATCTACATAGCTCGACTTGTCGCGAAAGTTTTTCGACAAGTTCAAGGAGTCGACTACGATGAGACTTTCTCACCCGTAGCGATGCTTAAGTCTGTTCGAATCATGTTAGCAATTGCCGCATTTTATGATTATGAAATCTGGCAAATGGACGTCAAAACTGCATTCCTTAATGGATTTCTTAAAGAAGATTGTATATGATGCAACCAGAAGGTTTTGTCGATCATAAATGTGCTAACAAAGTGTGCAAGCTCCAGCGATCCATCTATGGACTGGTGCAAGCATCTCGGAGTTGGAATATACAATTTGATGAGATGATCAAAGCATATGGTTTTATACAGACTTTCGGAGAATCCTATGTTTACAAGAAAGCGAGTGGGACCTCTGTAGCATTTCTAATATTATATGTGGATGACATATTGTTGATTGGAAATGATATAGAATTTCTGGATAGCATAAAAGGATACTTGAATAAGAGTTTTTCAGTGAAAGACCTCGGTGAAGCTGCTTATATATTGGGCATCGGAATCTATAGAGATAGATCAAGACACTTAATTGGACTTTCACAAAGCACATACCTTGATAAAGTTTTGAAGAAGTTCAAAATGGATCGGTCAAAGAAAGGGTTCTTGCCTGTGTTACAAGGTGTGAAGTTGAGTCAGACTCAATGCCAGACCACAACAAAAGATAGAGAGACAATGACAGTCATTCCCTATGCCTCAACCATAGGTTCTATAAAGTATGCCATGCTGTGTACCAAACCTATTTTTTGGCAAGGGGGTACAATAGTGATCCATGAATAGATCACTGGACAATGGTCAAAATTATCCTTAGTTACCTTAAAAAGGAGTAAGGAAATGTTTCTCAGTTATGGAGGTGATAAAGAGTTCGTCATAAAGAGTTATGTCAATGCAAACTTTGACACTGATCTAGATGACTCTAAGTCTCAATCTAGATACGTATTGAACGTGAGAGTCATTAGCTAGAGTAGCTCCATGCAGAGCATTGTAGACATAGAAATTTGCAAAATACATACGGATCTGAATGTGTCAGACCCGTTGACTAAACTTCTCTCACAAGCAAAACGGGATCACACCTTAGTACTCTTTGGGTGTTAATCACAAAGCGATGTGAACTAGATTATTGACTCTAGTAAACCCTTTGGGTGTTGTTCACATGGCGATGTGAACTATGGGTGTTAATCACATAAAGATGTGAACTATTGGTGTTAAATCACATGGTGATGTGAACTAGATTATTGACTCTAGTGCAAGTGGGAGACTGAAGGAAATATTCCCTAGAGGCAATAATAAAGTTGTTATTTTATATTTCCTTATATCATGATAAATGTTTATTATTCATGCTAGAATTTTATTAACCGGAAACTTGATACATGTGTGGATACATAGACAAAACACCTTGTCCCTAGTGAGCCTCTACTAGACTAGCTCATTAATCAAAGATGTCAAGGATAGAATTTGCTTGCTGTTATTTAGAATAATGTTTTGCATCTTTTTTTTCAATAAAAATGTCAAGGATAGTCTTTACCATGCTTATTTTGCAAGTATACATGTTGCTGTTTCAAAACAGAAAGTTTATCGCTGTTGCAAAAATTCCCTAGAAATGTTAGAATGTGATAAAATGTTGAAACTTTTTGAAAAATAAGCTCTGATAAATTTTCTACAGTGTGGTAAATTTTCATAATTTTTGGAGTTAGGGAAGTATGATGAACCTTGCATTCTTTACAGACTTTACTGTTTTGGCAGGTTGTTGTTATGTTTGCATAAATTTGCTTGTTTAATGATTCTATTCGAGGATAGGAGTATTAAATATGCAGAGGCATTTAGTATGCAATGTTGAATAATAATTTTAGTGATTTGCTACAGTAGAGAATGATAAAAATTTTGCATTGATTTATACTAACTTATCTCACGAGCTCTTGTTGAGTTTTGTGTGGATGAAGTTTTTAAGATTTAGGGAAATCATGATATAAAAGGAATTAAGGAGACACAAAAGCTCAAGCTTGGGGATGACCAAGGCATCCCAAGATAATATTTCAAGAAGTCTCAAGCATCTAAGCTTGGGGATGCCCCGGTAGGCATCCCACCTTTGTTCTTCAACAATTATCGGTTAGTATCGGTTGAACCTAAGTTTTTGCTTCTTCACATGATGTGTGTTATTCTTGTTGTTTAAATAAAATACTTAGATCTGAAACTTTTAAATAAGAGAGAGTCCTCACATAGCTATCTATTTACTTAACTACTCGCATGATCTTCACTTGTATCTTTTTGGAGTAGTTTGTCATTTACTCTTGTGCTTCACTTATATCCTATGAGTAAATTGTTGAATAAATGAAGTTGAAATTATATGTTCGTATCATTCCTAGTGGTAGCTTCACATTGGGTAGAAAGTGAAATCTTTTGAGGCTTGACAATCACAATATTGGTCATACAAGC
This sequence comes from Aegilops bicornis, assembly GCA_021605145.1. NCBI lineage: Eukaryota > Viridiplantae > Streptophyta > Magnoliopsida > Poales > Poaceae > Aegilops > Aegilops bicornis. The sequence continues at coordinate 91,493,480 of CM038671.1, read as the reverse complement.
AATTCACGAATGATTAGTAGAAGGAAGAGAACTTTCACATGCAAATACACTATCTTGGAAATCTTTTGTGATTGTGAGCCCCCATCAAAATATTATATGCCAAAATTGTTGACGTTGGACTAGGAAGACAACGTAATGATTTATGTTTGTTCATATTCACATAGAAGTTATATTATCATAGATCCTTCAACATGTGGTGCTTGTCCCCCATCTTTGCTAGCCAAAAATTCCGCACCAAGTACAGATACTACTTGAGCATCCAAAAACCCTTAAACCCAAATCTTATCTTCAAGAATCCACCATACCTACCTAAGGATTGAGCAAGATCCTTCAAGTAAGTTGTCATCGGTGCAATAAGGCAATAAAAATTGCTTCTAAAAGTGAGATCATTTAGTGTAAAAGAAAATTGAGCATTGTACGAACTTGGATGGCAAAGAATAAAAGCGATAGACTGCATAATAAAGGTTGCCATCTTAAGGGGCAATGCAACGTGACGTTCTTTTGCACTAAGAGATTGAGCATACAAACAAATAAGCGCATGGCAACCTCTGCTTCCCTCTGCGATGGGCCTATCTTTTACTTTATGTATTTACTTTTATGCAAGAGTCATAGTTTTTCTCTCTATTCCCTTTTATTTTTCTCCTTTGGCAAGCATCATGTGGTGAGGAAAGATCTAGGCACATATGTCCAGTTGAATATGGATGGCATGAGTTATTATTGTTGACATCACCCTTGAGGAGAATACGTTGGGAGACGAAACTATAAGCCCCTATCTTTCTATGTGTCCGGTTGAAATGTTTTGCTCATGTGTATGAGGTGAGTGTTAGCAATCATAGAAGACTATATGATGGTTGAGTATGTGGAGCTCTTACTTAAACTCTGTTGAATAAGTTGAATTACAATTGCTTGGTGACTGAGAACATAGGTTGTTGAGTTTCAAGAGAATTCATTGTTTGAACCTTAACATGTGAGTTGGTTGCTACTTTAACATGAGAAGTTTTATAAGAAAGAATTGTTGTTATGGTGCTAGGAAAAGTGATTGAAATTATCATTGATCAAACTTATGCACTTTGCTAGCATTCACACTTCATAAATTATTTCTTTTATCATTTACCTACTCGAGGACGAGTAGGAATTAAGCTTGGGGATGCTAATACGTCTCCAACGTATCTATAATTTATAAAGTATTCATGCTAATATATTATCATTCTTGGATGTTTTACAAACATTTTAGAGCAACTTTATATCATTTTTTTGGGACTAACCTATTGATACAGTGCCCAGTGCCACTTGCTGTTTTTGCTTGTTTTTTACATCGCAGGAAATCAACATCAACGGAGTCCAAACACCGCGAAATTTTTTGGAGAATTTTTATGGAACAGAACACCCAGGACGGGCCAGAGCAGCACCTGGGGGTGCCCCGAGGGGGGCACAACCCACCAGGGCGCGCCTAGGCCCGCAGGCGCGCCCAGGTGGGTTGTGCCCACCTTGGTGGCCTCCTGCACCCCCTCTTCGCCCTGTAAATTCACAAATATTCCAAAACCCTTCGGGGTTAACCTAGATCAGAAGTTCCGCTGCCGCAAGGCTCTGTAGCCATGAGAAACCAATCTAGACCCCGTTCCGGCACCCTGCCGGAGGGGGGGATCATCACCGGTGGCCATCTTCATCATCCTGGCGGCCACCACGATGAGGAGGGAGTAGTCCACCCTCGGGGATGAGGGTTTCTACCAATAGCTATGTGTTTAATATCTTTATCTCTTGTGTTCTTGAGATGTCACGATCTTGATGTGTCGCGGGCTTTGTTAATATAGTCGGATCATATGGTGTTTTCCCCTCTCTATCTTGTTGTGATGAATTGAGTTTTCCCTTTGAGATTTCGTTGTTATCGGATTGAGTACTTTTATGGATTTGAGAACACTTGATATATGTCTTGCAATTGAATACTCGTGGTGACCATGGGGTATCGTATTGATTCACTTGATATATGTTTTGGCACTCAACTCGCGGATTCCCGAGGTGACATTGGGGTAATCTAGGCATAGGGGTTAATGCACGTTCTTGTCTTTGCTTCTCCAGTAGAAATGTTGGGGCGCTCTTTGAAGTTCTTTGTTTCAGATTGAGTATTATGAATATGAATTTTCTTTGGTGTTATTTTAGTACGAACTCTAGGATGGATCGAACGGAAAGAATAGCTTTGTGTTATTTTAGTACGAACTCTTGAATAGATCAAACGGAAAGAATAGCTTTGAGGTGGTTTCATACCCTACAAACAATTTTTTCTTATGTTGTCCGCTAGATAGGAACTTTGGAGTGATTCTTCATTGCATGTTGAGGGATGGTTATGTGATCCAATTATATTAGCATTTTTGAGAGATTGCACTAGCGAAAGTACGGACCCTAGGCCTTGTTTCTAAGCACTGCAATACCGTTTTGTGCCCATTTACTATTTGCTACCTTGCTGTTTTTATTTATTCATATTAATAACATATATTTCTATCATCCATATTACACTTTTATCATTATCTCTTCCCTGAACTAGTGCACCTATACAATTTGCCATTGTATTGGGTGTGTTGGTGAAAGGACATGTGGTGCCCCCATGTGTGGTTTTGGTAATTGATGACATTCTCTATGGACTAATGGTTGCATTGAGTTATATTTGAAGGATTTTTCCATAGGCATTTCTTGAAGTCCATGTGTTGGTTTCAAGGAGTTTATGGGTTGACCAAGGTGCTATTAAGGAATTATCCAAAGATTGGTCATGTGAGTGTTGAGCTTATTGCAAGCATGTCTTGAAGAAGAAGATTGTGTGATCATTCATGTTTACCTTCAAGACATCATCCAAACGAAGAGAGTTGGAAAGGTTCAAGGTTGATCAAGACTAAGTCAAGAGTGAATCAAGTTGATCAACTCACAAAGCGTAGAAGATGTACCGAGAGGGATCAAGTGATCCCATGGTATGGTAAGCATTATCCATTGCACTTTGTGTACTAACCCATGGTCTATGTGAGAGTCTATGTGGAGTTAGGTACGTGTCCATGGGCTTGCGTCAAGAGGAAGATATCATACAACCCATGGAAAGGATGACATCAAGTGGTGATCGTCATCAAGATTGCCGTGTGCAAGTTCAAGTGGAGCATCACGAAGAGATCAAGTGCTTGAAGCTTTCCATCCATTGTGGTGTCAATGGACTTGTACGGGGGAGGAATCATCTAGTCTCCATCGACCCAACGCAATCAAGAAAGGTGGTCCATCTTGAGGAGGACAAGATCATCATCATCTAGCTCAAGTGGATCATGTGCAAGGCAAACGTTTTCCCTTGATAGGTTTTCTATTTTACCGGTCTCATGGTGGTAGTTGGGAGACCGGGTTATAGGATCGATAGCCGTACTATCAAGGGGGGCACTCAAGTGAGTATCTTGATTGTATCGTTCGTCGAGAGCTCAAACCATTGCATCCTTGCATCATGTTTCTTGGTTCTTGTTTGGTTCTCTTTGTGAGTCTTAGAGCTTATGGTCATCTTGATGAAAAGCTTGAGTTCATCGAAAAAGGAGTTTGCATGTGTCTTCTATGATGTTTTCGGTGTTGGAGGTTTTACCGGTCTTATCCGAGGAAGGGTTCTCACCATTTTATTTTGGGCCTTTTCTCATTTTCTTCTTATTGATATTTCTTTCAATATTGTGTTATCCCTTGTCGCTAGCTTTCCAACAAACTTGGTTTCATCGAATTCGGAGTCCGTTTGCAAAAGTTGTGGTAGTTTTGGTGTTCTGAAAAGGTTGCAGCGGTACTACCGCGAATTGGAGCGGATGTAATTTTTTACTACCGCTCCAGAGCGGTACTACCGTGACACCTACAGAGGTAGTACCAGTCTGGACCAAAAACTCGTCCCAAGTCCTGCGGTGGTAGGCCCGGATGTATTATTTTAGTACCGCTCGCAAGCAGTAGTACCGCTACCCTTTGCGGTAGTACCGTGATCCCTATCGGTAGTACCGTGAGGACAAGCGGTAGTACCGCTCCGGCGGTTCTACTGGCCTTTTTCCTCCTCTCCTTGGAGCGGTAGTACCGCTCTGTGCGGGCTGTGAGCATAACGGTTGGATTTTTCCCCACCTATAAAAGGGGGTCTTCCCCAATGAACCTTATCCTTTGAGCTCGTGTTCTTCCCCATTGTTGACCTTCTTCGAGCTTGCTAACTCTCAATCCTTCCATGGATCATTTCTAGTTTTTGAGGGAAAAGAGAGAGGAGATCTAGATCCACATTTCCACCAATCACTTTCTCCTCTATGTGAGGGGAACCCCTTGGATCTAGATCTTGGAGTTCTTGGTGTTCTCCTTCTTGTTATTCCTCTCATCTTCCTCCCTAGCATTAGTTGCTTCGGTGGGATTTGAGAGAGAAGGACTTGGGCACTCCGTGTACCCTTGCCATTGCATTTGGTGCATCGGTTTGAGTTCTCCACGTGATACGTGGAAGTTACAAGTTGAGAAGCTTATTACTCTTGGGTGCTTGGTACCCTTGAGCTTGTTACTCTTGGGTGTTCGGACACCCTAGAGCTTGTTCCTCTTGGGTGCCTTGGCGCCCTAGACGGTTGGTGTTGTTCGGAGCTCAATGTGTAAAGCTCCGGGCAAGCGTCGGGGTCTTCAATTAGGTTGTGGAGATCGCCCCGGGCAATTTGAAGGGTTTCGGTGACCGCCCCCCAAGGGTTGCCAAAGTGTACGGGTTCGGTGACTGCCCCCAAGGTTTGCCATTTGTACGGGTTCCGTGACCGCCCTCAAGGGTCCCTTAGTGGAATCACGACATCTTGCATTGTGCGAGGGCGTGAGGAGATTACGGTGGCCCTAGTGGCTTCTTGGGGAGCATTGTGCCTCCACACCGCTCCAAACGGAGATTAGCATCCGCAAGGGTGTGAACCTCGGGATACATCGTCGTCTCCACGTGCCTCGGTTATCTCTTACCCAGCCCTTTACTTATGCACTTTACTTTGTGATAGCCATATTGTTTCTTGTCATATATCTTGCTATCACCTAGTTGTTTATCTTGCTTAGCATAAGTTGTTGGTGCACATAGGTGAGCCTAGTTGTTGTAGGTTTTGTGCTTGACAAACTAACCGCTAGGTTTATTCCGCATTTGTTCAAGCCTAAACCGTAATTATTTTAAAGCACCTATTCACCCCCCCTCTAGGCGACATCCACGATCTTTCAGTTGGGGACACAAGAGATTTCTTGTATTTGGTTGTAGGGTCGTTTGAGAGAGATCATTTTCATCCTACGCCTCCCACGGATTGATAAACCTTTGGTCATCCACTTGAGGGAAAATCCGTACTGTCCTACAAAACTCTGCGCTTGGAGGCCCAACACGAGTCTACAAGAATAAAGTTGCGTAGTAGACATCAAGCTCTTTTCCGCACGATTGCGGGGAGGTGAGTGCTTGAAGGTATATCTTTATATCTTGCAATTGAATCTTTTAGTTTCTTGTTTTATCACTAGTTTGGTTTATAAAAGAAAACTACACAAAAAATGGAATTGAGGTTGCATCATATTATTGATCATCTTTATAATATCTTTCTTGAAAATGATGGATCAGAAAATTGTGCTCAATTATTAGAAGAAGAAGTCAATACAATGTTTGGCACAAAATATTTGAATGATGAGCATGATTGCAATGTTGTTAGTATGAATTCTTTGAATATCCAAAAAGCTAATGATGATTGCACAAGTCATGACAAAAATGTTTCTTATAAACATGTCAATTCTTGCGAAGTGAATTGGGAGTGCAAATGCACACCAAAAAGGGAAGATAGATTTTGTAAGAAGCATAAATATTTGGAAACAAAAATGTTGCAAGAGAGGCTAGATGATTGTGCTGAAAGATGTAATTTTTCTCGCCATCCTTGTGAACTTTTCAATGAACAATGTCATTTAAATCTCCAATGTGAATTATTTCATGATCAAATCGTGTCCAAAAATAGTGATAACTTGATTACCCTTGAGCATCATAGAGAGCTTAGTCTTCTTTTGGGGTATGAAGAAATGAAACGTATAACTAAGGGTTTTCCAAATCCCGAGAGATTTCTTGATTTTGATCTAGAGGAGATTTATATGTTTTGTGCGATAAATTGCATTGAGAATCCTTATATTGCCAACTATCTAAAGACAAGAAAACAAACAAAATATCAAGAGAGTACTAATGAAAGGTAAAATATTTCCCAATACCCTCCTAGTGTTTATTATGATGAATCAGGTAACGAGGAGGAACTTCCTATCCAATCAATCTCTTCAACAAGGAGCTCGAAAAAATTAATTGAACCCACACATGATGTGGTGAAGAAGAAGAAAAGAAGAAATAATAGAGATAAAAAGGCATCTTTCCCAAATAATTTTGCTCCTATTATTGTTGTGCCCCATGAAAGTGAATCAAAAATTATTGTGGAAGATGATGAACTTGATGATGATATTGCTTATATGTCTCATGGCACAATGTCCGAGAGTACTATTGATGATGATTTTGTTATGCCTATTGCTTGTTGTGATGATTATAATTGGGAAGATAATGATACTTCTTATAATCTTGGAAATCTTTTTGGCACTTGCTTGGAAGAATATTATATGATAATAATGTTTGCTATACTATTGGTGCCATTCATGCTATTGATAAGAATGATTGTGATGATATGCAAAACCACAAGCTTGGGGATGCTATGTTTAATGAGTATGAAATGTTTGAAGATTTATCTTCTGGAAATAATGCTTGTCCTAAGCTTGGGGATGCTTTGCTTAATGAATATGATCCTTTGATTCCTTCTACTTTCGATAAGAAAATTTATTATGATGATAGCATGCCTCCTATTTATGATGATTACATTGATGAAAGTGGGTCTGGAAGAGTGTCAACTCTAGGTAGTAGTGATCTCACTATTTTTAAGGGTGTTGAATCTTATTAAAATATTGATGAAAGTGGATTTGGAGAGGTAATGACTTTATTTAGTGATACATCCACTATTTTGGAAGAGGTTTCAATTGACTACGACAATAAACTTGCTATCTATGATGATTATTATGATGACATGTACGCCATAAAGAGTAATAAATTTCCTGTGCTTGTGCATCATGAAAAGAGTGTTGTATGTGATAGTTATATTGTTGAATCCGTTCATGATGCCTCGGAAAATTATTATGAGAGAGGAACTTATGCTCTTACATATCTCAATAATACCAAGTTTCTTCTCTATGTGTTGATTGTTTTGAAGTTGTGCTTGTTTTGCCTTCCTATGCTAGTTGGTTCTTGTTTTCATGGGTTGCTTGCTCACAAAATCCCTATGCATTGTAAGTGGGTTAAACTTAAATGTGCTTGACATGTGTTTCATGATGCTCTCTTCATGTTTCATTTCTTATCTTTTATGCGAGCATCATTGAAATATTCATGCCTAGCTAAAAGGCATAAAAGAAAAGCGCTTGTTGGGAGACAACCCAACACTTTTACCTACTATTTTTGTGTGTTCACATGATTATGCTACTGTATTAATCATGCTTTATTGCTTTTGTTTCAATAAAGTGCCAAGTAAAGCCTTTGGGATAGTGTGGATGATAGTTGACTCACTACAAAAAAAATACACTTCCATGATGATACGTGTTTGTCACAGTAGGTCGCGTTTTTTGTCATGCATGTACATCCATGAAAAATTTATGACAGAATCAAGATAGTCATACTGTCTTGTCGTGAGAAGTGTTCCATGACATTACCAAAATTATCATCATGGAAGTGTCCACTTCCATGACGATAAATCGTAGCGTCACTGAAGTGCTTTCGTCAAGGGTGACCGACACGTGGCATCCACCGTAACGGAACGCCGTTAAGCTATCGGGTCGGATTTTGGATCCGATAACCCGTTAACAGCCCGACCAATGGGAAATTTCCACGTGTAAAATCATCATTGGCTGGAGGAAACACGTGTCGGCTCATCGTTGGGACAGATATCATCCACTCATTGGACAGAAGGCGCCTATGATACGCCGGCACGACCCATGAAGTTTAAATGGGCCGGCCCAACTAAAGGCCCACAAGATTTTGCGGACCATAATGGGTCGGCCCAGTTAAAGGCCCACGAGATTTTGCAGACTATAATGGGCTGGCCCAGCTAAAGGCCCACAAGATTTCATGGGCCATATTAGGCCGGCCCAGTAAAGGCCCACAAGATTTTTGTGTGCCATAATGGGCGGCCTGTAAAGGCCCACAAAATTCTTGCGGATCATAATGGGCCTACCAACTAAAGGCCCGCGAGATTTCATCGACATTAATGGGCGGCCCAAATTGTAGGCCCACAAGATTTTGAGGACCCTAGTAGGCCGCCCATTAATCGGCTGCCATGTTTTGGGCCAAATGTCGGCCCATATTTGATCCGGTCCATTAATGGCATGCCACGTTCCGGGCCTAATAATGGCCCATATAAGATCCGGCCCGTTAAAAGCCTCCCACTTTCTGGGCCAAATCACTGCCCAGATCAGGTCCGGCCCTTTAAGAGGCTTTGGGCTCAATTATGGCCCATATCAGATTCGGCTCGTTGACTGGACGCTATGCTTTTGGGCCCACTTGCTAAAGGCCCATTTAGTAATTCGGCCAGATATTAGTTTTGGCCTGTTAAGGGCCCATTTAACATTTTGGCCCTATATTAATTTTGGCCTATTAAAAGCCCGTCATATAGTTGGGCCTAACTACGGCCCGGTTTGCATTCGGCCTGCTCGCAGCCGATATCTGATTGGGCCAAACAAGGACCGAGACAACTTTGGCCTGTTAAAAGCACGTGAATTGATTCGCACAATCATGGGCCGGGGTCCATTTCGGGTTGCAGCCGCCCGTGAGCTATTCAACGCGTTTGAGTCCAGCCTACTTCTCAGCCTCCTAAAGCCCATTGAGTTTTCTTGCGAAAAAGGGTCGGGGTTACTCGGCCTATTAAAGGCCCGAATCTACTAGTGGGCGGTTTGACGGGGCCCATGATGTGGATCATACATCGTGGTTGCATGACGGCCGATTATGTACCGTAATTTTACGGTTTGGCCGGTTTATCGCGAAGACATGATATATATACAAGAAAATAACTGCAGCATCGTGAATAAGAAAAAACCTAGACTATACAATAAAGAAATTACGGCATATTACATCCTTTGGGCATCAAAGTTCACCACTATGATAATAAAGCACAAGCAGACAACAGATTACATACATTGGGCATCAAAGATCGCCACCAGTGCAAATAAACACGCCGACAAAATAATATACAAAACCGACAACACTTCAATAGAGTTCAAGAAAGGTTAGCCCTGCTGGGGAGCTGCAGCGCAAGCAGCTGAGCAAGATGATGAGACTGCGCTTGTTCAACACTTATATCTTCCTCACTCTGAAAGATAAACAAGCAGACAGATGACAGGTTTTGCACATAAAAGTATCAGTGCTGACAATTCATCACATTTCTTACTGACGAATAAAGTGACACGGTTTAAAATTGCATTAACACAATATGGTATTGTTCAGGTCAAGACATGGCAGGAAATGACATTGTGAAGGAGTTGGCAGCTTCACGACAACACTGTATTACAGATCAAGAACTCATAAGTATCGATGGTTAGTGTGCTGTCAATTTATCCCATTTCAGATTGGCAAATAAAGAGACGGTTTAAATAATACTCCCTCCGTCCGGAATTACTTGTCATCAAAATGGATGTGTCTAGAACTAAAATACATCTAGATACATCCATTTCAATGACAAGTATTTTCGGACGGAGGGAGTAGTAAAAAAAAATTTGCGGGTGATATGACATTGTTCATAGTTAAGACATTGCAGAATATGACATTGTGCTGTAGTGGGTAGGTTCACCACACCACTGGATTACGGATGAAGAACAGAAGCATACATGCAGTGCAAAAGAAGATCACTTGCTCTGTATAGTTTAATTTACATGGTATGAAGAAGGAACTTGGTTGTACAACTGAAAACTTAAATTGAGAAGGACAAACTTTTGTTTATGAACTACATAATAAACTTTAAACATGCAATTTGATGCAAACACCAAAATAAACAGCTATTGCAGTCATGCCTAACCAAATATACACAACAAAGTTTCAAGGCTTGAGAAGGACAAACTTACATTATCGGTGAAGGCAGGCTCTATAAAGCCCTTGTCCATGCCGATGGGGGGTGGGGGCAATTCAAGAAGTTTAGCATGTAATGTTCTTCATAAGCATTGCCTTTATTCTACATTTTGTTAAGAGTAAATATATATGTGATAATATACGAAAAAATGGAGAATATTTAAGATAAGATGAAGAGTGATGCTACATAACCAAGTAGCTATAAATGTATGTGCAACAATACAGGCAAAAGGCATAGCCAAGAGCAATGCACAGCTAAACTTCTTCAGAACCAACCTTATGGTAAGAGTAAATATAGATCTGATGTGTAGAAAATGGAGGGCAAAGGAAAATAAGCTGCAGAGTGATGGTACATGAACAACTACCTGTCAATATAAGTACACTGATAAAGGACATCATGTACTTACAAGAACAATGCAGAGCTAAAAAAATTCATTGGGATTGGATATATTCTACACTAATGTAACCATTCATATAGATCAGATAATTTGGAGCGAACAATTGAAAGCAAGCTATCATGCATACTGCTGTCACATAATGAACCAGGTATGTATGCAAGTACAGTGATACAGGACAACAGGTACTAACAAGAGCAAAGTAGCGGACATCATATTTGCGATATCATGTCGTTCTTTTCAAACCGGAATTCTTCTTCGAGCAGATTTCCTGCAAAAAAGATCCGTAAGGCACATGCGGAAAAGTAGAAGTTCAAATTGTCATCTGATTTCATAGACAGTACCTCATCACAGGAACGAGACGATTGCATAACAAGGTTTTTCCATTCAATGTCTTCTAAATTTAGCACAGGAGACTTCACCGGAAATTCGTTTATAGACTTGCCATCAAAGTGTGATTTCCTCGAGTAACACCGATACTGCTGCAATGCTTCCTTGAAAAGCACAAGCAAGATTTGCTCGTCATGACTATCCAGATTGACCCTCACCTAGTTACAACAATGTAATGTAAATCATTGATGTGTTTGATCATCAGAAAACAGGAAAATAATAACCATGAATAATAGCACTTACACGTAAGTTGGACAGGAATATGTGAAAATGGTGTTTGTCTTCACTATAATCTTCCCATGATGGGAATATATGCACGTAGTCCCTAACAACATTGAAAACATTGTCTTTTAAACTAGGAATAAATGGAATGGGGTTCCAATCTGCAGGAATTGGCCATCTCTGCAGTTGGGATAGGTCTTCGGCCGGTGGACTTGTTGTACTTTTTGCTGGAGTGGGATTTTTCTGTGGTACGGCTGGTGCTATGGCAAATGAAATTGGTATACCTTTTGCTGGAGTGCAGGTCCTGTGTGGTGGGGCTAGTGGTGTGGCCAGTGAAGTATGGGTACAGTCTGCTGGAGTCGGTCCTATGTTTTGTGTCACTGGTTGTACAACCAATATAAGTGAGGCGTTGTCTGATTTCTCCGACACCACCACGTTTTTCAAGGACTTTGCTGGTGCTCCTTCAGGTTCGGCAATCACCCTCTTCCTTTTTGATGTCTGATGCACAAAAACAGCACTTGAGTGGAAAAACATGGTATGACGACAGATGGAATATGTATTGATAATGGATGGGCATGGCATCTCGAGTTATATGATGAGTAAACTAAGCAGATGGTGGTGCAACAAAGTAGAAGAAATGCAAGACAACATATGCAAGATACGCACAATCAATAAAACCTTGCCAAATTAGAACATGCACCTTGATGGGTGAACAGGACAGGCCATCTGCCTTTGACTCCTTGAGGTTAGAATAGTCATTAGGATGATATTACGAACAAGAATCAACAGGTGGGGAGCGACGAGTTTCGTTGCTTCGTAATGGCACTCAATGCCTTGGTGCCAATTTTGTAAGTCATTGCAGTGTTCCACAATATTCTTCTGATGCGCGGATTCTGATATTCACTGTAATTGTGTATAATATCTAAGAACCATGAAAACATAAATAGTTGTGAGATTATCTTTGTAATGCACATGATATTCTAATATAGGGGCGCCCCTGTAAACTCTTATGTGCTATCACTGGATTCTGATGAGAGAGCTCATGTGTGCTGTAATATCGTGTGTGAATTTATATAATCTGGCACAAGTACACAAAAAATAGGCTCCAGAAGTAAGGATAGCTGGCAGATGATAGGTTCATAATATACTGTATACAGAGTTTATTGCCAAACCATGATAACAAGAGCACACAACAACTAGGCAGATCATAGTGTACATAACAGGGGTACACCATAACCACGATATATAAATCGGGAAAGTGGAACTGGCTTGAAAATACTGTTGTGACGCGCCCGATTCAATCGTACACTAATCATGCACGCAAATGTGTACGATCAAGATCAGGGACTCACGGGAAGATATCACAACACAACTCTAAAACATAAATAAGTCATACAAGCATCATAATACAAGCCAGGGCCTCGAGGGCTCGAATACAAGTGCTCGATCATAGACGAGTCAGTGGAAGCAACAATATTTGAGTACGGACATAAGTTAAAAAATTTTGCCTTAAGAAGGATAGCACAAACCGGGATCTGGATCGAAGAGGCGCATGCCTCCTGCCTGGGATCCTCCTAACTACTCACAGTCGCGTCGTTAGCGGGCTGCACGTAGTAGTAGGCACCTCCGGTGTAGTAGTCGCCATCGACGGTGGCGTCGCTCACAGGCTCCGCTGTCGTCGCAGCAATCGGATAGAGATAGGGGGAAAAGGGGGAACAAGGCAACCGTGAGTACTCATCCAAAGTACTCGCAAGCAAGGAGCTACACTACATATGCATGGATATATGTGTAAAGGGCCATATCGGTGGACTGAACTGCAGAATGCCAGAATAAGAGGGGATAGCTAATCCTGTCGAAGACTACGCTCGCAACCTCCGTCTTGCAGCAGAGCAGAAGAGAGTAGATCAAGTCCTCCAAGTAGCATCGCATAGCATAATCCTACCCGGCGATCCCCTCCTCAATGCCCTTTTAGAGAGCGACCACCGGGTTGTATCTGGCACTTGGAAGGGTGTGTTTTATTAAGCATCCAGTTCTAGTTGTCATAAGGTCAAGGTACAACTCCAAGCCGTCCTGTTACCAAAGATCACGGCTATTCGAATAGATTAACTTCCCTGCAGGGGTGCACCACATAACCCAACACGCTTGATCCCACTTGGCCGGACACACTTTCCTGGGTCATGCCCGGCCGCGGAAGATCAACTCGTCGCAGCCCTGCCTAGGCACAACAGAGAGGTCAGCACGCCGGTCTAAACCTAAGCGCACAGGGGTCTGGGCCCATCGCCCTTAGCACACCTGCACGTTGCGTGGGCGGCCGGAAGAAGACCTAGCCTAGCAGGCGTTCCAGTCCAATCCGGCGCGCGCCGCTCAGTCGCTGACGTCACAAAGTGCTTCGGCTCATACCACGACGTCGAGTGCCCATAACTGTTCCCGCATAGTTGGTTAGTGCGTATAGACCAAATGGACAGACTCAGATCAAATACCAAGATCTCGTTAAGCGTGTTAAGTATTCGCGAACGCCGACCAGGGCCAGGCCCACCCACTAGTAGAAAAAGGGTCAAATGTGAAGCACAATAGTGCCGGTTGGAATTTCAGCCGGCACTAATGTGTACACTAGTGCTGGTTCGTGGCGGCGATCAATAGCACCGATTCGTGGCGAACCTTTAGTACCGGTTCATGCCACGAACCGGAACTAAAGAGGCTGTGTCGACTGCGGTCAAAGCTATGGCCCCACCATCACCATTTTGTGCGGTTCGTACCACGAACCGGTACTAATGAGGTTATGGCAAGCTGTTTTTAGTCCCACCTCGCTCCCCTAACAAGCCTTTTACCACCTTAAATATGTTATTTCTCAAACTATCACAAGCACTTGGTCTTCATTGAACTCTATGTGTGGAATTTGCGGCCGCAATATGAGTCTTCATCGGTTTATAAATCGTTGATGGCTCATATTGACAATTCAGATTGTACACACAAAGACCATTGATGATCAAAGTATTTTTGATGTTATAAGATCATATTGACAATTTAGACTGTAAAGAAATATAAGATCATGATCTAAATGCTCTCATATTTTTTGCGTTAAGTATGCACCATTCAAAGCGACGCCATCTACTTTCAACTGCTTATGCCTTCATTTGCTATTTTTCATGCATTTAATGATTTGTTTTGAGAACTAAATGACCTGGAAATTGAAAAGCACTACAAATGAACTCTGAAAAAGTTGAAACTTGGCATGGTATCATCATTTTACCCACATATCATGTTCAAAAAAGTAGAGAGGGTTACGGAAAAACTTGATGCACTTCGTTTACAAACTGGACAATCTCTTTCAAAGTATTCGGGTTTATGACGAAATTAAACTCATCTGTTACAAAGGCATTTCATTTTTTTAAACTTATTACAAGTCCGCATTTTTGTGCATTCAAGATGCACCATTCAGCTGCTAGGCGGGAGGCTCTTAAGTACCGGTTCCAACTGCTAGGCGGGAGGAGCTCTTTAGTACCGGTTCCAACTGCTAGGCGGGAGGAGCTCTTTAGTACCGGTTCCAACTGCTAGGCGGGAGGAGCTCTTTAGTAGCGGTTCGTGGCGAACCTTTAGCACCGGTTCGTGCCACGAACTGGTACTAATGAGGTTGTGTCGTAAGGTCGGGGCCCCACGAGCACCTTTAGTACCGGTTCATGGATGAACCAGACGTAGGCTGTTTTTTAGTCCCACATCGCGAAGTGAGAGGGACTAGGAGCGGTTTATAAGCCCTGAGTGCAGAGACGATGAAGAATAGGATCAATGCTCACGTTGCTTAGCTTCAAGCCTTCAGAAATACGGTAGACTGCACGGAGCTATGCGCAGTGCAATTTACACTATTCCGAAAGGCTTGAAGCAAATTAACGAGCATTGCACCTCTTTTTTATTTTTAATAACTTATTACAACTCCGGACTTCTTCTGTTATGGCAAAAACTAATTGCACGTCGACATTTCTTTTTTTTTTAAGTTATAACTCCAGACTTTGACCATCAAGTTTTGCAGAAAAGAAAAAATAGCGTAAAAGAAAAATAGCAGAAAAAGAAGAAAAACTATAGCTGAAAAGAAAAAAATATATAAAAAACTACTAAGAAATAAATAGAAAAAATAAATATAGCAGAAAAGAAAAACTACTCAGAAATAAATAGAAGAAAAAAATAAAGCAGAAAAGAAAAAATTATATTTGCTATTTTTCAATCGTTTACAAAATGACCGTGAAATTGAAAATCACTACAAAATGAACTCTGAAAATGTTGAATTTTGGCAAACTAGAAAAAAACTACTCACAAATAAATAGAAGAAAATAAATATAACAGAAAAGAAAAACTATACAAAAAACTACGCAGAAATAAATAGAAGAAAATCAAGCAGAAAAGAAAAACTATAAAAAAAAAATTGCGCTGCCTGTGGGCTGATAGGCCATGTGTGTAATTACAGGCCTTAAAGGCCCGGCAGACTCATGTGGCAGCGCGCAGAGTTTAGGCCCACAAGCCTGCTATATAGAGGAGTTCAAGGGTAGCCTCGACCGGGTTTATAAACCAGTGCGCTGCCCTTCGCCCAATGTAGTGGGACTAAACTTTGGGTGGCAGCTGAGGCCTTTAGTACCGGTTGGAGCCACCAACCGGTACTAAAGACCACTGCTAGTACCGGTTGGTGGCTCCAACCGGTACTAAAACCTAAATCTTCCGCCTCTTCGCTTTGGCCAAAGTTGGCCTTTAGTACCGGTTGGTGGCTCCAACCGGTACTAAAACCTCTCCTATATATACAACACTTAGGAAATTTCAGTTACATCTCCTACTTCTTAGCATCTCTCCAACCTCTCGGCGTCACCGCTCTCGGCGGGCCGCTTCGCCCGCCGCTTCGCCACCCGTCGCCCGCCGCCCATCGTCGCTTGTCGCCGTCCGCCGTCGCCCTTCGCCACTTGTCATATAAATCGCCCCCGCCGCCGCTGTCACGCCGCTTGGTTGTCATACACGCATTGTAAGTATCGTACACACATACACACACACACACAGATATATATATACACACACATACACACACACACACACATATTTTTTACTTATTTTCTGTTTTCTGTTTTTTAGAAAATTTAATTAGATATTAATTAGCTAGGTATGTGAGATTTGAACTAGTTGAATAATTAATATAACTAGTTTATTTTTAGTAAGAAAATTGTCGAACTAGTTTATTTTTAGGTATTTGAGATTTGAACTAGTTGAATAATTAATATAACTAGTTTATTTTTAGTAAGAAAATTGTCGAACTAGTTTATTTTAGGTATTTGAGATTTGAACTAGTTGAATAATTAATATAACTAGTTTATTTTTAGTAAGAAAATTGTCGTATCTGAGATTTGATGATCTAATTAAAATATTATTTGTTAATGAGTTTTTCTGTTTATTTAATGTTTTTATATATTTTGAGTTTATATAAATGTTAGATTAATGTCCAATGTTAGATGAATTAGATAGAAAAGTTAAATATATAGTAATGTCAATTGTTAGAGATAAATATATATACTTAGATATATATTTGAATTGGCTAGATATTAATTAATGTTAGATAGTAATAAGTGTTTAATGTTTCACCTATATGAACATATAGGAAATGTCATCTGATGACGAAAAAGATTTCATTATGTGTGAACACTGTGAAGACCAGCGCGGCCTGTGCGATAGAAATTTCCTTGTTGAAGGTAGGCGCTTCAGCATCAAGCTGAATGAGACATTCGAAGTGGATACGGTAAGTCGAAACGGCAATTATTATTTGAATGCAAAACTTATGCTTCATTTGCTTCAACTTATAATTTTAAAGCATGACTTATGCTTCATTTGCTTCAACTTATAATTTTAAATTTTCACTATTCTACTAGCCCATCCCCTGCCATGCAAGAATTTTTGTCTTGTATAAGATAGGTTTTAGTGCTATAGATGATATGGAGGTAAAGAGGGTTTACTTGAAGACGGAGCATGGGTATACTTTCAACGTCAAATTATATAATGGAGACACATACACCCATTTTGAATGCAAAACTTGGCAAGCACTATGCAAGGCTTATACATTTGAGCCTGATATGGTTATCACCTTTGATATTCGTCCGGAAGATGATATTGAAGGTAATATAGACATCTGGGTCGATAGCAAACGCCTCCAGTTCTTCCATTATGTGAGTTTTTCTCAACTATGGATGCATATGTTTATGTCTTCGATACAAACTATACAAAAATAGTTGACAACTAATTTGTATTGTCAGCTTATTTTGGTTCAAGCAAACATGTCCGGCGCTTGGTAGACAGGAACTACTACTGCCCCGGGGCTCAACTAAACTGCGAGGAAATAAGTCATTATGTTTCATGGCTTGAGGATCTTGATACTATCAAGACAAATTTTTTTCCTAAACTTAGAAATGTTAGTACCCAAAACGTGCGACCAATGGTGATCGTATTGAACTACGGTCACATCTATAATCGAAAGATGGTAAGATTTTAACTATTTGTCCTTAATTAGTGCATCTTTTGCATACATTATTTTTGAAGCTAAACTTTCATTGCTTAGTATATTAATTACTATACGATGTTCTTTCATCAACAGGGACTTCCGATGATAGTTGTGCCTCAGTGGATCGAGACAAAAGGTCGCATGTCAATGGTTAGCTTACGACCAAGATTTCCTACAGTACACATGAGTGCATTCAGGATTGCTGAAAGCGAAGAATGCTTAATAGTGAAAGATTGGAGCAAAATTGTAAACGATCACAGAGAAGTACTAGGGGGCAGCAAGGAGAAGCGCAACCCAAGATTAGGAGACAGATTCATCTGCATGCTCGATATGATGAATCAGGAGAGCTATACATGTTCTATGATATTCTACCCGAGAGGGAGCAGCAGGAGTAGCTAGTTCATGCTCTTAATTAATTAGTACTTGTCCTCTCTCATGCATGTCCGTATTGTCTTGAACTTCGATGTTGGTGATGATTATGTTGAACTTCGATGATATCTTTGCTTACATTACAAAGTGAACTCGATGATTATGTTGGTGATTAGATAGCTAGCGGTAATTACTATGATGATTAAATAGTGGTAACTAATGACGACTATGATGATTTTTAGCTAGCTAAAGTTTATTTATTTATTAATATGCGATGATGATGATGACCACTACAACTCATTATAACATAAAACAATCCTAAATTAAATTGATAACACAAATTTAATTGAAAAATAAAAAATAAAACAAAAACCCCCAAACATTTAATACCGGTTGGTGTTACCAACCGGTACTAAAGGGCTCCCGCCCCTTTGAGCTGCCTCGCGTGCCACGTGGTTGGCCTTTAGCACCGGTTCAGGCCGAACCGGTACTAAAGGGGGGCCTTTAGTGACCACACTTTAGTGCCTGTTGTGGAACAAGGCACTAAAGGGCCTTCTGAACCGTGCTATTGCCTGGTTCTCGCACTAGTGACCTCTCTCCCGGTGGTCTCAACCTGCCTGCCCTCCGCCATAAAGTAACAATGGGGGCCGTCGGGAACCAGACCCACCTCTACCGGGATGGAGCCACTGTCCTTTCAAATTTCCATCTCCTAACAAAGATATCACAGGT
Source organism: Aegilops bicornis (assembly GCA_021605145.1). Classification (NCBI taxonomy): domain Eukaryota; kingdom Viridiplantae; phylum Streptophyta; class Magnoliopsida; order Poales; family Poaceae; genus Aegilops; species Aegilops bicornis. The sequence goes on along the minus strand of CM038671.1, from coordinate 91,474,717 downwards.
AATGTAATAGTGTAAAGTATATAGTATATGCCCGTGATCACCTCCTCAAGTGATCACAGCCCAAGAGTATAGCATGGCGTAGCGGACAAGAGTGTAGGGCCACCGATGGAACACTAGCATCCTATACTAAGCAAAGAGGATAGCGGTAAAGGTAACAACAAGAGTAGCAAGGACAAAGCTATGCAAGCAAAGATAGGATTAACTGAAAGCAGTAACATGCTACACTACTCTAATGCAAGCAGTATAGAGAAGAATAGGCGATATCTGGTGATCAAAGGGGGGGCTTGCCTGGTTGCTCTGGCAAGAGAGAGGGGTCGTCAACTCCGTAGTCGTACTGGGTAGCAGCGGCGTCGGTCTCGGTGTCTAGCGGAAGAAGAGGGGGAAGAAACAATGAATACAATGCAAACAGATGCATGACGATGCATGACAAAGCAAAGCATGATGCTAGGTGTGCCCTAACGCGGTATGAGGTGATACCGTGAAGGGGAAACATCCGGAAAGTATCCAGTGGTTCGTGTTTTTTACAGATGAACCGGAGGTGAAATGTTGCAGGTTTGCTATGCTAGGAATGTGTGGCGGTCGAACGGGCTGCGTATCCAGATTCGTCTCGTTGTTCTGAGCAACTTTCATGTTGAAACTAATTTAATCCGAGTTACGGATTAAAAGATATGATTTTCTAAAGATTTTATTAATTTCTGGAATTTATTAATTATTTAATTTAATTCGAAATTGGATTTATGACATCAGCATGATGTCATGCTGATGTCAGCAGTCAACAGTGGTTGACTAGGTCAAACTGACGCGTGGGTCCAGTGGGACCCATCTGTCATACTCTGTTTAGGTTAATTAGAGTTTAGTTAAACTAATTACTGTTTTAATTAAACTAATAGGTTAATTAGATTAATTAATTAGGATTAATTAACTTAATTGATTCATTGATTAATTCATAATTAGTTTTATTAATTCATTTTTATTATTTATTTATTTACTATTATTTTTTTAACCATTTTCTTTTAATCCATTTTCGTTCTCGGGGACGTGGGCCCCGTCTGTCATTGGCCCAGAGGCCAAACGGCGTGATGCACGGGCTCAGTTAATCTGGGGTGGAGCGGAGCTGGGGCTCGGGGCGCGAAAAGCCGGCGTTGTGGGGCCGCCGGGCATTGACCACGAGGTGGCTGGGGCAAGGAGAGGGTGCGGCTAGGGGGACGCGACGGCATGGGCGCGAGAGGAGCGCGGGCAGTGACGCCCGAGGCCATGAGCAAGCGAGCGCGTACATGGGGCGCGACGGTGGCGAAGCGGCACGAGGCCGGTAGCCATCAGGGACGGCAGTAGGCAACGGCGCGAACGACGGGCGCGCTCGGATCCGGCGACGGAAGCAGAGGGGGATAGGAGAGGGGCGATGCTCACTAGGCCCTGCAGCTGTGCGACACTGAGCTCGAGGTGGCGACGGTGACGACGAAGACGAGGAAGCAGTGGTCGGCGAGGCTCGGTGCGGTCCGGCGAGGGAGAGGCAGCGGGGCGGCGACGGGGCGCAGCGTGGCTTGGGGAGGCCTTCGGGAGGAGGTCGAGGAGGTGCCGGCGTGGGGAGGAGACGAGGAGGCGCCGGGCGTAGGGATGAGGCTGCGAGGTCGGGCCCCATGCCCCGATCCGGTCGAGCGGGGGTTTGTGCCTAGGAGGAGGCAGGGGGCGGCGTTCGATGGGGTGGAGTCCGGCGGCGGCGATGGATTTATCCGGCCGGGCGGCGCTTGGCGGTCCTGTGGTCGGGCGAGCGCCCCCGATCCAGATTGGGTCGTGGGGTGGGGAGAGGAGCGAGTGGGGGAGTGATGTGCGTGGGGGCTAGGGTTCGGTTGCTCGAGGGGATAAGGGGAGTGGGGAGTGGGGTTCGGCCATTTGGGCACAGTGGGTTGGCCCTGTTGGGCCACGGCCCAAGGGGGGTTTCACTTTTTTGTTTTCTGTTTGCTTTACCCCTTTTGTATTTTCTTTCTTTTATTTATTTTCTTTTCTGTTTAAATCATCTAAAATTATTTTGACATTTTATAAAAATGTGTTTTTTTATTATAATTACCACTGTAATATTCGGCGCCCACCGAACATTTTTGTTTCAACTTTCAAAAACTTTTATTGTTGTCATTAATTTAAATTTGAATTTGACGCGGTTCGAACTAACGAAAGTTTAGCAACAAAGAATCGAGGTGACGTGGCATGATTAGCATGGAATTACTGTAGCAAGATTATTCGGGCGTTACAAATCTCCTCCACTACAAGAAATCTCGTCCCGAGATTTAAGAGGGGGACTAAGGGGAAAAGGTCTGGTTACGAAATTCTAACGAATCTTATCGGTCTTGGTTGCTCTTCTCGAAGAGGTCGATCCATTACATTGATGTCTTCAGTCCTCCCTTCAAGTCATCATCATGAAGTTTGTCGTCCTTTCTTCAGGATCTCCATCGTTCTTACGAAAGAATAAAGGGTGGTTATTCCGAAAGAGCAGACCTCTACAAGGTTGACTACCTGGTGGATAACATCGGAGAAGGTGGTAGAAAGTAACTCTCGAATTGAAACTGAAGAAAATATCAAGAGCAAGGTAAGAAGGTGCAATAAGAAGTTTCAAGTGGATAGGCAATCATTTGTTGCGTGATACGAAATGTGAAAGTGGTTCAGTGCAATGAGAATAAGTATTGCGTCTGATACGAGAATAGATCACTAGGCAGGTGGCCCGTGAATTACATACGAAGTCAAGCGCGGGGAATAACTTTGACAATAGGGTGTACAGGAGAGTCAGGTTTCGATCCTGTGGAACTATGGGTTATGGGCCCACCATGTGGTTAAAGTAGGAGGGGCGGAGACGTCTTGCGTGATCATGCAAGCAAGGCATGTCAGGGGGTAGCCCGTCGATTATGTCCAGAATAACGTCGATACCTGTGGCGAGGGACGAAGAGAACTATTTTCCTGCTTTCGTTGAACGAGGCGGACCAATAGGCAAAGTTCTGCCCATCGGTGGCTACCTAATGTCATCAACAGTAGAAACAGGGTCTTACTGACAGAGTTGTACACCGAGGTGTTTACATAAGCAGGAGAACAATGTTGTTTAAATTATATAGACCTCAAGAAAGGTTAAACCAACCAATGGAAAAGAAAATAAGATTATCAGATTAAACAGAACAATGGAAAGGAAAATGTGTTTAAACACATATTTCAAGGGTATATCCTTCCCAAGGACAGGCAGAGCATGATATCCATGACAGGATATAATGTAGAAAACTCTTTAGGTAGGGGAGAGAATTTTCATGACATTACCCACACATCGGTGTTTGGATAATTGAGCAAGAAACATTTAGCATTGGGCTTCAAATGTCCTTGTTGAAAATCGGAGTACCACAGACATGCTTCGAGATAGCATTGACATGGTCTTCAAGCAAAGGTCGGACTTTAGATACTCAATGGATTCATCAGGAACAGCTTATAGAATAAGTCTTTCAATTTCCTCTTGGAAGAATGGTTAACATTGCTAAAAAGGAAACTATAACAATAGGTCCTCTGGCCAAGGGTGCTAAGCAAAGACACCACCTTACCGGGTTACGTAGAGATCATTGTTATAACTCTTGGAAATATGTTCCAACCATCATATCTGACCAAGATTCAGATCTGACTGGTGTCAGGATACCTCAAACTCACGACGCTCAAGGAGAAAAGGTGCGACACAAATTGACGAGATAACATCGAAGATTCTCGGGAAATGAACTATGGAAGCGAGTTCCGAAACAAGAGTTCATCATTAAATCAAGAAGAGGATGAGGAGGTGACTGATGGACTCAGCGATAACTCATCGAGGCATCCAAAAGATGGATCTCCACAATTATGTGGATAAGGAGATAACATTTGTCATATCAAATGATATAAGGAAGTAAGCTTCGAGGAAGACATACACAATTAAACATTGGTTGAAAGGTGCGCCGAAATATGGGTTGGGTTGCACGGCCAATGTCAGAATGGTGATTCAATAATTAATAGTCTAAGAATGAACGGTCGACCATTAAGAGGGTTGCTAGAAGGGTAGAATCCAAACAACACCGTTCACTTGTGGGTACCCCGGTTGGAATCAACACAAGGACCAAAAAAGAATGGTGATGGTGAGAAGTATCATTATAGCAAGAATTCTGAAGAGGTGGATCAGTCCTCACAACATTCTTGACATCAAAGATGGTAATACTCCGCGGTAGAATCATAACATAAGTAGGATAGAAAGGAACTCAAGGAACAACACAAAACAGGAACAATTTTTGTGTTGGAGGGAATGCAATAACGTTGTGGATGATGACCCAAACCATCGAGGGCAAAGGATGCTATTTCTCATCAAGAATTTGATAGATATCTTGGAAGACCCCAGAATGTTGATGATGATCACGACACTTTTGTCGAGAGGTTTCGAGAAGATGTAACTGATCGGCGATGACATCAAGTCAACGGAAATGTTGAAGCCAAAAGTCATTGGAACCATGGGTACGACACAAACTCGAAATCAAGCTTGTTGTTCAAGGACAAACGGTATGACGAGGAAGATCGATTGTAAGATTAGCTCACCGTCGAAATTTGTGCTCGAGAAGAAGGACCCGGTAGCACGCTTAAAATTTAGCATGATAATGATATAGCCGATCAGGCTAGGAATGATGTGATCGGGTACAAACTCGTACTTATAGAAGCTTCTTGAAGAGTTGTTGAACCGTAGTGCGGACTCGATTCAGATTATTGGTGTCTTTGAGTGTTTAATAACTCAGAGCCCGTGAAAAATTGGAATCAGTGGGAATGTAGCACTTGATGAAGAACTCATAAGATGTTATGCAGTTCCATGATAATCTCGAGATACCAGGGGGGTAATGCTCGATGACAGATCAAAGTAGAGGTTGGACTGGGGTATTGCTTCATAGAAGACAAGTGCTTAAACTTGCACGAGAAATGGTATTTAAAAGAGAACATGGTCGGAACCACGATTGCAAAAGGCCAGATCCCAGATATAAGATTAACTTATACCAAAGGAATAATTAATTTAAGAGAAGCTTTAATAATAAGATCTACATCGTGTCCATGGGCATGAACACAAGTTCAAGGTCGACTCCCACTTCTCCAATGCATAACCTTTCATTCACTTCTCACGTTCGATGAAGTTGCAGTGTTGAAATTTTATCTGGTGAAGCACCAGAAAAGTATGACTCGTGAAAACTTTCGGGTTCACACGGTTTAGAGAAGGCATATGTTCAACCCATATGGGCTTCTTAGAAACATATACCACAAGTTTCAAGAGTAAATAACACAAGCCCAAAAGCAGAGCATGGTTGGCCAAGCAGAGGATACAACTTAACAAAGGCATTATGTATCAGGGGAAGAACTCACAAAGTGATCAAATGTGAAGGACACTGTCGGATAACAATCCAACAAAGGACTTGATGGTCCACAAAGGATCTGATGTGAGTATCGATACTCAACCAGAAAAGGAAGGAATGCAAATGCAACAGGTTATGGAATCATCTGAATAATCCAAAGCTTAAATGCAAAGGAATTATGATTTCCAAAACAAGGGACCAGAAGCAGACGTTCTAATCAAGGATGGATCAATTGAATATACCAGAGGCACAATCGACGACATATAGTTTGGTCGAGAACCAGCTCATGATAAAAATGACGTCTGAGCCGGAAAGATAATCCTAGGACTCGACTGATGATTGTGAACATTCACAACGTATTGAATCAACGGACTCAAAAATGATGGTGACAAAGGATGCCAATATGATTACTATACTTATGGGATTAATCATAATGAAAGCAAACAAGAAATTCCAGAGCCATAGGTTGCTGAGGATTTTCGGAATATCGAACGGTATTTCGAAGACTTTTGTATAACACATGAACAACTGGGGGATGAGCGGATACTCGATAAGTGCGAGAATTAACCGTAGGGGTATACAGGTGACAAAGAACAGCAAGGCAGTAAGCTCAAAGGATTATCGAAACAACGCATTTAGTTTTTTCAGGTATCTTGTAATAACAAGACCAACTGGGGATGAAGGTAAGAATAACAACTGCAAGTAGTTATCAATAAGGGTTTACGGTGGCAGGTGAATTGCAAACGCGATGAACACAAGTTCTCGAGTTAACAGCGGAGAGTATCTTCAGGGTCTTCTGGTGCAGCAGACGATCAACAGTAATAAGGGGCTCTCCGAGTGAAAGTGATAACGAGATCCTAATGTTAGATTTAGTAAAAATCATTTAACCCGAATAGAAGAGAGATCAGAATCCCAGAGTATAGACTAGGAATAAAAGATCCTAATACCACCCAATGGCGACGTGGGCCCATGGGCCGCACAGCCATGTTAGTAAAAGTTTTGTAAAGTCTAGACTCGACTTCGGCCAAGGAGTATGGAAGGGGGATTCCTACAGGCAGTCGGCTCTGATACCAACTTGTGGCCTTACGCCCGATTCAATCAGACACTAATCATGCACGCAAATGTGTACGATCAAGATCAAGGACTCACGGGAAGATATCACAACACAACTCTAAAACATAAATAAGTCATACAAGCATCATAATACAAGCCAGGGGCCTCGAGGGCTCGAATACAAGTGCTCGATCATAGACGAGTCAGCGGAAGCAACAATATCTGAGTACAGACATAAGTTAAACAAGTTTGCCTTAAGAAGGATACCACAAACTGGGATACAGATCGAAAGAGGCGCAGGCCTCCTGCCTGTGATCCTCCTAACTACTCTTGGTCGTCGTCAGCGGGTTGCACGTAGTAGTAGGCACCTCCGGTGTAGTAGTCATCATTGACGGTGGCGTCTGGCTCCTGGGCTCCATCGTCTGGTCGCAGCAATCGGATAGAGATAGGGGGAAAAGGGGGAACAAGGCAACTGTGAGTACTCATCCAAAGTACTCGCAAGCAAGGAGCTACACTACATATGCATGGATATATGTGTAAAGGGCCATATCAGTGGACTGAACTGCAGAATGCCAGAATAAGAGGCGGATAGCTAATCCTGTCGAAGACTACGCTTCTGGCAACCTCCGTCTTGCAGCAGATAGAAGAGAGTAGACTAAAGTCCTCCATGTAGCATCGCATAGCATAATCCTACCCGGTGATCCCCTCCTCAATGCCCTGTTAGAGAGCGACCACCGGGTTGTATCTGGCACTTGGAAGGGTGTGTTTTTTTAAGCATCCAGTTCTAGTTGTCATAAGGTCAAGGTACAACTGCAAGTCGTCTTGTTACCGAAGATCACGGCTATTCGAATAGATTAACTTCCCTGCAGGGGTGCACCACATAACCCAACACGCTTGATCCCACTTGGCCGGACACACTTTCCTGGGTCATGCCCGGCCGCGGAAGATCAACTCGTCGCAGCCCTGCCTAGGCACAACAGAGGTCAAGACGTCGTCTAAACCTAAGCGCCTGAGTCTGGGCCCATCGCCTTTTAGCACACCTGAACGTTATGCGGGCGGCCGGAAGCGCACTAGCCTAGCAAAGTGCTCCAAATCAATCCGGGCGCCAAGACCGCCTGGCCGACGTCAATGGCGTTTACGATACCACGACGCCGAGTGCCCATAATCGCTCCTGCGTAGTCGGTTAGTGCGTATAGACCAAATGGCGGACTCAGATCAAATACCAAGATCTCGTTAAGCGTGTTAAGTATCCATGAACGCCGACCAGGCCAGGCCCACCTCTCTCCTAGGTGGTCTCAACCTGCCTGCCGCCCGCCATAAAGTAACAAATGGGGTCGCCGGAAACCCAGGCCCACCTCTACGGGATGGAGCCACCCGTCCTTTCAGCCCCATCTCCTAACAAAGATTGCTGTAATGTAATAGTGTAAAGTATATAGTATATGCCCGTGATCACCTCCGAAGTGATCACAGCCCAAGAGTATAGCATGGCATGACGGACAAGAGTGTAGGGCCGCCATCGATGGAAGACTAGCATCCTATACTAAGCGGTAGGATAGGTGTAAAGGTAACAACAAGAGTAGCAAGGACAGGCTATGCTAAAGATAGGATTAATTGAAAGCAGTAACATGCTACACTACTCTAATGCAAGCAAGATAGAGAAGAATAGGCAATATTTGGTGATCAAAGGGGGCTTGCCTGGTTGCTCGCCAGAGAGGGGTCGTCAACTCCGTAGTCGCATCGGGTAGTAGCGGCGGTCTCTGTTCAGCGGAAGAAGAGGGGGAAGAAACAATGAATACAATGCAAACAGATGCATGACGATGCATGACAAAGAAAAGCGTGATGCTAGGCGTGCCCTAACGCGGTATGAGGTGATACCGGTGAAGGGGGGGAAACATCCGGGAAAGTATCCCCGGTGGTTCGCGTTTTCGGACAGATGAACCGGAGGTGAAATGTTGCAGGTTTGCTATGCTAGGAATGTGTGGCGGTCGAACGGGCTGCGTATCCAGATTCGTCACGTCGTTCTGAGCAACTTTCATGTTGAAAATAATTTAATCCGGGTTACGGATTAAAAGATATGATTTTCTAAAGATTTTACTAATTTCTGGAATTTATTAATTATTTAATTTAATTTGAAATTGGATTTATGACATCATCATGATGTCATGCTGATGTCAGCAGTCAACAGTGGTTGACTAGGTCAAACTAACGCGTGGGTCCAGTGGGACCCATCTGTCATACTCTGTTTAGGTTAATTAGAGTTTAGTTAAACTAATTATTGTTTTAATTAAACTAACAGGTTAATTAGATTACTTAATTAGGATTAATTAACCTAATTGATTCACTGATTAATTAATAATTAGTTTTATTAATTCATTTTTATTATTTATTTATTTACTATTATTTTTTTAACCATTTTCTTTTAATCCATTTTCGTTCTCAGGGACGTGGGCCCCGTCTGTCATTGGCCCAGAGGTTAAAGCAGGCGTACTGGCCTTGCTAATTAGCTGGGTGGAGCGAACCACGGGGCTCATGGGCGCGAAGCGCCGACGGCTGTGGGTCAGCGGCTTGACACCGAGCAGGGCTGGGGCAAGGAGGGGGTGCGGCCAGGGGGACGCGACGGAATCTGCGCGAGAGGAGCGCGGGCAGTGACGCCCGAGGCCATGAGCAGGCTAGCACGTACATGGGGGGCGGCGATGGCGAAGCGGCACAAGGCCGGTGGCCATCAGGGACGGCAGTAGGCCACGGCGCGAACGACGGGCGCGCTCTGATCCGGCGACGGAAGCAGAGGGGGATAGGAGAGGGGCGATGCTCACTAGGCCCTGCAGGTGTGCGACAGTGAGCTCGAGGTGGCGGCAGTGACGACGAAGACGAGGACGCAAAGTGGTCGGGCACAGGGCTCTCGGTGCGGTCCGGCGAGGGAGAGGCGGCGGGGCGGCGACGGGGCGCAGCGTGGCTTGGGGAGGCCGTCGGGGAGGAGGTCGAGGAGGTGCCGGCGTGGGGAGGAGACGAGGAGGCGGACGAGGCGGCGAGGTCGGGCCCCCATGCCCCGATCCGGTCGAGCGGGGGGGGGGTGCGCCTAGGAGGAGGCAGGGGGCGGCGTTCGATGGGGTGGAGTCCGGCGGCGGCGATGGACGATCCGGCCGGCGGCGTCGGCGGTCTCCAGGGTCGGGGGGGGGGGGGGTGAGCGCCCCCGATCCAGATCTGGTCGTGGGGTGGGGAGAGGAGCGAGTGGGAGAGTGGTGTGCGTGGGGGCTAGGGTCGGTTGCTCGAGGGGATAAGGGGAGTGGGGAGTGGGGTTCGGCCGGCTGGGCCTGGTGGGTTGGCCCAGTTGGGCCACGGCCCAAGGGGGGTTTCACTTTTTTTTGTTTTCTGTTTGCTTTACTCCTTTTGTATTTTCTTTCTTTTATTTATTTTCTTCTTTGTTTAAATCATCTAAAATTATTTTGACATTTTATAAAAATGTGTTTTCTTTATTATAATTACCACTGTAATATTCGACGCCCACCGAACATTTTTGTTTCAACTTTCGAAAACTTTTATTGTTGTCATTAATTTAAATTTAAATTTGACGCGGTTCGAACTAACGAAAGTTTAGCAACAGTAATCTAGGTGACGTGGCATGATTAGCGTGGAATTACTGTAGCAAGATTATCCGGGCATTACAACTGTGTTGTATTGCCGCTAGTAATTGAAAGCCTATCGATCACGTACAGGCTAGCACTATCGAACATGGTAAAGAAGAGCAAGCAGATTTGGGATAATTAAATGTTGGTTGCGCAGTGCCCACACAAGATGAACCAGAGCGCATTAAGAATGCAACTCCCGGCTGTCTCGACCATTTGATCGGTTGGATGAAGATCCCACGCCTCCTAACCCTTCTTCTTCCTCGTCTCTTAATTCTTCCCATCTGAGAACACCCTTGCAGACGGGCCGGGCCGAACCACCGGCCCCCACCGCCTGTGTTCCTCCGCCACCCCCACCCCCACGCGTCGAGTTTTCTTTGTTCGGCGAGGCCCCACAACCACCCCAGCCCTTTGATCGCACCGCGAACTCCGTGAGCTCAAAAAATCGACCGACCCAATTTTGAAATTTAGTCTCTTGTGCTTTAACTAGTGTGGAATATAAAAGGGAAAACCATAAGCATTGGGAGTATAGTGTTGAGCGTGCCATGGCGGATCTGAAGGTGCAAACCGGACAAAGGCAATCTCGCACCAAGACAAGAAATCAGAGTAAACCCGGTGGCGATCTATTTTCTTGCTGCGATAAATAAGTTGAGCAGAATCTGAAAGAGTACCGCCTCGTGCGGGCGCTGCAGTACGCATCTGCTGAGAATTTGACGGTGCTGCGGTAGCGATGGCTGTCGGCGGCGTGGAAGCAGATCTAGGAGGGTAGACGGTGGCGCGGGGCGCGGTGGACGAGACGGTCGTAGGAGCGGCGCCGGCAATGTGGATAACGGCGGGAATGAAGCGAGAGGACGGGATGCAAGGATCCTGGTTCGAAGCCGTGGATGAGAGAGGTCGATCTCTTGTAATGGACGGCGGCGTCGGGTATCGACTCGGGCTTGGTGGTGGTGGAGGGTGGTGGTTGGGGTGGGGGACGGCGGCTGACGGAGGTGGGTGGGGTGGAGATGGTGTTTTGGCGCCCACGGAGTACGAATGGGGAAAAGGGAAGTAGAGAGGAAGGGGGGAACCATGTATTCAGTGGCCGCTTGTCTCAAATGCGAGGAAATTTACAAACTTAGCCCCTGCTTCAAATTTCTACTACATCACAAAGAACATTAGTCGGTTGGGGATAGGACGGTAATCTCGCATACAATCGAATATTTCCCGACGAGTTTGTTTTTGGCGCCCACCGTATGAATATGAATCAAGGAGGAGTCGATTTCGCCGAGGGCACACTGTGTTTGGCGCCCACCGTGTATGAATCCGGGTGAGAGGCGGTTACGTCACGCTTGGGTGAAATTACAAACCTACCCCTATCGAAACCTATAGAAATCCAGCAGATAGGCTTTGCGTGGCGAGGATAGGCGGTAGTGATTTCCATCTTGTAGATTTTGGTTTGGTGATTCTGCGACTTTCCCCGCTTCGTTCAAATTTTGCACAGTGCACGTTTACCATGCCAACTCAATTCGAATCCCGTTTGTATTCTACTATTTTTTTTCGGGCGGGATCCATTTTCAATTGGAATTACATTCTATATACATCATTTTTTATATATACTTTCAAAAGCACAACACCATTTATACATAAATATGGTTTACAAATGGCATCTCAGATTCATAAGGTTGTATCCATCAATTTGGATTTTCAAATATTTGAAACCACTTTATGTTGAAATCCAATGTATGCATTCCTCGCTAACTGTCTCCAATTAATGTGTGTTTCATGCTGGTTTTTTTAACTTCTCAAACATGTATAATGTGTTTCACACACGCAACATATAGTTTAATCCCGTTTAGACATTAATTGCATATAAACCATGCATTGTTTGTAATTGAAGAATCTATGGATCACCAATATTGATAAACTATATAACATTACATGTGTGCCCAAATTCAAATGAATATGCATGTTTGATACACAAATTTGCGTTATGATATTATTGATGTCGTGATCTCCAGTTTAAATATCTGAATCCCCTTTAATCCAGATATCCGTCTCATATAGCTATCACTTATGCTTATATAGGACTATCTCTCTGGACCTATACGCTGCTCATCGCCTCTCGTGCATCTCTCGTGCTACCTGTATGTCGACAATGATCTTTTATCTTCGTAACACATCGACGGTACTCTCTCCCTCGACCTTCATCACTCTATCTCTCTCTAAGTATATCTCGCTCCCTGCTATGTGTCTCTAGCTATGATTCTCCATGTGGAATCTCTTTCTCTCACACAAACACAAACCTTTGTCTCACAGGGGTCTCATTTCTCTCAACTATTCCCATGTGTGCACTCGACACCCCTCATACTGAGATGTCTTTCGCTTCCTTAGATATGAGAATCTACGACTCTTCCTCTTCAATATCTCTTTCTCACACACAAACACAAACTCTGTCTCCTGTGGTCTCATATTTCTCCATTGTTCTCTTGTATGTCGCTCAAACACACCCTCTCTCCCTAGAGATATCTTGTGTTCCCTCATATGTCTCTCTAGCTATCACTCTCGTTGTAGAAATATCTTTCTCTCACAGGACACAAAACTCCGTCTCTCTGGATCTCATTTCTCTCGATATCTGTTTGTATGTGACTCCACATGCACCCTCTCACTATCTCTCTCACACCCACACACATAACCCAGCCTTCCGATCCACTCGACTCCTATCTCTAACGCACACTAGCTAGCATCTTTATCTTTCTATTTATCTATTTCTCCATCAACCTTCTTTCGCCCTCACTCTTGATTCCTATCACGCACACTACATATGTTTATCTCTACGTGCACTCAAGTGCCCTCTCACACACATATATAACTTCACCCTTTGAACCACCCGACGGTCATCTCCAACACCCAAACTAGCGGATGTCCCTCTAGCTAGCATCTCCATCTCTGTATCTATCTGTAGTTTCTCCGTCAACATTTCTTTCTCGCACGTAGTCTTGCTTCCTATCACCCACACTATATATGTCTCTCCATACATATGCATTTATAGGTTGATCTCTTTTGCACAATCGCTATGCCTCACCCCTCTCTGCCGCCATAGATGCATGCTCCAGCCCACACCACTATCTCTTAAAGACAAAAACACATGCTCAATTGTCGGGCCTTCTTCCCTACATTCTCACATGCATGCATATTGTCATCTGACCCGTCTCTCTCCCATGTCGTTGATCTTATGACTTATGTCTTCTTTCTTTTATCTCGATCATGCGCGCGCACACACACACATCCCACGTATACATGTATACCTCTCACACATGCACGTTCAAGGTCTCTATGTCTCCATACGTAGTTAATTACCCTCAATCCTAACGCCACATCGAATCGTTCTCCTCTTTTGTGCACATAACTTCCGCCTGGATGGGCAAAACACACACTCACACTTAACAATCTCCTTCTAGCTCCCCCCCCTGCCGCTCACTCTTCCCCTAGGTCCCCGAAAGCAATAAGACCATCCCTTTGTTTAATTCCGCCTACATGCACCATCGATATATAGTAGTCTTCCTCGGTGTCTCTTGAACAAACATGTTCTCTCGATGTCGACTCCTCTCACGCGCACGCACCTTCTCTTCCCTCTCTACGGGCATTTTCTCTCTCGCACCCCATTGTTGGTGGCCTCTGCCATACACATCACCTCTCTATGATGAAGCCATGCACACTTAAATTGCATCCGCCACAGAGGACCCCGCGACACACACACACGCACGCACGCACGCACCCCCCCCCACACACACACTAAGACTCCATCTCTCTCTCTCTCTCACACACACACACACACAAACACACACACGCACGCACGCACCTCTCCCCGCCCCCACACACACTTAGACTCCATCTCTCTCTCTCTGTCACACACACAGACACACAAACTAAGACTCCATCTCTCTCTCCTCTCTCTCTCTCTCTCTCTCACACACACATACACACACACCACACACACACTAAGAGTCCATCTCTCACACACATGCTCTAGGCGGAGCATTTGTTCCTACCACCCTTCATCCAACCTTACCCGTATGATAAACAATCACCTTTATTTACTTGCATAACATGGACAGATTCCACTTTACTTTAGTAATCAGCAAACTTATCATCTGTACCCTTATAAAAAACGAGTTGGCGATGATGGTGTGCCTGCCATCTTGTAATACAGACCGTATGATCTATATCTGACGGATAGAAAGCAAACTATGATAATTTTACAAAAGATACCCGCACCTCTCTCCACATCATTATCTCCCGCAACCTCATTGCTCAGCAATTAAAAAAGGAATAAGTCTCTGGAACAATCTAGCATACATGGTGGCCGCTGCCGCCTGCCGGCGCCATCCATCCCCATGCCTCCGCCCATTCCGACCACCAGTCACCACTGAGGGAGTCCTGGATTAGGGGGTATCCGGACAGCCGGACTGTGTACAACATCCGGACTATTCAAGCATGAAGATACAAGACTCAAGACTTTGGCCCGTGTCTGGATGGGACTTTCCTTGGCGTGGAAGGCAAGCTTGGCGATCCGGATATTATATTTCCTTCCTTGTAACCGACTCCATGTAAACCCTAGCCCTCTCCGGTGCCTATATAAACCGGAGAGGTTGGTCCCTAGAAGGCCGATCACAATTATAATCATACCATCATAGGCTAGCTTTTAGGGTTTAGCCTCTACGATCTCGTGGTAGATCTACTCTTGTACTATCCATATCATCAATATTAATCAAGCAGGAAGTAGGGTTTTACCTCCATCGAGAGGGCCCGAACCTGGGTAAACATCTGTGTCCCTTACTTCTTGTTACCATCAGCCTTGACGCACAGATCGGGACCTCCTTACCCGAGATCTGCCGGTTTTGACACCGACATTGGTGCTTTCATTGAGAGTTCCTCTGTGTCATCGTTGTCAGGCTCGATGGCTCCTTCAATCATCATCAATGACACTGTCCAGGGCGAGACTTTCCTCCCCGGACAGATCTTCGTGTTCGGTGGCTTCGCACTGCTGGCCAACTCGCTTGGCCATCTGGAGCAGATCGATAGCTACGCCCCTGGACACCAGGTCAGGT
This sequence comes from Aegilops bicornis, assembly GCA_021605145.1. NCBI lineage: Eukaryota > Viridiplantae > Streptophyta > Magnoliopsida > Poales > Poaceae > Aegilops > Aegilops bicornis. Next base: position 91,459,579 of record CM038671.1, on the reverse strand, counting down.
TCGGAAACCTGAACTACACGATGGACATCCGCGGAGACTTGATCTTCGATGGATTTGGGCCTATGCCAGGAGCACCGGACAGTCACGACGAGCTTGGCTTAGAACTGCCGTCGGACGAAGCTCAGGGCATCATCCCCGTACTGTCCCCAAACCTAGATCCGGAGCAGACTGTGTTGCCAAAGGATGGAGGGATGGACCCCGCCCCCTAGGTCGCACTCTCATCGGCGGTGGAGCCGAACACGGGTCTCACCTCTGCGGTGGCCTGTGACTCCGAACCCCCGGATTCGTATCTGGACGTTGGTTCCAGTCCGCACACTCCCTTGCCCGTCGGGCAAGGATGGGCTCCGATAATGGAGTTCACCGCTGCGGATATCTTCTAGCACTCGCCCTTTGGCGACATACTGGACTCATTAAAGCCTCTCTCTTTGTCAGGAGGCTCTTCGTCGAACTATGTCCGGCTCGAGTGGGAGGCAGGCGACGAGGAAATTCGTTACCCACCCACCACCCACTTTATTGCCACGGTTGACGATTTAACCGAGGTATTAAACTTCGACTCCGAAGACATCGACGGTATGGACGACGATGCAGGAGAAGAACACGAACCACCGCTCACTGGGCGGTGGAAAGCCACCTCTTCCTATGACATATATATGGTGGACACCCCGAAGGAAACCAATGGTGATGAGGCAGCGGAGAATAATCCCTCAGGGAAAAAAGCAAAGCATAGGCGTCGTCGATGTCGCCCCAAGCCCAGCCACAGGAATACCGGCCCGGAAGACGAAAACAATCCGGACGGCGCCGAAGATGAATACAACCCAATTCGGCTTGCCTTTCAGTAGGCCGGACTAGCCAATGTGGGATACTTGGAAAGGGAAAACTATATGCCCCCTCCGAGGACGAGGCAAGCCTCGGTAATGATGAATTCGGCGTGCCTGAAGATCCAGTGGAACAAGCCCGCTTCGAGCGACGGCTCATGGCCACGGCAAAGAGCCTGCAAAGGAAGCAACAACAGCTTAAACCTGACCAAAATTTGCTGGCGGACAGATGGACCAAGGTCCTGGCCACCAAAAGATACGGACCCGACCGCCCCGACAAAGGGCACACAGGGCACAACCGGCCACCCCAACCTAAGCAGGAAAACCCAAGGCACACACCCCAACGTCAACACACCACTACGGTCCAAAACAACACGAAGGACACAATAAGAAGCACCCTCAAGCCCCGGCGCAATGGTCATAAGCGTCAAGTCAGGAAAGCCGGTGCTAATTTCAGCAACTCCCAGTCCGGTCAACGGACAAAGAAGAGCTCAGACCTATCCGGCCCGAGCCACAGACTCGATCAACCATGCGAAATTCATGGTACTCCTAGAAGGACGACAAAGCATACCAATAGAAAATGTCGGATCCTCAAAACAAAACGGTTGGCCGCCTGCCGGAAACAATGAAGGGAGGCTTCTGGTCAAGAGCCCCCCCCCCTCCATGGCATATAAGTACGGCCACTCGCCTGCATCACCGCGCTAACCACAAAGAACTTCGCCAGGTACCTAAGGACATAGAAAACCAGGGGCTCCATAAAACAAAAAACCCCCGCAGGTGTGAAATCACAAACAACATCTCTTAAAAGATGTTGGGGGCAAAGGCCAAGTTTTTCTGGCCCATCACTCTAAATGGTTGTCCTCGGATCACCAAACAAATACTACGCCAAAGAATAAATCTTCGGCACCTTCCCACCATGCGGTAATTTACTGTACGCGAACGGGACGAACCACGTTGGCTGGATCCCGCGTGGCAAATCACTCAGGCCAACACCATGTGATGTAATCACACCTATTGGCAAGGCCGAGTCCCGCCCGCAGGGCGGATATCATACAGCTGCCGGAGTAGCGAGTCGCGCATGCCCATCAAGATTTTGATATGACAGACGACTATCTGGACACCAACTGAGGAGTCTGCACTACCCAACAGTCTAGCGGCTGGGATTACCAGGGTCCGATCAAGAGCCCTCGGACCAACCACAAGAGGACGCTCGGCTACCCCCGAGTATTTGTCTTACAAACTAACTTTGATGCAGAGCAAGATAGGTGACGTGGAATCGGCTGGGACACATAAGGAGCCCCCCCCCTAAAAGAAGGCAGTCTGGATTCACTCCCGATCCACTGACAACTCCCTCCAGTCCGGCCATTACAGGTTCCGCCAAAAACACCTCTTTTCATAATCATACATCGTACTCATATGCATAGACATATCATTTTGCTACAATACATAGACTTAAATAACACTTACCGGACGTCACTTTTCATCGACACCTGGTGTTACGCCCGATTATGCCAGGGGCTTCATAATACGGCAATAAAGTCCGACCACCTTCTCGGTCGTCCAAGCACCCGAACTTATAGCACTATATGCATCAGCTCGAATCATGTCTTGGGTCATTGGTTGGGTTGCCTGCCCCTTGTTTTGGTACCTTACGTTCCGTTATATCGGCTAAGGTAGCGCAGGGAGAACTACTGCGATTGTGTCCCGGATCTGCCGGACGAGCACCTCAGTAGAGAAAGCCGAAAACCGACTATCATGATACAGCGAGAGCTGGTCAGCTGTTCGAGAGGTTGTAAAATCCCTAAATGCAGAGTGCGACGGATCGGTCTTCTGATCAGGCGCCAATAGAGCCCCTAGTTCGGCCTTCCGAACACTAGGGGCTGCGCCGACCATACTCGAATTCCTATGGCTAAGTGAGAGTAATAAAGCCTTATAGTCCGATTGCACGGTTCGTGGTGAGAAATGCCTCCAAAAGGGACCCAACTATGGGATAAAGAGCGTTCATATATATCCCGAACACTCAGTATTCTTTTACGTAAAGCGGTTTCACGACCGCCAACTCTCGTGATTTACATACATTAAACAGCAGGGAAGAACATATGTTCAAACAAAACAGTAATATATAAACGCCATAATCCCACATTACAAAAAGTGGCATGAATGCCCTCAGGGAAATATAATGTCTTTGGTACATTTACCCACCGCATATGAGCCCCCTTCAATACACCTTCATAGTACGATTCGGGCTTGCGATGCTCCTTACCCTCTGGCGGCCCCTCAGTCATCAGCTTCTTCGCGTCAAGCTTCCCCCAATGCACTTTTGCACGGGCGAATGCCATACGTGCACCCTCTATGCAGATCGATCGCTTAATAGCATCAAGCGAGGACAAGCACCCGCAAACCGCTTCACGAGCCCGAAGTAACTGCTCAGAATTGGCTCCGCCAGCCACAACCGGACAATCAAGTCCTTCATGGCTAGTTCGGCTGCCTGGTGCAGTTCGACCAGCTGCTTCAGCTGATCGATAAAGGGCACCGGATAGTTCGGTGCCAACATCGCGACCAGAAATCCCTCTCCGTAGACTTCTTTTCCTCGGTTCGGTAGAATCAGGCGGCATCTGATATGCTGCGAGGAAGATCCGCAATCGCCCCTGGAAAAATAAGAATTCTACTTGCCGCTTAGAATTCTTCCATCATCATGAATAAATGGCTAAGAATACAGAAGGCCTTACCAGGCGCAACTTTTCGGGCATCTTGAATGTCCCGTACAGCACCTCGGGCTTCTTCGGGCATCTTCCGCAGCTTGAGCGCTTAGGCGAGTTGGCTTCTCTCTCCATTACACTTTGCTCCAAGCCCTCACTTTTCTTCACAGCCTCCTGGAGCTCCCGCCAGCTGTGACAACCCCAACCTCGTGTTTTTCACGGAGTGCCTGTTCGGCAGCCTTCTTGTTGGCATCATCTACAGCCTTCTTGATTGCCTTGTATTCGCACTTTCGCTCCTAGGGCATACAACACAAATACTTTTCAACAAGCACAATTACTTATTTGTGCCTAATGCAAGACAATGTTTTATCATACCTTGTTTATCTTCTAATTGCTTCCTCACACGGCCAAGTTCTTCCTCGGCCCGTTCTAGGCTCTGCTTCAGTTCGGACACTTCCGCATTATGAGTGGTCGTCCTCTCCGCAGACGCCTGTATTCAAACAAAGAGGTACATGTCATTAACATAAGTTCCCACGACAAGAGAGGATTTGATCCCCTGCCCGGCTCCCTCTCCTTTGCCGGGCAGTGTATCAGGGGCTACTACTCATATAATGACGATTCCTCAAAGGTTTCTTGGGAAACATACCTCAAAGGCCTTTATAAGGCCAAGGTAAGATTGCTCAGCCCGCTCTCGTGGTGAATCTTTTCAACCACCGCACCCATAAGGGTCCGATGTTCATCGACGATAGACGCGTTATTTAACGCCGTCGATAGACCGCCTGGCAGCTCTATCCGAACAGAGGTTGTCGGCGGAGTGGGCAGGCCTCCCACTGTTGAAGGTGGCTGCTCGCCCGATCCGGGAGCCTTAGAGGTCCCCCGGACCTTGTCCGGCTATGGGCCGAACCCAAGGTCGCCCCCGCTGACGGCACACTCTGGGGCCATCGCTCACGTGTGTCCGGCCCCAGCGATATGCCCCTCCTGATCCGAGCCCCGTTGAGACGACACCTCAGTGTCGCGCCGGGACTTTGGGGAAGGGGCCTCTGGAGGCGTCTCGCTCGCCAAAGCATCCGAGCTCAGCGAATCTTCGGATGAGGACTGGCCGGCGCGAGACCTCGCCGGACTGTGCAGAACATAGCAGCAGTTAAAACTACTATACCCAAAAACAATCCCGGACGCGTATGCGTGTTCAGATTTTATACACTTACGACTTTTCCAGGGGCTGGGCCCTGGGATCCCACTCCGGGCTGCTATCGGCAGCCATGGTGGATGCCTCTGGGACGGAACTTTTTCTCCTCTTGGGCGATTCGGCCTCCAGGGACGGGGAAGCCACACGCTTCTTTCCACCTTCAGAGTGAGGTTGGTACTCCTCTGCTTCTCCCTCTTCGTCTTCCGAAGAAGGAGCGTCGCTCGAGTCTTCGGAATTTGCGTGAAGCTCAGCGGTGACGGAGGCCACTGGGTCTTCTTGACCTTCTTGGAGGCCTCCTTCTTTGGCGCCTCGTAAGGCGCTGGGACCAACATCTTCGCCGAAGAGGTCCGGCCGGTTCCTCCGGCAATGGGGCTGGACAATGTATCCGCTCCACTTTCTTTATCCATGCTTGCGGTCACGATGAAACACGATTAGGACGTCTCCCTCATGACATGCCAGCTAAAGCGTTAATAGACAGAGCTTGGCTGTGACTTACCGAGCTTGGAGAATGGGATGACTGATACCCACGGTCCTCGGTGGAGCTCGGCCATGATTTGCCGGACTTAAAGAGCACCTTCCAGATATCCTTCTGGGAGGAATCATAAAGCTCCCGAAGGGTTTGGTGCTCGGCGGGGTCAAACTCCCACAGAGTACAAGCTCAGCGCTGACAGGGGAGAACCAGGCGAGCTAGTATCACCTGGACTACATCCACAAGTTTGACGTCCCTATCAACCACACCCCGAAGACGTGTTTGGAGCAATGACAGCTCGTCGGACGAGGACCAGTTCGGGCCCTTCTCGGGCCAGGATGTGAGCCGCAGCGGAGCTCCGGATCTGAACTCTGGAGCGGCCGCCCACTTTTTGCCGCGTGGTTCGGTGATATAGAACCACTGCTGCTTCCACTCTTTGACGGAATCGTTGAAAGCACCCTTTGGCCAAACGGCCTTGGGCATCTTGCTTACCATGGCGCCGCCAAGATTCGGGCGTGTTCGCCTCTCACCACCTTGGGCTTCACATTAAAAATCTTCAGCCATAGGCCGAAGTGAGGTGAGATCCGAAGAAAAGCCTCGCACACGACGATGAACGTCGAGATGTTGAGGAAGGAGTCGGGTGAAAGATCATGAAAATCAATCCCGTAGTAATACATGATTCCACAAACAAATGGGTGTAGGGGAAACATGAACCCGCGGACAAAATGGGGAAGGAACATGACTCTCTCGTAGGGTTCCAGAGTGGGGACGACCTGTCCCGCCGGGGGGAAACGGCGGCCGATCTTCTGGGCCAAATACCCGGTGTCCTGGAGCTTCTTGATATCCTTCTCCTGGACAGGAGAGGCCATCCATCTGCCTCCTGCTCCGGATCCGGACATCTTTGGAAAGCCTCTCTTTGGTGGAAAGGAAGAGTGCTTGGGCGTTAGGGCTCGAAAAGAGGGGAATGAGAGAGCGGAAGGAGAAAGGCGTGGGTAAAGAGAAGGAGGTCTTGCCTCCTTATAGGGGCGGTAACTGCTTTTTGCGCCTCCCCACTTGCCTGGTTGAGCCCGTTTGTCTCCCGCTCACCGCGATTAGCGGTGCGGTTGGTTTACCCACGTCTGTATTGATGAGAATCCCGTGATAAGGGGGGACGATCTCTGCTTTGACAAGGCGTGTCAAGGAAACTGCCTCGCAATATGCGATGTGGCTGGTTGTGGAAAGACGGTTAGAATAATAACTTGACCGTAGTGACACGTCGCGTTGCTTGAAAAGTTGTCGCAGATTGCATTTGCGAAACATCATTCTCTCTACGGTGGCATACTTAATATCATCTTGTGGATCCGAACACGGTTTGAGTCTTCGATAATTACCTTGGAGTATTCGGAGGAGGAACCCGCCCTGCAATGCCGAAGACAAGACTGCGTGCCGGACTCATCGTTATTGAAGCCTGGTTCAGGGGTGTAAGTGCATCTAGTGCCCCTTAGTGATTTTGGTGTATTGAAGACTTATAGGTTAAGGAACTAATGTGTTTGTGAGTGTACACGGGTCTATAAGTCTATGAGGAGTTTGATATTTACAGAGAAAGTCGACCCTAAAAATGAAGTTCTTCGATCAAGACTTTGGTATTCTGAAGACTTTCTGAAGACTTTGAAAGTGAAGAAATTGGTGTGACCTTGAAGACTTGGTATTCATTTGAGGAACATGAAGCGTGAAGAATTTTGTTTTCGTAGTTTCATTTTCTCTTTCTTGAGTCATAGGAAACACCGTACTGTTAAAGGGGGTCGAGGAAATACTACGGAAAAATTTCCATGTGATGCTCAACTCAAAATCCTACACCTACCAATCCCTTCGAGTGAAGCCTCTAGAAATCTCATACAGTTCAGTCAATTTCTTCAAAGGATGAGATGAAGTTCTTTCCGTCACGAGAATTTGTTACGACTAAGGAGTTAGGAATTCACGGGCGGATTGCCTACACAAAGGAGGAACATGATAGCCACGAGGAATTTGAGATTCAAATTTCCGACCGTTGATATGTTGCGCCACCTGTCCCAAAATATCTTATCCACCTAACGGTCATATCATTGAAGGGCATTTATGTCTTATCATGTCGGGCTGCTCCCTAGGCTATAAATAGCCGCCCCCTACAACCACTAGCTGGTTGGCTGCTCCGAGAGAAACTTGATACTTGTCATTTGAGAGCAACCCATCCTCTGAGGACTTTGAGCGAAAATCATCGAGTGAGGAAAAACCCAAAAACCAAACCCCTATGTACCCAAAGTGATTGAGCATCACTGAAGAGATTGATCCTGCGTGGATCCGACGCTTATTACCTTTGAAGATTGTGCTTCTTCCAGACGGTTAGGCGTCATGGTCTAGAGCATCCAAGAGGAATTGTGGATTGCCGAGTGACCAAGTCTGTGAAGGTTTGGAAGTCGCCTGAAGACTTACCACGAAAGTGATTGGACGAGGTCTGTGTGACCTTAGTTCAAGGAGAATACGGTGAGGACTTGGTGTCTGAGCTGCGTGCTTTCCGATCGGGTGTCCGGACTGTGTGTCCTCGAGTTTAAATACTCACCGCTCCAACCAGACGCATAACCTGAGACAAAGCTTGAACTGGTCTACCAAATCATTGTCTTCACCAACCTTACTGGTTCTATCTCTGAACTCTTTCATTTCCTCATTCTTGTGTTGAGTGTTTATTCATATCTGTGTTTGAAGACTTTGATCAAGACTTTCTCAATTTCCTTAGTTCAATTTCTTCAGTCTGTTTGTCTTCATCTTGAGCTATCCTGTGTTTACGCTTTTCTGTACTCTTTGTTTGTCTTCATTTTATCATGATGACCATGCCCGCATTCTGTTATGCTTACTTCTGAGTACTTATTCCGCTGCAAGTAGTTCTTTGCTAAGGAATTTCCTCACCGTCAAATTCCTCAGTGAAGAATTCATAAAAATCGCCTATTCACCCCCCCTCTAGTCGATATAACGCACTTTCAATTGGTATCAGAGCAAAGTACTCCCTTGTTCTGTGTGATTTTGGTTCAACCACCTGGAGTTTTAGTTATGTCGACCGCAGGTATGATCAAGGTCTCAGCAGGGTGTCCTACCTTTGATGGGACGGACTACCCCTACTGGAAGAACAAGACGCGAATGCATCTTGAAGCAATTGACAACGATCTCTGGTATGTTGTGGAAAATGGTGTTCCCTCAGTCACACCTTCTTTAAATGATGCCGATGTGAAGAGATTCAAGCAACTCGATTCTCAAGCGAAGAAGATCATATGTGGCCATCTGAGCAAAGGTCAATATGGAAGAGTGAGTGCTTTGGAAACTGCCAAGCTCATCTGAGACAGGCTGTCCAAAGTAAATGAAGGAGTTTCAACTCAGCGTGACTCCCGAGTTGATGTTCTTCGGAATCTCTTCAACCGCTTCAAAAGACTCGACAACTAAAATGTTCAACAAACCTTCGATCGCCTCACTGACATCTCAAATGAGCTTCAAGCACTTGGCACCACTGACATCACCGACCATGAGGTGGTGAAGAAATTGTTGAGATCGCTTGATTCCTCATTTGATACTCGCACCGATGATACAAGAGCGTCTTGACTACAAGTCACTTGATCGGTGATATCCTCGAGAGGCTAAATACTCATGAGTTCGACTTCTTTGAAAAGAGATCTCTATGGTTCTAGCTATGGAAAACACGTGCCTCAAGGCCAAGGTTGTGTCTGAATCGAGTGTGAAGACTCTGGTAGTAGCCTTGGAGATCCTGAAGAATTAGGCCACGAGCTAGCACTGCTCGTGAAGAAATTCCAGAAGTTCTCAAGACGTGGTCGCTTTGGAAAATCCTCAAGGAGCGGTGATTCCTCATCCAGTGACTATAAGAGAAGACTTTGTCACAAATGCAAGAAACCTGGTCACTACATCCAAGATTGTCCTCAGTGGGAAAAGGAATTAAAGAAGAAGAAACACAAGGATTACAGTTCTGATGACGCGAAGAAGAAGAAGAAATCATCGAAATCTTCATCATCAAAATCCTCAAAACCTTATTCTCACAAGAAGAGCAGCTCCAAAAAGGCTCAGGCATTCATTGGCAAGGAAATGGACTCTGAAGCTGAATCTGAGGAACATGAGGAAGAGGAGGCATCGAAGAATCTGAGTCCGGTGTGGCGAGTCTAGCTCTCGCCATCGCTTTTCGCCAAGTCCATCTTCAACTCTGAAGAAAATGACCTCACCAACAAAGCCAATGAAGATAGTGATGACTACGCTCCCACCTATTGCTTCATGGCAAAGGGTGCCAAGGTACTCAAATATACCTCCTCTGAATCTAGTGAAAATGAATCTGATGATGATCTAAAGCCCAGTTACTCAAAACTTGCTAAGATTGTCAGAAACAACAAAGGGCTTTAGAAAAGGTTCAAAACATGCTAGATAAGAGTGATGATATGTTAGGTGAAGAAATGGATCGCACTAAAGCCCCGATCGAAAATCTTCAGAGACTTGATCTAGGTTTGACAGCCTTCAAGGTCATCATAACACTCTCTTATCTAATCATGAGAAACTTTCTTATGAATTTCTTCAAAGAAAGCAAGATCTTGAGAAGCTAAGAGTGAATTATGAAGATCTTCTGAAGGAGCGCGATTCATAACTTGCTCAACAAATTAGCGCTTCTCAAGAAGAATTTGTTCCTCCATGCTTAAAGTGCATTGAACGTGAATCTGCTAATTCTTCACCTGAATGTTCAAATGCTTCAACTGTTACAAATTCTTCACCTGCCTCTGCAATCACTAATTCCTCATCTGAGGACATTGCTAGTATCACTGACAATGCAGGGTTGAAGGAATTGTATATGACAGGCATGTACAAAAGCCTCAAAGGGCATCAGACTCTTTGTGATGTGCTTAAAAAGCAGATCCTCAACAGGAACCCTAGGAAAGAGGGTATTGCCTTTGAGAGGAAACTCAATGTCGATGGAACATATTTGAAGCCCGAGCGGTATCCCAAAACCTCGTGGGTTGCCGCAAAGGGACCTCGATTGATCCATCTAACTTATCCGGCTTTACATGCGAATCTCCTCATTCTTCCGATGAGTCATTTGACTCCAACTAAAAACTGTTCAAAAATCAGAATGGTGAAGTATTTGCTAGATATGTTGGCACTAAGCTGCAGAACGGCTTCCCTATGAAGAAAATCTGGGTTCCCAAGAAGTGCCTTGAAAGTCTTGGTGAATGTCCTCATGACACCACACGTGAAGAATAGGAACCCCAGATCAAATTCTTCATATGGACCAAATTCTTCATATGGATCCAAGTTCTCATACGGACAAAATTCCTCACGTGGATCAAATTCCTCAAAAGGATCAAAGTCCTCATATGATTATCATCGTGCTAACAACTCTGCTTGAGGTAGAGCTAAGGGTTATGAATATGTGCATTATTCTTCAAACCAATATGTTCATAAGTCCTCGAAGAATTTCTCTCGCTTATTCATATGCTTACCCTAACCCTCTTATGTGAAACGAAATGGATTGGCCTCTATGCCACCATTCTCATATGGTGCTCGCAGAGTGATGAACTCTTTGCCATCCCTTCACCGTGGGTGGTGAAGAAAAAGAACTAACCTCTTCTGAGGGTCAGGTCTCGGGCGTGCTTTAAACGTCTGAAGAATTTCTTGGGGCCCGCAAAATGCCCGAAAGGACGCAGCTAATCATGATGAAATGAACTTTCATTTCACACGCCCTCATACCGCTTATCTATTAATACCGACCGATGAAATTCATCGATGAACTTGATATCATATTCTTCAATCGATGAAGTATATGAGATCGTAAGTTGTACTAATTCATCTGCAGGATGATCAACCCAAAGCCACTGAGTGGGTTCTCGATAGTGGATGTACAAATCACATGACTGGTGACAAGAATCTATTGATGGATGCTCCCTTATCACCGTCACATCTGAAGCATATCATCTTTGCCGACAAAGGCAAAAGTCAGGTATTGGGTCTTGGTAAGGTTGCGATCTCTAAGGACATACACATGGACAAAGTCATGCTTGTTGAGTCCTTAGGATACAACCTCATGTCGATCTCAATGCTTTGTGATCTTGATATGGTTGTTATCTTTGGCAAGTATCGTTGTGTTGTGATTATGGAAGTCGACAATTCCAAAGTCTTGAAGGCTTTAGGAGAGGAGACTTGTATATTGTTGATTTCTCTGGGACCACAACCAGCCGTGTGTCTACTTGCAAAAGCTTCAGAAGGCTGGCTATGGCATGGGCGACTTGGTCACGCAGGCATGAGGAATTTGCACACGCTTGCAAAGAAGAAGCATGTCATTGGCATTGAAAATGTCAAATTCCTCAAGGATCACTTGTGCGGAGCAGTTGAAGCTGGAAAAATGACCAAGGCCAAGCATCCAGCGAAGACTATCATGACCACTACTCGTCCCTTCGAATTGCTTCACATGGACCTTTTTGGTCCCAATCATTACTCAGCTGTCGTTAATGATGCATCTCTATACGGCTTTGTTATTGTTGATGGTTACTCTCGTTACACATGGGTACACATTGTTACTTACAAAAATCAAGTGCAGGAAGTCTTCGAACGATTTTCGTCGAGGGCTTCAACTAACTTTGGTGTGAAGATCAAACACATCAGGAGTGACAATGGAACTGAGTTCAAGAATTCCAGTCTTGATGCCTATCTTGATGAACTTGGTATTACTCATGAGTTATCTGCTCCCTATACTCCTCAGCAGAATGGCGTCGTGGAGCGCAAAAACAGAACTCTTGTTGAGATGGCTCGCACTATGCTTGATGAATACAAAACGCCTAGTCATTTTGCCACATCATCAACAGAGTATATCTTCACAAATTCTTCAAGAAGACTGCCTATGAACTCCTCACTGACAAGAAACCCAATGTAAGTTATTTCAAAGTCTTTGGTGCAAAATGCTGGATTAGAGATCCTCATCACAATTCTAAATTTGCACCGAAAGCACATGAAGGTTTTATGCTTGGTTACGGAAAGGACTCGCACACCTACATAGTCTTCAACATCGCTCTTCACAAGATTGTTGACACTGTAGATGTGCGGTTCGATGAAACTAATGGCTCGCAAAGAGAGCACCTACCTTCGTGTTAGATGAACCAGCACCGAGGAATCTATCAAGTTCAAGGCAACTGAGGATGTCATTCCCTCTTGAAGAATCTGTCAAGAATTCATTCCTCAGACGCGAAGAATGTCGGTGATGCACCTGAAGATAATGCTGAAGACAATGGTGCTGAGGAAAATGATCAAATTCCTCGACAACAACCAGCTCATCCTCGTGTTGCAAAAGAAGTGCAAGTTGACAAGATCATCGATGACATTGAAGCGACAGGTCCTCTCACACGCTCAAAAGCTTCACATTTATCTAACTTTTGTGGGCAATATGCTTTTGTCTCTATCGCAGAGCCCACTAAGGTAGATGAAGCGTTTCTGGAACCTGAGTGGATTCAGGCCATGCAAGAAGAATTACATCAATTCGAGCTCAACAATGTCTAGGAACTGGTCAAACGTCCAGATCCTCGCAAGCATAATATCATTGGCACAAAGTGGATCTACCGCAACAAGCAAGATGAAAATGGCCTTGTGGTGAGGAATAAGGCACGACTAGTAGCTCAAGGCTACACCCAGGTTCAAGGAATTGATTTCGATGAAACTTTTGCACCTGTGGCTAGACTTGAGTCTATTCGCATATTACTCGCCTATGCTAACCATCACAACATCACTTTATATCAAATGGATGTGAAAAGTGCATTCCTCAATGGTAAGCTTGAGGAAGAAGTATATGTTGCTCAACCCCTGTGTTTTGAAGATCCGAAGAATCCCGACAAAGTCTTGAGACTCAACAAGGCCCTCTATGGTCTCAAACAAGCCCCACGGTGTGGTATGATACATTGAAGGAATTCTTCGTGAAGAATGGCTTCACACCCGTTCACTCGACCCTACTCTCTTTACTAAATCATATGATGGTGAACTATTTGTGTGCCAAATATATGTTGATGATATTATCTTTGGCTGTACTGACCAACGTTATAGTGATGAATTGCCTATATGATGAGTGAAGAATATCAAATGTTTATGATGGGAGAGTTGAAATTCTTCTTAGGTCTTCAAATTCGTCAACAACACAATGGCATATTCATATCTCAGGAGAAATACATCAAAGATGTCCTCAAGAAATTCGGCATGTAAGATTGCAAAGGTGTCAAAATTCCTATGCCCACAAATGGCCATCTATGCAATCGATTTAAAATGGTATTGACTTCGATCACAAGGTATACCGCTCCATGATTGGTTCTTTATTATACTTATGTGCATCTAGGCCAGATATAATGCTTAGTGTTTGCATGTGTGCCCGATTTCAAGCTACACCAAGGAATCACACCATAAGGTTGTGAAGCATATTCTTCGATATCTAGCTCACACACCAACACTAGGATTATGGTACCCCAAGGGCTCTACTTTTGATCTCATTGGATATTACTGACTCGACTATGCTTTGGTGCTCGTGTGGACCGCAAGTCAACATCTGGTACTTGTCATTTCCTCGGACGATCTTTGGTCCGTTGGTCCTCGAAGAAACAGAACTGCGTATCACCGCTCATCATGCGGAAGCTAAATACTTTGCTGCTGGCTCGTGTTGTGCTCAAATGCTGTGGATGAAGCAAACTCTCAAGGACTACGGCATCAAAGAGAAGAATGTGCCTCTCTACTGTGACAATGAGAGTGCCATCAAGATTGCTCACAACCCGATTCAGCACTTTCGAAGACAAAGCACATTCAAATTCGTCATCATTTTCTTCGTGATCATGTGTTAAAGGGCGACATCTCCATCGAGCATGTGAAGACTGAAGAACAGCTAGCCGATATCTTCACTAAGCCCTTGGATGAGAAGAGATTTAGCAAGTTGCGGTGTGAGCTAAATATCTTAGAATCTTGAACGTTCTTTGAAAAGGACACACATCCACGACACTTATGCAAAATTGATGACTTAGATGTGCAACACATGAAGAAACATTTTCCTCAATCAATGAAGAATAACATTCTAAGTGTGAAGAAATTAATGAAGAATTTGATTCTCAGAACCCTACGACAATGTGTCTGAAATCATCATTCTTATACGGTGGGTCACGCCACCACCAAAGTTGAAAATCTTGAATTTGAGTTTTTCCTCAGTTTTGAAATTCTTCAGTTTTTCAAATTCTTCAACTTTGAAAAATCTTCACCGTTTTCGTCGTTTTTCTTCATTAGCAATACATATATATATATATATGGGTTTATGTCCTCTACAGCATTCACTTATGGCTATTTCTTCAAGTCGCTTTTTTCTGCTAAGTGAATGTGATCGGACCCTTCCCCCTCTATGCTATACTCAACCCAATCTATTCACAAATTCTTCATGTGCATTCTATTTGAAACTCGTTCAAAATCTTCACTGTGTCCTCATCAGCTGAAGAAATTGCGAACGGAACTTTAAAACTGATCTTATCCAAATTTTCGGTTTTGCCGCTCAAACCGTTCTGCATCCCACGATGCATTATTTTACTCACCCACGATCGTACCACGATCTCCACTATACAAGACGTGGGTGACACATGTTGTGAGAAGGAGAATGGTCAGGCACGTTCGTCCCTAAATCTTGATGAATAGTTTTTCACCGCCTCTATAAATACCCCTCTCTCCATCCTCACTTCTTTTACCTCGCTCGACCTCTCTCTCCCGCTCGAGCTCCTCAAACCCTAGCGTCGCTGCTACTCCATCGTCACCGGTGAGGAAGAGCTTCACTGCCTCGACCTCGTCGCCGACGTACTCACGCCATCAAGGAAATCCTCACTCCGCGCCGCCGTAGCTGTCTTCCTCCGCCAAGTTAGGGCGTGGAAGATCCGAGCATTTAGCTTCACATCTACAACACCCAGTTCGTCGTGTTCTTCATTTAGGGTAAATAAAAGTTACTTTTACTACCCTTGTTGATCCAAATCTTACACTACAAAATCTTCAAAGGTGTTTTATTCTTCAAATCCTCACACACAAACACCTCACTAGTTATATGCTCTTGATTCGTTTCTCTAAGCAATCAGTTTTCTTCAAGATTCCTCAATTGTGTGGATCCTCGATCTGTACAACTCTGGAACCTAAGACAAAGAACGCTTAGTAAAATTCTTCAAGGCTCGTCTGGTCAAAATCCTCAAAACTTGTTCCTTTTTAAAAACCTTCTGAGAACGCATATGACCTCTCCAAATTCCTCGCAACTATACTATGTTCACAGGTACTCATGTCCGCTGCTGAATCACTAGGTTCTCATCAACTTAACTCATTTGCAGCGTTCCTCGAAGAAAAGTTGCATACTTCTTCAGACAATTCGTTTGTTCAAATTCCTCAGCTGAAGAATATGGCAGAAGGAAAGAAGCCAAATAAAGGAGGTAAGAGGACTGAGGTCATGACCTCATTTGAAATCCCTGAGGAAATTTATGCTAATTATTGCACACCTAATGAAGCCAAGTTCGGCAAAGAAAACAAAAATCAGCGCAAGGTGCGCATCCAAAGGATTGAACGGAGATGGGCACGGGAATGGAGGGAGTACAGATATGTAACTCCAAAGTACATGAAGAAATTCGCACTCAATCCTCCATGCCCAAGAGCTCCATTGGCACCTAGTCAAGAAGCTGACCCCACCAGCATCAAGCGTGGTGAAGACTTTCCTGAAGAATGGGCCAAGCGCCAAGCCAAATTGGCAAGACAAGCCAATGAGGCAGTGAGGAAATTCAATGAGGACTCTGCTACTACTGCTGCCCATGAGGCCTCTGTTAAGCCAAGAAAATCTATGCCGAAGAAGCCCGCTCACACGCCAAGTGCTTCACCAACAGTGCCCTCACGGCCAAGTTCCTCAGCAGTGCCCTCACGGCCAATTCCTCACACTGCTCCTGCTCCTCCAAAATCCTCAGCTCCTTCAAAGTCCTCAGCAGCTCCTCCCAAATCCTCAGCAGTTCCGACAAAGTCCTCAAGACTGTGCATCCGCCACGTGCCAAAGGACTGCAGGCTTCTCCATTGCCTCTGGTGTCTCAAAGAAGTTCCTCACCTGCACCAAAGTCTTCATCTGGCCCGACTCTGCTGAAGACTAAGGCCAATGGACGAGGTCCTCGGCCAAGTCCCAAGAAGAAACAGGTTGCTTTCCAAGAGCCACCTGAAGATGATGAGGCTGATGATGATGAACTTGCGGAAATCATCATAGATCGCCAAGAAAGGGCCTCTAGAGCCAAAGGCACATCTGTGCCTCTGCTGTTGGATCCAAGGAAAATCCTCGATTATATTGATCTCTGGCACAAGGATCCAAATACCCCTTTGCCTGATTTTCATCTGACCCCTGGACAAAGTCATATGTTGACTCATTTCATCACAGAAAAGAAATGGAAGTTTGAAAAGGCAAGAGAGATCAAGAAAGCTCAATACGAGAAAGGAGAAGTTCCTCAAGAAAACGTTGTCAAAATGACACCGAGGAACTTCTCAAGGTCCAGATCGAAATTCAAGACCTCAGCAAAAACTTCGATGCTTATTATGCTGATTGGCAAGGAGCCAAGGTCAGATTCGTCAACCTAACGAAGAAGTTCACAAATGTTGCTGCCCCAACGCAACATGAAATTCCTCAGGCTGGAGCCTCAGCTCAACCAACTGAAGGACATGCCAGCACCGCTGATGAAGTTCAGGCTGCTGAAGTAAATGCCAGTTCCAGGGTAGATGATCCCATTCCAGCCGCTGAAGAAATTGCCAGGGCATCCTCTAGTAGTGCGCCTGAAGAAACTGAACAAGTCAGGGCAACTGCATCAGTTGCGCCTGAGGAAATTCAACCAGATTCCTCAGCTCCTCCTGCGCCAACACCAACTCCAATTCTTCCATCTGCCTCGGATGTGAAGAAAACAAAGGCTGCAGAACGAGCTGTAGTGAAGAAACGGAAAGCATCAGCTGCGTCAAATTCTTCGGCTGCGAAGAAAATGAAGCCAATGATGAGCTCCTTTGAAAATCCAATTGATGTTGTTCCAATTTCCTCAATTCCTTCAAAGGACCTTGTTCCTTTTGATGAAGATTATGTGATCCCAAGCGGATCTCATGAAGAAAATCATTCTGCTGCTTCGTCAGAGTAGATTGATGAAGAAATTGAAGTGGAAGCAATCCCTTCAACCCCAATCATTTCCTCACCTATGCCTCAGTTCACACCTGAAGAGGCCGGTGTTGAGGAACTTGAAGAAGATGTGGATATTGGAAGCACAACACGGTGATGAATGATGACTTTTGGGAAAGTCAAGATCCAAATTCTCCACTCTTCACCCCAATCCAACAGATACCTCGGTCCCCTGCTCCCACTGTTCAAATGGGCTCAAGAAACTCATCCAACTTCATCCGTCCCTGAAGAAATTCCAGCCGCTAAGACGATGAACTTCTTCTTCTTGATCCTCGATCGCACCTATTGAGGAACAAGAAATTCCTCAGCCTGAAGAACCTGAGATTGCGATTCCAGAGGTCGTGATGCAACTCACTGACACTCCACTGCCAAAGCCCAAGGATCCCTTCTCAACAAAGCAAAAGTTCAAGGCTGAAGACTTCTTCAGTGAGCATGTATTCTTCACTGATTACAATCCATATGATTCTGCTCGCATAAGGAAGAGGCGTTTGTGGACTGCCACCAAGCCAATTTCTATTCCTCGGTGCTCTTCAACAAAGACAAAGTCTTCGATCATGCTCATATTCCTCATGTGGACATGGAGTCTCTGCCAGCTTTGAGCCGGTCCTCGGTGTTCTTCACGACGCAGGACTTCAATTTCTGCACTAATATCTGTGGATCGGAATGAAGAACTCATTCTTCAATTCTATGCAACGCTGCACATCACCGGAGACGTCAAGACGTGAACTCATGGGTATTAGACTGGATGTCCGAAAATACTCACTACAAGGCACCAAAGAATCGAATTGCTTCGTGCTCTACCACTCAAGTGCTCCACTTGGCGGTGCTCGTTGTATCTACAACGAACCGTAACTATCAAATCACTATATGCAAGTCTTGATGAAGCCTTTGAAGCCAAGGCAGGCCCCAAGAACCAAATTCCTCGTCAAGGAATTATTGTATGTGCCTCGGACTGTCTGTCGGATTCTGACGAAGACAATGAGTCCTATCAAAGGCCACGACTCAAATGATGAAGAGGTCGTTAGCATCATGAAGAATATGCTTTTCAACATCATCCATGGCGTTCCCGTCAACTTCCATGATTTCTTCATGAGGACTCGGCAAACATTGCTATGTCACCATTTGAGCTGAAGCCTTATGCGCCTTTGGATAATGAGATTCATCAGACAAGGTCTTCACTCTACTTGAACCACTGCAGCTACTTGCCCCGATTGAAGTCCTCAAGCGGACATTTACCTCGGTGATGACAAGGGCAAGGCTATCGCTGTGGATCGATGAAGGCATTCGTCCATTGGATGGACATGTTCGCAAAGTTGCATCCTACTCCACCAATGATGACTACGCCACACATGACTCTGCCAAGAAATACCTCACCAAGCAAAGTCCTCAAGCTATCGCACCTGTGGTGATGGTGATCGTTAGTTACTCCTCGGTCTTCATCGGAAGGTTGATCGCAATCATAAATGGGTCAAGCGTCAGTTTGGTTCAATTCTTCACAACATGACCTCAACACACAATGCAGTGAAGAAAAACCACTACTACCTCCATGAAACCTTCAAACGCACCTGGGCTGTTCTTTCACATGTCTACAGTGCGGAAGAACTGATGACAATGGGACTCAAGGAAGAATTTGACTGGTCTGCACCTCCTCCGGAGAAATACAAGAAGGTCAAAGTTCCTTCCTTGGTGGCCAGCTCCTATTACGCCTCAGCGACAATCGATGAAAATGAAGACTTGGACGACACTGTGGCAGGCCCTACGACAACAACCGACCCCAACAACGCTGGCGCTCCTTCTTCAACTTGAAATTCTTCAGGGGCGTTAGTCCTCAGTTTGATCCTTTTGGTCATTCGATGAAAAAGGGGGAGAAATTTGAGTTAGTCTTCAAGCGGGTCTATTATATGGGAAATTTATTTTGTTAAGTTACAACTCTGGTTCTTACGAAACTTTTATTGGATCGAGTTGTAATCTTAAACCCGATGGTGCTTTGATACTTTTGATGCAATCGTGCTCTTGCACTATGCTCGATTCTCTTGAGCTTCTTGAGCACTGATACTCTTGATGCGTTATTTTGCATGCTTGTTCCTCATTAATGTTATTGCACGCATGCTGAATTACGTCAAGCACCATATCTCATCATGCATTTCAAATTCTTCATATTATATGTCAAATGCGTGTATGAATTACAAGATATAGGGGGAGATCTCCATGATTCAACTCTTCAAATGTGCATTGCCTCAAAAGCAAATTCCTCACTATGCACATATTCAGGGGGAGTTCTTCTATATCTTGCAATCAAATTCCTCAATACCAGTATTTACACTTCATATGTTTATCCTCGTTGAAAACTTAACCTATATTGTCATCAATCACCAAAAGGGGAGATTGTAAGTGCATCTAGTGCCCTTAGTGATTTTGGTGTATTGAAGACTTATAGATTAAGGAACTAATGCGTTTGTGAGTGTACACAGGTCTATAAGTCTATGAGGAGTTTGATATTTACAGAGAAAGTCGACCCCTAAAAATGAAGTTCTTCGTTGAAGACTTTGATATTCGAAGACTTTGAAGACTTTGAAAGTGAAGAAATTGGTGTGACCTTGAAGACTTGGTATTCATTTGAGGAACATGAAGCGTGAAGACTTTTGTTTTCGTAGTTTCATTTTCTCTTTCTTGAGTCATAGGAAACACCGTCTTTGTTAAAGGGGTCGAGGAAATACTAAGGAAAAATTTCCATGTGATGCTCAACTCAAAATCCTACACCTACCAATCCCTTGAGTGAAGCCTTTGGAAATCTCATACAGTTCAGTCAATTTCTTGATGTGAGACGAAGTTTGTAACACCTCGGATGTAACTTTCCATATTTGTAACTCCAACTCTTGCCATTTTCGGCATTGTGATATGATATTCCCTCCGTGGTTGGGTTTTTCTTCATTTTTCATTTTGTCCATGTCATGCATTTTATATCATGTCATCATGTGCATCTCATTTGCATACGTGTTCGTCTCATGATTCCGAGCATTTTCCCCGTTGTCCGTTTTGCAATCCGGCACTCCTATGTCCCCCGGCGTCCCCTTTTACGTTTTTTCGTGAGCGGGTACTAAACTTTCTCGGAATGGACCGAGGTTTGTCAAGTGGCCTTGGTATACCACCGTAGACCACTGTCAAGTTTCGGGTCATTTGGAGCTCGTTTGGTACTCCAACGGTTAACCGTGACTCTCGCAAAGGCCTCTTTTAAGTTGCAGCCCAACACCCTTTCAAAACAGCCCAATAACCCATCTAAGTCACTTTCATGCTCTCCGTCGTTCGATCACGATCGTGTGGGCGAAAACTACACCTCTTTTGGACTCTCCTAGCTCCCTCTATGCCTATTTAAACACCTCCCCCGTACAAATCCGGGTCCAAACCCTAGCCTTCCCCTACCTCATGGGACAAAATCCAGCACAGACGCGTCCGCCCGCCCATGCGCCCATGCCGCCCGTGAACCAGGCGCGACATGTGGCACCAGCGCACCGCCCAGCCCTTGAGCCAGCAGCAGGCCCCTTGGCTCGTCGCCGCCAGCGCGCTCCGCCCTCCCGGCCGCGTTGCAGCTCCCGCCATGCGCCGCTCCGGACCTCGCCGCCGCCACGGGCCCAGCCGGCCCGGCGTCTCCAGCCCCGGCCCGCCTCCTCTCCTCCCGGCCGTGCTCAGCGAGCCCGCCCGGCCGCCTCGGGTCCGGATCTGAGATCCCGATCGGTTGACTTCTTCCCCCTTAATTTTCGTCCAAGTTTTTATCTCGGTGATTGATTTGTGGCATTTTCAACGCATCATAACTTTGCACCGGTAGCACCGTTTCGAGCGTGTAATATGTCAAAATGTTCGCCTCGATGAGTAAATCATTTCATCTCATTGCATCATTTTCATTTGAGCTCATCTTGATGCCAGAAATTCTGTTGGAAGAGGGCTATGTGATGTTAGTTTCTGTTTCTTAACAGAACATGCACTTTTGTTACTTTTGCTATGATTGATGTGTGCACCCTATGAATTTGAGTCCTACATGTGCTTTGTAATATGTCATGCCATCTTTCCAGGGGTGTATGCCATGTATTTTTTTGATCTATGTGGTGACTAGCACAAGCATGCAAACTAGGCTTCATGATGTTGCTGATTTCAGCCCCAGTTTTGCTGATATTTTTATGCCATGTTAACTTGATGCTACCGAAAGATCCATGCATATTTTGAGATACTTCAGTAAGGATGTTTTGAACATATGGTTATGCTCTATCCATCCATTCCCTTGTTTGCAATTATGGAGTGCCATAGCTTGAGTCAATCGAGCTCTACTTTTGCTATAAAATGTTTTCTGGCAGATTGTTTACATGTTATTCAATTTTGCCAAGGTTGTTGTAGTTGATCCGTGTATGCTATAATGTTGTTCTTGCCATTTATATCTTCTATTACATGTCTTATTGATGGATGTATGCTTAGTTTATTATGAGATGCTCTGTAGTGAGTGCATCGAGCTCTTAAACATGCCTACTTGTTATCTGTTTTGTCATGCCCTGTTGCTGAATCTGTTAACGAAACTTGCTATATTGACATGGGTGTTACTATATTTTCTGATCCTTTTTGGCTTACGGTCAGTAAGGGACTTTTGTTCTATGCGTTGAGTAGATTCATTCAATTCCTTTTTTTGCTATTATAAGTTCCTGTAGCATGTAGTTTTCTTGCTCTGAACATTGCTACCTGATGCTGTTTTTGCCATGTTCAGTAATTTCACCAAGTCTGTGAAGCTGATATGTTTTGCACTTTTGCCATGCTTGTTTGAACCTGTTATGATGTGAATTAGCCATAGCTCAGTGTTCATCTTTTGTCAATCATTTTGAGTAGATAACTTCCATATACTTTTCTGGTACGTTTGGGTGCAGTAGCTTAATTTCTTGTTGCTTGCTATGTGGTATCATGCTGTTAATGGCAGATTTGTGCCATTCTTGTTTTGCTTGTCATTTGCAAACCGTGCATCCGTTTCCGGTGATCTTTATATCGATTTCAACCGAAATCATCTCATCTTTCCAGCGGCATACTTGGTTTGCCAAGTTGATGCCTAGTTCATCATTTTCCTTCCGGAGCGCGCATACGCATTGCATATCACATCCCGTATATCATGCCATATATTGCATCATGTTGCTTGTGCATTGCACCGTGATTTATTGTGGTTCCTTTGTTTGTGTTCTTGCTTTGGGTAGAGCCGGGAGACGAGTACGTGAACGAGGAACCTGTTGAGAACGCTTACGAGGATCAAGCTTTCGACAACTCTGAGAACTTTGTAGGCAAGATGACCATACCCTCGAAATCACTTCTATCTTTGCTATGCTAGATGCTCGCTCTTTTGCTACGCCTATGCTACGATGCCTATCACTTGCTTATCATGCCACCCATATTGCCATGTCAGCCCCTAACCATCCTTTTCCTAGCAAACCGTTGTTTGGCTAAGTTACCGCTTTGCTCAGCCCCTCTTATAGCGTTGCTAGTTGCAGGTGAAGATGAAGTTTGTTCCTTATTGGAACACGGAGATGTTGTTCCTTATTGGGACATGTTTACTTGTTGGGGATATCACAATATATATCTGCTATAATTAATGCATCTGTATACTTGGTAAAGGGTGGAAGACTCGGCCTTATGCCTGGTGTTTTATTCCACTCTTGCCGCCCTAGTTTCCGTCATACCGGTGTTATGTTCCTTGATTTCGCGTTCCTTACACGGTTGGGTGATTTATGGGACCCCCTTGACAGTTCGCTTTGAATAAGACTCCTCCAAAGAAGGCCCAACTTTGGTTTTACCATTTGCCACCTAAGCCTTTTTTCCCCGGGTTTTCGCGAGCCCGAGGGTCATCTTTATTTTAACCCCGGACGGTGCTCCTTCGAGTGCTGGCCCAAACGCAGCAGATCTGGGGCCACCACGGGAAACTTCGAGGTTTGGTTTTACTCGTAGGATGTCTCATCCGGATGTGCCTCGAGAACGAGATATGTGCAGCTCCTATCGGGATTTGTCGGCACAATCGGGCGGCTGCTGGTCTTGTTTTATTCTTTGTCGAAATGTCTTGTAGTCCGGGATTCCGAGATTGATCGGGTCTTCCGGTAGAAGGAATATCCTTCGTTGACCGTGAGAGCTTATAATGGGCTAAGTTGGGACACCCTGCAGGGTATTATCTTTCGAAAGCCGTGCCCGGGTTATGAGGCAGATGGGAATTTGTTAATGTCGGTTGTAGAAAACCCGAAGTTGACCTCAATTAAAATACACATCAACCGCGTGTGTAACCGTGATGGTCTCTTCTCGGCGGAGTCCGGGAATTGAACACGGTGTTGGAGTTATGTTTGACGTAAGTAGTTCAGGATCGCTTCTTGATCGCTACTAGCTTCACGACCGTGCCTTGCTTCTCTTCTCGCTCTCTTTTGCGAATGTAGCCACCATATATGCTAGTCGCTTGCTGCAGCTCCACCTCACAACTCTGTCCTCCCTACAAGCTTAAATAGTCTTGATCTCAGGGTGTGAGATTGCTGAGTCCCGTGACTCACAGATTCTACCAAAACAGTTGCAGGTGCCGACGATGCCAGTGCAGGTGACGCAACCGAGCTCAAGTGGGAGTTCGACGAGGAACGTGGTCGTTACTATGTGTCTTTTCCTGATGATCAGTAGTGGAGCCCAGTTGGGACGATCGGGGATCTGTGTAGCATTTGGGGTATCTTCTTTTATTTTGGTACCGTAGTCGGACCTTGAGTGTATTCTGGATGATGAATGTTTATTTATGTATTGTGTGAAGTGGCATTTGTAAG
The DNA here is from genome assembly GCA_021605145.1 of Aegilops bicornis. Classification (NCBI taxonomy): domain Eukaryota; kingdom Viridiplantae; phylum Streptophyta; class Magnoliopsida; order Poales; family Poaceae; genus Aegilops; species Aegilops bicornis. The sequence continues at coordinate 91,435,384 of CM038671.1, read as the reverse complement.
CCAACTATGTATCTCTTTCCCTTATGTATTACATGGGTTGTGTGAAGATTACCTCACTTGCGACATTGCTTTCAATGCGGTTATGCCTCTAAGTCGTGCTTCGACACGTGGGAGATATAGCCGCATCGGGCGCTAAGTTGGTATCGAGCCTTCCCGACTTAGGAGCCCCTACTTGATTGTTCTTTGGCGTTGTTGAGTCTAGAACGGAAAATGTTTTGAGTCTTAGGATTATATATATCGGAGAGTAGGATTCTTTTACTCCCAGTCCCTTCGTCGCTTTGGTGAGGTCTCACGATGTAGAAGTTTTGACTCTCCTCTCCTCAAATTTCACTAAAAAATTTAGGATCACGTGGGTATCTTGGGATCGTTCGATGGTTTTGTGACGAGAACATTGTTCTTGGTGCCTCGACATTTAGGGGTTGTGGCAGTGTCCCGGGGAGTTGAGCTCCGAGGTGTTGTCGTCACAATTTTATCGTTGCAGTTCTGGAATACCTGAGTTTTGCCGACATCGAAATCTCTTTTGTGCAGTTGTTGGTGAGATAACCCCGATAACCCAGTACTGGGGCGAGCTCGGGAGTATTGCCATGACTCGTATAACGGATGCTTTTCGAAGGTCGAGGTACACGATTTCTGAAGGTTTCTTGGTTATGTGTTGACGGATGGATACAATTTGGATCTAGGTATTGTTAGTTTGGGTGATATATTTTGTGTCCCTGTATCCCCAACACCAGATTGCATAACCAGAAAGTTTCGGGAGTTTATAGGTGGGAATTCTAGTAGCTTACAGGATATCTTTCCGACAGATGTATGATTTGAGATTGGGGTCCAACATCTAGTGGTCCGCCCATTCACGGTCGATTTACAGTTGTCGCGAGGCGTCTTAAAGAATCCTTGGCTATGCTGATTCGGGTACGTCTTGTTTGTCATTCGTGACGGCCGCTATACGTCGTGTCCATGTGGGCCCCACCACGAACACTTTGGGCGAAATCTCTATCATGGGTTTGTTCCGGCTTATTCTAGAAGCCAATCTTTTGTTTTCAGTTGTGATATTCGAATTGTTTCAAAGGCAGATGATGATTCCATACCTTTATCTAAGTGGCTTCTCACCTTAATGGACGTGTGATGTTAACTTTGGAATTCATTCATTCATTCTTGTTCGAATGTTTATTATGAAGACTATATGTTGCAATTTCTATCCGTTGATTCAACTTGACTAATTGTCTATCAAGGACTAACGGATGTCACCCTCTTCAGGATGGCTCCGCCAACGCGTCTGAATCCGGATCGCAATGATGAGAATCGCCGAACCCTCCACCTCCACCTCCGCCTCCCGGAGGCATGGCAAGCTATCATGGCAGCCACCAATGCCAATGCTCGAGATGATTTTGCAGCTCTTGCAAGAGCGTACTCAAGGGCAAGGCAATCAAGGAAATCAAGGTCAAGGCAACAACCAGCCACACTTTGCTACTCTCAATCGGTTCCTCGCTAATCAGCGAAGTCTTTTCGGTTTACGTGTCGAGGCCACAGACGTCGACGATTGGCTTGTGGACATCTGCAAACATTTTGAATGTAGCAATGTCAGACCTGAGGACTTTTTCAAGTTTGCTTCGTTTCAACTCAAAGACCAAGCTGCTGAGTGGTTCCAGCAATACAAAGATTCCAGAGGAGGTCGTGTCATTACAGGATGAGTTCCGCCGAGACTTCAGAGCTCACCACATTCCGAAAAGTGTTGTTGAGAGCAAGCGTGAGGAGTTCCGCAATCTCAAGCAAGGCAACATGTCTATGTATCAATACAATATCCAGTTCCAGAAACTCGCTCGCTTTTCTAAGCAAGACGTCCCTGATGAAAAGAGTATGATCTATCAATTCAGGGGTGGTCTCAGAGAAGATCTGCAATTAGCTCTCGTGCTTTTTGAGCCAGAAAAGTATGATGAATTCTACAACATGGCCTTTGAAGCAAGAAGCTGCCCAGCTCAAATGTGAGGCTTCTAAGAAGAGAATCGGGGATGCAGTTCAGTCTTCTTCTTCCTCTCAAGTGGCAGCTAAGCAGCAGAAGTTCTACCTTCCTTCTCCTCCGTTCCGTCGGCCTTTATCGGTGAGAAGAACTCAGGTGGTCGTGGATCTTCCCACCCGCCCAACCAGAGCTATCGTAACAAGTCTAATGCTCAAGCTCCAAGGTCAAATGCTCCTTATCACCGTCCGCTCTGAGGTGACTTGCAACAAATGTCGGCAGAAAGGTCACTATGCGAACAAATGCTTCAACCAGAGGCGCCTTCCGCCTCCTCCTCTGTGAAATCTTCCGGCAATGCGGTGGTCAAGCATAATCCCAAGTCTGCGAAGGTGAATATGATGAATGAAGCTCAAGCGGAGGATTCTTCGATGTGATAATGGGTAATCTCTCAATTAATGATATTCTGCAAAAGTCTTATTTGATACTTGGTGCATCGCATTCTTTCACGTCATATCCTTTTGCATGAAGCACAATGTTGACACAGTAGATTTTGTCCAAAGTTATGCAAGTTGTTTCTCCCGGAAAGCTTATGACTTCCGGTTTGTTTGCTCGATGTTTCTATCAAGATGGGCAACTATAGATTTCTGGCTAATCCAATTGTTCTCGGTGACTCGGATATTGATCTTATTCTCGGGATGGACTGGCTTTCTCAGCACAAAGCTCAGCTTGATTGTGCTGCCAGGGAAATTCAATTGACTCACTCTTCTAATGATGTGATCATCTATGCTGCTCGTGATGAAACCATTCGGTTGTTTTCTCTCAATGAGAAGGGCGAATTGGATGCTATCTCTCAGATTCCAGTCGTTTGTGAGTACCAGGATGTCTTTCCAGAAGAGTTATCCATAAGGGTTTACGGTGGCAGGTGAATTGCAAACGCGATGAACACAAGTTCTCGAGTTAACAGCGGAGAGTATCTTCAGGGTCTTCTGGTGCAGCAGACGATCAACAGTAATAAGGGGCTCTCCGAGTGAAAGTGATAACGAGATCCTAATGTTAGATTTAGTAAAAATCATTTAACCCGAATAGAAGAGAGATCAGAATCCCAGAGTATAGACTAGGAATAAAAGATCCTAATACCACCCAATGGCGGCGTGGGCCCATGGGCCGCATTACAGCCATGTTAGTAAAAGTTTTGTAAAGTCTAGACTCGACTTCGCCAAGGAGTATGGAAGGGGATTCCCTACAGGCGATCGGCTCGATACCAACTTGTGGCGCCCGATTCAATCGTACACTAATCATGCACGCAAATGTATGCGATCAAGATCAGGGACTCACGGGAAGATATCACAACACAACTTTAAAACATAAATAAGTCATACAAGCATCATAATACAAGCCAGGGGCCTCGAGGGCTCGAATACAAGTGCTCGATCATGGACGAGTCAGGGAAGCAACAATATCTGAAAGTACAGACATAAGTTAAACAAGTTTGCCTTAAGAAGGATACCACAAACCGGGATCTGAGATCGAAAGAGGCGCAGGCCTCCTGCCTGTGATCCTCCTAACTACTCTTGGTCGTCGTCAGCGGGTTGCACGTAGTAGTAGGCACCTCCGGTGTAGTAGTCATCATTGACGGTGGCGTCTGGCTCCTGCGCTCCGTCGTCTGGTCGCAGCAATCGGATAGAGATAGGGGGAAAAGGGGGAACAAGGCAACTGTGAGTACTCATCCAAAGTACTCGCAAGCAAGGAGCTACACTACATATGCATGGATATATGTGTAAAGGGCCATATCAATGGACTGAGCTGAGAATGCCGAATAAGAGGCGGATAGCTAATCCTCGTCGAAGACTACGCCCGCAACCTCCGTCTTGGCAGAGATAGAAGAGAGTAGACTGAAGTCCTCCATGTAGCATCGCATAGCATAATCCTACCGGTGATCCCTCCTCAATGCCACGTTAGAGAGCGACCACCGGGTTGTATCCGCACTTGGAAGGGTGTGTTTTTAAGCATCCAGTTCTAGTTGTCATAAGGTCAAGGTACAACTGCAAGTCGTCTTGTTACCGAAGATCACGGCTATTCGAATAGATTAACTTCCCTGCAGGGGTGCACCACATAACCCAACACGCTTGATCCCACTTGGCCGGACACACTTTCTGGGTCATGCCCGCCGCGGAAGATCAACTTCGTCGCAGCCCTGCTTAGGCACAACAGAGAGGTCAAGACGCCGGTCTAAACCTAAGTGCACGAGTCTGGGCCCATCGCCCTTAGCACACTTGACGTTGCGTGGGCGGCCAGCGAACCTAGCCTAGCAGGCGTTCGGTCCAATCCGGCAGCAGCGCTTCGATCGGCCGACGTCACGAAGTGCTTCGGCTGATACCACGACGTCGAGTGCCCATAACTGTTCCCGCATAGTCGGTTAGTGCGTATAGACCAAATGGCGGACTTCAGATCAAATACCAAGATCTCGTTAAGCGTGTTAAGTATCCATGACGCCGACCAGGGCCAGGCCCACCTCTCTCCTAGGTGGTCTCAACCTGCCTGCCGCCTCCGCCATAAAGTAACGATCGGGGCCGTCGGAAACCCAGGCCCACCTCTACCGGGATGGAGCCACTGTCCTTTCAAATTTCATCTCCGAACAGTATCACAGGTAATGTAATAGTGTAAAGTATATAGTATATGCCCGTGATCACCTCCCGAAGTGATCACAGCCCAATAGTATAGCATGGCAGACGGACAAGAGTGTAGGGCCGCCACTGATGGAAGACTAGCATCCTATACTAAGCAGTAGGATAGCAGGTAAAGGTAACAACAGTAGTAGCAAGGACAGGCTATGCAGCAGTATAGGATTAATTGAAAGCAGTAACATGCTACACTACTCTAATGCAAGCAGTATAGAGAAGAATAGGCAATATTTGGTGATCAAAGGGGGGGCTTGCCTGGTTGCTCTGGCAAGAGAGAGGGGTCGTCAACTCCGTAGTCATACTGGGTAGTAGCGGCGTCGGTCTCGGTGTCTAGCGGAAGAAGAGGGGGAAGAAACAATGAATACAATGCAAACAGATGCATGACGATGCATGACAAAGCAAAGCGTGATGCTAGGTGTGCCCTAACGCGGTATGAGGTGATACCGGTGAAGGGGGGAAACATCCGGGAAAGTATCCCCGGTGGTTCGCGTTTTCGGACAGATGAACCGGAGGTGAAATGTTGCAGGTTTGCTATGCTAGGAATGTGTGGCGGTCGAACGGGCTGCGTATCCAGATTCGTCACGTCGTTCTGAGCAACTTTCATGTTGAAAATAATTTAATCCGAGTTACGGATTAAAAGATATGATTTTCTAAAGATTTTACTAATTTCTGGAATTTATTAATTATTTAATTTAATTTGAAATTGGATTTATGACATCAGCATGACATCATGTTGATGTCAGCCGATCAACGATGGTTGACTAGGTCAAACTAACGCGTGGGTCCAGTGGGACCCATCTGTCATACTCTGTTTAGGTTAATTAGAGTTTAGTTAAACTAATTATTGTTTTAATTAAACTAACAGGTTAATTAGATTACTTAATTAGGATTAATTAACCTAATTGATTCACTGATTAATTAATAATTAGTTTTATTAATTCATTTTTATTATTTATTTATTTACTATTATTTTTTTAACCATTTTCTTTTAATCCATTTTCGTTCTCAGGGACGTGGGCCCGTCTGTCATTGGCCCAGAGGCCAAGCAGGCGTGATGCTGGGCTCGATTAACTGAGGTGGAGGCGAACCCGCGGGGCTCATGGCATAGCGACGGCCAGCCGAGGCAGCGAGCGCTTGACGGCGAGTGGGGCAAGGAGGTGCGGCGAGGGGCAGCGACGGAATGGGCGCGAGAAGCGAGGCGGTGGCGCCGAGGCCATGAGCGAGCTAGCGTACATGAGGCGGCGATGGCGAAGCGGCACAAGGCCGGTGGCCATCGAGGGGCACGATGAAGCCGCAGCGAACGACGGGCGGCGCTACGATCCGGCGGCAGGCGGAGGATAGGAGAGGGGCGATGCTCACTAGGCCCTGCAGGTGTGCGACAGTGAGCTCGAGGTGGCGACAGTGACGACGAAGACGAGGAAGCAGTGGTCGGCGAGGCTCGGTGCGGTCCGGCGAGGGAGAGGCGGCGGGGCGGCGACGGGGCGCAGCATGGCTTGGGGAGGCCGTCGGGGAGGAGGTCGAGGAGGTGCCGGCGTGGGGAGGAGACGAGGAGGCGGACGAGGCGGCGAGGTCGGGCCCCCATGCCCCGATCCGTCGGCGAAGTGCGCCTAGGAGGAGGCAGGGCGGCGTTCGATGGGGTGGAGTCCGGCGGCGATGGACGATCCGGCCGGGCGGCATCGGGCGGTCTCTGTGGTCGGGTGGCGCCCGATCCAGATCTGGTCGTGGGGTGGGGAGAGGCGAGTGGGAGAGTGGTGTGCGGGGGGGCTAGGGTTCGGTTGCTCGCGGGGATAAGGGGAGTGGGGAGTGGGGTTCGGCCGGCTGGGCCTGGTGGGTTGGCCCAGTTGGGCCACGGCCCAAGGGGGGTTTCACTTTTTTTTGTTTTCTGTTTGCTTTACTCCTTTTGTATTTTCTTTCTTTTATTTATTTTCTTTTCTGTTTAAATCATCTAAAATTATTTTGACATTTTATAAAAATGTGTTTGCTTTATTATAATTACCACTGTAATATTCGACGCCCACCGAACATTTTTGTTTCAACTTTCGAAAACTTTTATTGTTGTCATTAATTTAAATTTGAATTTGACGCAGTTCGAACTAACGAAAGTTTAGCAACAGTAATCGAGGTGACGTGGCATGATTAGCGTGGAATTACTGTAGCAAGATTATCCGGCATTACAAGCTGTGTTGTATTGCCGCTAAGTAATTGAAAGCCTATCGATCACGCAGTGCTAGCACTATCGAACATGGTAAAGAAGAGCAAGCAGATTTGGGATAATTAAATGTTGGTTGCGCAGTGCCCACACAAGATGAACCAGAGCGCATTAAGAATGCAACTCCCAGCTGTCTCTCGACCATTTCAGTCGGTTGGATGAAGATCCTACGTCTCCTAACCCTTCTTCTTCCTCGTCTCTTAATTCTTCCCATCTGAGAACACCCTTGCAGACGCCCGGCGAACCACGGCCCCCACCGCTGTGTTCCTCCGCCACCCCACCCCCCAGCGTCGAGTTTTCTTTGTTCAAGTGAGGCCCCACAACCACCCGAGCCCCTTGGATCGCACCGGCGAACTCCGGCGAGCTCTGAAAAATCGACCGACCCAATTTTGAAATTTAGTCTACTGTGCTTTAACTAGTGTGGAATATAAAAGGGGAAAACGATAAGCATTGGGAGTATAGTGTTGAGCGTGCCATGGCGGATCTGAAGGTGCAAACCGGACAAAGGCAACTTCGCACCAAGACAAGAAATCAGAGTAAACCAGTGGCGATCTATTTTCTTGCTGCGATAAATAAGTTGAGCAGATACGAAAGAGTACCGCCTGCAGTGCGGCGCCGATGTCTGCATCTGCTGAGAACTTGATGGAGCTGCGGTAGCGATGGCTGTCGGCGTGGAAGCAGATCTAGGAGGGTAGACGGTGGCGGCGGGCGCGGTGGACGAGACGGTCGTAGAGGCGGCGCCCGGCAAGGTGGACGATGGCGGGGATGAAGCGAGAGGGCGGGATGCAAGGATCCCGGTCGAAGGCGTGGATGAGAGAGGTCGATCTCTTGTAATGGGCCAGCGGCGTCGGGGTATCAGCTCCGGCATGGTGGAGGAGGACGGTGGTGGATGGGGTGGCGGACGGCGGCTGACGGAGGAGGGTGGGGTGGAGATGGTGTTTTGGCGCCCACGGAGTACGAATGGGGAAAAGGGAAGTAGAGAGGAAGGGGGGAACCATGTATTCAGGGCGCGCTTGTCTCAAATGCGAGGAAATTTACAAACTTAGCCCCCGTTTCAAATTTCTACTACATCACAGCAACATTAGTCGGTTGGGGATAGGACGGTAATCTCGCATACACCGAATATTTGCCGACGAGTTTGTTTTTGGCGCCCACCGTGTATGAATATGAATCGGGGAGGGAGTCGATTTCGGCCAAGGGCACACTGTGTTTTGGCGCCCACCGTGTATGAATCCGGGTGAGAGGCGGGTACGTCACGTTTGGGTGATATTATATACCTTCCCCTATCGAAACCTATAGAAATCCAGCAGATAGGCTTTGCGTGGCGAGGATAGGCGGTAGTGATTTCCATCTTGCAGATTTTGGTTTGAGGTGATTCACGCGACTTTCCCGCTTCGTTCAAATTTTGCACGATTGCGTTTACCATGCCAACTCAATTCGAATCCCGTTTGTATTCTACTAATTTTTTTTGGGCGGGATCCATTTTCAATTGGAATTACATTCTATATACATCATTTTTTTATATATACTTTCAAAAGCACAACACCATTTATACATAAATATGGTTTACAAATGGCATCTCAGATTCATAAGGTTGTATCCATCAATTTGGATTTTCAAATATTTGAAACCACTTTATGTTGAAATCCAATGTATGCATTCCTCGCTAACTGTCTCCAATTAATGTGTGTTTCATGCGGGTTTTTTAACTTCTCAAACATGTATAATGTGTTTCACACACGCAACATATAGTTTAATCCCGTTTAGACATTAATTGCATATAAACCATGCATTGTTTGTAATTGAAGAATCTATGGATCACCAATATTGATAAACTATATAATATTACATGTGTGCCCAAATTCAAATGAATATGCATGTTTGATACACAAATTTGCGTTATGATATTATTGATGTCGTGATCTCCAGTTTAAATATCTGAATCCCCTTTAATCCAGATATCCGTCTCATATAGCTATCACTTATGCTTACATAGGACTATCTCTCTGGACCTATACGCGTTCATCGTCTCTCAGGCATCTCTCGTGCTACCTGTATGTCGACAATGATCTTTTATCTTCGTAACACACTGACAGTACTCTCTCCCTCGACCTTCATCACTCTATCTCTCTCTAAGTATATCTCGCTCCCTGCTATGTGTCTCTAGCTATGATTCTCCATGTGGAATCTCTTTCTCTCACACAAACACAAACCTTTGTCTCATGGGGTCTCATTTCTCTCAAGTATTCCCATGTGTGCCACTTTCGCACACCCTCATCTGAGAGATGTCTTTCGCTCCTTAGATATGAGAATCTACGACTCTTCCTCTTCAATATCTCTTTCTCACACACAAACACAAACTCTGTCTCCTGTGGTCTCATATTTCTCCATTGTTCTCTTGTATGTCGCTCAAACACACCCTCTCTCCCTAGAGATATCTTGTGTTCCCTCATATGTCTCTCTAGCTATCACTCTCGTTGTGAAATATCTTTCTCTCTCACAGACACAAAACTCCGTCTCTCTGGATCTCATTTCTCTCTGATATCTGTTTGTATGTGACTCACATGCACCCTCTCACTATCTCTCTCACACCCACACACATAACCCAGCCTTCTGATCCACTCGACTCCTATCTCTAACGCACACTAGCTAGCATCTTTATCTTTCTATTTATCTATTTCTCCATCAACCTTCTTTCTCGCCCTCACTCTTGATTCCTATCACGCACACTACATATGTTTATCTCTACGTGCACTCAAGTGCCCTCTCACACACATATATAACTTCACCCTTTGAACCACCCGACGGTCATCTCCAACACCCAAACTAGCGGATGTCCCTCTAGCTAGCATCTCCATCTCTGTATCTATCTGTAGTTTCTCCGTCAACATTTCTTTCTCGCACGTAGTCTTGCTTCCTATCACCCACACTATATATGTCTCTCCATACATATGCATTTATAGGTTGATCTCTTTTGCACAATCGTTGCGCCTCACCCCATCTGCTCGCCATAGATGCATGCTCCAGCCCACACCACTATCTCTTAAAGACAAAAACACATGCTCAATTGTCGGGCCTTCTTCCCTACATTCTCACATGCATGCATATTGTCATACAGACCCGTCTCTCCCATGTCGTTGATCTTATGACTTATGTCTTCTTTCTTTTATCTCGATCATGCACGCGCACACACACACACATCCCACGTATACATGTATACCTCTCACACATGCACGTTCAAGGTCTCTATGTCTCCATACGTAGTTAATTACCCTCAATCCAAACGCCACATCGAATCGTTCTCCTCTTTTGTGCACATAACTTTCGGCCTGGATGGGTAAAACACACACTCACACTTAACAATCTCCTTCTAGCTCCCCCGCGCCTCTCACTCTTCCCCTATATCCCCAAAACCAATAAGACCATCCCTTTGTTTAATTCCCGCCTACATGCACCATCGATATATAGTAGTCTTCCTCGGTGTCTCTCGAACAAACATGTTCTCTCGATGTCGACTCCTCTCACGCCAAGACGCACCTTCTCTTCCCTCTCTACGGGCATTTTCTCTCTCGCACCCCATCGTTGGTGGCCTCACGCCATACACATCACCTCTCTATGATGAAGCCATGCACACTTAAATTGCATCCGCCACAGAGGACCCCGCGACACACACACACGCACGCACGCACGCACCCCCCCCCCCACACACACACACACTAAGACTCCATCTCTCTCTCTCTCTCTCACACACACACACACACAAACACACACACGCACGCACGCACCTCTCCCCGCCCCCACACACACTTAGACTCCATCTCTCTCTCTCATCACACACACACACACACAAACTAAGACTCCATCTCTCTCTCTCCTCTCTCTCTCTCTCTCACACACATACACACACACCACACACACACTAAGAGTCCATCTCTCACACACATGCTCTAGGCGGAGCATTTGTTCCTACCACCCTTCATCCAACCTTACCCGTATGATAAACAATCACCTTTATTTACTTGCATAACATGGACAGATTCCACTTTACTTTAGTAATCAGCAAACTTATCATCTGTACCCTTATAAAAAACGAGTGGGCGACGATGGTGTGCCTGCCATCTTATGTCTGAGACCGTATGATCTATATCGGCGGATAGAAAGCAAACTATGATAATTTTACAAAGATACCGCACCTCTCTCCACATCATTATCTCCATAACCTCATTGCTCGGCAATTAAAAAGGAATAAGTCTCTGGAACAATCTAGCATACATGGTGGCGCTGCCGCGCGGCTCATCCATCCCCATGCCTCCGCCCATTCCGACCACCAGTCACCACTGAGGGAGTCCTGGATTAGGGGGTATCCGGACAGCCGGACTGTGTACAACATCCGGACTATTCAAGCGTGAAGATACAAGACTCAAGACTTTGGCCCGTGTCTGGATGGGACTTTCCTTGGCGTGGAAGGCAAGCTTGGCGATCCGGATATTATATTTCCTTCCTTATAACCGACTCCATGTAAACTCTAGCCCTCTCCGGTGCCTATATAAACCGGAGTGGTTGGTCTAGAAGGCCGATCACAATTATAATCATACCATCATAGGCTAGCTTTTAGGGTTTAGCCTCTACGATCTCGTGGTAGATCTACTCTTGTACTATCCATATCATCAATATTAATCAAGCAGGAAGTAGGGTTTTACCTCCATCGAGAGGGCCCGAACACTGGTAAACATCTGTCCCTTACTTCTTGTTACCATCAGCCTTGACGCACGATCGGGACCTCCTTACGAGATCTGCCGGTATTGACACCGACATTGGTGCTTTCATTGAGAGTTCCTCTGTGTCGTCGCTGTCAGGCTCGATGGCTCCTTCAATCATCATCAACGACACTGTCCAGGGCGAGACTTTCCTCCCCGGACAGATCTTCGTGTTCGGTGGCTTCGCACTGCTGGCCAACTCGCTTGGCCATCTGGAGCAGATCGATAGCTACGCCCCTGGACACTAGGTCAGGTTCGGAAACCTGAACTACACGATGGACATCCGCGGAGACTTGATCTTCGATGGATTTGGGCCTATGCCAGGAGCACCGGACAGTCACGACGAGCTTGGCTTAGAACTGCCGTCGGACGAAGCTCAGGGCATCATCCCCGTACTGTCCCCAAACCTAGATCCGGAGCAGACTGTGTTGCCAAAGGATGGAGGGATGGACCCCGCCCCCTAGGTCGCACACTCATCGGTGGTGGAGCCGAACACGGGTCTCACCTCTGCGGTGGCCTGTGACTCCGAACCCCCGGATTAAATGTCACGGGCGTTGGTTCGATCCGCACACTCCTTGCCCGTCGGGCAAGGATGGGCTCCGATAATGGAGTTCACCGCTGCGGATATCTTCTAGCACTCGCCCTTTGGCGACATACTGGACTCATTAAAGCCTCTCTCTTTGTCAGGAGGCTCTTCGTCGAACTATGTCCGGCTCGAGTGGGAGGCGGCGGCGAGGAAATTCGTTACCACCCACCACCCACTTTATTGCCACGGTTGGCGATTTAACCGAGGTATTAAACCGACTCGAAGACATCGACGGTATGGACGGCGATGCAGGAGAAGAACACGAACCACCGCTCACTGGGCGGTGGAAAGCCACCTCTTCCTATGACATATATATGGTGGACACCCCGAAGGAAACCAATGGTGATGAGGCAGCGGAGAATAATCCCTCAGGGAAAAAAGCAAAGCATAGGCGTCGTCGATGTCGCCCCAAGCCCAGCCACAGGAATACCGGCCCGGAAGACGAAAACAATCCGGACGGCGCCGAAGATGAATACAACCCAATTGACTTGCCTTTGATGGCGGACTAGCCAATGTGGGATACTTGGAAAGGAAAACTATATGCCCCCTCGAGGACGAGGCAAGCCTCGGTAATGATGAATTCGGCGTGCACGAAGATCCAGTGGAACAAGCCCGCTTGACGGCGGCTCATGGCCACGGCAAAGAGCTGCAAAGGAAGCAACAACAGCTTAAACGACCAAAATTTCTTTGGCGGACAGATGGACCAAGGTCACAGCCACCAAAAGATACGGACCCGACCGCCCGAGCAAAGGGCACACGAGGCACAACCGGCCACCCCAACCTAAGCAGGAAAACCCAAGGCACACAACCCAACGTCAACACACCACGACGGTCCAAAACAACACGAAGGACACAAGAAGAAGCACCCTCAAGCCCCGGCGCAATGGTCATAAGCGTCAAGTCAGGAAAGCCGGTGCTAATTTCAGCAACTCCCAGTCCGGTCAGCGGACAAAGAAGAGCTCAGACCTATCCGGCCCGAGCCACAGACTCGATCAACCATGCGAAATTCATGGTACTCCTAGAAGGACGACAAAGCATACCAATAGAAAATGTCGGATCCTCAAAACAAAACGGCTGGCCGCCTGCCGGAAACAATGAAGGGAGGCTTCTGGTCAAGAGCCCCCCCCCTCCATGGCATATAAGTACGGCCACTCGCCCCAGACCGCGCTAACCACAGCAACTCAGTTGCAGTACCTAAGGACATAGAAAACCAGGGGCTCCATAAAACAAAAAACCCCCGCAGGTGTGAAATCACAAACAACATCTCTTAAAAGATGTTGGGGGCAAAGGCCAAGTTTTTTTTGGCCCATCACTTTAAACGGTTGTCTTCGGATCACCAAACAAATACTACGCCAAAGAATAAATCTTCGGCACCTTACCGCCATGCGGTAATTTCTTTGTCTGTGAGCAGGGACGAACCACGTTGGCTGGATCCCGCGTGGCAAATCACTCAGGCCAACACCATGTGATGTAATCACACCTATTGGCAAGGCCGAGTCCCGCCCGCAGGGCGGATATCATACAGCTGCCGGAGTAGCGAGTCGCGCATGCCCATCAAGATTTTGATATGACAGACGACTATCTGGACACCAACTGAGGAGCGCACTACCCAACAGTCTAGCATTTGGGATTACGTGGTCCGATCAAGAGCCCTCGGACCAACCACAAGAGGGCCTTTCGGCTACCCCAGTATTTGTCTTACAAACTAACTTTGATGCAGAGCAAGATAGGTGACGTGGAATCGGCTGGGACACATAAGGAGCCCCCCCCCTAAAAGAAGGCAGTCTGGATTCACTCCCGATCCACTGACAACTCCCTCCAGTCCGGCCATTACAGGTTCCGCCAAAAACACCTCTTTTCATAATCATACATCGTACTCATATGCATAGACATATCATTTTGCTACAATACATAGACTTAAATAACACTTACGGACGTCACTTTTCATCGACACCTGGTGTTACGCCCGATTATGCCGGGGCTTCATGTCTGACAATAAAGTCCGACCACCTTCTCGGTCGTCCGGCACCCGAACTTATAGCACTATATGCATCAGCTCGAACCATGTCTTGGGTCATTGGTTGGGTTTGCCCGGCTCCCTTGTTTTGGTACCTTACGTTCCGTTATATTGGCTAAGGTAGCGCAGGGAGAACTACTGCGATTGTGTCCCGGATCTGCCGGACGAGCACCTCAGTAGAGAAAGCCGAAAACCGACTGTCATGATACAGCGAGAGCTGGTCAGCTGTTCGAGAGGTTGTAAAATCCCTAAATGCAGAGTGCGACGGATCGGTCTTCTGATCAGGCGCCAATAGAGCCCCTAGTTCGGCCTTCCGAACACTAGGGGCTTGTGGCTCATACTCAATTCCTATGGCTAAGTGAGAGTAATAAAGCCTTATAGTCTGATTGCACGGTTCGTGGTGAGAAATGCCTCCAAAGGGACCCAACTATGGGATAAAGAGCGTTCATATATATCACGAACACTCCGATTATTCTTTTTACGTGAGGCGTAAGCCGACGGTGGCCAACTCTCATGATTTAAATACATTAAACAGCCGCACAGGAAGAACATATGTTCAAACAAAACAGGCAATATATAAACGCCATAATCCCACATTACAAAAAGTGGCATGAATGCCCTCAGGGAAATATAATGTCTTTGGTACATTTACCCACCGCAAGGCGGGCCCCCTTCAATACACCTTCATAGTACAGTTCGGGCTTGCGATGCTCCTTACCCTCTGGCGGCCCCTCAGTCATCAGCTTCTTCGCGTCAAGCTTCCCCCAATGCACTTTTGCACGGGCGAATGCCATACGTGCACCCTCTATGCAGATCGATCGCTTAATAGCATCAAGCGAGGACAAGCACCATAAACCGCTTCACGAGCCGAAGTATCTGCTTTCGAATTGGCTCCGCCCGACCACAACCGGACAATCAAGTCCTTCATGGCTAGTTCGGCTGCACAGTGCGATTCGACCAGCTGCTTCAGCTGATCGATAAAGGGCACCGGATAGTTCGGTGCCAAATACTGCGACCAGAAATCCCTCTCCGTAGACTTCTTTTCCTCGGTTCGGTAGAATCAGGCGGCATCTGATATGCTGTGAGGAAGATCCGCAATCGCCCCTGGAAAAATAAGAATTCTACTTGCCGCTTAGAATTCTTCCATCATCATGAATAAATGGCTAAGAATACAGAAGGCCTTACCAGGCGCAACTTTTCGGGCATCTTGAATGTCCCGTACAGCACCTCGGGCTTCTTCCCGGGCATCTTCCGCAGCTTGGAGCGCTTGGGCGAGTTTGGCTTCTCTCTCCATTACACTTTGCTCCAAGCCCTCACTTTTCTTCACAGCCTCCTGGAGCTCCCGCTCAGCTGTGACAACCCTGGCCTCGTGTTTTTCACGGAGTGCCTGTTCGGCGGCAGCCTTCTTGTTGGCATCATCTACAGCCTTCTTCAGTGCCTTGTATTCGGCACTCGCTCCTAGGGCGTACAACACAAATACTTTTCAACAAGCACAATTACTTATTTGTGCCTAATGCAAGACAATGTTTTATCATACCTTGTTTATCTTCTAATTGCTTCCTCACACGGCCAAGTTCTTCCTCGGCCCGTTCTAGGCTCTGCTTCAGTTCGGACACTTCCGCATTATGAGTGGTCGTCCTCTCCATGAGCCTTTGTATTCAAACAAAGAGGTACATGTCATTAACATAAGTTCCCACGACAAGAGAGGATTTGATCCCTGCGGCTCCCTCTCCTTTGCGGACGGTGTATCGAGGCTACTACTCATATAATGACGATTCCTCAAAGGTTTCTTGGAAAACATACCTCAAAGGCCTTTATAAGGCCAAGGCAGTACTCGTTCAGCCCGCTCTCGGCGGACTGAATCTTTTCAACCACCGCACCCATAAGGGTCCGATGTTCATCGACGATAGACGCGTTATTTAACGCCGTCGATAGACCGCCTGGCAGCTCTATCCGAACAGAGGTTGTCGGCGGAGTGGGCAAACCTCCTTTGTTGAAGGTGGCTGCTCGCCCGATCCGGGAGCCTTAGAGGTCCCCCGGACCTTGTCCGGCTATGGGCCGAACCCAAGGTCGCCCCCGCTGACGGCACACTCTGGGGCCATCGCTCACGTGTGTCCGGCCCCAGCGATATGCCCCTCCTGATCCGAGCCCCGTTGAGACGACACCTCGGTGTCGCGCCCGGGACTTTGGGGAAGGGCCTCTGGAGGCGTCTCGCTTCGCCAAAGCATCCGAGCTCAGCGAATCTTGGATGAGGACTGGCGGCGCGAGACCTCGCCGTTATGCGAGAACATAGCAGCGATTAAAACTACTATACCCAAAAACAATCCCGGGCCAGCGTATGCGTGTTCAGATTTTATACACCACGACTTTTCGAGGCTGGGCCACAGGATCCCACTCCGGGCTGCTATCGGTAGCCATGGTGGATGCCTCTGGGACGGAACTTTTTCTCCTCTTGGGCGATTCGGCCTCCAGGGACGGGGAAGCCACACGCTTCTTTCCACCTTCAGAGTGAGGTTGGTACTCCTCTGCTTCTCCCTCTTCGTCTTCCGAAGAAGGAGCGTCGCTCGAGTCTTCGGAATTTGCGTCCGAAGCCTCGCGGTGACAGAGGCCACTCTGGGTCTTCTTGACCTTCTTGGAGGCCTCCTTCTTTGGCGCCTCGTAAGGCGCGGGGACCAGCATCTTCGTCAGAAGAGGTCCGGCCGGTTCCTCCGGCAATGGGGCTGGACAATGTATCCGCTCCACTTTCTTTATCCATGCTTGCGGTCACGATGAAACACGATTAGGACGTCTCCCTCATGACATGCCAGCTAAAGCGTTAATAGACAGAGCTTGGCTGTGACTTACCGAGCTTGGAGAATGGGATGGTGATACCCACGGTCCTCGGTGGAGCTCGGCCATGATTTGCCGGACTTAAAGAGCACCTTCCAGATATCCTTCTGGGAGGAATCATAAAGCTCCCGAAGGGTTTGGTGCTCGGCGGGGTCAAACTCCCACAGAGTACAAGCTCGGCCACGACAGGGGAGAACCAGCGAGCTAGTATCACCTGGACTACATCCACAAGTTTGGCGTCCCTATCAACCACACCTCAAGACGTGTTTGGAGCAATGACAGCTCGTCGGACGAGGACCAGTTCGGGCCCTTCTCGGGCGAGATGTGAGCCGCAGCGGAGCTCCGGATCTGAACTCTGGAGCGGCCGCCCACTTTTTGCCGCGTGGTTCGGTGATATAGAACCACTGCTGCTTCCACTCTTTGACGGAATCGTTGAAAGCACCCTTTGGCCAAACGGCCTTGGGCATCTTGCTTACCATGGCGCCGCCGCATTCGGCGTGTTCGCCTCTCACCACCTTGGGCTTCACATTAAAAATCTTCAGCCATAGGCCGAAGTGAGGTGAGATCCGAAGAAAAGCCTCGCACACGACGATGAACGTCGAGATGTTGAGGAAGGAGTCGGGTGAAAGATCATGAAAATCAATCCCGTAGTAATACATGATTCCACAAACAAATGGGTGCAGGGGAAACATGAACCCGCGGACAAAATGGGGAAGGAACATGACTCTCTCGTAGGGTTCCAGAGTGGGGACGACCTGTCCCGCCGGGGAGAAACGGCGGCCGATCTTCTGGGCCAAATACCCGGTGTCCTGGAGCTTCTTGATATCCTTCTCCTGGACAGTAGAGGCCATCCATCTGCCTCCTGATCCGGATCCGGACATCTTTGGAAAGCCTCTCTTTGGTGGAAAGGAAGAGTGCTTGGGCGTTAGGGCTCGAAAAGAGGGGAATGAGAGAGCGGAAGGAGAAAGGCGTGGGTAAAGAGAAGGAGGTCTTGCCTCCTTATAGGGCGGTAATCGCTTTTGCGCCCCCACTTGCCTGGTTGAGCCCGTTTGTCTCCCGCTCACCGCGATTAGCGGTGCGGTTGGTTTACCCACGTCTGTATTGATGAGAATCCCGTGATAAGGGGGGACGATCTCTGCTTTGACAAGGCGTGTCAAGGAAACTGCCTCGCAATATGCGATGTGGCTGGTTGTGGAAAGACGGTTAGAATAATAACTTGACCGTAGTGACACGTCGCGTTGCTTGAAAAGTTGTCAGCAGATTGCATTTGCGAAACATCATTCTCTCTACGGTGGCATACGAATATCATCTTGTGGATCCGAACACGGTTTGAGTGTTCGATAATTACCTTGGAGTATTCGGAGGAGGAACCCGCCCTGCAATGCCGAAGACAAGACTGCGTGCCGGACTCATCGTTATTGAAGCCTGGTTCAGGGGTGTAAGTGCATCTAGTGCCCCTTAGTGATTTTGGTGTATTGAAGACTTATAGGTTAAGGAACTAATGTGTTTGTGAGTGTACACGGGTCTATAAGTCTATGAGGAGTTTGATATTCTGAGAGAAAGTCGACCCTAAAAATGAAGTTCTTATTTGAAGACTTTGATATTACGAAGACTTTACGAAGACTTTGAAAGTGAAGAAATTGGTGTGACCTTGAAGACTTGGTATTCATTTGAGGAACATGAAGCGTGAAGACTTTTGTTTTCGTAGTTTCATTTTCTCTTTCTTGAGTCATAGGAAACACCGTCTTGTTAAAGGGGTCGAGGAAATACTAAGGAAAAATTTCCATGTGATGCTCAACTCAAAATCCTACACCTACCAATCCCTTGAGTGAAGCCTTTAGAAATCTCATACTGATTCAGTCAATTTCTTGATGTGAGAGATGAAGTTCTTACGGTACCGAGGAATTTGTTACGACTAAGGAGTTAGGAATTCACCGGCGGATTGCCTACGATGAGGAACATGATAGCCACGAGGAATTTGAGATTCAAATTTCCGACCGTTGATATGTTCTTGCCACTGTCCCAAAATATCTTATCCACCTAACGGTCATATCATTGAAGGGCATTTATGTCTTATCATGTCGGGCTGCTCCTAGGCTATAAATAGCCGCCCCTACAACCACTAGCTGGTTGGCTGCTCCGAGAGAAACTTGATACTTGTCATTTGAGAGCAACCCATCCTCTGAGGACTTTGAGCGAAAATCATCGAGTGAGGAAAAACCCAAAAACCAAACCCCTATGTACCCAAAGTGATTGAGCATCACTGAAGAGATTGATCCTGCGTGGATCCGACGCTTATTACCTTTGAAGATTGTGCTTCTTCCAGACGGTTAGGCGTCATGGTCTAGAGCATCCAAGAGGAATTGTGGATTGCCGAGTGACCAAGTCTGTGAAGGTTTGGAAGTCGCTCAAGACTTACCACGAGTGATTGGACGAGTGCATGTGACCTTAGTTCAAGGAGAATACGGTGAGGACTTGGTGTCTGAGCTGCGTGCTTTCGGCCGACCGGGTGTCCGGGACTGTGTGTCCTCGAGTTTAAATACTCAGCCGCTCCAACCAGGGCGTAACCGAGACAGCAGTTGGAACTGGTCTACCAAATCATTGTCTTCACCAACCTTCTTGGTTCTATCTCCTGAACTCTTTCATTTCCTCATTCTTTTGTGTTGAGTGTTTATTCATATCTGTGTTTGAAGACTTTGGTGAAGACTTTCTCAATTTCCTCAGTTCAATTTCTTGATCTGTTTGTCTTCATCTTGAGCTATCATGTGTTTACGCTTTTACGTACTCTTTGTTTGTCTTCATTTTATCATGATGACCATGCCGCGATACATTATGCTTACTTGAGTACTTATTCCGCTGCAAGTAGTTCTTTGCTAAGGAATTTCCTCACCGTCAAATTCCTCGATGAAGAATTCATAAAATCGCCTATTCACCCCCTCTAGTCGATATAACGCACTTTCAATTGGTATCAGAGCAAAGTACTCCCTTGTTCTGTGTGATTTTGGTTCAACCACCTGGAGTTTTAGTTATGTCGACCGCAGGTATGATCAAGGTCTCAGCAGGGTGTCCTACCTTTGATGGGACGGACTACCCCTACTGGAAGAACAAGACGCGAATGCATCTTGAAGCAATTGACAATGATCTCTGGTATGTTGTGGAAAATGGTGTTCCCTCAGTCACACCTTCTTTAAATGTTGCCGATGTGAAGAGATTCAAGCAACTCGATTCTCAAGCGAAGAAGATCATATGTGGCCATCTGAGCAAAGGTCAATATGGAAGAGTGAGTGCTTTGGAAACTGCCAAGCTCATCTGAGACAGGCTGTCCAAAGTAAATGAAGGAGTTTCAACTCAGCGTGACTCCCGAGTTGATGTTCTTGAATCTCTTCAACCGCTTCAAAAGACTCGACAACTAAAATGTTCAACAAACCTTCGATCGCCTCATCGACATCTCAAATGAGCTTCAAGCACTTGGCACCTTGACATCACCGACCATGAGGTGGTGAAGAAATTGTTGAGATCGCTTGATTCCTCATTTGATACTCCGCTTGATGATACAAGAGCGTGCGACTACAAGTCACTTGATCCAGCTTGATATCCTCGAGAGGCTAAATACTCATGAGTTCGACTTGCTGAAAAGAGATCTCTATGGTTCTAGCTATGGAAAAACACGTGCCACGAAGGCCAAGGTTGTGTCTGAATCTGAGTGTGAAGACTACGGTAGTAGCCTTGGAGATCTGAAGAATTAGGCCAGGAGCTAGCACTGCTCGTGAAGAAATTCCAAGTTCTCAAGGCGTGGTCGCTTTGGAAAATCCTCAAGGAGCGGTGATTCCTCATCCAGTGACTATAAGAGAAGACTTTGTCACAAATGCAAGAAACCTGGTCACTACATCCAAGATTGTCCTCAGTGGGAAAAGGAATTAAAGAAGAAGAAACACAAGGATTACAGTTCTGATGGCCGAAGAAGAAGAAGAAATCATCGAAATCTTCATCATCAAAATCCTCAAAACCTTATTCTCACAAGAAGAGCAGCTCCAAAAAGGCTCGGGCATTCATTGGCAAGGAAATGGACTCTGAAGCTGAATCTGAGGAACATGAGGAAGAGGAGGCATCAGAAGAATCTGAGTCTGGTGTGGCGAGTCTAGCTCTACATCTCTTGCTTTAAATCGACAAGTCCATCTTCAACTCTGAAGAAAATGACCTCACCAACAAAGCCAATGAAGATAGTGATGACTATGCTCCCACCTATTGCTTCATGGCAAAGGGTGCCAAGGTACTCAAATATACCTCCTCTGAATCTAGTGAAAATGAATCTGATGATGATCTAAAGCCCAGTTACTCAAAACTTGCTAAGATTGCTGTAAAACAACAAAGGGCTTTGGAAAAGGTTCAAAACATGCTAGATAAGAGTGATGATATGTTAGGTGAAGAAATGGATCGCACTAAAGCCACATTGAAAATCTTGAGACTTGAGTCTAGGTTTGACAGCCTTCAAGGTCATCATAACACTCTCTTATCTAATCATGAGAAACTTTCTTATGAATTTCTTCAAAGAAAGCAAGATCTTGAGAAGCTAAGAGTGAATTATGAAGATCTTCTGAAGGAGCGCGATTCATAACTTGCTCAACAAATTAGCGCTTCTCAAGAAGAATTTGTTCCTCCATGCTTAAAGTGCATTGAACGTGAATCTGCTAATTCTTCACTGAATGTTCAAATGCTTCAACTGTTACAAATTCTTCACCTGCCTCTGCAATCACTAATTCCTCATCTGAGGACATTGCTAGTATCACTGACAATGCAGGGCTGAAGGAATTGTATATGACAGGCATGTACAAAAGCCTCAAAGGGCATCAGACTCTTTGTGATGTGCTTAAAAAGCAGATCCTCAACAGGAACCCTAGGAAAGAGGGTATTGCCTTTGAGAGGAAACTCAATGCTGATGGAACATATTTGAAGCCCGGCGGTATCCCAAAACCTCATGGGTTCTTTGCAAAGGGACCTCGATTGATCCATCTAACTTATACGGCTTTACATGCGAATCTCCTCATTCTTACGATGAGTCATTTGACTCCAACTAAAAACTGTTCAAAAATCAGAATGGTGAAGTATTTGCTAGATATGTTGGCACTAAGCTGCAGAACGGCTTCCCTATGAAGAAAATCTGGGTTCCCAAGAAGTGCCTTGAAAGTCTTCAGGTGAATGTCCTCATGACACCACCTGTGAAGAATAGGAACCCCAGATCAAATTCTTCATATGGACCAAATTCTTCATATGGATCCAAGTTCTCATACGGACAAAATTCCTCACGTGGATCAAATTCCTCAAAAGGATCAAAGTCCTCATATGATTATCATCGTGCTAACAACTCTGTTTCGCAGGGTAGAGCTAAGGGTTATGAATATGTGCATTATTCTTCAAACCAATATGTTCATAAGTCCTCGAAGAATTTCTCTGCTTATTCATATGCTTACCCTAACCCCTCTTATGTGAAACGAAATGGATTGGCCTCTATGCCACCATTCTCATATGGTGCTTTCATGAGTGATGAACTCTTTGCCATCCCTTCAGCTATGGGTGGTGAAGAAAAGAACTAACCTCTTCTGCGAGTCAGGTCTCGGGCGTGCTTTAAGCGTCTGAAGAATTTCTTTGAGGGCACGGCAAAATGCTGAAAGGGCCTTGAGCTAATCATGATGAAATGAACTTTCATTTCACACGTCCTCATCTTGCTTATCTATTAATCTTGGTGATGAAATTCATCGATGAACTTGATATCATATTCTTCACCGATGAAGTATATGAGATCGTAAGTTGTACTAATTCATCTGCAGGATGATCAACCCAAAGCCACCGAGTGGGCTCTCGATAGTGGATGTACAAATCACATGATTTGGTGACAAGAATCTATTGATGGATGCTCCCTTATCACCGTCACATCTGAAGCATATCATCTTCTTTGACAAAGGCAAAAGTCAGGTATTGGGTCTTGGTAAGGTTGCGATCTCTAAGGACATACACATGGACAAAGTCATGCTTGTTGAGTCCTTAGGATACAACCTCATGTCGATCTCAATGCTTTGTGATCTTGATATGGTTGTTATCTTTGGCAAGTATCGTTGTGTTGTGATTATGGAAGCTGACAATTCCAAAGTCTTGAAGGCTTTAGGAGAGGAGACTTGTATATTGTTGATTTCTCTGAGGACCACAACCAGCCGTGTGTCTACTTGCAAAAGCTTGAGAAGGCTGGCTATGGCATGGGCGACTTAGTCACTTGAGCATGAGGAATTTACTGCACGCTTGCAAAGAAGAAGCATGTCATTGGCATTGAAAATGTCAAATTCCTCAAGGATCACTTGTGCGGAACTGTGAAGCTGGAAAAATGACCAAGGCCAAGCATCCAGTGAAGACTATCATGACCACTACTCGTCCCTTGAATTGCTTCACATGGACCTTTTGGTCCCAATCATTACTCGGTATCGTTAATGATGCATCTCTATCTGGCTTTGTTATTGTTGATGGTTACTCTCGTTACACATGGGTACACATTGTTACTTACAAAAATCAAGTGCAGGAAGTCTTGAGCGATTTTCCTCGAGGGCTTCAACTAACTTTGGTGTGAAGATCAAACACATCAGGAGTGACAATGGAACTGAGTTCAAGAATTCCAGTCTTGATGCCTATCTTGATGAACTTGGTATTACTCATGAGTTATCTCCTCCCTATACTCCTCAGCAGAATGGCGTCGTGGAGCGCAAAAACAGAAGTCTTGTTGAGATGGCTCGCACTATGCTTGATGAATACAAAACGCCTAGTCGTTTTGCCACATCATCAACAGAGTATATCTTCACAAATTCTTCAAGAAGACTGCCTATGAACTCCTCACTGACAAGAAACCCAATGTAAGTTATTTCAAAGTCTTCGGTGCAAAATGCTGGATTAGAGATCCTCATCACAATTCTAAATTTGCACCGAAAGCACATGAAGGTTTTATGCTTGGTTACGGAAAGGACTCGCACACCTCTGAGTCTTCAACATCGCTCTTCACAAGATTGTTGACACTTTGTAGATGTGCGGTTCGATGAAACTAATGGCTGCAAAGAGAGCACCTACCTTCGTGTTAGATGAACCAGACCGAGGAATCTATCAAGTTCAAGGCAAGCGAGGATGTCATTCCCTCTTGAAGAATCTGCTGAAGAATTCATTCTGTCTGTGAAGAACGTCGAGTGATGCACTGAAGATAATCTGAAGACAATGGTCTTTGAGGAAAATGATCAAATTCCTCGACAACAACCAGCTCATCCTCGTGTTGCAAAAGAAGTGCAAGTTGACAAGATCATCGATGACATTGAAGCGGCAGGTCCTCACACGCTCAAAAGCTTCACATTTATCTAACTTTTGTGGGCAATATGCTTTTGTCTCTATCGCAGAGCCCACTAAGGTAGATGAAGCGTTTCTGGAACCTGAGTGGATTCAGGCCATGCAAGAAGAATTACATCAGTTCGAGCTCAACAATGTCTAGGAACTGGTCAAACGTCCAGATCCTCGCAAGCATAATATCATTGGCACAAAGTGGATCTACCGCAACAAGCAAGATGAAAATGGCCTTGTGGTGAGGAATAAGGCACGACTAGTAGCTCAAGGCTACACCCAGGTTCAAGGAATTGATTTCGATGAAACTTTTGCACTTGTGGCTAGACTTGAGTCTATTCGCATATTACTCGCCTATGCTAACCATCACAACATCACTTTATATCAAATGGATGTGAAAAGTGCATTCCTCAATGGTAAGCTTGAGGAAGAAGTATATGTTGCTCAACCCCCAGGTTTTGAAGATCCGAAGAATCCCGACAAAGTCTTCAGACTCAACAAGGCCCTCTATGGTCTCAAACAAGCCCCACGGGTGTGGTATGATACATTGAAGGAATTCTTCGTGAAGAATGGCTTCACACCCGGTTCACTCGACCCTACTCTCTTTACTAAATCATATGATGGTGAACTGTTTGTGTGCCAAATATATGTTGATGATATTATCTTTGGCTGTACTGACCAACGTTATAGTGATGAATTGCCTATATGATGAGTGAAGAATATCAAATGTTTATGATGGGAGAGTTGAAATTCTTCTTAGGTCTTCAAATTCGTCAACAACACAATGGCATATTCATATCTCAGGAGAAATACATCAAAGATGTCCTGAAGAAATTCGGCATGTAAGATTGCAAAGGTGTCAAAATTCCTATGCCCACAAATGGCCATCTATGCACTGATGAAAATGGTATTGACTTCGATCACAAGGTATACCGCTCCATGATTGGTTCTTTATTATACTTATGTGCATCTAGGCCAGATATAATGCTTAGTGTTTGCATGTGTGCCCGATTTCAAGCTACACCGAAGGAATCACACCATAAGGCTGTGAAGCATATTCTTCGATATCTAGCTCACACACCAACACTAGGATTATGGTACCCCAAGGGCTCTACTTTTGATCTCATTGGATATTCTGACTCGACTATCTGGTGCTCGTGTGGACCGCAAGTCAACATCTGGTACTTGTCATTTCCTCGGATGATCTTTGGTGCATTGGTCCTCGAAGAAAGCGAACTGCGTATCCTTTGTCATCTGCGGAAGCTAAATACTTTGCTGCTGGCTCGTGTTGTGCTCAATTGCTGTGGATGAAGCAAACTCTCAAGGACTACGGCATCAACGTGAAGAATGTGCCTCTCTCTTTGTGACAATGAGAGTGCCATCAAGATTGCTCACAACCCAGTTCGGCACTCGAAGACAAAGCACATTCAAATTCGTCATCATTTTCTTCGTGATCATGTGTTAAAGGGCGACATCTCCATCGAGCATGTGAAGACTGAAGAACAGCTAGCCGATATCTTCACTAAGCCCTTGGATGAGAAGAGATTTAGCAAGTTGCGGTGTGAGCTAAATATCTTAGAATCTTCGAACGTTCTTTGAAAAGGACACACATCCTGACACTTATGCAAAATTGATGACTTAGATGTGCAACACATGAAGAAACATTTTTCCTCAATCAATGAAGAATAACATTCTAAGTGTGAAGAAATTAATGAAGAATTTGATTCTCAGAACCCTACGACAATGTGTCTGAAATCATCATTCTTATCACGATTGGGTCACGCCACCACCAAAGTTGAAAATCTTGAATTTGAGTTTTTCCTCAGTTTTGAAATTCTTCAGTTTTTCAAATTCTTCAACTTTGAAAAATCTTCACCGTTTTCGTCGTTTTTCTTCATTAGTAATACATATATATATATATATGGGTTTATGTCCTCTACAACATTCACTTATGGCTATTTCTTCAAGTCGCTTTTTTCTGCTAAGTGAATGTGATCGGACCCTTACCCCACAATGCTATACTCAAACCAATAAATTCAAAAATTCTTCATTTGCGTTATATTTGAAACTTCGTTCAAAATCTTCTTTGTGTCCTCATCAGCTGAAGAAATTGCGAACGGAACTTTAAAACTGATCTTATCCAAATTTTCGGTTTTGCCGCTCAAACCGTTCTGCATCCCACGATGCATTATTTTACTCACCCACGATCGTACACGATCTCCACTATACAGTACGTGGGTGACACATGTTGTGAGAAGGAGAATGGTCAGGGGCACGTTCGTCCTAAATCTTCAGGCGAATAGTTTTTCACTGCCTCTATAAATACCCCTCTCTCCATCCTCACTTCTTTTACCTCGCTCGACCTCTCTCTCCCGTTCGAGCTCCTCAAACCCTAGCGCCGCTGCTACTCCATCGTCGCCGGTGAGGAAGAGCTTCACTGCCTCGACCTCGTCGCCGACGTACTCGCGCCGACTGCGGAAATCCTCACTCCGCCGCCGTCGTAGCTGTCTTTCTCCGCCAAGTTAGGGCGTGGAAGATCTGAACAGACGAGCTTCACATCTACAACACCCAGTTAAATCGTGTTCTTCATTTAGGGTAAATAAAAGTTACTTTTACTACCCTTGTTGATCCAAATCTTACACTACAAAATCTTCAAAGGTGTTTTATTCTTCAAATCCTCACACACAAACACCTCACTAGTTATATGCTCTTGATTCGTTTCTCTAAGCAATCAGTTTTCTTCAAGATTCCTCAATTGTGTGGATCCTCGATCTGTACAACTCTGGAACCTAAGACAAAGAACGCTTAGTAAAATTCTTCAAGGCTCGTCTGTCAAAATCCTCAAAACTTGTTCCTTTTTAAAACCTTCGAGAACGCATATGACCTCTCCAAATTCCTCGCAACTATACTATGTTCACAGGTACTCATGTCCGCTTTGAATCACTAGGTTCTCATCAACTTAACTCATTTGCAGCGTTCCTCGAAGAAAAGTTGCATACTTCTTCAGACAATTCGTTTGTTCAAATTCCTCAGCTGAAGAATATGGCAGAAGGAAAGAAGCCACAGAAAGGAGGAAAGAGGCCTGAGGTCATGACCGCATTTGAAATCCCTGAGGAAATTTATGCTAATTATTGCACACCTGATGAAGCCAAGTTCGGCAAAGAAAACAAAAATCAGCGCAAGGTGCGCATCCAAAGGATTGAACGGAGATGGGCACGGGAATGGAGGGAGTACAGATATGTAACTCCAAAGTACATGAAGAAATTCGCACTCAATCCTCCATGCCCAAGAGCTCCATTGGCACCTAGTCAAGAAGCTGACCCCACCAGCATCAAGCGTGGTGAAGACTTTCCTGAAGAATGGGCCAAGCGCCAAGCCAAATTGGCAAGACAAGCCAATGAGGCAGTGAGGAAATTCAATGAGGACTCTGCTACTACTGCTGCCCATGAGGCCTCTGTTAAGCCAAGAAAATCTATGCCGAAGAAGCCCGCTCACAGGCCAAGTGCTTCACCAACAGTGCCCTCACGGCCAAGTTCCTCAGCAGTGCCCTCACGGCCAATTCCTCACACTGCTCCTGCTCCTCCAAAATCCTCAGCTCCTTCAAAGTCCTCAGCAGCTCCTCCCAAATCCTCAGCAGTTCCGACAAAGTCCTCAGCACCTGTGCATCTGGCCACGTGCCAAAGGACTGCAGGCTTCTCCATTGCCTCTGGTGTCTCAGCAAGTTCCTCGGCTGCACCAAAGTCTTCATCTGGCCCGACTCTGCTGAAGACTAAGGCCACAGCTGGACGAGGTCCTCGGCCAAGTCCCAAGAAGAAACAGGTTGCTTTCCAAGAGCCACCTGAAGATGATGAGGCTGATGATGATGAACTTGCGGAAATCATCATAGATCGCCAAGAAAGGGCCTCTAGAGCCAAAGGCACATCTGTGCCTCTGCTGTTGGATCCAAGGAAAATCCTCGATTATATTGATCTCTGGCACAAGGATCCAAATACCCCTTTGCCTGATTTTCATCTGACCCCTGGACAAAGTCATATGTTGACTCATTTCATCACAGAAAAGAAATGGAAGTTTGAAAAGGCAAGAGAGATCAAGAAAGCTCAATACAGAAAGGAGAAGTTCCTGAAGAAAAACGTTGTCAAAATGACACCTGAGGAACTTCTCAAGGTCCAGACTGAAATTCAAGACCTCAGCAAAAATTTCGATGCTTATTATGCGATTGGCAAGGAGCCAAGGTCGATTAAATCAACCTAACGAAGAAGTTCACAAATGTTGCTGCCCCAACGCAACATGAAATTCCTCAGGCTGGAGCCTCAGCTCAACCAACTGAAGGACATGCCAAAGGCACCGATGAAGTTCGAGCTCTTTGAAGTAAATGCCGGTTCGTGGTAGATGATCCCATTCCATTTGAAGAAATTGCCGGGGCATCCTCTAGTAGTGCGCTTTGAAGAAATCGAACAAGTCGGGCAAGCGCATCGATTCTTTGAGGAAATTCAACCAGATTCCTCAGCTCCTCCTGCGCCAACACTAACTCCAATTCTTCCATCTGCCTCGGATGTGAAGAAAACAAAGGCTTTGAGCGAGCTGTAGTGAAGAAAGCGGAAAGCATCAGCTGCGTCAAATTCTTCGGCTGCGAAGAAAATGAAGCCAATGATGAGCTCCTTTGAAAATCCAATTGATGTTGTTCCAATTTCCTCAATTCCTTCAAAGGACCTTGTTCCTTTTGATGAAGATTATGTGATCCCAAGCGGATCTCATGAAGAAAATCATTCTGCTGCTTCGTCAGAGTAGATTGATGAAGAAATTGAAGTGGAAGCAATCCCTTCAACCCCAATCATTTCCTCACCTATGCCTCGGTTCACACAGAAGAGGCGGTGTTGAGGAACTTGAAGAAGATGTGGATATTGGAAGCACAACACCGGTGATGAATGATGACTTTTGGGAAAGTCAAGATCCAAATTCTCCACTCTTCACCCCAATCCAACAGATACCTCGGTCCCTGCTCCTACTGTTCAAATGGGCTCAAGAAACTCATCCAACTTCATCGTCACTGAAGAAATTCCAGCCGCTAAGCTGATGAACTTCTTCTGGCGATCCTCGATCGCACCTATTGAGGAACAAGAAATTCCTCAGCCTGAAGAACCTGAGATTGCGATTCCAGAGGTCGTGATGCAACTCACTGACACTCCACTGCCAAAGCCCAAGGATCCCTTCTCAACAAAGCAAAAGTTCAAGGCTGAAGACTTCTTCAGCGAGCACGTATTCTTCACTGATTACAATCCATATGATTCTGCTCGCATAAGGAAGAGGCATTCGGACTGCCAGCCAAGCCAATTTCTATTCCTCGGTGCTCTTCAACAAAGACAAATTCTTGATCATGCTCATATTCCTCATGTGGACATGGAGTCTCTGCCAGGCTTTGAGCCAGTCCTCAGTGTTCTTCACGACGCAGGACTTCTGAATTTCTGCACTGATATCTGTGACTAGAATGAAGAACTCATTCTTCAATTCTATGCAACGCTGCACATCACCGGAGACGCTGAAGACGTTAACTCATGGGTATTAGACTGGATGTCTGAAAATACTCACTACAAGGCACCAAAGAATCGAATTGCTTCGTGCTCTACCACTCGATCCTCCACTTGGCGGTGCTCGTTGTATCTACAACGAACCAGAACTATCAAATCACTATATGCAAGTCTTGATGAAGCCTTTGAAGCCAAGGCAGGCCCCAAGAACCAAATTCCTCGTCAAGGAATTATTGTATGTGCCTCGGACTGCAGCCGGATTCTGACGAAGACAATGAGTCCTATCAAAGGCCACGACTCAAATGATGAAGAGGTCGTTAGCATCATGAAGAATATGCTTTTCAACATCATCCATGGCGTTCCCGTCAACTTCCATGATTTCTTCATGAGGACTCTGGCAAACATTGCTATGTCACCATTTGAGCTGAAGCCTTATGCGCCTTGGATAATGAGATTCATCAGGACAAGGTCTTCACTCTACACTGAACCACTGCAGCTACTTGCCCCCGATTGAAGTCCTCAAACGGACATTTACCTCAGCTGATGACAAGGGCAAGGCTACTGCTGTGATCGATGAAGGCATTCGTCCATTGGATGGACAGGTTCGCAAAGTTGCATCCTACTCCACCAATGATGACTCTGCCACACATGACTCTGCATAAATACCTCGGTCAAGCAAAGTCCTCAAGCTCGCACCTGTGGTGATGGTGATCGTTAGTTACTCCTCGGTCTTCATCGGAAGGTTGATCGCAATCATAAATGGGTCAAGCGTCGGTTTGGTTCAATTCTTCACAACATGACCTCAACACACAATGCAGTGAAGAAAAACCACTACTACCTCCATGAAACCTTCAAACGCACTGGGCTGTTCTTTCACATGTCTCTGATCTTGGAAGAACTAACGACAATGGGACTCAAGGAAGAATTTGACTGGTCTGCACCTCCTCAGAAGAAATACAAGAAGGTCAAAGTTCCTTCCTTGGTGGCCAGCTCCTATTACGCCTCGGCGACAATCGATGAAAATGAAGACTTGGGCGACACATGGCGGGCCCTACTACAACAACCGACCCCAACACCGCTGGCGCTCCTTCTTCAACTTGAAATTCTTCAGGAGCGTTAGTCCTCAGTTTCGATCCTTTTGGTCATTCGATGTCAAAGGGGGAGAAATTTGAGTTAGTCTTCAAGCGGGTCTATTATATGGGAAATTTATTTTTGTTAAGTTACAACTCTGGTTCTTCTGAAACTTTTATTGGATCGAGTTGTAATCTTAAACCCGATGGTGCTTTGATACTTTTGATGCACTGTGCTCTTGCACTATGCTCTGATTCTCTTGAGCTTCTTGAGCACTGATACTCTTGATGCGTTATTTTGCATGCTTGTTCCTCATTAATGTTATTGCACGCATGCTTTGAATTACGTCAAGCACCATATCTCATCATGCATTTCAAATTCTTCATATTATATGTCAAATGCGTGTATGAATTACAAGATATAGGGGGAGATCTCCATGATTCAACTCTTCAAATGTGCATTGCCTCAAAAGCAAATTCCTCACTATGCACATCTTCAGGGGGAGTTCTTCTATATCTTGCAATCAAATTCCTCAATACCAGTATTTACACTTCATATGTTTATCCTTGTTGAAAACTTAACCTATATTGTCATCAATCACCAAAAAGGGGGAGATTGTAAGTGCATCTAGTGCCCCTTAGTGATTTTGGTGTATTGAAGACTTATAGATTAAGGAACTAATGCGTTTGTGAGTGTACACAGGTCTATAAGTCTATGAGGAGTTTGATATTTACAGAGAAAGTCGACCCCTAAAAATGAAGTTCTTCGATCAAGACTTTGATATTCGAAGACTTTACGAAGACTTTGAAAGTGAAGAAATTGGTGTGACCTTGAAGACTTGGTATTCATTTGAGGAACATGAAGCGTGAAGACTTTTGTTTTCGTAGTTTCATTTTCTCTTTCTTGAGTCATAGGAAACACCGTCTCGTTAAAGGGGTCGAGGAAATACTAAGGAAAAATTTCCATGTGATGCTCAACTCAAAATCCTACACCTACCAATCCCTTCGAGTGAAGCCTTTGGAAATCTCATACAGTTCAGTCAATTTCTTCAGTGACAGAGACGAAGTTTGTAACACCCCGGATGTAACTTTCCATATTTGTAACTCCAACTCTTGCCATTTTCGGCATTGTGATATGATATTCCCTCCGTGGTTGGGTTTTTCTTCATTTTTTCATTTTGTCCATGTCATGCATTTTATATCATGTCATCATGTGCATCTCATTTGCATACGTGTTCGTCTCATGATTCCGAGCATTTTCCCCGTTGTCCGTTTTGCAATCCGGCACTCCTATGTCCCCCGGCGTCCCCTTTTACGTTTTTCCGTGAGCGGGTAATAACTTTCTTGGAATGGACCGAGGTTTGTCAAGTGGCCTTGGTATACCACCGGTAGACCACCTGTCAAGTTTCGGGTCATTTGGAGCTCGTTTGGTACTCCAACGGTTAACCGCACTCTCGCAAAGGCCTCTTTTAAGTTGCAGCCCAACACCCTTTCAAAACAGCCCAATAACCCATCTAAGTCACTTTCATGCTCTCCGTCGTTCGATCACGATCGTGTGGGCGAAAACTACACCTCTTTTGGACTCTCCTAGCTCCCTCTATGCCTATTTAAACACCTCCCCCGTACAAATCCGGGTCCAAACCCTAGCCTTCCCCTACCTCGCGCCACCGGACAAAAATCCCGCGCCCGGCCAGACGCGTCCGCCCCCGCCAGCGCCGCCGCCGCCCGGCGAACAGTAGCGACATGTGGCACCCGGCCACCGCGCCGCCCGCCCTTGAGCCAGCGAGCCCTCATGACCCGTCGCCGCGCCAGCGCCAGCTCCGCCCTCCCGGCCCGTCGCCCGCTCCCGCACCGGCCACCGCGGCGCCCGGACCTCGCCCGCGCCACGGGCCCGGCCGGCCCGCCGCCGCCCAGACCGGCCGGCCCGCCGCCGGCCACCCAGCGTCTCCCGCGGCCCCGGCCCCGCCTCCTCTCCTCCCCGGCCGTGCTCCGGCGAGCCCCGCCGGCCGCCTCGGGTCCGGATCTGAGATCCCGATCGGTTGACTTCTTCCCTTAATTTTCGTCCAAGTTTTATCTCGATGATTGATTTGTGGCATTTTCAACGCATCATAACTTTGCACCGTAGCACCGTTTGAGCGTGTAATATGTCAAAATGTTCGCCTCGATGAGTAAATCATTTCATCTCATTGCATCATTTTCATTTGAGCTCATCTTGATGCCAGAAATGCTGTTGGAAGAGGGCTATGTGATGTTAGTTTCTGTTTCTTAACAGAACATGCACTTTTGTTACTTTTGCTATGATTGATGTGTGCACCCTATGAATTTGAGTCCTACATGTGTTTTGTAATATGCCATGCCATCTTTCCAGGGTGTATGCCATGTATTTTTTGATCTATGTGGTGACTAGCACAAGCATGCAAACTAGGCTTCATGATGTTGCTGATTTCAGCCCGATTTCTTGATATTTTTATGCCATGTTAACTTGATGCTACCGAAAGATCCATGCATATTTTGAGATACTTCAGTAAGGATGTTTTGAACATATGCGTTGCTAGTTGCAGGTGAAGATGAAGTTTGTTCCTTATTGGAACCTGGAGATGTTGTTCCTTATTGGGACATGTTTACTTGTTGGGGATATCACAATATATATCTGCTATAATTAATGCATCAGATACTTGGTAAAGGGTGGAAGACTCGGCCTTATGCCTGGTGTTTTGTTCCACTCTTGCCGCCCTAGTTTCCGTCATACCGGTGTTATGTTCCTTGATTTCGCGTTCCTTACACGGTTGGGTGATTTAGGGGACCCCCTTGACTATTCGCTTTGAATAAGACTCCTCCAAAGAAGGCCCAACTTTGGTTTTACCATTTGCCACCTAAGCCTTTTTCCCCGGGTTTCGCGAGCCCGAGGGTCATCTTTATTTTAACCCCGGACCAGTGCTCCTTCGAGTGCTGGCCAGCGCAACGAGCTGGGGGCCACCTGGGAAACTTCGAGGTTTGGTTTTACTCGTAGGATGTCTCATCCGGATGTGCCCCGAGAACGAGATATGTGCAGCTCCTATCGGGATTTGTCGGCTGTCAGGCGGCTTTGCTGGTCTTGTTTTATTGCTGTCAAAATGTCTTGTAGTCCGGGATTCCGAGATTGATCGGGTCTTCGGTAGAAGGAATATCCTTCGTTGACCGTGAGAGCTTATAATGGGCTGTTGGGACACCCTGCAGGGTATTATCTTTCGAAAGCCGTGCCCACGGTTATGAGGCAGATGGGAATTTGTTAATGTCCGGTTGTAGAAAACCCGAAGTTGACCTCATTTAAAATACACATCAACCGCGTGTGTAACCGTGATGGTCTCTTCTCGTGAGTCCGGGAATTGAACACGGTGTTGGAGTTATGTTTGACGTAAGTAGTTCAGGATCGCTTCTTGATCGCTACTAGCTTCACGACCGTGCCTTGCTTCTCTTCTCGCTCTCTTTTGCGAATGTAGCCACCATATATGCTAGTCGCTTGCTGCAGCTCCACCTCACAACTCTGTCCTCCCTACAAGCTTAAATAGTCTTGATCTCATGGTGTGAGATTGCTGAGTCCCCGTGACTCACAGATTCTACCAAAACAGTTGCAGTGCCGACGATGCGGTGCAGGTGACGCAACCGAGCTCAAGTGGGAGTTCGATGAGGAACGTGGTCGATTACTATGTGTCTTTTCACGATGATCAGAGTGGAGCTCAGTTGGGACGATCGGGGATCTGTGTAGCATTTGGGGTATCTTCTTTTATTTTGGTACCGTAGTCGGACCTTGAGTGTATTCTGGATGATGAATGTTTATTTATGTATTGTGTGAAGTGGCATTTGTAAGCCAACTATGTATCTCTTTCCCTTATGTATTACATGGGTTGTGTGAAGATTACCTCACTTGCGACATTGCTTTCAATGCGGTTATGCCTCTAAGTCGTGCTTCGACACGTGGAGATATAGCCGCATCGGGGGCGTTACAAGTTGGTATCGAGCCTTCCCGACTTAGGAGCCCCTACTTGATTGTTCTTTGGCGTTGTTGAGTCTAGAACGGAAAATGTTTTGAGTCTTAGGATTATATATATCGGAGAGTAGGATTCTTTTACTCCCGGTCCTTCGTCGCTCTGGTGAGGTCTCCTGACGTAGAAGTTTTGACTCTCCTCTCCTCAAATTTCACTAAAATAAATTTAGGATCACGTGGGTATCTTGGGATCGTTCCGATGGTTTTGTGACGAGAACATTGTTCTTGGTGCCTCCTGACATTTAGGGGTTGTGGCAGTGTCCCGGGAGTTGAGCTCCGAGGTGTTGTCGTCACAATTTTATCGTTGCGATTCTGGAATACCTGATTTTTGCCGACATCGAAATCTATTTTGTCCAGTTGTTGGTGAGATAACCCCTATAACCCAGTACTGGGGCGAGCTCGGTAGTTTTGCCATGACTCGTATAACGGATGCTTTTCGAAGGTCGAGGTACACGATTTCGAAGGTTTCTTGGTTATGTGTTGACGGATGGATACGTTTGGATCTAGGTATTGTTAGTTTGGGTGATATATTTTGTGTCCCCTGTATCCCCAACACCAGATTGCATAACCATAAAGTTTCGGGAGTTTATAGGTGGGAATTCTAGTAGCTTACAGGATATCTTTCCGACAGATGTATGATTTGAGATTGGGGTCCAACATCTAGTGGTCCGCCCATTCACGGTAGATTTACAGATGTCGCGAGGCGTCTTAAAGAATACTAGGCTATGCTTAATAGGGGACGTCTTGTTTGTCATTCGTGATTTGCCGCTATACGTCGTGTCCATGTGGGCCCCACCACGAACACTTTGTGCGAAATCTCTATCATGGGTTTGTTCCGGCTTATTCTAGAAGCCAATCTTTTGTTTTCAGTTGTGATATTCGAATTGTTTCAAAGGCAGATGATGATTCCATACCTTTATCTAAGTGGCTTCTCACCTTAATGGACGTGTGATGTTAACTTTGGAATTCATTCATTCATTCTTGTTCGAATGTTTATTGTGAAGACTATATGTTGCAATTTCTATCCGTTGATTCAACTTGACTAATTGTCTATCAAGGACTAACGGATGTCACCCTCTTCAGATGGCTCCGCCAACGCGTCACGAATCCGGATCGCAATGATGAGAATCAGTCGAACCCTCCACCTCCACCTCCGCCTCCGGAGGCATGGCAAGCTATCATGGCAGCCACCAATGCCAATGCTCAGATGATTTTGCAGCTCTTGCAAGAGCGTACTCAAGGGCAAGGCAATCAAGGAAATCAAGGTCAAGGCAACAACCAGCCACACTTTGCTACTCTCAATCAGTTCCTCGCTAATCAGCCGAAGTCTTTCAGTTTCTGTGTCGAGGCCACAGACGCCGACGATTGGCTTGTGGACATCTGCAAACATTTTGAATGTAGCAATGTCAGACCTAAGGACTTTTTCAAGTTTGCTTCGTTTCAACTCAAAGACCAAGCTGCTGAGTGGTTCCAGCAATACAAAGATTCCAGAGGAGGTCGTGTCATTACCTGGGATGAGTTCCGCCGAGACTTCAGAGCTCACCACATTCCGAAAAGTGTTGTTGAGAGCAAGCGTGAGGAGTTCCGCAATCTCAAGCAAGGCAACATGTCTATCTATCAATACAATATCCAGTTCGAAACTCGCCGCTTTGCTAAGCAAGACGTCCACGATGAAAAGAGTATGATCTATCAATTCAGAGGTGGTCTCAGAGAAGATCTGCAATTAGCTCTTGTGATTTTTGAGCCGTAAAAGTATGATGAATTCTACAACATGGCACTTTGAAGCAAGAAGCTGCCCAGCTCAAATGTGAGGCTTCTAAGAAGAGAATCAGGGATGCGATTCAGTCTTCTTCTTCCTCTCAAGTGGCAGCTAAGCAGCAGAAGTTCTACCTTCCTTCTCCTCCGTTCCGTCAGCCTTATCAGCAGAAGAACTCAGGTGGTCGTGGATCTTCCCACCCGCCCAACCCAGGCTATCAGAACAAGTCTAATGCTCAAGCTCCAAGGTCAAATGCTCCTTATCACCGTCCGCTCTCAGAGGTGACTTGCAAAAAATGTCAGCAGAAAGGTCACTATGCGAACAATTGCTTCAACCAGAGGCGCCTTCCGCCTCCTCCTCCTGTGAAATCTTCCAGCAATGCAGTGGTCAAGCATAATCCCAAGTCTGCGAAGGTGAATATGATGAATGCAGCTCAAGCAGAGGATTCTTCTGATGTGATAATGGGTAATCTCTCAATTAATGATATTCCTGCAAAAGTCTTATTTGATAATCGGTGCATCGCATTCTTTCATGTCATATCCTTTTGCATCAAGCACAATGTTGACACGTAGATTTTGTCCAAAGTTATGCAAGTTGTTTCTCCCGGAAAGCTTATGACTTCCAGTTTGTTTGCTCCCGATGTTTCTATCAAGATGGGCAACTATAGATTTACGGCTAATCCAATTGTTCTCGGTGACTCGGATATTGATCTTATTCTCGGGATGGATCGGCTTTCTCAAAGACAAAGCTTCGGCTTGATTGTGCTGCCAGGGAAATTCAATTGACTCACTCTTCTAATGATGTGATCATCTATGCTGCTCGTGATGAAACCATTCGGTTGTTTTCTCTCAATGAGAAGGGCAAATTGGATGCTATCTCTCAGATTCCAGTCATTTGTGAGTACCAGGATGTCTTTCCAGAAGAGCTTCCAGGAATGCCTCCTCATCGGCCAGTTGAGTTCGTTATCGATCTTGAGCCGCAATCGAACCTGCTTAAGTAGCCGCCCATACAAGCTTGGACCCAATGAGCTGAAGGAATTGAAGAAGCAGCTCGATGAACAAGAGCGTCTGGTTTGATCAGACCGAGTTCATCTCCTTGGGGTTGTGGTGTTCTTTTTTTCCAGAAGAAGGATGGCACGGACCGACTTTGCGTCGATTACCGTCCATTGAATAAGAAGACTATCAAGAACAAGTATCCACTTCCCAACATCAATGAACTTTTCGAGCAACTCAAAGGTGCTAAAGTGTTCTCCAAGCTTGACCTTCGTATGGGTTATCATCAGATTCGCATTCGTGAACAAGATATTCCCAAGACAGCATTCAGAACAAGCTTTGGTTCTTATGAATATAATGTCATGTCTTTCGGCCTTGTCAATGCTCCTCCAACTTTCTCTCGGATGATGAACTTCATCTTCAACCCCTACACCAATGAATTCGTCTTGGTCTATCTTGATGATATTTTGGTCTTCTCCAAGAACAAGAAGGATCATGCCAAACATTTGCGATTGGTGCTAGACAAGCTCAGAGAGTATCAATTCTATGCGAAGTTTTCCAAATGTGAATTTTGGCTTGATGAAGTGCTTTATCTTAGTCATATCATCTCCGCCAAGGGAATCGCTGTTAACCCCGAGAAGGTGTCCACAGTTGTGAATTGGGAACCTCCTCAGAATGTCAAGCAGCTCCGCGGTTTTCTTGGTCTTGCAAGCTATTGCCGAAGATTCGTTGAGAATTTCTCCAAGATTGCCAAGCCTCTTTCCAACCTTCTCCAGAAGCATGTGAAGTGTGTCTGGTCTCCTGAGTGTGACGTTGCATTCAATACTCTCAAAGAAAAACTCGTCACAGCTCATGTCTTGACTCCTCCTGATGAATCCAAGCCATTTGAGGTTTTCTGTGATGCTTCTCTTCAAGGTCTCGGTGCTGTGTTAATGCAAGAGAAGAGGGTTGTGGCCTATACCTCTCGCCAATTGAAGCCCAACGAGAAGAACTACCCCACTCACGATCTTGAGTTGGCGGCAGTTGTCCATGCATTGATAACATGGAGACATCTCTTGTTGGGAAGGAAAGTGGACATTTTCACCGATCACAAGAGTCTCAAGTATATCTTCACTCAGCCCAACCTCAACCTCAGGCAAACTCGATGGGTCGAAATGATTCAAGAGTACAACCCAAGTATTGAATATACTCTGGGCAAGGCCAATGTGATTGCAGATGCTTTGAGCAGGAAAGCTTATCGCAGCAGTTTAATCCTCAAGCCCTTCCAACCGGATCTCGGTGAAGCTTTCCAAGCTGAATCTTCAAGTTGTTCCTCAAGGCTTTCTTGCCAACCTCATAGTCTCTCCTACTTTGGAAGATCAGATTCGTGAGGCTCAACTCCTGGATACCATGGTGAAAAAGGTGAAACGTGGTATCGACAAGGGCATTTCCAAGTACAAGTGCTTCCACATTGATGACAAAGATACTCTTTTCTTTGAGGACCGGATTGTGGTTCCTAAGGGTGATCTATGTAAAGTCATTATGAACGAGGCGCACAATTCGCTTCTATCCATTCATCCTGGAAGTACGAAGATGTACCAGGACCTCAAGCAGTCATATTGGTGGACTCGAATGAAGCGAGAAATTGCTCAATTCGTGAATGAGTGTGATGTCTGCAGAAGAGTGAAAGCAGAACACCAAAGACCAGCTGGTCTCCTCCAACCTCTTGCTATTCCAGAATGGAAGTTTGATCATATCGAAATGGACTTCGTGATTGGATTTCCTAAGTCCAAGCGCGGAAATGATGCTATCTTCGTTGTCATTGACAAGCTTACTAAAGTGGCTCATTTTCTTCCTATCAAAGAGTCGATCACAGCAGCTCGGTTGGCGAGCTATACACCTCGTGGATTGTCTCCTTGCACGGCATTCCACAAGTGATCTCTTCAGACCGTGGCAGCATCTTTACCTCCAAGTTTTGGGATTCTTTCGAAGGCCATGGGCACCAACATTCGCTTTCAAAGACAGCTTTCCATCCTCAAACAAGTGGCCAAGTCGAGCGAGTCAATCAAATCCTTGAAGATATGCTCAGGGCTTGTGTCATTTCCTTCGTATGAAGTGGGAAGATTGTCTTCCATATGCCGAAGTTCTCCTACAACAACAGCTTCCAAGCGAGTTCGGGCAAGGCCCCATTCGAAATTCTCTATGGCGTAAAGCGTCGTACTCCTCTCAATTGGTCCGAGACAGGTGAACGCCAACTTCTTGGCAATGACTTGATCACGAAGTCGAAGAAATGTGCAAAGTCATTCGTGAGAATCTCAAAGCCGCATAATCGTGCTGTAAGAGCTATTATGATGACAAGCACCGTGATGTGGCTTTTGAAATCGGAGACCATGTCTACCTCCGCGTCTCTCCAATGAAAGGCACTCGTCGCTTCGATATCAAAGGGAAGCTTGCCCCTAGATACGTGGGTCCTTTCAAGATCATTGGCAAAAGAGGCGATCTCGCCTCTCAACTTGAGCTTCCCTCCAACTTCACAAACGTGCACGACGTGTTTCACGTGTCACAGCTTCTTAAGTGCTTCAAGACTCCTGAACGCACTATCAACTTCAAGAGATTGACCTCCAAGAAGATCTCTCTTATCATGAGCACCCCGTTGCTATTCTTGAAGAAACCGAGCGCAAGACTCGCAACAAGTCAATCAAATTCCTGAAAGTGAAGTGGTCACACCATTCCGACCGAGAAGCCACCTGGGAGAGGATCACCTCCGTTCCGAATATCCGGAGTTCTTTCAGTCCTAGATCTCGGGACGAGATCCTCTTGTAGTGGTGGAGTGTTGTAACACCCCGGATGTAGCTTTCCATATTTGTAACTCCAACTCTTGCCATTTTAGGCATTGTGATATGATATTCCCTCCGTGGTTGGGTTTTTCTTCATTTTTTCATTTTGTCCATGTCATGCATTTTATATCATGTCATCATGTGCATCTCATTTGCATACGTGTTCGTCTCATGATTCCGAGCATTTTCCCCGTTGTCCGTTTTGCAATCCGGCACTCCTATGTCCCCCGGCGTCCCCTTTTACGTTTTTCCGTGAGCGGGTACTAAACTTCCTCAGAATGGACCGAGGTTTGTCAAGTGGCCTTGGTATACCACCGATAGACCACCTGTCAAGTTTCGGGTCATTTGGAGCTCGTTTGGTACTCCAACGGTTAACCGCACTCTCGCAAAGGCCTCTTTTAAGTTGCAGCCCAACACCCTTTCAAAACAGCCCAATAACCCATCTAAGTCACTTTCATTCTCTCCATCGTTCGATCACGATCGTGTGGGCGAAAACTACACCTCTTTTGGACTCTCCTAGCTCCCTCTATGCCTATTTAAACACCTCCCCCGTCCAAATCCGGGTCCAAACCCTAGCCTTCCCCTACCTCGCGCCACCGGCCAAAAATCCCGCGCCCGGAAGGCGTCCGCCCGCCAGCGCGCCGCCTCCCGGCGAACCAGGGCGCGACACGTGGCACCAGCCATCATACGCCGCCGGCCCGCCGAGCGAGCCATGACCCGTCGCCGCCAGCGCCAGCGCCGCCCTCCGGCCCGCGTCGCCCGCTCCGCACCGGCCGCCGCCAGCTCCGGACTCCGCCGCCACGGGCCCTGGCCCCGCCGCCGCCGCCGGCCAGCCCGTCTCCGGGCGCCCGGCGCCGCCCGCCGCCGCCGCCACCTCAGCGTCTCCAGCGGCCTGCCCGCCTCCCTCTCCTCCCGGCCGTGCTCGACGAGCCCCGCCCGGCCGCCTCGGATCCGGATCTGAGATCCCGATCGGTTGACTTCTTCCCCCCCCCTCCTTAAATTTCGTCTAAGTTTTTATCTTGGTGATTGATTTGTGGCATATTCAACGCATCATAACTTTGCACCTGTAGCTCCGTTTCGTGCGTGTAATATGTCAAAATGTTCGCCTCGATGAGTAGATCATTTCATCTCATTGCATCATTTTCATTTGAGCTCATCTTGATGCCCGAAATGCTGTAGGAAGAGGGCTATGTGATGTTAGTTTCTGTTTCTTAACAGAACATGCACTTTTGTTATTTTTTCTGTGATTGATGTGTGCACCCTATGAATTTGAGTCCTACATGTGTTTTGTAATATGCCATGCCATCTTTCCAGGGGTGTATGCCATGTATTTGTGTGATCTATGTGGTGACTAGCACAAGCATGCAAACTAGGCTTCATGATGTTGCTGATTTCAGCCCCAGTTTTGCTGATATTTTTATGCCATGTTAACTTGATGCTACCGAGAGATCCATACATATTTTGAGATACTTCAGTAAGGATGTTTTGTACATATGGTTATGCTCTATCCATCCATGCCCTTGTTTGCAATTATGGAGTGCCATAGATTGAGTCAATCGAGCTCTACTTTTGCTATAAAATGTTTTCTGGCAGATTGTTTACATGTTATTCAATTTTGCCAAGGTTGTTGTAGTTGATCCGTGTATGCTATGATGTTGTTCTTGCCATGTATATCTTCTATTCCATGTCTTATTGATGGATGTATGCTTAGTTTATTATGAGATGCTCTGTAGTGAGTGCATCGAGCTCTTAAACATGCCTACTTGTTATCTGTTTTGTCATGCCCTGTTGCTGAATCTGTTAACGAAACTTGCTATATTGACATGGGTGTTACTATATGTTTTGATCATTTTTGGCTTATGGTCAGTAAGCTGATATGTTTTGCACTTTTGCCATGCTTGTTTGAACCTGTTATGATGTGAATTAGCCGTAGCTCAGTGTTCATCTTTTGTCAAGCATTTTGAGTAGATAACTTCCATATGTTTTTCTGGTACGTTTGGGTGCAGTAGCTTAATTTCTTGTTGCTTGCTATGTGGTATCATGCTGTTAATGGCAGATTTGTGCCATTCTTGTTTTGCTTGTCATTTGCAAACCGTGCATCCGTTTCCGGTGATCTTTATATCGATTTCAACCGAAATCATCTCATCTTTCCAAATGACATACTTGTTTTGCCAAGTTGATGCCTAGTTCATCATTTTCCTTCCGGAGCGCTGCAGATACGCATTGCATATCACATCCCGTATATCATGCCATATATTGCATCATGTTGCTTGTGCATTGCACCGTGATTTATTGTGGTTCCGTTGTTTGTGTTATTGCTTTGGGTAGAGCCGGGAGACGAGTACGTGAACGAGGAACCTGTTGAGAACGCTTACGAGGATCAAGCTTTCGACAACTCTGAGAACTTTGCGGGCAAGATGACCATACCCTCGAAATCACTTCTATCTTTGCTATGCTAGATGCTCGCTCTTTTGCTACGCCTATGCTATGATGCCTATCACTTGCTTATCATGCCATCCATATTGCCATGTCAGCCCCTAACCATCCTTTTCCTAGCAAACCGTTGTTTGGCTATGTTACCGCTTTGCTCAGCCCCTCTTATAGCGTTGCTAGTTGCAGGTGAAGATGAAGTTTGTTCCTTATTGGAACCTGGAGATGTTGTTCCTTATTGGGACATGTTTACTTGTTGGGGATATCACAATATATATCTGCTATAATTAATGCATCTATATACTTGGTAAAGGGTGGAAGACTCGGCCTTATGCCTGGTGTTTTTTTCCACTCTTGTCGCCCTAGTTTCCGTCATCTTGGTGTTATGTTCCTTGATTTCGCGTTCCTTACGGTTGGGTGATTTATGGGACCCCTTGACAGTTCGCTTTGAATAAGACTCCTCCAGCAAGGCCCAACTTTGGTTTTACCATTTGCCACCTAAGCCTTTTTCCCCGGTTTTCGCGAGCCCGAGGGTCATCTTTTATTTTAAACCCCCCGGACGGTGCTCCTTCGAGTGCTGGCCCGAAACGAGCAGACTGCGGGGCCACCACGGGGAAACTCGAGGTTTGGTTTTACTCGTAGGATGTCTCATCCGGATGTGCCCTGAGAACGAGATATGTGCAGCTCCTATCGGGATTTGTCGGCACAATCGGGCGGCTTTGCTGGTCTTGTTTTATTGTTGTCGAAATGTCTTGTAGTCCGGGATTCCGAGATTGATCGGGTCTTCCTGGTAGAAGGAATATCCTTCGTTGACCGTGAGAGCTTATAATGGGCTAAGTTGGGACACCCTGCAGGTATTATCTTTCGAAAGCCGTGCCCGTGGTTATGAGGCAGATGGGAATTTGTTAATGTCGGTTGTAGAAAACCCGAAGTTGACCTCAATTAAAATACACATCAACCGCGTGTGTAACCGTGATGGTCTCTTCTCGTGAGTCCGGGAATTGAACACCGTGTTGGAGTTATGTTTGACGTAAGTAGTTCAG
Source organism: Aegilops bicornis (assembly GCA_021605145.1). Classification (NCBI taxonomy): domain Eukaryota; kingdom Viridiplantae; phylum Streptophyta; class Magnoliopsida; order Poales; family Poaceae; genus Aegilops; species Aegilops bicornis. The sequence continues at coordinate 91,391,336 of CM038671.1, read as the reverse complement.
GATCGCTTCTTGATCGCTACTAGCTTCACGACCGTGCCTTGCTTCTCTTCTCGCTCTCTTTTGCGAATGTAGCCACCATATATGCTAGTCGCTTGCTGCAGCTCCACCTCACAACTCTGTCCTCCCTACAAGCTTAAATAGTCTTGATCTCGCGGGTGTGAGATTGCTGAGTCCCCGTGACTCACAGATTCTACCAAAACAGTTGCAGGTGCCGACGATGCGGTCAGGTGACGAACCGAGCTCAAGTGGGAGTTCGACGAGGAACGTGGTCGTTACTATGTGTCTTTTCCTGATGATCGTAGTGGAGCTCAGTTGGGACGATCGGGGATCTGTGTAGCATTTGGGGTATCTTCTTTTATTTTGGTACCGTAGTCGGACCTTGAGTGTATTCTGGATGATGAATGTTTATTCATGTATTGTGTGAAGTGGAGACTGTAAGCCAACTATGTATCTCTTTCCCTTATGTATTACATGGGTTGTGTGAAGATTACCTCACTTGCGACATTGCTTTCAATGCGGTTATGCCTCTAAGTCGTGCTTCGACACGTGGGAGATATAGCCGCATCGGGGGCGTCACAAAGTTCTTCTGGTCGCTGAGGAATTTGTTCTGACTGAGGAGTTAGGAATTCGCCAGTGCGGATTGCCTACACAGTGAGGAACATGATAGCCCCGAGGAATTTGAGATTCAAATTTCCGACCGTTGCTGTGCTGCGCGCCAGCTGTCCCAAAATATCTTATCCACCTAACGGTCATATCATTGAAGGGCATTTATGTCTTATCATGTCGGGCTGCTCCCTAGGCTATAAATAGCCGCCCCTACAACCACTAGCTGGTTGGCTGCTCCGAGAGAAACTTGACACTTGTCATTTGAGAGCAACCCATCCTCCGAGGACTTTGAGCGAAAATCATCGAGTGAGGAAAAACCCAAAACCAAACCCCTACAAACCCAAAGTGATTGAGCATCATTGAAGTGATTGATCCTGCGTGGATCCGATGCTTGTTACCTTTGAAGGCATGCTTCTTCCAGACGGTTAGGCATCATGGTCTAGAGCATCCAAGAGGAATTGTGGATTGCCGAGTGACCAAGTCTGTGAAGGTTTGGAAGTCGCTCAAGACTTACCACAGTGATTGGACGAGGTCTGTGTGACCTTAGTTCAAGGAGAATACGGTGAGGACTTGGTGTCCTCGAGCTGCGTGCTTTCGGCCGACTGGGTGTCCGGACTGTGTCCTCGAGTTTAAATACTCACCGCTCCAACCAGACGCATAACCGAGACAGCAGTTGGAACCGGTCTACCAAATCATTGTCTTCACCAACCTTACTGGTTCTATCTCCTCAACTCTTTCATTTCCTCATTCTTGTGTTGAGTGTTTATTCATATCTGTGTTTGAAGACTTTGTTGACCAAGACTTTCTCAATTTCCTCAGTTCAATTTCTTGATCATTTGTCTTCATCTTGAGCTATCCTATGTTTACGCTTTTCTCGTAGTCTTTGTGTGTCTTCATTTTATCATGATGACCATGCCCGCGATTCTGTTATGCTTACTCGAGTACTTATTCATTGCAAGTAGTTCTTTGCTAAGGAATTTCCTCACCGGCAAATTCCTCAGTGAAGAATTCATAAAAATCGCCTATTCACCCCCCCCCCTCTTGTCGATATAACGCACTTTCAAGGGGCTACTGAGGGAGTCCTGGATTAGGGGGTATCCGGACAGCCGGACTGTGTACAACGTCCGGACTATTGAAGCGTGAAGATACAAGACTCAAGACTTCGGCCCGTGTCTGGATGGGACTTTCCTTGGCGTGGACGGCAAGCTTGGAGATCCGGATATTATATTTCCTTCCTTGTAACCGACTCCATGTAAACCCTAGCCCTCTCCGGTGCCTATATAAACCGGAGAGGTTGGTCCTTAGAAGGCCGATCACAATTACAAGCATACCATCATAGGCTAGCTCTTAGGGTTTAGCCTCTATGATCTTGTGGTAGATCTACTCTTGTACTACCCATATCATCAATATTAATCAAGCAGGAAGTAGGGTTTTACCTCCATCGAGAGGGCCCGAACCTGGGTAAACATCTGTGTCCCTTACTTCTTGTTACCATCAGCCTTGACGCACAGATCGGGACCCCCTTACCCAAGATCCGCCGGTTTTGACACCGACAACCACCACGCTCCACTCCTCCTCGCCTTATCTCTCATCTTTCAATTTTTCGATGACATTCTCGAGATACCAGTTTTCCGATAAAATTCTCGAGATATCATTAGTTTTTACACATGGGATTACTCCTGCATGGGTCAATCACAACAGGTGTTTTGTAAAAGAATGCATATTGATGTTCCGTGCAATGCACGAGAATCTTGCTTGTAATTTTATAACCCAAATCACGAGCAGGAAGTGACATTTTTTTGACACAACCACGTTAACATGGCCACGTAAATCACGAGCAGGAAGGAGAAGGGAAGCGGGCTGTGGAGTAACGTTTTTACCACAATTTCTTAGGAAACTGAGTGCAATAATTGAGTAGTTTGCAAACTACCATTACTACTACACATGAAACAGTTCAAAACCTATACTCCCTTGCGGTAGCGCTTCCAGCGTGAAACGGTCAGCGTCATACAGGCGTCGATGCCGCATTAATGCCCGGCTAGAGCGGAGGCGACCTCTCATGGCGCCCGGCTTTGAAGTGGCGCTGACGGCCGAGAGCGCCGCTTCCCGGTGCACGCGACAGCTCCGCGTCGAGACTGGCCATAGGACCTGTTTGGATCCATGGGTTCGAGTTAGTTTGACCTAGTTGGGGCTCAAATAGCCCTAAAGTATGCAAGCATGAGGGTTTAAATTGGAGCAAGTTGCACCGAACCCACCAAAAAAAACTATCCCACCCAAGAGGTGCTAACTAGAGATAGTTCTCATTGGGACCTTTGAAAAATCACTTTTCTCTCTCCATGAAGTGCATTTATTGTCAATCTAACCCTGTCACCCAAACACCTCTTTGGCTGCTGATTAGTTCAGGGGTTAGTCTAACCTCTAGCTAAGTTAGAGTATCAAACAGAGCGTTATAGGACATGCAAGTTGCTCAAAGCATACGAGCAAATTAAATGCGTGAAAGGATTTTTTCTTTTTGAAAACGGAACGTGAAAGGAATTTTTTAGAATGCTCTTGGCATGTCGCTAACATGTGATAGTTAACCGACCTCAATAGACGGTAAACGCCAGCCCGCCGCATTTTGATAGAGACGAGGAGGGAGAAGCGATACAGGCTCGGATTACTAGAGATAGGTGTCGCATGGAAGCCAAGAAATATGGTGATAGTGTGGGTTAGCCATGTACTAGTATGATGTAACTACACTAGGCTTCCGTGTTTCGTACTCTTCCAGTCCACTGTGGAGATGATTGGTTAATTTTATATCACTGAATAATATTAAATATTATGAGTGCAGACGCTCCACCACGAGGTTCCTTGCTCCTTCTCGGTCGTCCGAAATCTATTGTTCTTCCACTCTATTTTTTTTACGTGAGCTTTGTTCATCCTTTTGCCAACATGCGAGACATCTAGCATCAAGGTGCACGTGTTATGCAACGATCGTTCCATCTATATGAAGAACACGTGGGACTGGAACTACGAGACGGACATGTACCTAGGAGTGGACGCATTTAACCTGAGTAATGTAGCCCAAAGAAGTGAAGTAGAAAGGCACAAATGGTATGAACATGCATGGCATACAGTGGTGTGTTTGGTTGCGTTCTCGTCTCAAAGATAGTTGTTCCCTCTTCATGCATGCTCAACTCAACACCCCTCTTCATGCATGCTCTATTCATGCATGCTTCTAGTGTATTTGTGCTAAACTAGTGTGGACTCATGCACCCTCCATACACTCTACCAAACACCCAAAAGTAGGTTGAGAAGGGAACTCTTGGGCGGCATTTGTCTCTTACTACGTACTACCACTAAATGTTGTACGTGCAATGCACGGTGATGTTATGGAGTACGTGCCTAAGTACTCTACTACTACTATCTTAGTTGGAGGCACATATTAACTTTTATATTTGTTTACGTGTATGCCCCGAGACCTTCCAACTAGACGTGTCTTTCTCTCCAGGTCGCACTTTATATCGTTCATACCACTAAGTACTACTACGTGTGGTCTCCGACCCAGAAGTGGAAGAAGTGGAGACGCTCTACCACGCTGGTTTTTTTACGCTAGGCTCTACCACGCTGTTCATGTCCCACTCCTTTCGCTGACGTGTGGGACATCCAGCACGTGTCGTGTTTGGCACCCTTCGTCGTAAGAGTTGAAACGTTAGCATTCATCAGAAATATAAATAATTATAAATCGGCCGTGATACTATTTTTTTGCGAACCAATCAGCAGTGATACTATACCACGCGGTTTCCTTGCTCCTCGATATCGGAAAGAATACTTCCGTTCGCCAACATGTGGGACGTCGACCATCCTGGTCCACTTGCCATGCACGCAGAACTCCAAGGGAGAGTCACCTAGGTCGCCGCGTTGCAGTAACAATGACTAATGAGCCGTCAAATCACAGGCCCACTTCCCACTTTGAAGTTACTCGGACGAAGGAACCATCATGACTTTGTTGAATTCCGCTTCTTGAAGAAAACCATCGTACCAAAGAAGCATCGCTAGCTATGATTTACTCCAACAGAGGCTTCCTTTCGTTCATAGGATAGGAATATGAAAATCATAGGAAGTGAGATGACATGCATCTCAATTCCTATAGAGAAAGAGATGCCATTTGATGCATAGGATAGGAATCTTTCCATTTAGTCTAGGCTAATGTACTGGTAATTTGCTCTAAAAACTACAATAGTACTGGTACATGCTCGTACTCAGACACAGACACACACACTAACTACTAGTACTACTACTTCTCACATGCTGGCCAAACACCGTTGTTCTCCTTCCCGGCTTTGTCGGCGACACCCCACCGTGCTTGGATCTCCGCCGATCTCTCCGCAGCAGCGCATGCGTCCTTTTCTTTCTTGCGATGGCAGGCCTCTCTTTTCTTGAGTGCTTTCTGACTTTTCCGCTCCCTCTGTGCGGCTTTGGCCGCCTCTTGCTCTACCGCCCATTCGGCCTTGGCATCTTCAAATTCCTCCCACATAGTTGTGAGGTCGCAAGCGGCGATGAACTCGGCACGGCGGGATGCCATCGCTTCCCTACCATTTTGTGTGCGTTAAGTGGCGGCGAGGAACTTCGGCGGCGGCGGATGCCATCGCTGCCTTAGCAGTTAGTGTGCGGCGCGGTGGCATGAACGACGCTTGGTGAGAGCTCTGGGGTGGAGTGGCCGGACAACCGGATAGTGCATTGGTTTGTCAAGAGCTCAAGGACAGAAGACAAAGCAAATTAGGATTCCCCTTCAATCATGGTCATTTATTACCGAGTAAAATGCATTGGCGGTCATCAAACTTGTCTTGATAGCTCACTTTGATCATTGTATACGAAATATGGTGATTATACGCACACTGGCTCAGCGTATAGCTCCGTATTTGTATGGTTGACCAGTCAAACCATCCGCATGCGCCTCATCAGCTCGTGTTCTTTATCTATCTACGCGGGCCTACCTGTGAATGGAGAAAGAAATACTGTAAAAACCAAAATTATGCGTATGTGGGAAACCAAACCATGGACTCGTCGCTGCAACGCACCGTCGTCAGCCAAATGAAAATGAAATACTTCGCGTCAGACACTCACGCTCACGCTGTCAAAGCATGCTAATGCATGCCCGTCGCCCTCTAAATCAAAGTCCTGCTCATGGCGCAACGCAAACGGCGAGCCCATCACCTGCGCGCCCGGCGTTGCCTGACATTACTGTTTAGACGTTTGATGGAGGCCTACGCGAACGCCGAGCATGTATTCGCCTGGCTCAACACCAACGGTCATACTCGGACCGCCTTGCTCATGTATATCGTCCATCACAATGACAATCTATAAAATGGCCTAAGCTAGAGAGGGTACTATGGTAGTATGGTACGGAGTATGTACTATCGTGAGCGACCGATCTTAGTGCCACTGCACACCGAAACCCCTTCCATCGCTAGCGCGCGCTTCCCGCCCGAAACGGTCACCGCTCTCCAGAATGTCAATGCTGCATTCACCGGACTTAACTGCAGGTGCAATTGGTGTGTCACTGACATGCGGGCCAGACGTCCGTTCTGCCCACATGTCAGTAACCCAAACGCATCTGCAGTTAAGTCACTGAAGCAGCGTCCCCATTCACGCCCGACGAACCTACTCCGCCGCCAATTGTCCATCCGTCTGCCGCGGCTCATTGCCATTCGCCCGCTATATTAACTTAAGCCCCAGCTCCCAGCCATAGCCAAAGACCCACACTTATTCTCCTCCAGTCCCTTCCTTCTGTCGGCACCACTTCAACCATGGCCTCCTGGCGCTCAAGCTCTCTTGGACGTCTGCCGCAGGAGAAGACGAGGGACATCGGCGGCTCCGCCCGGCGCGCTTCCAAAGCTCTCTTCGACGTCTTGTCAGGAGCAACGAAGGAGATCGCCCGGCTCCCCACCGCCGCCCTCCGCCGCCACGACCATTGGCCGGGCGTCTTGTGGCGCGGGCTGCAGCGAGGAAGAGTAGTACACGGTAGGTCGCCACCGCTCTGGTCCTAGGAAGGCCACCGCTCCTCCACTCAGTCGACGCCAAGCTTGGTGGGATAAAAATCGGCGGCCGATTAGCCGCTTGATGGTGACGTGGAGGCGGAAATCTTCATAACCTAGTGCTCCGGAGGAGGAGGTTATCGAGATGGATAAGGAGGAGGCAAAGGCAATGGCCTGCTTTCTCGGGTTCATGGCCGGACATGGTGGTTGGGGCCCGGCGATCGTTTAGATTAGGTTTACAGTAGGTTTTAGTACGGTTTGTGCGAAATATGTAATGAATTTCATCCAGTCTATAGGAAAAGTTCTCGAAATGTAATGAATTTCATCCGGTCAATTTGAAATTTGCTTTGTTTGCACTAATTTCGTCCGGTTAGTTCATATAGTTGTCGAAAGGTATGCTGGCAGCATCGGATGGCATCCATCGGTGTCCTCGGACAGATGCGGTGTAAATTTGTGGGCCAGCGCTGGAGATGCCCTAACTATCATGCTATAATCGCTAACAATCCTCCATTATTTGGCGAGGAACAGTTATCCTCGATCAAAATCAGATCTGCGGTGTTTCGCACTCCTCCCGCGTAAGAGTGTAAACTCTTGCTTACATAAAAATGGAGCAAGTGGACGGCACTGTAGCACGTCATATCACTCGAACTAGCCCGCCTAACGAGCGGGAAAGCACCGCCCTCGTCATTTTGTTATGGATTTCTATCGATTGATCACGCTGAAATGTTACGCCGCAAGTTCTAAAGGAAAAGGCGGCACACTTACGACTCAGACGCTGCCGCAACCCCGACAGTCCGGCTCGCACGCCGCTCACCAGAGGGGACACGCGTTGTCTTGCAGTTTCACTGACATGTGGGACCGTAATTGAATAAACCGTCGATAGCCAAAATCTAATCCCTCGGCGGGCATCGGCTGAGAAGAGAGAAACGGGGGAGGGAGAAGAGATCGCCAGCCCGCCGCGCACGGACTCCAAGAAATATACGGTGATAATGTGAGGTGGGCCATGCTGGAGTCCAGACCGCTTCCGGAGCCCGCTCTCACCGCCCTGGCCCCTTAAGACTCCAGCTGCCCGCTGCATGCATAGCAAGTAGTCCCCGCTTATGTGGAGGAGAGAGAGGCATTGACAAAGTCAAGGAGTAACAGTGGAGACAATAGCTTTCATCAAAAATAAACAATGAATACTCGTTGCTCGTCCTCTATATTGGAAAGAATACTTTCATTCGCCGACATGTGGGACGTCGACCATCCTGGTCCACCTGCCATGCACAAAATTATCCTGGTCTACCTCGGTCGTATCGCAGGCCCAACCTTTCCCCTTTGTAAGTTGTTCGGACGAAGGAACCATCATGACTTCGTTGAATTCTGCTTGTTCAAGAAAACTTACTTTACCCGCAATACTGCTACCACACGCGAAGACTGACGGCACTTTACCACGTCATATCACTGAAACCCACTAAGCCAAACTAGCCCGCCTAGGTCATCTATTTTGGAACGGAGGGAGTACGTCTCTGCACTGCTATGATTTTGTGTTGCATGTTCTCTGTACTTTTGCTACGATTTTCCTACCCTATGAACCAAATGAGGCCTGAATATATGTCGACTATTGTCTGATCGATCGCTAAGCCTACAATTTTAGGAGCTAGGGCTATTGGTCGATCGACGAGAGATAAGTATAAGCGTACCACGAGCTCATCAGCCCCAACGTTTCTCTTCGGTGAGTGTTTTGCAAGTACTATAGCTCGCACAAAGAGCTAGCCTACTAACACCAAGAATCATCAAACAAGCCCTGCTGATATGATAAACAGTTCAAAATTACATCTAAGCATGCCATATATTACATCAAAAGCTGGTGAGGATACATCTGTTTCCATAACTCGGAGAGGGTTCGCATGATTCACTATCAAACAAAAGTAGCAAGATCCGCCAACACAAGGCGATTGCACTAGCCCTAAGATGGTTTGATAACACGCATCGCTCATTAATTAAACATAGGGCAATGCAAACTACTACTGAAGGATTAGCGCGACCAACTATTTCTTGTCATCGATCTCTCGGCATCGACCACAAGACGCCTGGCGGCATGGGAATCGATTTTTGGGCGATGTCCACAGGACTGACCGCGACATCGGAATCGATCTCTGGGGCGATGTCCACAGGATGGACAGCGGCATCGGAATCGATCTCCGGGGCAATGCCAACAGGACGGGCCACGACATCGGAATCATCAAGGACAACCACCGGCACCTGCACAACCCTAACATATTAGCAAGCATATTGCAAATAATCAAAAAGCAAGCACATTGCAAATAATCAAAAACCACAACTATGGTAATAAGACATTATTTTTTACCTTGTGCAGCTCACCAGGGGATCTCATCCTCCGGGGCCATCTCCTCGTCCTCGATGGGGCCATCACCTTGCCAGGGAATACTGCTTCTCAACGGCGACTATCTCCTCAAACTCGGTCTTGAGCCTCACATAGGTGGCAATCAGAGTTCACAGGGGTAAACGCGGTGGGGTCCTTGCTGTTCTTCCAACTTTCTTTGAGGACTTCATCCGCCAACGTCCTCAACTCTTTGGCCAGTGCTTGTTTCTTGGAGTTCTTCGTCTCCATGGGTTGGCCCGCCAACATGGTCAACTCGTTGGTCGGTGCTCGCTTCACGGAGATCGATGTCTCCGATGGGTTGTCCGCCGGCAACTCTTTGCACGGTGCTCGAGGATCCATCAATGAACCGACAAACAAAAAGCAATCAAAAGGAAACCACAATCGCAATGAAAAAGGGAAAAGAATAGGTTGTGAGAATCGGTCGTTGCTTCGCAAAAAGAAGATTATTGGAATGAAAATATAGCAGCATATCTGATTCGCCCACCTTTCCTTCATCGGTAGAGAAGAAAAATGGCAGAAGTGAGTAGCACAGGTGAGGTTTTCTTCAAGAAAGGGAAGAAAGGGCTTGAACGAGCGTTCCAATGAAATGATGATTGCTTCGTCCGGTCCAACTTGAAGGCCACCTTACCACTTCTGGTAAAGGTGTGGGTTTTGTGATATGACGGGTCATGACGGCCACACCGGGGTGACAGGTGAGTCTCGACTGTAGCACCTCGCTGTGATTTGGTGGATGGCACGCGGGCCCGGATGCTTTGAAATGTCCCGCATGTAGATAGAGCGGCTAGTCATATAGGAGTGCTCAATATTGTGCACCGCGACCAAGGCGGAGAGGAAAATGAGAGAACTACGTAATTAATGCATGAGTTTAATTAGGGTAGTTTTGTAAAGTACGAGATACGGTACATTCCTCCAATCGCAAAATGCCTTGGTTCATGAGATTTGAGATTTGAGCCCTATAAACCGGAAGGGAGGGTCTTGCACACGGTGTAGTCTAGTCACTTGTTGAAATCTCTAGAAAGGCAAATACTCCTTTCCGGTTTACAGGTCTATACTACTCCCTCCGTCTAGGTGTGTAAGTCATCTTACGAAAACCAAATAGTCCCAAAACACTTAGGCACGGTGCATTAATTTCTACCTTGTTTCTTGACATACGTATCAACCAATAAGAGATGAGAGGTGGCATGCTTTTAATGACTTGCAATGGCTAGTTCATTGCATGGAATGCTATTAATTAGCAAATAAACATTGGTGACCCCAGGAGGAAACGGTGCTAAGCGCGGACCTATGCAGAATGAGTATCAACCAATGGATAATGGAGTTTAATTGTTAAACAATAGAAATTTTGTCTCATGCAAGAGCCTGGCTAGTACTCCAAGGAACCGCACCACGCGAGCGTTCGCAACTGCCACGTTCAGTTTGCACTTGGCTCTTCGCCTCTTCGAGAAGACGAACAATGATGGTACTCCTACTTCTACAGTATCGAATCCACTGCTGCATGTCCGTCCACCTCTTGCGGGAGAAATAGCGTGTAGCGAAAGCTTCTACTTACTGATCCTGCCTTTGCGTCTATGACAGGTGGGCCAAATAGGTGGTTGGCCCACCTGTCATGCAGCCAAAGGCAGGTGCATTAAGGCAGCGAGCTCGTCTGCCGAGGGAAGGGCGTCGTAGTAATCAAATTTCTCAGTCTTGTACGAGTTGACGCGACACATCAAAGCACTGCACTCGATAAAAGTCTTTTTACACATTTCAAATGGGCTACTTCGTATGTAGGAGTAGACATATTCTGCTTCGTATGTAGTCACTTGTTGCAATCTCTAAAAAGACTTATATTTGGAAATGGAGGGAGTACAACGCATGCATGCATGCCGTGACTTTCCTTTTGATACTTGCATGTGTTGATTTGATGCACCTTGCCAAATTTTGACTATAAATTTAACTGACCAAATTTTCATGCATGTCACAAAAAGTTACGGGGCTGTTTGGATTGTGACTATGTTTGTCTTATGTTGCCACATTATTTTTCACACACTTGCCACACTTGCCTAACCTGAGTTGCTCAAATTGTTAGACACAGTTTGGCTTGCCTAAGGGAATCTTGCCACAATTTTTGTGTCTATGACATGTGGGGTTCAATGCTAATAAAAAAATTCTTGTCTTAGGTGTGGCTAATAAAAAGACTTACATTTAGGAACGGAGGGAGTATAAAATATATATAATAATGCATGTTGGGGCAACCCACGTTTCCGCTAATTTTAGCCGTGGGCTTGTTCACAATTTTTACGAGGGGGTGGTTGTTCATTTAATGGAGGGACTTGTCGTACCAGACTTGAACGATACAAAGTGCGACTTGGCACACCGTAACACCACTTGGAACAAGCGGGTAGCTATCTCAAAAAACAATCAACAACTAAAAAACCGCGACCTGGCATGTAGTAGTACACAATTTTAAACGATTGTTTTGATGGAGTGAAAAAGGAAAACTACCCCACTACTTATATATAGGCCGGAGCCTCCGTGCTTTCTTGCTAGGGCTGCTCTATTCACACACTCTCATCCTCTCCAGATCTAAACAAGATAGGGGTAGTAACACTGTCTTTCTCCCTTCAAAAAACACTGGCTTTCTATCCTCACCGCTGGTTACAGATCCGGACGTATCCCCCTCCGCTGGTGAAGGGGAGGAGGGGCAGCGTTTAGGCCGTCTTCGACAGCGAGGGATGAGACCCACTGCCGGCCGCACCATTATCTCTGGCCGAGCGCCGGCGCGGGAGGTCCTCTGATCCCTTCGTCGTTGCCTGTGGGCGGATCCGGCCTCCCGCCGCCCACCTATCCACATCCCGACGACCTTCAGGTATATCTTCGTTCGAAACCGCCTTAGCTCTACTTCCCCAGCTCGCTAGCATGTGCATCATTTTCTACCTCTCAGCCCCTCTCGATCGGATGGTCCAACGTCACATATTCTTTTTCTTCTATTGTTAGAGGTAAAGCTACTTCATGGAGTCGAATCTTGTACTTGGTTCAAACAAGAAATAAAGTTGGGGTGGGGGAATTTAGTATGTACATCGGACTTGGTACAAACAGGAAGGAAAGGGGGTGAAAGTAGTACAGACTAGTCATCCAACCGGTCTCTTGGTCAAAAAGGGAAATATAGGGGTAACGCTGTACACAGTGGTATGACCAGGACTAGATTTGCTATCCACACATAGGAGTAGGTGGCTAGAGTGAAAAAAATGGTACCAACCAAGATATGTTTCTTGGATGTTTGTTTCTCGGGGCAACAAACTATGAATCACCACTTTATGCCCATGTTTACGTTACATGGTGCCGGAATTTGGTGCACCTTGTCCCGATTGTTCTTAATCTAATGTCCTGGTAAAAATGAAGCCATGCCCTTGTTATAAGCCATGACAAGTTTAGCCAAATGTTTTTGCCTGTAATTGTTTGAGACTCGACTGTTTCCTCTGTGCCTTTTGTGCAAACAGGATATCCAATTCACACAGTTCTTTGTTGTGACCTTTTGGTGCCTTTGCACAAAACTCTTCTTAAAAGAAGTGACTTTTGTGCTGTTTAACTGGAATGTCAGAATGGAACAGTTGGTTCATTTTGGTGGAATTGCACAAAGCGAGATCTGTGTTCCAATCCTCATCATCCATATTGGCGACATAACCTTCCTTTAGGTAAGAATGATGTTTAATGCATGTGTTCATCTCTAATTTCCGACTGCCATGAGAAAATAATGCTGTTTTTACTAGTACACTTGTACTCCCTCACTGACAAAACCAATTCTGAATTAGAAGGCCAATCATGTACTTGGTTTCACCAACTGTTGAGGAGAAAGAGAAGCGAGCATGAAGAGGAAGAAGAAGAAGAAGAATAAACAGTGCCAAGGCGATCTTGCTTTGAAGCCGGAGGCCTCGATCGAGGCCATTCAAGGGCTCCGGCAACGACTACCTTACATGTGAGACGATCCTCCAGGGAGCCCTTCCACTTCTGCTGTCTCACTTAATTAATTAGGAGTACTTAAGTACCACTAATTTATTGCTGCCTAATTTCCTGTTGGAGTTAAAAAAATCTTTAGTAGGACCCTATGCTGAATCATGTACGTGTGTATGTTTGTCTATGGAGATGAATCATGTGGTGGAGCAGGGAGGGAATATTATTAGTGTCATGACATAATAGTGCTATTGTTTTGCATGTCAATTTATTGCCATTGGTTCAATGAGGCAATGTTTTGCGTATTGTCCATCATGAATTTGATGCTACTGTTTGAGTAATATGCTAATGTCTTCCTATCCTTTCTCACTAAGCTAATGAAGGTTTCACCTTGTTCCTACTTGTGCAAACAGAGATCATGTTGTGCCAATCATACATTTTAGTGGAACTACACAAGACAATACAATGAATTGTATCCCAGCCAGTGCTTTAACTCTGCTGGAAGTTCTTGATAATCTTTCGATATAATCCCAAGATCGGTAAACAAGAGTGATTTCAACCATACATTTGAAGTGCACAAAAATATATACTATTGTGTGATTCCAAAGTGAGTGCTTTATCATCTCTTATGGGACTACATGAATAAGCTTTTTTCTCGAGGTTGGTACGGGCCTAAGGCCTTCATCCATATTAGTTCTTTGTCATCTATATTTGTATCGTACTCTTTGTCATGAGAAACTCCTTTATCTTTGCACGTTAAAGTTTTGCAACCTATGATAAATGGCAATGCTTTGAGTGTTGAGTTGAGCTAATTGGCACCGATTAAATAAACTAATACCTCTCTTTAAGCAAGACTACTATGTTGCTAACTTTACCCGTTAAGATAATGAGGGTGCTTCTATTTGTTAGTGTATGTTTCATCAACTAGTCCCACTATTACAAAGAACCTCACTCTCTCAATATATGTGCCAACAGGATGCTCGATTTTGGTGGAACTGCCCAAAACTTTGGGTGCTTCATTGCCTCGACTTCCGTCCTTTCTGCCGTTCGCTAATCTCCGCTTGTTTTCTTCCTTTCTTGTCGTTACCGCTATGGCTTATCTTGGCTTCCAAATAAAGGAAATAGTAATTGATATGCTACCTCACACAGGTTGGTACTGGTCTTTATCCTGATTATTGTGCCTATCATATGCATTGGTAATTTGGTATTGTGCTACTGTTTGCCGATTTCATAAAGGAGTAATTTGGAGCCTGAACTCGCAGAACTGCACAAAATGATCAGATGGACAGGTACTTATGCTGCTGCTATGTACTCCAAAGTTCGCTCAGACAACCAGATCGACTATGGAAGCAGAACTCACAGCATTAGACACATCATGCGTCGAATCAGAATGGCTTCGAGAGCTTTTGACGGATTTGCCGATGGTTGATAAACCAGTGCCGACTGTCCTTATGAACTGTGACAATCAAACAGTGATTGCAAAGGCTAAGAGTTCAAAGGACAACATGAAATCCACAAAGCACATAAGAAGAAGATTGAAATCTGTCAGAAAATCAAGAAACTCCGGAGTAATAGCATTGGATTATATCCAGACGGCTAAGAATCTGACAGACCCTTTTACGAAAGGGCTATCACGGATGATGTTGACAAGAAGTGCCTATATTCATTCGAGTATCAACCGGTGTCAACCAATTATCAAACTCCAAGTATTAGGAGAGTGAATGCCAAAAATATTGCTTGGTGCATAGCCCAGAAAAACACAGTCCAGTCTTTGGTCCCAACTTGTGCCTTTTGGTTATCGGCACATATGGTAGCGAACTATATGGCATGGAGTCTAAAGATTCCAGACAAGTTGGTTGACGCGTATATTCATCTGGCACTTAATCGGTCTGCATGCCAGGGAGGCTCCATTTCAGCTTGAACTGCACAAAAATTTGGCTGGTTCATTTTCTCAACCGCCTCCTTTCTAAATGCGCAATGTAGAATTTTGGCGAGATACAGTGACCAAGATGAGCCGATAAACTAGTTGGATGAAAGTAGTGGCCAAGTTGCTCAAACCTCCCTCGACGAGGCCACTATTTGAGGATAAACCTGCAAGCAAAGTTCAGATTATGCATCTTTGCCTCTTATGTACTCAAAAGTTTACTCGTACAAGAACTAATTTTAGCAAGAAGTACCTTCGATTGAACACCATTTACCAGTCTGTACCCTAGGTAATTAAAGTTCGTCCATGGATCATATTGGTTGTGATCTCAATCATTTGGATGCATAAACATCTTGAACATGTGTATATCTGAATCTTTTTGTGAATTATGTATGAATATTGTCGTGTGATCTATCAATCATTTGGATGCATAGATATGTTGAGCTTGTGTATATATGAATCTTTTGAGTTGTTGATAGTGAATGTTGGCTATGAATATGACGTGTCCTGTGAACCTGAGTTTGATATGAATGTTTACCTTTTCTATTGTATTTGTGTGTGAACTTGTTAGTATGCCTACTGTTGTGTATAAAACGCAGGTCTCTTATAAAAGTAATGATGTGTCCAATTTATGTTTTCCCTTCTAACCACATTATATATATTTATATTATTACTATTATCGTATATTTTATAGAGACTTATATATACATTATAAAAACATCCCACGTGTTATTAACTTATAAAAGTAAATGTTTAACGGAAAATCCTGGTTGTTTTTGACTCACGGGCAAGGAAAATCCTGGTGATTGCGTACAAAAGCTTGAGAAGATTTGAAGGACCAATTTAATAATAATGCGCTCATTTTTATTTTGAGCAATAACTCGCTAATTTCTTAATTATATATATATATATATATTTATATAATGTGCCTCTCCGGTTTATTCTTTGATATTAATTGCTCCTTCTAACATAACATTATATATATAACGAGCCCACCTAATATGTGTATTTCAAGCAAGTGCAAATGGGCTGGGATTTCTTAGAAAATAT
Source organism: Aegilops bicornis (assembly GCA_021605145.1). Taxonomy (NCBI): domain Eukaryota; kingdom Viridiplantae; phylum Streptophyta; class Magnoliopsida; order Poales; family Poaceae; genus Aegilops; species Aegilops bicornis. The sequence continues at coordinate 91,375,423 of CM038671.1, read as the reverse complement.
AAATGGGCCTGATTGGCGCTTGAAATTATTTGTTCACTCAGCCCAGCAAATGGATGTACATTCTAGAAAACATGGGTTAAATATATGCCACATTTTTGCAGGCTGACATGTGGGCCAATAGGTCGAAGCCTACGCAGGGCGTTGTCAACTTGGTCAACAAATGATTGTGTCATCCAAAGCCATTGGATTTATATCCAACGGCTGGCATGCACCTTCAAACTCTCGTCTTCTTCCTCCAGCGTCGTCGGGACCGCCTAGTCCGGCCTCCGGCGGCTAGCGGCTCTGCTTAGCACGCATCGCTACGAAGCGCTACCCCACCGCCGGCCAGGCTATCCCTCCACCCCTCGACACCTCCTGTTATTCTCCACAGACTACAGCCCCATGCCGCAACAGAACCAGTTATAACCCTTCTCCTCCTCTCAATATGCGACTCCACTGCCGCGTTTTCCCATCTCCGAGTCGTTCCCGTCCGAGGCCTCGCCGTCGTCCAGCGCCTCGCTGTGTTCGGTCTTGGCGTGGTCAACAAACGAGAGTCATCGAAGAGGATCAGTCGTGGAGAGCCTGACGGCTGGGACCCGCGAGGTCCATGGTCGCACACAAGGAAAGTTCCTCCTTATTAAGCTGAAAAAAAATGTTTCCCCCACCTGACAGCTGGGACCCACCGGCAGTATCTTTGCACGGAAGGAAGTGCCTCCTTGTTTTGTGAAAAAAATATTCATCCGTTGGATTTGGGACCCGTCGGTTTGGTGGTGACTTGTGGGCCTGCTAAGCGGGCGTGTACGCGCGGCTTTGTCAACTTAATCAACAAATGATTCTAGCAATTTGGACCGTTGGATGTTAATCCAACAGCCGTGCTCCTTCTTCAACCTCTGTTCTTGCTCCTGTCTCCCGTGCACCGCGGATGTGCTGCAGCGCACCCGAACCAGTGAAGTTTCCCACTCCTGTCCATCTGTGACTCCACTGCCCCGTCTTCCCCATCTCCGGGTCATTCCAGTTTGGGTGCGCTCGGCACGGTGTGGTCAACATGGTCAACAACCGAGAGTCATCAGAAGATGACTGTACGTGAGAGGTCGGTGGGGGACGCACGCCCATGGACGCATGCATGCAACGGAACACGGCGAGGTCAACATGGTCAAGGAAAGACTTCCATCGGAAGTATACTATACGTGGAGAGTCTCAGCTGGGTCCACAGCTGCAGCAAGTAAGTGCCTCCTTATTACGCGGAAAATAATGATTCCTCCAACTGACAGCAGGGACCCACTGGACGGGCCACCGTATTTTGCGAAAAAACGTTTGCCCCCTGACTGCTGGGACCCACCTGACGGGCCACCGTATTTCGTGAAAAAAATGTTCACCCCGTTGTCAGCTCGGACCCACCGGAAGTGCCTCCTTATTACGCACAAAAAAAATGAATAGTCCCCCTGCTAGCTAGGACCCACCATGGTGGGAGGCCGACTTGTGGGCCTACTAAGTTGACGGGGACGAAGGGCTTTGTCAACTTAGTCAATATGAACGATTCTAGCTCCAGTGACCGTACGATGTCCATCCAACAGCCGTAGTGCTTCTTCAACCTCTGGTCTTCTTGCTCCAGCCGCCCAAACCAGCGCCGGTCGTGCCTCATGCTCCTGCCTCCCGTGGCCGGCTGTGCTGCCGCGGAGGCCTCACCGCCCCCTACTATTCCCACCGCTGGCCAGGCCCTGCGGCGACGGCAGCCTCACACCGCAGCCGAACCAGTGAACCCTCGTACTCCTCTTCGCGCGGGCTTCCACTGCCGCGTCTTCCCCGGCTCCGCGTCGTCCCCTTCCTAGGCCTCGCCGTCGTCCACCGCCGTGGTGCTCTCCGCGCGGCGTGGTCAACGTGGTCAAGGAACAACTTCCATCGGAAGAGTACTGTACGTGGAGAGGCTGACAGCTGGGTCCACGGCCACAGCCCAGTTTTTTTGTTATTTGCCAAGTAAGCCGCTTTGTCGGGCTGTTGGGCTGCAAAGCTTTCAAGACGAGGAGAGATTTCATTCGGCTGGCCGAGAAAATGGCCCATCAGTAATGAGAAATGGGTTGTACATTTTTAAAACACATCAAACATGCAATTAGTTTCAAATATCTTTTTTTCATTTCGAGATTTTAAATTACATTAATTTTTATGCATGGAGAATTTGTTGGATTTTATATTGATATACATTTATTTTTAAAATCAGTTTGAATGTGAGTCGAAATTTCGGGATTAAAGACAGTTAGGACATAACGAAATATGCAAAATTTCATATAATTTTTTAACCGTGGCCACAGTATGGGCTGTAGTGCTAACAAAAAGAATATGGGCTCCAAAAAAACCTTAAGAATTAGCAAATGGGCTGTAAATTATTAGAAATAATGGCAGATGGGTTGTATGTTGTTTTCCACGGATTTGAGGCTTTCCTAAAAAAAGGTTGACGCACAAGCAGTGACTGTTGGATGGCCATCCAATGGCCGTCGTGCTTCTTCAATCTCTGCTCTTCCTGCTCCAGCCGCTCAAACAAGCGTCGGCGGGACTGCCTGCTCCCTCCTCCCTTGCCGGCTGTCTTGCCTTGAGCCTCACCGCCCACCGTACTCCCATTGCTGGCCTAGCCATCCCTCTACTCACCCACACTGCTGTTATTCTCCGGCGACGGCAGACGATAAACCCTCGTTCAGTCATACTCCCTCCGTGGGAAACAAGCTGCCGAGTCTTCCACGCCTCCGTGTCGTTTCCTTCCTAGGTCTCGCCGTTGTCCACCGTGACGGGTGCTCTCGGCGCTGACCTGGTCAACATGGTCAACAACCGACATGCATCTGAAGTGGATCAGACGTGGAGAGGCTGACAGCTGGGTCCACGGCCGCACGCAAGGAAATGCCTCCTTATTACACGCAAAATAATTATTCCTCCACCTGACATCAGGGACCCACCGAAAGGGCCTCTGTATTTCGTGAAAAAAACGTTACCGCCGCTGACAGCTCGAAGCCACCAGCTATATCTTCGCACGCAAGGAAGTGCCTCCTTATTACGCACAAAAAAAATAATACCCCGCCTGTTAGCTGGGACCCAGTATAGTGGCAGGTTGACTTGTGGGCCTACTAAGTTGACGGGGATGAGGGCTTTGTCAACTTAGTCAATATGCACGATTCTAGCTCCGATGGTATCGATGTCCATCCAACGGTCATAGTGCTTCTTCAACCTCTGGTCTTCTTGCTCCGGCCGCCCAAACCAAAGCACCGGTCGTGCCTCGTGCTCCTGCCTCCCGTGGTCGGCTGCGATGCGGCGGAGGCCTCACCGCCTACTACTCCCACCGCTGGCGGGCCATCCCTCTACTCACCCACACCCTGTTATTCTGGCGACGACGGCAGCCTCACACCGACGAACGGTGAACCTCGTACTCCTCTGGCGTGGGCATCCACTGTCGCGTCTTCCCCGGCTCCGCGTCGTCCCCTTCCTAGGCCTCACCGTCGTCCACCGCCCTGGTGCTCTCGGCGCAGCGTGATCAACGTGGTCAAGGAACGGCTTCCATCGGACGTGGACTGTACGTGGAGAGGCTGACAGCTGGGTCCACGGCCGCAGCAAGGAAGTGCCTCCTTATTACGTGCAAAATAATTATTCCTCCACCTGACAGCGGGGACCCACCGAACGGGCCACCGTATTTCGTGAAAAAACGATTCGCCCCCCTGCTGTTGGGACCCACCAGCTACATCTTCGCACGCAAGGAAATGCGTCCGGGCAAAAAAACAATTCGCCCCCTGACTGCTGGGACCCACCAGCTACATCTTCGCACGCAAGGAAGTGCGTCCGGGCAAAAAAACGATTCACTCCCCTGACTGCTGGGACCCACCAGCTACATCTTCGCACGCAAGGAAGTGCACGGCGGTTGGGACCCACCTGGTCAAGCGCACGTAGTGTTGTCATTCCGGTCGAGAACGTGTACATACATCTTGGTCAATGTAGAGGCGGCGCACGCGTGTCGTAGATGTAGAGCGGCGCACGTGTCGTAGTAGAGGCGCGCGACGTAGCATGTACACGCGTCGTCTGGCGAAGGTGCAAGAAATAAAAATCTGACCACGTCATTACATCTGGCAGGGTCTCGAACGCCTACTCGCGCATACGTACATGGCTGGGTCGGAACGGAGAAATAGCGTTGTCATCGTGTTCATGGGGAGCCAACCGGCTGGGTCGGAACGGAATGCGTGGTCGTGTTCATCGGGAGGGCTTGGACGGAACATGCGATGGAAACGAGGCCTGGCGTACCGCTGGCGGAGAAACGGCCTTATGTTCGACCGCCACGTTCGAAATAGGATCCTGTTCATTGGGAGGGCTGGCGTACCTCTGGCGAGGAAGCGGACCTCCTACGGTCGAAGCAGGGGGTCCTGTTGATCGGGAGGGTGTGGCGTGCCGCAAAAGCGAAGAAGCGGACCTCCTACGGTCGAAACGGGGTCATGTTGATCGGGAGGGTGTGGCGTACCGCAAAAGCGGAGGAAGCGGACCTCCTACGGTCGAAATGGGGGTCTGTTGATCGGGAGGTGTGGCGTGCCGCAAAAGCAGACGAAAGCGGACTTGTGTTGGAGCGCCACGGTGAAGCAGGGGTCCTGTTCAGCGGGAGGGTGTGGCGTGCCGCAAAAGCAGGACTCCACGGGATCTTGTTCATCTCCACCGTCGACCTCCTCCAGCCTCCACGGGCTACCGTCGACCTCCTCCGGCCTCCACGGGCTCATGTTCATCCAGCCTCCACCGCGCGCTACTCCACCGGCCATCTTGTTCAACCACCCTCCACAGGCACCCTCCACCGTCTCTGTTCATCCAGCCCTCCACACCACAGGGTCCTGTTCAACCACCCCTCCACAGCCATCCCTCCACCGTCTACTGTTCATCCAGCCCTCCACACCACGGGGTCCTGTTCATCCAGAGGCAACGCCACCGCTCCTTTATTCATCCAAACCCCCATAACGCTCACTGTTCATCCAATCGATCGGCTTCATTAGCAGCGATGGCGAAGAATCGCTCCATAGGGTTGATTAACAGCCATCGATCGATCCCTCGGGTTCGAGAACGCGTAACTGCGGTGCAATCGCCGGGTTCGATTAGAGCCCAACGCCTCGATCGGGTTCGATTAGAGCCAACGCCTCTCACACATGCAGCGTGCACTGCACGAGAGAAACATGCATCGCCGCCCCGACCTCCCACCATAACCGCAACTCCCGATATTTTCATCGCCCTCGCTTCTACCACGGTTTTTCCGTCATGGACGGTCCAAAGAATGTCATGCAGCTGCGTCTCCGGCCCGCCCAGGACGAAAAGCCCATTTTCTGTCATGATTTTTTGTCATAGAAGTAGGAGCCCACCACATCTATGATGATATCGGGTTTTGTCACAATTATAGTCATAGAAGTCTCATATGTATGACAGAAAAAAAAATCGTTCAGCCCAAAATGTCACAGGTGTGTCTTTTTTTTGTAGTGACTTGAATCTGTGCAAAAACAGAAACTTTGGTCCAGGAAATTTGAAAATTCACTGGAACGTGCTTTTAATCTGAAATTTTTACAGGTGATAGATATACAAATTCTATATGTTGTCCTAATTTTTCAGAATTTTTGGAGTAGCAGAAGTATGGTTGGAGTACAGATTACTACAGACTGTTTTGTTTTTGACAGATTTTGTTTTCAATGCATAGTTTGCTTGTTTTCTAGTTTCTATGGCTTATATTGCTCAATATAAATTGTAGAAATGATATGCCACAGTAGGCATTGTATGGAAAAAACTATGAATCTTGTCTTTGACAGTACCAAAGTGAAATGGTTTGCTCTTTATCATACTAACGCATCTCACGAAGTTCTGTTAAGTTTTGTGTGATTGAAGTTTTCAAGTTTTGGGTGAGACATCGATATGAGGAGAATAAGGAGTGACAATACCCTAAGATTGGGGATGCCCAAGGCACCCCCAAGGTAATATTCAAGGAAGATCCAAGCAAACTAAGCTTGGGGATGCCCCGGAAGGCATCCCCTCTTTCGTCTCCAACATTATCGGTAACCTCACTTGGAGCTACATTTTTATTCGTCACATGATATGTGTTTTGCTTGGAGCATCATTTTCTTTTGTTAGAATTTTCTTGCTATTATTTATAATAATGTTTTGCATCTTTATTTTCAATAAAAATGTCAAGGATAGCCTTTACCATGCTTATTTTGCAAGTATACATGTTGTTGTTTCAAAACAGAAAGTTTATCGCTGTTGCAAACATTCCCTAGAAAAGTCAGAATGTGATAAAATGTTGATTTTTTTTGCAAAATAAGCCATGATAAATTTTCTATAGTGTGGTAAATTTTCATAATTTTTGGAGCAAGGGAAGTATGATGAATCTTGCATTCTTTACAGACCGTACTGTTTTGGCAGATTGCTGTTATGTTTGCATTGTTTGCATATGTTTGCTTGTTTAATGATTCTATTCGAGGATAGGAGTATTAAATATGCAGAGGCATTTAGTATGCAATGTTGAATAATAATTTTAGTGATTTGCTACAGTAGAGAATGATAAAGTTTTTGCATTGGTTTATACTAACTTATCTCACGAGTTCTTGTTGAGTTTTGTGCGGATGAAGTTTATAAGATTTAGGGAAACCGTGATATAAAAGGAATTAAGGAGACACAAAAGCTCAAGCTTGAGGATGACCAAGGCATCCCAAGATAATATTTCAAGAAGTCTCAAGCATCTAAGCTTGGGGATGCCCCGGTAGGCATCCCACCTTTCTTCTTCAACAATTATCGGTTAGTATCGGTTGAACCTAAGTTTTTGCTTCTTCACATGATGTGTGCTATTCTTGGAATTTCATTTTATTTTGTTTTTGCTTGCTGTTTTAATAAAATACTTAGATCTGAAACTTTTAAACAAGAGAGAGTCCTCACATAGTTATCTATTTACTTAACTACTCGCGTGATCTTAACTTATATCTTTTTGGAGTAGTTTGTCATTTACTCTTGTGCTTCACTTATATCCTATGAGTAAATTGTTGAACAAATTGAATGTAATGAAGTTTAAATTATATGTTCATATCATGCCTAGTGGTAGCTTCACATTGGGTTTAGAAAGTGAAATCTTTTGAGGCTTGACAATCACAATATTGGTCATACAAGCAATTCATGAATGATTAGTAGAAGGAAGAGAACTTTCACATGAAAATACAATATCTTGGAAATCTTTTGTGATTGTGAGCCCCCATCAAAATATTATGTGCCAAAATTGTTGACGTTGGACAAGGAAAACAACGTAATGATTCATGTTTGTTCATATTCACATAGAAGTTATATTGTCATAGACCCTTCAACATGTGGTGCTTGCCCCTCATCTTTGCTAGCCAAAAATTCCGCACCAAGTAGAGATACTACTTGTGCATCCAAAAACCTTAAACCCAAATCTTCTCTTCAAGATTCCACCATACCTACCTAAGGATTGAGCAAGATCCTTCAAGTAAGTTGTCATCTTAAGGGGCAATACAACGTGACGTTCTTTTGCACTAAAGGATTGAGCATACAAATAAATAAGCGCATGGCAACCTCTGCATCCCTCTGCAAAGGGCATATCTTTTACTTTATGTATTTACTTTTATGCAAGAGTCATAGTTTTTATCTCTATTCCTTCTTATTTTTCTCCTTTGGCAAGCATCATGTGGTGAGGAAAGATCTAGGAACATATGTCCAGTTGAATATGGGTGGCATGAGTTATTATTGTTGACATCACCCTTGAGGTGAATACGTTGGGAGGCGAAACTATAAGCCCCTATCTTTCTATGTGTCCGGTTGAAACGTTTTGCTCATGTGTATGAGGTGAGTGTTAGCAATCATAGAAGACTATATGATGGTTGAGTATGTGGAGATCTTACTTAAACTTTGTTGAATAAGTTGAATTACAATTGCTTGGTGACTGAGAACATAGGTTGTCGAGTTTCAAGAGAATTCATTGTTTGAACCTTAACATGTGAATTGGTCTACTTTAACATGAGAAGTTTTATAAGAAAGAATTGATGTTATGATGCTAGGAAAAGTGATTGAAATTATCATTGATCAAACTTATGCACTTTTCTAGCATTCAGACTTCATAAATTATTTCTTTTATCATTTACCTACTCGAGGACGAGTAGGAATCAAGCTTGGGGATGCTGAGACGTCTCCAACATATCTATAATTTATGAAGTATTCATGCTAATATATTATCATTCTTGGATGTTTTACAATCATTTTATAGCAACTTTATATCATTTTTCGGGACTAACCTATTGATCCAGTGCCCAGTGCCAGTTGCTGTTATTGCTTGTTTTTTACATCGCAGGAAATCAATATCAACGGAGTCCAAACACCGCGAAACTTTTTGGAGAAATTTTGTGGACCAGAACACCCAGGATGGGCCAGAGCAGCACCTGGGGGGTGCCCGGAGGGGGGCACAACCCACCAGGGCGCGCCCAGGTGGGTTGTCCCCACCTTGGTGGTCTCCCGCACCCCCTATTCGCCCTATAAATTCACAAATATTCCAAAACCCTTCGGGGTTAACCTAGATCAGAAGTTTCGCCGCCGCAAGGCTCTGTAGACACGAGAAACCAATCTAGACCCTGTTCCAGCACCCTGCCGGAGGGGGGAATCATCATCGGTGGCCATCTTCATCGTCATCCCGGCGGCCACCACGATGAGGAGGGAGTAGTCCACCCTCGGGGCTGAGGGTTTGTATCAGTAGCTATGTGTTTAATCTCTCTCTCTCTCTCTCTCTCTTGTGTTCTTGAGATGTCACGATCATGATGTATCGCGGGCTTTGTTAATATAGTCGGATCATATGGTGTTTTCCCCTCTCTATCTTGTTGTGATGAATTGAGTTTTCCCTTTTAGATTTCATTGTTATCGGATTGAATACTTTTATGGATTTGAGAACACTTGATATATGTCTTGCAATTGAATACTCATGCTGGCAATGGGGTATCGTATTGATTCACTTGATATATGTTTTGGCACTCAACTCGCGGATTCCCAAGGTGACATTGGGGTAATCTATGCATAGGGGTTGATGCACGTTCTTGTCTTTGTTTCTTCGGTAGAAATCTTGGGGCACTCTTTGAAGTTCTTTGTGTTGGATTGAGTATTATGAATATGAATTTGCTTTGGTGTTATTTTAGTACGAACTCTAGGATAGATCGAATGGAAAGAATAGCTTTGTGTTATTTTAGTATGAACTCTTGAATAGATGAACGGAAAGAATAGCTTTTAGGTGGTTCCGTACCCTACAAACAATTTGTTCTTGCGTTCTCCGCTAGATAGGAACTTTGGAGTGATTCTTCGTTGCACATTGAGGGATGGTTATGTGATCCAATTATATTAGTATTGTTGAGAGATTGCACTAGCGAAAGTACGGACCCTAGACCTTGTTTCTAAGCATTGCAATACCGTTTTTGTGCCCGTTTACTTTTTGCTACCTTGCTATTTTATTTATTTAGATTATAAAAATATATTTCTATCATCCATATTACACTTTTATCACCATCTCTTCGCCGAACTAGTGCACCTATACAATTTGCCATTGTATTGGGTGTGTTGGGGACACAAGAGATTTCTTGTATTTGGTTGCGGTGGTCGTTTGAGAGAGACCATCTTCATCCCACGCCTCCCACGGATTGATAAACCTTAGGTCATCCACTTGAGGGAAAATTACATCTGTCCTACAAAACTTCGGCGCTCGGAGGCCCAACACGAGTCTACAAGAATAAAGTTGCGTAGTAGACATCATGTGGATACATAGACAAAACACCGTGTCCCTAGTGAGCCTCTACTAGACTAGCTCGTTAATCAAAGATGGTTAAGTTTCCTAACCATAAGACATGTGTTGTCATTTGATTAACGGGTTCACATTCCTTTGACTATGATATTATGAAACTCCCGGATACCAGAGGAATGCCTTGTGTGATATCAAACGTCACAACGTAACTGGGTGATTATAAAGATGATCTACAGGTATCTCCGAAGGTGTTTGTTGGGTTGGCATAGATCGAGATTAGGATTTGTCACTCCGAGTGTCGGAGAGGTATCTCTGGGCCCTCTCAGTAATGCACATCATAAGAAGCCTTGCAAGCAATGTGACTAATGAGTTAGTTGCGGGATGTGTATTACGGAATGAGTAAAGAGACTTGCATGTAACGATATTGAACTAAGTATGAAGATACTGACGATTGAATCTCGGGCAAGTAACATACCGATGACAAAGGGAATAACGTATGTTGTCATTACGGTACGACCGATAAAGATCTTCGTAGAATATGTGGGAACCAATATGAGCATCCAGGTTCCGCTGTTGGTTATTGACTGGAGAGGTGCCTCGGTCATGTCTACATAGTTCTTGAACCCGTAGGGTCCGCACACTTAACGTTCGATGACGATTTAGTATTATATGAGTTATGTGATTTGGTGACTGAATGTTGTTCGGAGTCCCGGATGAGATAATGGACATGACGAGGAGTCTCGAAATGGTTGAGAGGTAAATATTGATATATATATATATATATATATATATATATATATATAGGACGATAGTATTCGGACAATGGAAGTATTCCGGAGAGTATCGGGTACATATCGGGTCACCGGAAGGGGTTCTGGGCACCCCGCCGGCAAAGATATGGGCCTTATGGGCCAAGAGAGGGACAGGCCATCCCACAAGGGGCTGGTGCGCCCCCATATAGGCTGAAATAGGAGGAGAAGGAAAGAGGGGAAGGGAGAAGGAAAGGGGAGGATTCGGCCTCCCCTTTCCTTCCCTCCCCCTCTCTCTTTCCTTTCCCCTTCGGTTAATAAGGAAGGGGGCGAATTGGACAAGGCTCCCAAGTAGGATTCCTCCTACTTGGGGCACCCCCTTGGCTGCCCCCTCTTCCTCCCAACTATAGATATGAGGGGGGGAGGCGCCTAGAACACACCAACAATTGTTAGCCGTGTGCGACGTCCCCCTCCATAGTTTACGCCTCCGGTCATATCTTCGTAGTGCTTAGGCGAAGCCCTGCGCGGATCACTTCACCATCACCGTCACCATGCCGTCGTGCTGACGGAACTCTCCCTCGACACTTTGTTGGATCAAGGGTTCGAGGGACGTCATCGAGCTGAACGTGTGCAGAACTCGGAGGCGTCGTACGTTCGGTGCTTGATCGGTCGGAACGAGAAGAAGTTCGACTACATCAACCGCGTTGTCAAAACGCTTCCGCTTTCGGTCTACGAGGGTACGTAGACACACTCTCCCCCTCTCTTTGCTATGCATCTCCTAGGTAGATCTTGCGCAAGCGTAGGAATTCTTTTAAAATTGCATTCTACATTTCCCAACAAAGCCACCATTCATAAATTTTTATACATGTCACTCTTGAGTCATTGCACATATCGGTACACCGCCGGAGGCATTCATATAGAGTCATATTTTGTTCTAAGTATCGAGTTGTAATTCTTGAGTTGTAAGTAAATAAAAGTGTGATGATCTTTATTATTAGAGCATTGCGCCATGTGAGGAAAAATAAAGAGGGCAAAGAAACCAAACAAAAAATGAGAGAAAAAGAGAGAAGGGGCAATGTTACTATCCTTTTTCCACACTTGTGCCTCAAAGTAGCACCATGATCTTCATGATAGAGAGTCTCCTATGTTGACACTTTCATATACTAGTGGGAATTTTTCATTATAGAACTTGGCTTGTATATTCCAAAGATGGGCTTCCTCCAATTGCCCTAGGTCTTCTTGAGCAAGCGAGTTGGATTCACACCCACTTAGTTTCCTTTTGAGCTTTCATAAACTTATAGCTCTAGTGCATCCGTTGCATGGCAATCCCTACTCGCTCATATTGATATCTATTGATGGGCATCTCCAAAGCCCGTTAATACGCCTAGTTGATTGAGACTATCTCCCTCTTTTTGTCTTCTCCACAACCACCTTCTACTCCACCTATAGTGCTATGTCCATGGCTCACGCTCATGTATTGCATGAAAGTTGAAAAGGTTTGAGAACATCAAAAGTATGAAACAATTGTTTGGCTTGCCATCGGGGTTGTGCATGATTTGAATATTTTGTGTGATGAAGATGGAGCATAGCCAGACTATATGATTTTGTAGGGATAGCTTTCTTTGGCCATGTTATTTTGAGAAGACATGATTGCTTTGTTAGTATGCTTCAAGTATTATTGTTTTTATGTCAATATTAAACTTTTGTTTTAAATCTTATGGATCTGAACATTCATGCCACAATAAAGAAAATTACATGGATGAATATGTTAGGTAGCATTCCACATCAAAAATTTTGTTTTTATCATTTACCTACTCGAGGACGAGCAGGAATTAAGCTTGGGGATGCTTGATATGTCTTCAACGTATCTATATTTTTTTATTGTTCCATGCTATTATATTATCTGTTTTGGATGTTTTATATGCATTAATATGATATTTTATATTATTTTTGGGACTAATTTATTAACCTAGAGCCCAGTGCCAGTTTCTGTTTTTTCCTTATTTTTGAGCTTCGCAGAAAAGGAATATTAAGCGGAGTCCAAACGGAATAAAACTTCACGATGATTTTTCTTGGACTAGAAGATACCCAGCAGACTTGGAGTGCAAGTCAAAAGAGCCACGAGGCGGCGACAATGGTGGAGGGCGCGCCCTAGGGAGGTCGGCGCACCCTCCTACCTTGTGGGCCCCTCGGTGATCCCCTGACCTAGCTCTTCCTCCTATATATTCCAAAACCCTCAAAAGCATCCACGAAAACACTTTTCCACCACCGCAACCTTCTGTTCCCGTGAGATCCCATCTTGGGGCCTTTTCTGGCATCCTGCCGGAGGGGGATTCAATCACGGAGGGCATCTACATCAACCCTATCGCCCCTCCGATGAAGCTTGAGTAGTTTACCGCAGACCTACGGGTCCATAGTTAGTAGCTAGATGGCTTCTTCTCTCTCTTTGATTCTCAATACCATGTTCTCCTCGATGTTCTTGGAGATATATCCGATGTAATCTTCTTTCGCAGTGTGTTTGTCGAGATCCGGTGAATTGTGGATTTATGACCAGCTTATCTATGAATATTATTTGAATCTTCTCTGAATTCTTTTATGCATAATTTGGTATCTTTGTATTTCTCTTTGAATTATCGGTTTGGTTTGGCCAACTAGATTGGTTTTTCTTGCAATGGGAGAGGTGATTAGCTTTGGGTTCAATCCTGCGTGATTTCACCCAGTGACAAAGTAGGGGTAGCGAGACACGTATTGCATTGTTGCCATCGAGGATAAAAAGATGGGGTTTTCATCACATTGCTTGAGTTTATTCCTCTACATCATGTCATCTTATTTAAGGCGTTACTCTGTTCTTTATGAACTTAATACTCTAGATGCATGCTGGATAGCGGTCGATGTGTGGAGTAATAGTAGTAGATGCAGACAGGAGTCGCTCTACTTGACACGGACGTGATGCCTATATTGCATAATCATTGCTTTGGATATCGTCATAACTTTGCGCTTTTCTATCAATTGCTCGACAATAATTTGTTCACCCATCGTATTATTTGCCTTCAAGAGATAAGCCTGTAGCGAAACCTATGGCCCCCGGGTCTTTTTTCCATCATATTAGTTTCCGATCTACTGTTTTGCAATATTTTACTTTCAGTTCTATAAACCAAAAAACCCAAAAATATTTTATCCTTTGTTTAGTTCTATGTATCTCTATCAGATCTCACCTTTGCAAGTGACCGTGAAGGGATTGACAACCCCTTTATCGCGTTGGGTGCAAGTGTTTGATTGTTTGTGCAAGTGCATCTATTGGGGACTTGCGCGTTTCTCCTACTGGATTGATACCTTGGTTCTTAATTGAGGGAAATACCTATCTCTAATGTGCTGCATCACCCTTTCCTCTTCAAGGGAAAAACCAACGCAAGCTCAAGAAGTAGCATGGTTATGCATCATTGAGCAGTTGCACATAAGAATATTTACACTGGTACTGTGATTTGAGCCTGACTTGCAAGAAGCCTCTAATATCTCATCTATTCAGACTGTTAGTTATTCCAACTAATCCAGAAGCATGTGGTTAGGTTGCCATTTGAATGGATTTTTTCAATTGCATGGTTTGTATAAATCTGAGATATGATTGTAGAACAAACTACTCCATTATTTTTTTTCTATATAGCTGTAAAATTAGGTAACTTTGCTGTGACAAAAACATGTTGGGTACATATGCCGCTTTTATTGCGAGAAACTGAGATATCAGCTCGATTATGCTTATTATATCTTATATATATTGTTGTATGTTCTTGATACCTTTTTGTAGCAAAGTGTTGACACTTCCACTTTTTTTATGCGAGACACTTGCACCTTTTTACAAGTTCATTTATGTCCACTGCAGGGTAACCTTGAAGAGAAGCTTGCAACTTAAGCTGTAACAAAACATTATGAAAAGAGGTCTCGGGTTGTGAATATTTAGTTGATGCTCTAGTGTTTTTAGATGTTGCGCCTCTGTTTAAATTGTCCTTTGATTCATGTATGCAAGTTCAATGGAGTTGTATCCAAAGTATGTGAATTTGTAACTCTATGGTTGATGGAAGCTATTTGATAGTGATGTTTCTCTGTTCTAAACATTCAGAGTAATGAAATAGCTATGTCTAGACCATCAATGTTAAGATTTTTTTTTTGTTCATTGGATTCATTTTTTACTAGCGGTTATGTATGACATGGATATGCAATTTACCTGGTTTGCCAAACCTGACGACTATGTATCCCTGTGAGGCCAAAATCGTCAAAGAAACATTGAAAGTCGGCAGGAACAATGTTCCTATTGGCTAGCCGACGGGCATATGAAAATTTCCCTGTCAATCTATGCCTGACGGCTAACCCTGACGGCGGGCCGACAGGAAATACTTTCCCTGCCGGTAAACCCTATTTTCCTGTCGTGTTTGGGCTCATAGGAATATTTCAGTTTCTGGTAGTGCATTTGGCCTAAAAGTTACCACAATAGCATTTTTTAGTGTTTGATTAGGTAAGTGTACTTGTAGAAGCTTGTAGAGTATAAATTGAACCGTTGGCATGACTGTTTTAACTCTTATTCCTGGTCAAATGTTTCTTGTAATTCAAGATAAGTTCAATAATAAGCTAACAACACGATATTTGGTATTGAAATAATATTTAGTATTCACCAGCAAATAAAAAATGTAATGGATTTCGGAGGCACTTGTGGAGGATAAACTAACACCTAGTGGCTCTTCTCAAGTTGGACATTAATAGGTAGGCTTTCAAATATGTTTGATGGGAATATTTGCTCGACCTTATGCAGAGAAGAAGGTTCCCTTCGACGTGTTTTGATTGGTTGGCATGGTGTTCTAGGCAGCTAGCATGGTTGCATGAGAGATGTCTTTGTTAGGGGGATCCTTGTCGCCGCTCTTGTGTGTTCTCGCTATTGATCTACTTCAACACGTTCTAGACATGGACACGGCCAATGTTGCCCTTCACATATTGCGAGCTCGGGATGCTTGTCCCAACACCTGTTTATGCACAGACAGTGCAACTATTTTTGTTGTGCCTGCTGATCCAATTCAGCACATTCTAGACTTGTATTGAAAGACCCAGAGCTTGCTTTGGGTGGGTTAGGGCTATCTTTGCGATGATGTCCATATGGATAGTTTCTATGACGTGACTACCATAGCAATTGACAATGGTACAATTGCAATTGTTTGGTTCTCTCCTTGGACTGAGGGACACAAGCTGAAGGATATCATGACGTCCATTTTCGCAAGCTCTAAGTGCAAAAAGCCGCAAAAAAAAACACTCAAAGTGCCAAAAGATCATTGCTAACAGAGCTTTGGAGCATAGCCACAGGATTAGCAACATCAATTTCAGCTTTGGGTCTCTGGGCCCAACACATCAATTACTATTTGTTAATCTATGGGTCAAATTGCAAGACACCTACCTGGCTACCTTAGCAACGACATCGTCCAGAACCTCACCGCTTCGGGGTAGTGATTTCGTCAATCTTAAGATGATATGTCGGCTCAGTCTCTCGCATATACTCATAGGAGTAGTGTCTTCGTATGTATTAATACGGATGAGTGTATGCGTGTGTATATGAGCGCATATGTATGCGTATGTACTGTGCTCTAAAAAAAACGAAATCCTACTTTGGAAAAGATACTTTGCTTTGTGCCATACATATAAAAAATTGGAAGAAAAAGAAAAGAAAGGCGTGGAGAAATCTTATCTATATGTCGGCCGGCCACGGGAAAGAAGTAGAATACGAGTCCAACTAACAAGTCGATCGAGCTCGTGCAGATCGAGCAGCAACAAAGCTTAGCCCACCCGGGAGAAGGAGCTCGCCCGGTTCGAACAAGAAGAGGAGACGCTGACCGACCGACTCGGATCGACACATACGTTCGATCGCCTGCATATATTGCAACCGACAGAGCTCAAGAAGCAGGAACTGCATCAGCAAGCTGTACAAGCGCAGGTCAACATGCTGCTCAAGGAACGCAACGGGAACTAATCAACCTGATAATGCGTGGTGCTCCGCTCATGTTATTACCGATACGATCTCCATTACCTTTTTTAGGGAAAGTATATCTCCTTACCTTGGTTTAGTTTATGACCAAAATAAAATGATTGTTATGTATTCGTGATTACTACTCCCTTTCCTTTCTTTTTGAGACAATTTACTTTTTTTCCAGCCAATACAAGCGTTCGTACATTTTATTGTTTACAAAAATATTTGTCTTTGGAAACCAGAATACTTTTTTTTTCGAAACGGAGACAAAATATTTGCCTCGTCTACTAAATAAGGAGGGGCCGTATTACACGAAATATTTGTCTTTGGAAATAAGAATACTTTTTTTTCGAAACGGAGACAAAATATTTCGGAATCGATAACTCCCGAACAGGCTGCGTTTTGTTGTTTCGGTCCAAACATCCTTTCCATCGCTGGATTTGATTACGCATCTTAAAGCAGGGGACCAGAGCCACGTCAGCGATCGATATCGTTCGGAGAAAACAGAAGTCGTCCCAAACGAACTAGATACTTGCACCACTCACCCCCTTCTCTCCCCCATCGCTCTCCATTCCCCATCCCACCGTCTCCCATCCGCTCCATGCCCCCAGCTCCCCACCGCGGCACCGGCGTCCCAAGCTCGCCGTTGCCGCCCTATCCTATCCCCGCCACCACGTGCGTTTGCTGCCGTGCCGCGACATTGGCGGCCACGTCGCTGGGACTCCGCCTGCTCAATTCTAGTTGGGAGGTGGTGGTGTGTCTGTACCGTGGGGAGGTGGTGGTGGGCGCAGCCATTTGCGAGCAGCAGAGTGGTCGTGGTAGCCGTGCCGCGTCGTGCGGGTAGAAGAGCGCCAAGATCGAAGAGGCGCCGACATCGACGGCAGGGCGTGGAGGCGCACTCGATTCAGGAGACATGCGTGCAGGAGGTGAGGTTGTCGCTTGTCCGGCGAGAGCCGACGCAGCGATGGCGGCGCATTGTCGGCCGTCGGGGACGGATGCCCTTCCCCTCCGCCGCCGAGTTGCGGTAGCGTCGAGCTCGAAATGGTCGCGAGCTTGCTAGCTAGGCAGGGCTGCGGTGGTGCACGCCAGGGAGAGGTGGGCTCGCCATCGATTTTGCCTACCTTGCTTTGCAGGGACACCGTTTTTTAGCAGTGTCATCGGCGCGAGCCAGAGACATCATCAGTACGAGGACGGGGCGTCAACCCGCTGGCTGGGCAGCTGGGGTAGCTGCCGACCCATCCGAGTTCGAGCCTTGGCTCTAACACGCGGTGCTCACGAAGTTTCTCCTATAAATAAAAACCAACGAGGTTAACTCTTGGATTGGTCTCATTTTGATAATTCATCGGTACCTCTTGATTCTCACCCTCTAGCATTTTTTCCCTCTCAATGTTTTCCGTGATGCATCAGCACTCCCTACTCGCCTTGATACTACATTTTCTGGCTGAAACTACTCCCTCCGTTCCTAAATATAAGTCTTTTTAGACATTTCAAAAGGACTATAACATACAGATGTATGTAGACATATTTTAGAGTGTAGATTCATTCATTTTGGTCCGTATGTAGTCATCTGTTGAAATCTCTAGAAAGACTTATATTTAGGAACAGAGGGAGTAGTTGCCATGTTGTCATAATTCGCAATCAGAGTATGTTGCTTCTTTTAGCAGCAAACAAAACTGACCAAGATAGTTGTGTTTGTGGCATGTGCGTCTCCGCGTTTTTGTTAGATACATCATTTTTTTTCCCTGCAAACTTCTGAAATTGTTAGTTTGTTTGTTCCACGACATAAGTAAGAGATAAACGCTATAAAAACATGGCATTTTTTTACTAAAATGTTGTGGCAATTATTAGAAAAAACATATGGCAAATTTCAGAAATTCACAAGTTTATCATAAATACTTTTGTTCACGCGACAAATTTTAGTTTAAGTTGCCATGGCAATTTTTAGTTGAAGACACCGTGGCAAATTTATTGTAAAGAGCATGGCAAGTTTTTGTTTTGAAAATGATGGCAAATTTAAATTTTTTAGAACATGGCAATTTTAACTATGTAGCACAGTACATATATTTGTACAGCCATGGCATTTTTCAATTTATTTCCATGAAAAATTTACTCCCCTTTTGCCATGGCAAATTTTTAATCCATTTTTGGCATGGCAAGTTTAACTCCCTTTTTGTCATGTCAAAACTACGTTTATTTTCACATGGAAAATTTTAGGTTAAGTCACCATGGCAATTTTTAGTTTAAGTTGCCATTGCAAATTTATTGTAGAGAGCATGTCAATTTTAATTCAAATATTATGGCAAATTCAAATTTATAGAACATGGCGAATTTTACTGTGTGGCATCTTAAATATACTTGTGTAGCCATGTCATTTTTTTTAATTTATTTCCATGGTAAAAAGTACTACTTTTTTTCTATGGCAAAAAATTAAACTATTTTTGCCACGGCAAATTTTTACTCCCCTTTTGCCATGGCAAATTTAACTCCATTTTATGCCATGGCAAACTTCTTTAATTAACATGTTCAAAAACATGTAAACTTGCCATGGAGAATTTATAGTTGTTCAAAAACATGGCAAACTTTGCCATGGAAACTTACGATGTTAGAAAACATGGCAACCTTTTTGTAGATGTTCAAAAATATGAATAATATACCATGGCATTTTAAAATGTTCAAAAACATGGCAAACTTGCCAACTTGCCATGGCAAACTTTAGTATGTGCCAAAACATGGTAACTTTTCTTAGAGAGTTTTCTGGATTTTTTTTTCGTGTTTCAATATCTAAATGGGCCTGTTTTTCTTATGTCACTCGTGCAACAGGCCCACGCTAGCGTCTTTGTTAGACTTTTTGTTGCATTCGTGATAAGTGATGAGTTTCTGGAAGTGTTCGGGCCGAGAGAGCTCCTGGGCCTGACGAAATCGTTCGGTCGTTCCCCTTGTCCAGCGCGAACGATTCGTTCGGGGCGACCCCTCACCAGCGCGAACGTCAGCGCGTTATCGGCGCCCAAATATTTTCCTCGCCTATCAAAAAAGGAGAGAATAGAAAGTATTACACGTGAACCACAACCACGGCAACGACAACTACTCACACGATAAAATTACCCCAAGCTTCCTCTAATATTACCCCAAAGTTTTGCCTCTAAGATTATTTTAAGAGGAACCAGCGGTGGTGCACTCTTGTGGCGGAAGATCCGAGTGCGTTTTCCATTTTAAATGGTCCACGAAACAAGCATGGTGAAAGAGGTCATGACTCGTCCCATGCTGGTTCTCTTATCCCACCAATCCTCAAATGGAATCATCAAGGTGCCATGTGGAGGTGACCATGTGGGTAAGACCCAATTTGTCAATGACCGAATTCCAAACTCCAAGGGTGCAACGACATTTGAAGAAGAGATGTGCTCTCATTTCTTGCTCTTTTGCAAAGTTGATACCACAATTTTGCCAACCCCGCTTCCCCAACCTATCAGCGGTCCAAATCCAATCTTGTAGAGCTAACCATGCAAAGAATTTGATTTTTGGGGGCACAACCTTAAATCCTAAGCCAGAATACTGGGAAGTGGACAGAAAGATGGAACCGCTGCTGCACCGGCGGGACTATCAAGCCAAATAACCAATAGGTGCAAAATGTGGCAAGAGCATACATCACACTAGCTCAAAGCATCTGAAAGCACCGCGCGCGCACCATAGGCACCAAAAAGGGAAGGCTATAGCCATCATTCATTCATGCAGCCACTAAATTACACAATGCGCTCCCGAGTAGACCATTTTGAGGGGCAGCCAAAATTTTATTTCCCTATCGACACGCTGTGAAAGGCGAAACCGCCTCTCTGAAACTCAGATGCAATCTTTCCGTCGCCGCGAAAATGCTGATCGCTACGCATTGTAAGAGTGAGGAGGTAAAGTGGAGAAATGCACAACACGAAGAAAAAAGCGGTGTGGTCAATTTGGTCAGCTGCCTTTCTCAAGATTCTCAGCTTCTCGCCGCTGCCTCTCCTTCGCCTCCTCGCGTAATCTGTCCTCCTCTCGCCTCAACGCTTCGGCCGCCTCTTCCTCGGCCTCCTCTCGCTCCCTGCGCTCATCCTCTGCGTCCTCTCTCTCATCAAGATAATCAAACTCCTTTTCTGCAGCCATAGCCTTCACTATAGGATCCCGCAGCTCGGATATCAAGCCCCCACCCACCTTGTACTCCTGCTCGTCGCCCACAAGGAATAGCCGCTGATCAGGCCCTGTCGCCATCGGTATGTCAACAGCGAGCAGCTTCATGTCATACTGCAAACGAATCAGAGTAAGGTCAGAAAACTTGTCATTGGGATAAACATACCACTTATCTACTACTTTTTCAAGCAGGATGCGGCCTTATCTTAGCTCTCTTCATAAATGTAATGCTAAAAGCAGTGATTTCTGAATGGCAAGGGGTGGGGAAACACCAAAACTAACTAGTTGAATGCAAACGACCAGTCAACCATAATGTTGTATGACAGAAATATCATCTTTCTATGATAAACTTTCTTCACTTAACTCTACCTTTGGAATAAATTGTTCAAGTTTTCACTCACGCACTAATGGTCCAGTACTTAATTATATGGTCCATGCATAAGTACCAGGCTGTTCAATCTAGAGGTACTGAAGTAGGGTTTGCTACAAAATAGAGAAGAACATTTTAAATACCTGTCCTTTTTTCTTCTTGACCTCAACACTTACAAGACCCTTTCTTTCTGATCCTTTGATGGGGAAGATAAGAAAGCACCGTTTGCCACCAACCCTGAATTTGAAGTCCTTTAGTTTAGGGCCTCCACCAGACATAACATATGCTCTGACGTCAGTGCCAGCTAAGGGTGCACCCATCACTTCAAGGATTGCAGCAGATGTATTGAGCTTGGTCATTGCAATCCTGTAAACCTTGTCAGGATTTATGGTGAACCTTGCACGTGCGTACATACCCTAAGACAAACATAGACAATAGAAATCATTTAATTTCCCAAAAACATGGCATCATCTGTCAAGAGAAGTTGCACTAAAAAGCCTAGATTATCAACTACACCCTATTACGAGTAATCAACAAGACAATAAAACAGAGGATTAAACAATATGGGCCACCCAAAATTTGTCATGAGCTATATTGTGCCGCAAGTAGACAACTTATTGACAATTTGCCGGTTTAATAGTTCATGTCCCTCATATTTGTATACTCCATCTCTGCATCTCAACAAACAGAAGACCTTTTTCACCATAAAATTAATATAGCCCAGGCCATGAGCACCCAAAAGTTGAGGGCCTCTATGTTTCAAGGAATGTTTATAACATTTCCAGGATGTAATCCTAAAGAACTTCCCTATGTGGGTTGTTTGATTTGTAGGATTACAATCCATACAATTGTTCTATGATCTCATCTGCACTCTATCTCATAGCAAAATTTCCATTGATCAAGACCTCCTGAGAATACTATGGTTTTCTGATGGTGCAATCAAACAGCATTTTAAGTCCATAGAACTCAAGAGGGTGTGAACCTGTAATCCTATGTTTTCTCTATTCCTGCATTTTTAAATTCTGTGAATCAAAGAGACTCAAACTACTGTATCATCCATGCGCATGAAAAATGACAGACATGAATGAGCGACGGTATTATAAGCATTATCCAGTATTTTGGCTCCGTGATTAACTGCTACTGATATTTTGAAACAGCATAGGCCCTTGGTATGTTGCCCTACATGGTAAAGCACAATGGGCATACCAATTCTCGATGAATATCCCACCAGGTGGATTCTGATTCATCATCCATTGTTAACGACAAAGCATTTACTTAATGAACAATAGACTTAAGCAATAAAAGTTGCAAGTACAGAGGCAATGGCTCATATGGTTTTCGATGGTGCAATCAGGCATTATTTTAATCTCCCTAGAACTCAAGAAGGCATGACACCGGAATCCAACGTTTGTCTATTCCTGCAATTGTATTCATGGGAATCAAAGAAACCAAAATTACTACATTGCTCATGCGCACCAAAATGACAGACACATGAACGGGGGACATTATTATAAGCATGGCTATCTAGTTCTTTGGCTTAGCAATTAACTGGTACTGATATTTTGAAACAAGGTGTAGACTCGGTTTGTTGCGCTATATGGTAAAGCATCATCTGCGAGGGCAATAATTGGCAACTTGGCAAGTCCAGGGCGATCAGCCACTATCTAAGAACCCAGTACCAGTTCTCGATGGACATCCGCTTGGTGAATCCTGATCCATCCTCTATGTTTAAGAACAAACTGTATGATACAATGCATTTACTGTATGAACAATAGACAGTGAATTTGGTTCTTAAGCAATCCAAGGTACAAGTACATAACCAGAGTAATGGCTTGTTGCAGCTCAGATGTAATAGTAAATCAAACGGAAAATTATCTTTACACTGATAGCACACGGTAATATGGTATGATCTCCACATTTCTAGCATTGCATGGATCACACGCGGGGATGCCAGCCCATCAGGGTGAAGTGTGGTTTCTTTTAAGAACAGTGTGGCCATTTTGGAAGCATAGCATACACAGCACGGTTTGAAAGGGAAAAATACGGTGGCATTGCACCCTACAAAATGAACCACCTAGAATAATATTGAAGGTTACCCGGAATACTTCACCAAGCTAGATTGTGAGCATAGCCCCGTGGCGTTTCTGGAATGGCGTTACCATTCGTGCAGTACTACAGTATATCTTATAGCTGGTGAGGCAGAGAAGGGGAGGAACTCACAGCGAAGGCGACCATGGCGGTGGCGAGCGCGAGGAAGCCGTACTTGGCCATGCCCTCGGAGAGGCCGACGAAGGTGCTGGCGATGCCGAACATGACCCGCCACAGCGCGATGCAGACGATGACGCCGCCGGCGCCGACGAGCAGCAGGTAGTTGCGCCGCCAGAAGGCCTCGACCTGCAGCCCCACGGCCTCCCGGTACCGCGCCGCGGCGTTCTTGGCCGCCTCCACCGGCCGCCCCAGCCCCCTCACCCCCTGCCCGAGCGGCGCGAGCTTCGCCCCGCCGCCGCCGCCGCCGCTCGCGAACGACCTGAGCCCGCCCACGAGCTGCCGTATCGCCTTGTGGTGCTGCGGGAGCCGCGGCGGGGCCAGAAGGCCGTGCCGAGGCAGACTCGCCTCGGGGCGCGCGGTGGTGAAGAAGCGGGAGGAGGAGGGGGCGGGAGGGGCGGGGAAGTGGCGGGGGACGGGGGTGGGAGGGGCGCGGGCGGAGGGGAAGGGGGTGGGGCGGAGGAGGAGGTGGCGGTGGAGGGTGTGGAGGGTTCGCCGCGAGGAGGTGAGCGCGGCCGCCGCCATGGGGATCGAGATCGGGTTCGCACCTCGCGGCAGTGGTGGGGAAGGGGACGAAGGAGTCGATGGAACGAATGGGAGGATGGCTGGTCTGGTTAGACTCGACTGCCTCCACCGGGTTGGACTCACTAGCACAGATTTTTTTTTTTTCTTTCTCTTTCCACGACATGGCTAGCTCGCCGGCCACCAACTCATGCAACATTTTCCTAGGACAGCACAGACGCGAGCTTTCATACATACGCACATACACTCACTTCTATTAACACACACTCTATCCTTATGAGCACCTCTGTGAGACTGAATCGGCATATCATATTGAGATTTACGAAGTCACTGTAGGCATCTCGTTGTCGACAGGATCGTCTCCTCTTACTGAAAACGCATCGTCAGAAATCCTGAAATAAATTAAGAAATAATATCACTGTCCA
This sequence comes from Aegilops bicornis, assembly GCA_021605145.1. NCBI lineage: Eukaryota > Viridiplantae > Streptophyta > Magnoliopsida > Poales > Poaceae > Aegilops > Aegilops bicornis. The sequence continues at coordinate 91,351,188 of CM038671.1, read as the reverse complement.
TCTAACCATCCAACCACAGATTGGTTCGCAACTCAGGCAACATTCGATAGGTACAAATTGTTGAAATACTCGGAGCATCTACACCCGGACACCATAAACCAGTCTTAAATGGCTGGAAGAATGACCCGGTCACTGTCCAGTCACAAAAATTCAATCCAGACGGGCATTTAAAACGGCCCTCAAACGCCCGGGCTGATTGGCACCCCTCATATCTTACCCAAATATAGAGCGGATATGAGGCGCCCATGTTCCGGGCTCCGACGAGAAGGAGTAGGGCATGGGAGACAACGTCGCCTTGAGTCTCGTGAGTCAGCTCATGTCTCACGCCCTACTCTACCTTGTTGTTGACCGGACCAACACTCTGGGGAGCGCAGCCGACCGCCGGACATGGGCACAGCAGAATCCCTCATATTCAGCCCACATATGGGGCGGATATGGGGCGCCCGTGCCCATGTTCGACGCATGTGCCCAAACATGGGCACGGCGGAACCCCTCATATTGTCTGCCACGCCGGACCCGTCGCACGCTGACTCACCCGACCCGACATATATTCCTTCCCATCTACTCGCAGGAGCAAACCCTAGTCAATTCACTCCATTCCCCTCCGCCACCCAAGCTTCACGCCTAGCCTTCTCCGGCATGGCGGGCAGCGGATCCGAGTTTTTCACCTTCAGATTCGTTGATCTCGAGCTCATCCCACACAACCCCGAGAAGGATATGCCGTCCAAATTGTGTTCCACCGCTTCCAGGAGGCGGCGCGTGCGAGACAATGCTTGAACTCCTTCCGCTAGGAATTCATTGCGTCCGTCCAATTGACGCATAGATCTGACGCGAGGTGTGCGGCCCCAACCCAACATTCGTTTTCCCTCAGACGTCCAGGCATTTAGCCCACATGTATCCCGTCTCTTCTTCTCCCCCACGCCCCGTTCCCCATCTAAGGTTTGATTTCAAGGTCACGGATCCGAATTTTATTCCTTGATCCTTTTTTAGGGTTTGTCACCATTCATGTTTCGTTTAACAGGACCATCGCATGGATTTATTAGTCCGGAGGAGAACTACAACAAGATATGCTGCTGCAAAATCATTGTTGGAGTTTGCCCAATAGGTCAGGTCGATGTCCTGCAGTAGCCTTGGTTTGATCGATCTTCGGATCTCAATGGCGTTGTGTTTTTCTTTGTAGGGAGAAAATGACGTGGTGTACTTGTGTTTTGCAATTACTGTATATCCTGATTCTATTATATCTTGTGATAGACGGCTATATGTCCCTCGAAGCCTACTGAAGTCGTAACATGCTTCGGACGTTGTCTTCTTCAGCGAGAAGTCGTTCCATCAGCTAGGATATAGCTTCAGAACTTATGTCAGAACAGACTTGAATACACACTTTTAGTACAACGACAGTTTAGTCTGTCTTGCTTATAAATATATGGCTATGTTTTACTTTCAAGTTACCTATGGACAATCTTTTAGGATTGAATTGGTAACATCATTCTATCAATTAGTCTAAACGGTGTTCTATCTGCTCATTCTAAAACTCCCACAATGAAAATATTTTTCTTCTTAAGACAATTCATAGGAACATGATTGAATATTTTCTTGTGGTTTTCCCATTCCTAATAATATTCACCTTTTTCATTGCTAATAAAAATCTTGAAAATTGAAGTTTCATCATGTGTACCTCCATACAATTTTCTATATTTTATATAACCTTACCCTTCTATCACCAAAATTGAAGGGCGCAACAACGTGTGCCATCATTGTCTTAGTAAATGTGTAAAATTGGCAATGCAAACGAGTCTCTGGCCATCCCGGGAGCATCTTAGTAGAGACATCTTGAATTGAGATTTTTTTTCCCCTTTTCTTTATATAGAACGTGTGAACTATATGACAAATATTGAGAATCAAATGTCATATGTCCTGAAATTATAACGTGATTGCTGGAATCAACTACACGTGGCAAGTGGGTGTCCAAAACTAGCCACGTGTCAGCCCTGATACTGTTTCGCTCTTGTTTTGCATCAAATGTGATTGGTTTACAAACATGATGGGACAAAATGTATCTGAAAATAATATTGGAACCAAATGTAAACCATGGGGTAAATTGAGAGGACAAAATACATACTTTTCTCTCAGTGTTTTCCGGGACCTTTTGATGTTACGTAGGTTGTCTTGACCAGCTGCGAACTCGTGTTATGTTATGATGGGTACACAAGGGTGAGGTGTTGTGATGATGTTGGGATCTGCCGGAACTGTTGTGTTGATGCTGCAAACTTGTTCTCGCCTTGTTGCAAACATTGGTATATGTGATGAGAATATTAGGATGATTGTTCTCACTGCTTGGTTGCGGTCAATAGAGATATTTTATTTTGCTTCCCGCAACAAGTCAATACATGCATGGAGGTAGTGGAGTATGCAAGAAAAAAAAGAAACTAGGACAATGATCAAACTATGTAAAGTACAACATGCACTTAAGTTAACTAAGACAAAACTTTTCTTTTACAACACACACTTACATTACAATTACATATATATAGTACACTAAACACCAATCTTTACATTGTATATCATGTATGTGTAACACGGCCAATAACATGTACTAATTAATTAAACACCATCGCTAGCCTTGTCGGATTTAAAGACGATTTACATGCAGATGCCTGCTTTTTAGTAATATATTACAATACACAGAAACACAAACACACTCAAGGAAAACTTAGTTAGTCAAGATGATGACTACAAGAAACACAAGAATTAAAAATTACGCTAAAACTTTCACACGGGCAAGTCTAGTGCAAGCCATGCATGTGAGAAGAGTTCTAGTCCTCGTACATTTTGCCAGCTATCATACCTGTCCTCCACCTTCCATCTCGTTGCATTGCATCTGTTATGTCTTCACTCTTCATTTTGATGGCCACGCGGTTGATCTTCTCCCCGAAGGCAGAATTTGCAGGCTTGACGACGATGGAGTCCTCATGTGGCATGTTGCACACGACTACTTCCTTGAGATCTCCCATCAAACCTTCTAGGCCTTCTTCCCCTTCTTTCCCTTCAAGCTTGATCTCCATCTTAGAGCAACCAGATAGAACGATCTTTTGAATCCTTGAAATGGACATGGGTCGTATAATCCATTCTGACACTCGTGTTAGGTTGTCCATCACCAAGCTTGTGACATTATTGAATCCTTTATCGAGAAAACAAGAGCTTTTCTTCGCTGTAGGAATCTTTGGACAATACTAGCTCCATGAGGCTTGGCAGCTCGCCTATCTTGTCAATGAACTTGGTCTGCCAATGATAGCTTGAGCACTATCCTGGTGACATTGGGTAGTGTGTATTGGTCATGCTCCTTAACATCTCGATGTGTCGATCTTCCCAAGCAGCTCTAGGATCTGCAGGCGACGTAGTGTGAATTTTGTGAAGAGTTTGAATGGTATATCTTTCCCAGCAAGGTGCGAGATACATGAGTGACTCGAGCTACGGAACACTTCTCCAAGTGTTGCCCGATGTCGCTTATCCAGACCTGAAATCTGCAAGTAGCGAAGATAAATCATGTTTTGTAAAGGCTTGATGTCATTGCACGAAGGATCGAGAGCAAAGAAAGCCTGTGAGTGTTTGCATGTTGTTGAGCACCCCTGACTTTGGCAATCCTAGCATGTTGGCCACAACATGGCGCGATGTTGGAATCTCCCGAATGCTTGTGCCACCTTCTTCACCTCTGTCCTCTTTATGTCAAGTGTCCGAAGGTTGATGAGACAAGCAATGGAGGAAGGGAGTTCAGCAAGGAGCGACTCAAGCCCTAGGTACCTTACATGGATCATATCCCCAATAGCACTAGGCACCTTTTTATCCTTAACCCCGAAGGTCAATTACGGAGGAACTTGGATGCGGCAGAAAATGAAGAGCATGATAAGCGCAAATCACTATTATTACCTTGCTTCTTCAATGGGCCATGAGATCTTACTATGGAGCTGAATGATGTCTGCACATTTTGTGTTCTCTCCTCAAAGAAATCACCCAAGATGGACCGCATCTTAGGGAATGTGGTGCCCATTGGAATATATGTCTACGTGTAGTTACGAAGGTGCAAACGGCGAACTACACCGGGTGCAAGGAGATCGGCATTGTCATGTACCTCGAGGAAACTTCGCCTCATGTGCTTGCACTGTGCAAAAGCGTGGAGACGGTCATGGATAGCAACAAGCCAAACACCTCCATTCAGGTCCCTCTTCACCAGACGTATCATCCCTCTTGAGATCAACTCCTTGAGGTAGTTCTGACCGATGTCCTCCATGGTCTTCCCTTTCTTTGGCTTGAAACCCCTCGGCGGCCCATAGCCGCACGAGGCGCCTCGCTATAAATCAGGTTCTCTGGCATCCCCGCAAAATATAGGAAGCAAGACTTGAGCCGACTTGGGAGATCGTCAAAGCTCGAGCCAAGATCCTCTTCACTTGTTTTGGCTCATTATCCGACTCGAGCTTCTTCAACACCTCTTCCCATTCGATATGCTCTTTGTCCGAAGAAGCCCAGCCAACACCACAATTGCCAAGGGAAGTCCATGTGTTATCTTGAACATGCCCTCACATGCCTTTTCCATTTGTACATTGAGTTCCGAGATTCTGCTACCAAAGATCTTCCCTTTAAATTGGTTGTTGGCCCCAAAGACTCTGTGACAAAATAGCGATGAGCTTTCTTCTTTGTTGAGGTGCTTTATGTTGAGCAGGCCACCTTTTGGGTTAGCATATGCAGCTTCTTTGTCTTCTAGGCGGGTGATGATCATCACTCTACTCCCTTTCTCATTCTTTGGTAGGCCATGGAGTATGGAGTTCGATTGCTGAAATTGACCGGGCCATCAAGCATCACCAGGTAGCATTTATCCTTTAGGTACATCGAGAGGGCTTCATGAACTTTTCCTGGGATGGAAACATTGTGTTCATAGGCCTCATTGGGACATAAACGCTTGTAGATGAAGTACAATATGTCATCATCTCTTATTTGTGTAGGGACATTGATCCGTGCTCGGACATCAAAATGCTCCACGATGACACGACTGTCATACACTTCCCATGCAAGTGTTGATTTGCCGGTGCCACTCTCCCCAACTAAGGAGATGACAGATGTAGTATCACCACTATTGAGGAGACGATGTTCCAGGTCTTTTTTTTCATCTTTGAAGCCAAACACGTCGGTCCCCTCATCCCTGCATATGTTGATTTCAAAGGGAAGCACATTTAGCAAAAAGAAGTATATATGGGGAATGTAACATCAAGTGCAACTTTTAGACATGTAACCAGTATTTTAAGCGAATAACATATAATTAAAGTGAACATGACAAACATTTATATTCCCGAGAATATGTGTATCTTTATTAAAAAAGAATAAGTGCTTCTGGAAGTTAAAAACCAGAAAGAGTGTCTCGAATACATAAAAAAAGTGATGACAAGCTAAAAAAGTCAGCTTTGCCGAGTTATCTTAAAAACACTCAGGAAACTATGTTTCACCGTTTGCTATCTGTCAGTTGTGGCCAACAAGGACATGGTTCCATTTATTAATGAAAAAAGTCCATTTTTAACCCTAAACTTGTAGAGGTTGGACGAAACGAACCCTCAAGTCAAAATCCGTGTCGATTGCACCCTGACCTTTGCAATCCCGGTCTAAATCAAGCCCTGATGAATGTCAACCGGGATTTCTCTGGCTGGTGGGCCAGGGCTGCACTGGGCCACACCATTTGATTTTTTTTTGTCTGCAAAAAAATTGTCTTTTTTTTTTCTGTTACACAGGAGCTCGACCCGACGCACGTAGTGACACCTGGCTGGGCTGGCCCATGGTGTACGATCGCGTCCGTACTAGCGTAACAATTTTTCTAAAACAAAAATGTAGCGTAACAATTTGATTGTCGAAAAAGATAAAACAGCAAGTCCTATGATTCGAACCACGGACATGTAGATCCCAAGGAGAGTTGCTAAACAAGTCAACCTAACAAGCCTGTATTACTAAACTGGAGTGCACATGTTTAAGAAAAATGTTAAACGCAGAATCAGGGCGGTTTTTTTGGTATCATTTCCAGCATTTGTTTTTGAAAAGAGAGTAATGTTTGAAAATCTGACAATTGTTGAACGCGTGAAACTTTTCCCAAAGAAAGTGATTTTCCCCAAATCCATTGAATTTTATTTTGAAAATCCACGAGCTTATTTTCGAAGTCATTGTACTCTTTCTAAATCTGTGAACATTTTTTCCAAAAATTAAAAACATTTTTTATTTTAAAAATCTGGTTCACGAGGTTCTTATTTTTCGTTTGCTATTTCCTACTAAGATGGCCACCTGTTTTATATGGTTTAAAATAATTCAGGCAGAGTTGACCATGGAGTGTACCTGTTCTCCGCGCTGGGCTGCTCCATGTTTTTTCTGTTGCACTGCTAAAAAATGCGCGCACATTTTTTATCTAATGCGTGAACTTATTTTCAATACGTTTGTATCAAATTCATGAATCTTGTTAATATACGTTGAACATGTTTTTTATACACAACGAAAATTTCTTATATACACATTGAACATTTTTGTGATATACGCTAAACAATTTGTAAATACATAACGAACACTACAGTGTTATGTGCTAAAAAATTTGAAAATACACAATGAACATTACTGTGATGTATACTGAACAATTTGAAAATACATATTGAACAATTTTTTTTCATATACGCTGAACATTTGTAAGTACATAAATGAACTTTTATTAATATACTAACATTTTCTTAAATATATGATAAACATTTTCTTAATACCTGATAAACTCTTGTATAATAGACAAAAAGGAAGTGAAGTAAAAATAAACAGAAGAAACACAGCTTGTCCATCGTATTAAATCCAGAAAAAGGAAAGGGAAAAAAAAGAAAGGAAAGAAAGATAAAGCCAGAAAGAACACGAAAGAACCAGAAATAAAGAGGCAAAAAGAACATGAAAAAGCCAAAAAAAACAAAAAGATAAAATAAAATAAAAAGTCAACAGCAGAAACGAACGGAAAAACAAAGCAGTGAACGAGCAATATGCGCTGCCGCGAAATGGGCCGGCCCATCCGCGGGCGCTGCGGGGCGTAGCCACTGCTGTTTGCTGCCCACGGGCGGCAAATAGGAATCCGCCACCAATCCCGGCCATTCTTTGCAATCCCTGTCTGGCAACGACTCCAGGGTTTGATTTAGACCGGGATAATAGAATTCAGGGTTGAAACGACCAGGATTTGGACTTGAGGGTTTGATTCGTCAAAGCTCTACGAGTTTAGGGTTTAAAATGGACTTTTCCCTTTATTAATTGGGTGACTATAATTTTACTAGGTGTCATGGAGAAAGCGCATGGGAAAAAATTACCGAGTGTACGGTTTTAAACTCAGGAAAGCTAAGTGTTTTCCGTGTCAGAAATTGCCAATGGGTCTTCGGTCTCATTGCTACCGTATTGGATTGTTTAAAAAGAAATATCATAAGGAGTAAAAAAAGTACTGAAATTTTTGTAGCATACATGACTTAACGTAATACTTGTGTGAAAAGTTTCACAAAGGAATGACTTAGTATTTTGGACAAAAAGGCAGTACTATATAAAAGTTACTATTAATATATTTTGGACTTGCAAAAAAGGCCAAAAATACCACAAGAGTCATTCATCCGCAAGAATTTTCACACAACTAATATGCTGGGCCATGTTTATTAACAAAAATTTTCAAAAACCTCCGGTTCATTTTTTATTTTTAAATGTTTTTTCAATTCAGGTGCATTGGCACCTCCATATTCCAAAGATCTTTGCCCTTTTCCATGTCCTATAGTACACTCGGGAAAGATCTTGACACTTGGAAAAGAACAATTTCCTTGTGATGTCTATGCATTGGTTTTTTTCACATATATGCAAAACAATTGTAGTATGATTCATGAGAGATCAAGCTAACTTCGTAGTTATCGTAGGGTTCAAAAGTTCCATAAAATTCAGAAAATAGTTCAATGTGCATATTGGAACAATAACGATTTATGGTGGGATCTACAATTTGCAATCTACCGATCAAGGATGAGATATGACATGATTATTGGAGTAGAATTTAAGTCAAACCTAAATTAGAGGAGTGGAATTATATGTTCCTGATAGGTCTCCAATGTATCTATATTTTTTGATTGTTCCATACTATTATATTATATATTTTAGATGTTTTATATGCATTAATATGCTATTTTATATTATTTTTGGGACTAACTTATTAACCTAGAGATCAGTGCCAGTTTTTGTTTTTTCCTTGTTTTTGAGTTTTACAGAAAAAGAATACCAAACGAAGTCCAAACAGAATAAAACTTTTGCGATGATTTTTCTTGGATCAGAATACATACGTAGGACTTGAAGATGAAGTCAGAGGAGTCCCGAGGTGACCACAAACCTCAGGGGTGCGCCCTGGGGGGTGAGGGTTTGTGGGCCCCTCGGAGCTCCTCCAACCCCAATTCTTTGCCTATAAATTCAGAAATATTCCCAAACGACCAGAAGCGTCCACCGAAATACTTTTCCGCCGCCACAACCTTCTGTACCCGTGAGATCCCAATTTGGAGCCTTTTCCGGCACCCTGCCGGAGGGGGGATTCGATCATGGAGGGCTTCTACATCAACTCTATTTCACTTCCGATGAAGCATGAGTAGTTTACTACAGACCTACGGGTCCATAGCTAGTAGCTAGATGGCTTCTTCTCTCTCTTTGATCTTCAATACAATGTTCTTCTCGATGTTCTTGGAGATCTATTTGATGTAATATTCTTTTGCGGTGTGTTTGTCGAGATCCGATGAATTGTGGATTTATGATCAGATTATCTATGAATATTATTTGAGTTTTCTCTGAATTCTTATATACATGATTTGATATCTGTGTATTTCTCTTCAAATTATCGGTTTGTTTTGGCCAACTAGATTGGTTCTTCTTGCAATGAGAGAGGTGCTTAGTTTTGGGTTTAATCTTACGGTGTCCTCACCCAGTGACAAAGTAGGGGTAGCGAGGCACGTATTGTATTGTTGCCATCAAGGGTAAAAAGATGGGGTTTTCATCATATTGCTTGAGTTTATCCCTCTACATCATGTCATCTTACTTAAGGCGTTACTCTGTTCTTTTGAATTTAATACTCTAGATGCATGCTGGATAGCGATCGACGTGTGAAGTAATAGTAGTAGATGCAGGCAGGAGTCGGTCTACTTGACACAGACGTGATGCGTATATTCATAATCATTGCCTTAGATATCGTCATAACTTTGTGCTTTTCTATCAATTGCTCGACAGTAATTTGTTCACCCACCATATTATTTTTTTTCAAGAGAGAAGCCTCTAGTGAAACCTATGGCCCCCGGGTCTATTTTCCATCATATATTTTCAGATCTGTAAACCAAAAAACCCAAAAATACCTTGCTGTAATTTTTTTAACTTTGTTTTACGTTTTAGTAATCTTTTCTATCTATTTCTATCATATCTCATCCTTGCAAGTGACCTTGAAGGGATTGGCAACCCCTTTATCGCGTTGGGTGCAAGTCTTTGATTGTTTGTGCAGGTGCATAGATTGGAGACTTGCGTGTACCTCCTACTGGATTGATACCTTGGTTCTCAAACTGAGGGAAATACGTATCTGCACTTTGCTGCATCACCCTTTCCTCTTCAAGGGAAAACCAACGCAATCTCAAGAAGTAGTACTTTCATTATATTATATTAACAGTATAGTATATCACAAGGGGGTGTATTCTCTAGAATGTGCAATCCAATAGACAGTCCTTGGTCAAACTATGTATTTATTTAGCTATCGTGCATAGTGATCTCCGGGTTATTAACATATTACAACTTTGGGGACGTTCCACGCAAACAAAATAAAACTTTGGAAACTTAATGTTTCTATAAAAGATAAAATCTTTCGCACATGTGTAAACGCGCGTTCCTAGCCATTGACAGACTTATCAACTTAAATTGGGAAAGCAATAAAATATTTGTGTCATCATGTGAAACTATATCTTCCCTTTCTAAGTATGATTAGTGGTTGTCTACATGTGTAGAATAATTAAGTGAATTATTCTAAATTACCACCCCCCCGCCCCCCCACAAAAAAAGAAAACTCAATTTGTGATTAGTGAATTGTGATGTGTTGCATTTATTTTTAAATTTCGGCGGGCAATAGCTATGAAATAAAAATTAGTTAGCAAAGTAGTAAAATGAGAAAACATGGTTTATTTCGTACTTATAAAGGTTTGAGTTGGTGGCGACTTCACGGGTGAGACCACATAAATAAATAAATGCACTTGTGTCCACATACAAGACTAGCAACCTTTCAAGAAACATATGCTACTTTTACTAGGTGTGAGACATATTCCATATAAACAAATACAATGCTACCCTAATGTGAAGATCATGCTCTTGTAAAATCAGAAATATAAATGCAATATGCGACTCCAACTCAAAATCATATCTTGATTTTAGTTTCTCTACTCAACCAATTCTTTGAGTTCTGTCTCATAGTAGAGAGGGAAAAACAATTGCAATTTGAACGCGACTATAGATGTTGTCCTCCTACCTAATCCACAATCTTGCATATTCAACTTACTCATGCCCATTCGCCTTTGTTTCAAAATTTAAAACAATACCTCACTATAAAACTTGCAAATGACCTACTATGGTCCCTAGAGACTCTTTAGCAAGAGTAACATGATCTTTGGTTATGTTTTTGCTCTCTTCTTGACCGTTATATAGCAGCAAGACACCATCATATTTTGAATATCTTCTAAGTCAATGGTAACGCTTCATTTTAATGGCTTCGTAGTAGCACACGGGCATTGTTCTAGTTATAGTAATGCACAAAGTTCCAAGGCATACCAAGCTTATAAATCTAGGCTGCGACAAAAATTGGACATATCGATAAGAGGCTCTACCGATACAAATATAGCATATCATTCCATCTTTTCACATGTATCAACCGATATAGACCAATATAGCAACCGATATGTCCACCAATGTAGATCGCAATGATACTTTCAAAAAAAAGGTTCAAAATAAGACAATGTATTTACAACTTTGTCAAATTATTGAAGTCGTGTTGTAATGAAATATATAATGTAATTTTTTCTTTGTTAGAGTAAGGATTTGCGGGACTTACCTAATTATTTCTTAAAATAACTATAGTTTTTTTAAGCATGAAAGAGAGTTGCATGTATTCATTAGATAGAAAGAAGTTTAAACTCCAATAGAAGTCACCGTTGGATATGACGATGCATGACTTGACACAACCTAAAACAACGACGAGCGACCAAGGGATCCCAACACATGAGCAGGTGACCCGTAACTAAAGAAGATTTCAATCAAATTAAATGTTCACACTGACAACTTACACCTGCTTTTGTACTGAAAGTCATGTTTTGAACAAGAATATTGAAATATCAATCAAACAATATGAATATGGACATGAATATCACATATCAAACAATCAAAATGACCACTAATATCGACGGACTTACTTAGGTTAGGTTTCCCAGGTGGGTGGTGAACCTAGTTCATACAGTATAGTACTATTTTATTTGTTATCCCTGATCCAGAAGTGGCCTTTTCTTTCCCTTGGACAGTATCTCATACCAAGATTGATCTGTTTGGATCTCGATCCATGATGGTCTATTTTATTGATTTTGACAATTGAATCTCTATGAATAAAAAATGGGTGTTTTGGATCAGGAGTAGCTACTTTTGAAAGGGCAAAGAGAGGAAGGACCTAGGAAAGAGAGATGCCTACAAGAAATCAATTGTTTCGTCATGGTACAGAAGAAAAACGCCCCATCAACCTTACTATACACATTAATTGCTTCCAGTACTAGTTATAGCTAGTCTCGTTGGCTACCCACAGATTGGAATAGATGTAATCCCTCCGTTTCTTTTTACTCCGCATATAAAATTGTCTAAAGTCAAATTTCATGGATTTTGATCAAATTTATATCTAAAAACATCAATTTATACAATACTAAAATTATATAATTCTGGTGCTCGCATTTATCCTGGATTTATTTCAGGGTTTCCCATGATGCGCGTTCAGTGGAAGGATCGGAGGCGTTTCCATCAACTACGAGGCGCCTACGCCCTACGATGTCTTCGTAAAATCTCAAGATGATATGCCGGTTCAGTGTCTCGAAGGTGCTCATAGGACTAGGGTGTGCATGTACGCGTTTATAAAGATAAGTGTATGCGTGTATGCGTGCATATATGAGCGTTTGCTTGTGTACCGAGTTTAAAAAACAAGAAAGGGAGGGAGTACATAGGAGGTAGAGAGATGGGAGAGACTGTATACGCACGCGTACCATGCTGGGACGGTGTTGATGGTGGAGGTGTTGGCGGACGAGGAAGCGCCGGGGGCGGGGGGACGGAACGTCCTGATGTTGTACTTGTCGACGTTGTCGGAGATCTCCCTGAGCCTCTTCTTGATGCCTTCCATCCGTTCGCTGAGGTCGTGGCGGACGGAGACCTGGGTGGTGCAGGAGGCGGCGAGGTCGAGCCACCTCCTCCAGGCGGGGACCCCCTGCCGCAGCGTGTCGTGGTCGAGCCGGCGGAGGAACTCGTCGAGGACGTCCTCCACCTCGTGCGCCACGTCGCGGGTCTGGCGGACCCAGAGGCCCACGTACTGGTTGGCGCCCTCGCGCCGCTCCTGGTCGGCCTCCTGGATGAAGGTCTGCAGCCACTCGAGCTTGTCCCGGAGGAGACGGATGTCATCGGCTACCCCGCTCAGCAGCGCCGCCTCCTTCACCGCCAGTTCCCCCAGCCGGTTCAGCACGAACGTGATCGAAGCAGATGCCATGCTCGATCGATCTCGAATCGGTCGAGCGTCGATCTCTTTCTCTACCAGCTATACCACAGTCCACACACACACATAGCAGCTCAGCAGCTGCATGCTAGCTAGCTAGGCTCCATGTATGTGCAATTGTGCATTAGCATGCAGCTGTGTTTGGCTTATCGTGGCTACATGTATGCTTCCATTTCGTATATAAGGAGCAAGGGACCCCAAACCTCTCGCAAGTTTCCGGACAGAGCTGTCCGAACACCACAAGCCATTCGACGGCGTATTGCATTGTCCGTTGACCAGTCCGGATGTCCTTTTTTTCATAAACCGAAAGCAAACTAGGATGGCTTTGCGAAAGTTCGGACACTAGCTACATAGGACTCCGACACATCCAGCCCATCCAAAACTGACGCGGAGGTGGAGGATCCGGCAAAGGCGGCCGCCTGAAAGATCAACTCAGCGACCCCCCCCTCCCCCTCCCCCCTAAACAAATTAACCGAGTGTGGAGGCTCGGATAGCTGGTTCGGACTGCCAATTTTTTGCACGGACTGCCAGACTGAGATACTTTTATGATTGGGCATATAAAAACTATGAACATCGGCCTTTTTTTGGTTGTAGTCGGGCGCTATGCATTTGAATTTCAAATGGGTTAATTATCCTTTTGCCCTCAGTGGTGTCTCTGTGCTCAGTTTTGCCCTCAGATGCAAATTGTGCTCAGTTTTGCCCCTAGTCCATGCACAGCTACTATGACGAGGCCAAACGGCCATATTTGAGTCCATTCCGTCCGCCAGCGTTAGTGGTTGTGGGTCCGGAGCTTACACGTGGGGCAGCGTGGGCGTGGGGTCCAGAGGCGACATGTAGGCCCGTGCAACTAAATCCCCAAATCATTCGTAGCTCACTCTGCCCATCCGCTTCCCCGCCGGCCGGCTGACCTGCGCCGCCGCCGGCACTTGCGCCGCGGCCAGCACCTGCCCCGCCACCAGCTGCACGCCTACTCCACCGCTACCTTTCTGCGCCTACGCTCCACGGCTACCTGCGACGCCCGCCACCTTCCTGCAACGCCATGGGTGGGGCGCCCGCCACCTGCTTTCGACCAGCGGGCGCCTCCTTCCGTCGCCCGGCGGAGCGCTCAAAGGTGGGGGGCTCTGGAGCTATTTGAACTAGGAGGAAGAACCCTAGGCGAAATGGAGAGCACCGGCGACCCCAGTATTTGGCGAGGTAGGCATCGGGCCGGAGATCTGCCGCATCCACGACTGGTTTCCCGAGGGGTAAGTCTCGCCTCCTGTTTAGATTGAGCTTAGTTGTGCATTTGAACACTCGATTCAAGTAGGTTTGCCCAATTAGTGTGCTGATTGCGTCTCTATTTTTCGCCGGTTAGGATGGAGTTGCGGTTTGCTTTCTTGATGCACATTAGAAGGGACCGGTACACGTTCGATGCAAAGGATCAGAAGAAATACCAAGGAGGTTTTGATTATCGGTTGCCAATGGCTAGTAATTGGAGTTTCAGACAATTTGGGGAGGTAATTTGTAGCCAATATCCTTGGGGTTTGCTTGATGAAGTGGTATACAAATACTATGATGGGGAAAAGAAATGGGTGACAGTTAGTAATGATGAAGAGCTAGCTACCATGTTTATTAGGCATAAAGAGAAACATAATTTTCATGTGAGGCTGCAAGTTGATGTGCTTGAGCAGGCATTTGGACCTAGGATGACGGGTGCAACATCTCGGGGAGAACCAAGTCGTCGTAATGGCATCTCTAGCCAGAACAGTTCAGTTGGTGCACGGCGACGTGGTGGCTCGACAAGTGTGGGCAACAACAGTAGGATCCCCCTTGAAGTGGAGCCTGATGACTACAATTCTAGGGTTGATGAAGAGAAGCTATATTCTGATGTTATTCGAATTTCTGACGGGCACCTCTGGCTGATAACCAAGATGAGGCTCACAATGCAGTCCGTGTGGATGATGACGCGGTGGGTGAGGACGAAGACCTTGCAGCTGTTGAATGGGACCCTTTGAACCCTCATTTGGAAGAAGGTACAGTTTTTGCATCCATGAATGAGTGTAGAAATACACTTGTGACATACTGCATCAAGGTAGAACGATACTTTCAAAGTTGACAAGAGCGATCAAATGCGTTCTGAGTGCCTTTGTCCGTGAGGGTTGTCCATGGAGGCTGCTCGCATCTAAAATGCGAAATAGCACTAATGTTCAGGTCAAAGTGAACCCTTTTAAGCACACATGCCAGGGATCAACCCTTAGGAAGGATACAATCAGTAGAGCCAAGTCAAGATGGGTGGCAGAAGAAGTAAAGAAGTGGGTGAAAGAAAACCAGCAAGTGGGTCCAAAGGAATTGCAGAAGAACATCAAAGATAAATTCAAGATAGATTTACCATACATGAGGTTGTTCAATGGTAAACAACATGCTATGGATTCTATTTATGGTAACTGGCAGGAAAGTTTTTAATTGTTGTATTCATTCAAGAAGAAGTGGAGAGGACAAGCCCAGGTAGTATTGTAGATATTGATCACCACACTGTGGAGTACACATTCAGGGGAGTGACAAAGACCAAGGAATGCTTTAGGAGGGTTTTTGTCTGCTTTGAGGCTTGTCGCCGAGGTTTTTTGGCAGGTTGCAGGCCTTATTTGGCTATTGATGCCACTTTTCTCACATGAAGGTTTAAAGGACAGTTAGTAGCAGCTTGTGCAGTTGATGCAGACAATTTTGTATTTCCAGTTGCCTACGGTGTGCTGGAGACAGAGTCTGAGGAGAGCTGGACTTGGTTTTTGCACAATCTGCACCGGGCTATTGCACATCCCAATGGGTTGGTCATTCATACAGATGCCTGCAAAGGTTTAGAAGTGGCCGTGGACGATGTGTTCCCTGAAGTAGAGCATAGGGAATGCATGCGTCACCTTGCTGCAAATTTCATGAAGAAATTCAAAGGAAAGGTGTATACCGACAATTTATGGCCAACATCTTTGACTTGCAGTGTGAAGAAGCACAACTACCACTTGAGGCAGTTATACATGAATCCCA
Organism: Aegilops bicornis; assembly: GCA_021605145.1. NCBI lineage: Eukaryota > Viridiplantae > Streptophyta > Magnoliopsida > Poales > Poaceae > Aegilops > Aegilops bicornis. Next base: position 91,335,353 of record CM038671.1, on the reverse strand, counting down.
AAGTGAAAGAATACTTGGAAACACACCACTCCAAGTTATGGGCCAGAAGCCAATTCAGTGAACTGAGCAAAGTTGACTATGTGCACAATAATCTAGCAGAGTCTTTCAACTCAACGATCCGGAAACTAAAGGGTCATTATGTGGTGGATTTGCTGGACAGGATAAGGATAGAATACATGCAGAAATTTCATTATCGTGCAGGAATAGCCGAGGCAAAATTCATGGGCCACATTATCATCCCTGCCGTGATGAATGAACTGATGCAGAAAACAACAGGCTTGGAAATGAACATGACTCTTTGCTCGGGTACCACAATGAGGAGATATCATATTTGGATAAAGAGAAGAGGGAATGGAGATATCCAGTGGATTTAGAAGCTAGAACTTGCAGTTGTAGGCAATGGCAAATAACTGGGTTGCCATGCATTCATGCCTTGTTTTTCATCACTTCTCTCCCAGGTCCAGCAGGGAACATTCAGCAGTATGTGCATGATTACTACTCTATTGCAAGGTTCAAAGCCACATATGCTTATGCCTTGCCTGCTATGGAGGGAAAACAACAATGGGACATGGTGGACCCTGGATTCAAGCTTTGCGCTCCGATTCGAAGAGAGCAGCAGGTAGACCAAGGAAGAGTCGAATCAGACCTCGCAGTGAAGGAGCTGGACTTGGAGCGAGGAAGCGTAAGTGCACAAGATGTGGTGGGTCTGGTCATTTCGGTAAGTATTGTGATAACACGGTAGATCCAGTGCTCGGAGAGAGTTTCGATGAAGGCTTCGATGAAAATGTTGGTCAGCAGCCGGTTGCCTCAACAGATGATGAAAATGATGGACAACAGCCGGTTGCATCAGATGAGGATTTTGACGAGGTTCGAAATGATGATGGTCAATAGCCGCATGATTTTGATGATGATCCAAGTGAGGCTCCAAATAGTGATCATGGTGATCCAAGTGAGGCTCCAAATGATGATCATGGTGATCCAAGTGAGGCTCCAAATGATGATCATGGTGATCCAAGTGAGGCTGCAAATGATGATCCAAGTGAGGCTACAAAAAATGACCAACCTTCTGTTGTTGTGAGTTCTGCTAGGTATGTAAATCTTGCAAGGGTCAAATACTACTGTACATTTATGGGTCACTTGACATGATCTCATTACCCTTTATGTTTTGCACAGCTCTATGATAGGTTTGAAGAAGACGCACAAGGTACCAACAACCAAGAGGAGAAGAGAAGAAGCAATGAGCACAAGGTGCACGAGGAGCAAAGTGATGGCAAGAAGCTCAAGGAATGCATGAAGCCTTAACGCTATATGTTAATAATTATGAAACATTATGAATAATGTTGTATTTCTGTTGGATGATATTGGACCTATGTTAGAACTATGTTTGACATGATGTTTAAATCTGTTGGATGATGTTTGAATGAGCACATGGTTTTTCCTTTTTTGATTTTTTTTGAATTTTGTTTTGCTCATTTGAATTCTGGTCCAACCTAACTTTAACCAAGATTTAAACAAGTCTAAAACATCAAAATGAAGAACTAAGCCTGGATCCTTCTTAGTCAATCCAAAATGAAGCTGTGGTGAGGTTTTTGAAATTTTCATGAAAAATGTGCTAAAATGAGGGTCCAAAGGTAGGGTAAACGGCCTCATTTCTAAGCAAGGTTTTTTTCGACCTTGTCTAAATCATCCAAATAACTTTCCTAAACATATATTCTATATATTCTATATATACAGACTATGTGCGCTGGTTTTTCCATTTTTTGATTTTTTTAAATTTGTTTTGCTCATTTGAATTCTGGTCAAACTTAACTTTGACCAAGATTTAAACAAGTGTAAAACATCAAAATGAAAAACTAAGCCTAGATCGTTCTTAGTCACTCTAAAATGAAGCTGTGGTGAGTTTTTTGAAATTTTCATGTTTATTTCCCCAAAACACTTCTCTTCACTTCATACAAAAGAGTTTGAGATACTCGAGATATCATATAATACACATGAACTTATCGTTTAAATGTATGTAAACCTTGTTTATCAACTTAAATCGTTAATATATGACATAAGAAGACTATGTGCGCTGGTTTTTCCATTTTTTGATTTTTTTAAATTTGTTTTGCTCATTTGAATTCTGGTCAAACTTAACTTTGACCAGGGTTTAAACAAGTGTAAAACATCAAAATGAAAAACTAAGCCTAGATCCTTCTTAGTCACTCTAAAATGAAGCTGTGGTGAGTTTTTGAAATTTTCATGTTTATTTCCCCAAAACACTTCTCTTCACTTCATACAAAAGAGTTTGAGATACTCGAGATATCATATAATACACATGAACTTATCGTTTAAATGTATGTAAACCTTGTTTATCAACTTAAATCGTTAATATATGACATAAGAAGACTATGTGCTGGTTTTTCCATTTTTGATTTTTTAAATTTGTTTTGCTCATTTGAATTCTGGTCAAACTTAACTTTGACCAGGGTTTAAACAAGTGTAAAACATCAAAATGAAAAACTAAGCCTAGATCCTTCTTAGTCACTCTAAAATGAAGCAGTGGTGAGTTTTTTGAAATTTTCATGTTTATTTCCCCAAAACACTTCTCTTCACTTCATACAAAAGAGTTTGAGATACTCGAGATATCATATAATACACATGAACTTATCGTTTAAATGTATGTAAACCTTGTTTATCAACTTAAATCGTTAATATATGACATAAGAAGACTATGTGCGCTGGTTTTTCCATTTTTTTGACTTTTTTTAAATTTGTTTTGCTCATTTGAATTCTGGTCAAACTTAACTTTGACCAAGATTTAAACAAGTGTAAAACATCAAAATGAAAAACTAAGCCTAGATCCTTCTTAGTCACTCTAAAATGAAACTGTGGTGAGTTTTTTGAAATTTTCATGTTTATTTCCCCAAAACACTTCTCTTCACTTCATACAAAAGAGTTTGAGATACTCGAGATATCATACAATACACATGAACTTATCGTTTAATGTATGTAAACCTTGTTTATCAACTTAAATCGTTAGTATATGACATAAGAAGACTATGTGCGCAGGTTTTTTATTTTTCTGATTTTTATTTAATTTATTATGCTCATTTGAAATCTGGTCAAACATAGCTTTGACTGCTCCAAACCCCTCCCAAAGCCCGCTAACCCTAGCGCTGAACCAGGACCGTTCATCTAACCCTAGCGCTGAACAAGGGCCGTCGATCTAACCCTTCTAGAAGGAATCTGGGAGGGAGGAGGCGATCCATGAGATTGATCCCGATTGGCTGGGAGATTCTTTTTTAAACAAATATCGAGTAGCTGGATGGACCGTTGGGCCATCTCGTTGTCTGGCCTGAGACCATGATAAATAGCCCGTCTCGGCCTTTCCATGCCTTGCATGCATGCATGGGAGGCGGCGGCGATGCATAAGCTGCGGCGTGGGTTTGCATCTTGGCGGGAGGCTGCGACGTGCATGCATGCGAGCGAGGCGAGCTAGGCGTGCTAGGCGCGCTAGGCTAGCGAGGCCAGCTAGGTGGTTCAATGAGTCAGATGCACCGTCCGGTCAAAGAGCTATGCAGTGATTCAAATGCACGCACGCGCCCCATCCATGCATCGATTTTGTGCAAAAATTTAAGAGTGCAAAGCGTAACGGATACACACACATGTTCGGATTCACACACACACCGTTCTCATCCTTTTCTCTTCCTCTCCCACCCACAGGCCTATAAATGGGGTGCCTATCTTCCTCTCCCACCCATAAGCCAGATCTGATCCATTCTCTCCAACTTTAAACACCCAATCGACCGAGCCCTCCCCAAGCGAGACCATGCAGTTCAACGGGCCGACCTTCAGCCGTCCGCACTGTCAGGCCGGAGCTGCGCTACCCACCGTGCATGCTCGTGGAGAGGGAGCTCCACGTGTGGGCTTTTTCAAGGTGGAGGGTTCCGTCGAACTCACCGCGCCTTCCTCGAGCCGGCTATGCCCACCTCCCACGGGGCTCGCCGAGGATGTTCACCCTCGGCCGAGGTTCGTGGTCGCGGCGGCATCCTCCTACTGCTCACGGTCACCTTCACCAACCCGTTTGACGCGCGCGAGCTCCTCGGCCAAGTCTTTTGGTGCGGCTGCGAGGCCATCTTCTTCACCGTCTACAACATCTACACCAACTACGAGAACATCTTCCCCACTCCAGCCGGGATGCACTCCCTTCCCTACGACGACGAGGAGGAGGTGTGAAGATGAAGACGGTGTTGAAGGAAGCGTAGGCGGCCAAAAAGTGGAAGGAGGAGATCAAGATGAAGACTGTTTCGTTTTTATTTGTTGCTTTTCTATGTCGTGGTCGGTGTCGTGTCATGTTTCGTCATGTGTCCGTGAACTGTCCGTGAACTTTGGCCGCTTATCTAAGTTATTGTAATGGAACTTTGAACCCTTATTGTAATGTTACTTGTGTTGCATCTTATCTAAGTTATTTATTAGGGTTTATTATGTGTGTTAAAAAATATTCGTGCCCAAGCATATAATTTCTTCCCTAAACCAAGTCATGAAGCTCGAGAACTTGTGGTTTTCATTAATGAAAATCGGAGGGGGTGAGAAGCCCTCCGTTTTATTCAAAAAAATAAGTCATGAACTAACATGCAAATTTATTCCGTTTAAATCCTAAACCAAGTGCCACTCTAACACTAAACCAAGTGCCACTCTAACCAAAACCATGGGGCATTGCAAACATACGTTTTCAACCTTCCAACCCTCCAAAATTTTAGTGCAAAACAAAGGAAAACCACTCTCACGCGTGTGCAAACATTCACGGTCTCACTATTTTTTTTGACAAATTTCACAGTCTCACTATGTATACATTCCTTCCCTATCCATGTCAAACTCTTGCCATCTGTCCTAGCGGCTACCAGCGAGACCTAAACACCACAAACCCACGCGATCTTGGGTTCGAGTCCCCACCGCACCAATTTTTGTGCATTTTCCACCCTTCATTTTTTAGACAAATTAGTTTTTTACTCAATGTAATGCCCTTAAAAATGTTCATTTATTTTGGCACTAGGTGTAAACATCTCTAGGAGCTGAGGCACATTTTCCATGACATTTTGGTCTTTGATTTAAATCACGGTGTACTTGAATTTGAATTGGATTACTTAAATTGCTATTAAATATTTAACAGCTCCAAAAAATTTCTAACCTTAATTGTTTGGCTCTGGAATAATTCATTAGCTGCATTTCATTGATCAAAAGTTTCTGAATTCCTCATTTATTCTCCTTTTTTTCAACATATTTAAATGTTGGTCACTTCTTCTCTTCTTTTTTCAACATTTAAACAACTTTGACCAACATTTAAACTAGGTGAATTTCTCATACAATTTCAAGATTACAAATTCCTCCATAATTCATGCCTTTCCATACATTTTCAACATTACAACCCGGCGATTACCATACCTACAAATGCCCAAAAGTATTTGCAAATGGGTATTGGTAGTGCTTGGTCTTCAAGCTTCCTAACCTTCTTCTTCAACATCCTAAGCTCAATAGCTAACTCTCTGTCAGTGCGTGCTTTGCCCTCCATCTCTTCTTCCGGAGCTCGTGCAGCGGCCATTGCTTGATTTGGGGCAGCATGCGCAACCATTCTTCATGCTCTTCTTGCAGTTCATTTATCGTAGTCTTGGCGAGCATCGACCCAAAGAAAGAAGCATGTCACCTGCATGAACACGGAACAGATCAACTGATTGGTCAAAGATCCCGACCACGAAAATGGTGCAATTGCCCCGATTCTTACCCCATTCTCGCTGCACACGTAGAACGGACGATTCTGGTTCCTCGGTGTGTGAGAAACCCTCCGATCAACGCTCGCCGGCACCGCGGACAGACGAGGACAGGCATCTCCACACGCGCCCGGCTCTGCATCCGCGAGGTGGCGCGGGAGCTTGAGGAAGACATGGAGCTCGGAGCCGAATGGGATCTCAACGCCGTCGCGCCCTCCACAGCTAGCTTCCCACCGCCGCGCCCTCCACATCTAGCTTCCCACCGCCGTCGTGCTCTCGCTCTCTCGCCGTGGTCAGCGCCGCTCTCTGTCGCCGTGGTCATCGCCGCTGTCGCCCGCTTATATAGCACACCCGCAACGGCTCTATGCTCAACGACTCTCTACTGGGTCCCGCAAGCCACGCGTGCAACGGTCTGAATAAAATTGGCCGCCTCTGCCGCCTGGTCCCACCTGTAAGGGCTGAGTCAAAACGTTGACCTGACGGAGACGCCAAAGTTCACAGAACGAGTTGGTGCACACGGACTAGGGGCAAAATTGAGCACAATTTGCATCTAAGGGCAAAACTGAGCAGATGGACACCACTAAGGGCAAAAGGATAATTAACCCATTTCAAATTGGCCGGACCTAGACAGATGTTTAGGGGATGCGGCTAGATGACCAGCTCTTGTATCCATATTCGGACCAGTCCGCCAACGAATACTGTGTCTGATTTGGTGGTCGGCATTGGAGATGCCCTGATGGACCAATCTAAGAGGTTGAGTCGGCACGGCAATAGCTTGTTAGATGTACGACTTGTCCAAAAGTCAGAAATGAGTTGGCATTCCCTTGCTCCATAGAGAATTGAAAAAAAACCACCACATTTGGGGCATCGTTTGCAGAAAAGCACGAGGTCGCTAATCATTTGCAAAGAACATCGCACGTTCAGTAAACTTTTTGTAGTTTGCACTGATCGACCGATTTGTTTCGTTTGACTGTGTTTCCGACAGCTGGGGGCCGGTTTCCCCCTACGTGGCATAACAGACGGCAGACGGCGCCTCTGCTCGAGACGACTTGGTCGGCTCGCATCAGTCGGGCAAACCGCGCCGCCCCCACTCCACTTCTCAATCACTCGCTTCTCTACTCTCCCTCACGCTCTCAACCTTGCTCTGCCTCCTCTCGTCTCCGCTCGCCGCCGGCCGCCATGGTTTCTTGGAGCGACGGTGAGAGCAGTGTGGACTTTGACATGCGGTTCATCTCTTCCTACGACTCCCCTATTAAGGTCAGTTGGTTCCACCAGGACTGCATTTAGGGTTTCGGTTTGGGCATTTTGGATTTAGGGTTTCAGCTTGATTTGAACCAGTACATTTGTGTTGCGCAGATCCCACCAACAATGATGAACCGTTGTTCACTAGTGCTGCTGATGATTTGAGGGTGATTTGCGAGCATGGAAAGCCAGGGAAGAAATGTGTTGCATTCCAGGGGATAAGCACTGGGAGGAGGTTCATTGCTTGTGCCCTAGAAGTTAGCAAATTAGTTGCAAACTGATACCTCTCCTGTGTAGTACAGCTCATCTGTTCTAGGGTTAACTGTTCATGTACTAGGGTTTACTGTTCATTGTTCATAGTTCCTATTCAAAGTTCATAGATACTGATTTTTGTTCATAGTCACTGTTCAAGTTAGGGAACATGCTCACAATAATTGTTGTTTAATTTTGTCAGTTGAATTGATCTAACTGAATCTGCACCTTAACTGTAACCTTCACTTAACTGAATATGTAACATGTGACAACATGTTTAAACTACTTTATTTTGTATTGCAGGGAGCTAATAACTATGGATTACTGCAGTGGGTAGATGAGGAGTGGCCAGATCATATGCAGAATGCCCTGCACAAACTGTGGCTTATGTATGAGGATAGCAACCAGGCCAATAAGATGGCATGCCTGGAGCATTCATTTACTGTGCAACGCGAGACAATTTCTGAGGGATATAAGTCTTGATCGGGCCAAGCCGGCATAACAGTTAGTAGTTCGCATTACTTTCTCTTCCGAAGCGCGCACATTCGAGTTCAGTATGGATGCACTGAGCGCTTAAGACCACTCACTGGATGACATGGTCAATGATCTAACATAACAGAAAAAAGAGTTGCAGGAGACTTATGAGAAGCTTATTAAAGATGTGAACAACCTCTTGGATTCCCAGGATACTCTGCCACAAGTAAATGATCTGAATGTTGCTGACAGCAGCATGGAAAAGGATGTTGAGATCAAAAAATTGAAGGCAGTTGTTGATCAGTTGAAGTTCATTCATGTTGCTCAAGGCAATGTCATTAGGAATTTGAAGTTCAATCATCTGAAAGAGAAGGAAAAGATGAGCTCTAATAAGAGGACTTTGGTATTTAGCTTTGCTGACCTGAAGAAAGAGAAGGAGAAGCTGGATTGTTACATTGTTGAGTTGATTAAAGAGAAGGAGAAGTTGAGCATTGAGAAGAGTACTTTGCAGTGTTTTGTTGCTGACCTGAAGAAAGCTGGTGAAAGTAACAAGAGGAAGCTGAAGAAAATAAAGGGTATTTGTGCTGAAGAATAAATTGTGCTGTCATATGACCATGTTGGGCATTGTCTTTAATTACTAGCTTTGGACTATGGCTTGTAATGTGTTAAGTTTGAATCTGTTGAACTAAGATACTTTTGAAGCATTGAACTATGGCTTCTAATGTGTGCTAAATTTGAATTTGTTGAACTAAGCTTTGAAGTATGGCATGGCATGTAATGGGTTGAGTTTGGATCCTTTAATGAAGGTGTTTGTAGTGTTATTGTTATGTTGGTTTGTGATGAAAGGTCTCTTTGTAGTTTGGATCCTTCATTTCGTGGTTGGTCGACGCCGAGACACCTTACGTGACAAAAATGGTTCATTTAAGGGTTGGTCGATGCCAAGCCACCCTAAAATGAGAAATTTGTTTCACTTAGGGGTTGGTCGACGCCGAGCCACCCTAAGTGACAAATTTGCTTCACTTAGGGGTTGGTCGATGACGAGCCACCCTAAGTGACAAATTTGCTTCACTTAGGGGTTGGTCGACGCCGAGCCACCCTAAATGACAAAATTGCTTCACTTAGGGGTTAGTCGACACCGAGCCACCCCAAGTGACAAATTTGCTTCACTTAGGGGTTGGTCGACGCCGAGCCACCCTAAATAACAAATTTTCTTCACTTAGGTGTTGGTCGATGCCGAGCCACCCTAAGTGACAAATTTGCTTCACTTAGGGGTTGGTCGACGCCGAGCCACCCTAAGTGACAAATTTGCTTCACTTAGGGGTTGGTCGACGCCGAGCCACCCTAAATGACAAATTTGCTTCACTTAGGGGTTGGTCGACGCCGAGCCACCCTAAATGACAAATTCATAAACATCATATTGTACATGACATCCTCCTCATCATCATCATCATGACTAGAAGATCATAAACAAGATCATCATCATCATAGTGTACATGACAGCTTGATGCAAGAAAGTCTAAATGACAGCATCATAGAGAACATGATCATTATCATAGTCTACATGACATCCTCATGCATAAAAGTCTTGATCACAACCATAAGTAGGTAACTTACATAGTGCCATCATAAACTAGCCAAAATAGGCTGAATTAAACTGGTTTCAACATGACAAACTCACAGTTGTTTTCAACATCACAAATTGAAAATTGTTTCAACACCACCATCATGAAATTACTTCTTCTTGTTGCCTTGAGAACAATTGAACCACTCAGACATCTTGTAAGAAGGTTTTCTCGGCCTTCCAGTACCTGAAGCTCTAGGTGGTATGAAGGTTTTCTTTGCCCTTGGCTTTGCAGCAGTAGAAGAACTTGGCCTAGAAGCACCAGCAGTAGAAGAACTTGGCCTAGAAGCACCAACAGTAGATGAACTTGGCCTCAGCACTAGATGAACTTGGCCTAGAAGCACCAACAGTAGAAGCAGTTGCTCTCCTTGTTGCAGGAGGAGCTGATGGAGTTGCCCTAGGTGCTGGTGGAGTTGTACTTCTTGCCCTGGGAACTGCTGGAGCTGATGGAGCTGCCCTAGGTGCTGGTGGAGCTGTAGTTCTGGCCCTGGGTACTGCTGGAGCTGATGGAGCTGCCCTTGGGGCTGATGGAGCTGCATCAACTCTTCTGTTTTCCTGCAGTGTAAACATACAAACATTAGAACATAGTATAGTAAATATAATCATAAATTAAATTTTTTGAAGTTTGGACAATTAACCTGATGTTGGTTCCTTCTCATTGCAAGGGCTGGCCTAAGATTTTTTGTGGCAGCTAGTGTACCTATGCCCACTCAAATTGCAATTACTAAAAGTGATTCATGCCATCCTAGAAGTATCCTTGGGAGCTGGCTTCTCAAACTGATTCTTTCTCCTCTTTGTCTGCTTCTTTACTGGCTTGTCTCTGAAAACAGGTGGCTCTATGTCAGGGGTCCCAGTCTTTGGCCATAGATCAGGACCAGGCACAGGGTAGACACTTGGACTGTAGGCTTGTTGATACATTTATTTCTTGGAGAAAGCATTAATAAGATCTTCAGGATGTAGTTTAGCCTTGTTAATTCCTGAAACACCATGATTGCAAGGAACCCCAGTCATGTCCCATTTTCTACACCCACATGTATGATCTTTCATATTTACTGCATATGTGCTTTCTCCACTTGTAACCTGGTATAGATCAGGTCCAGCCTTGATTGATTGATAGAATCTGGAATGATGTTTAGCTTCTTCCAGCTTTTCAGCATATGATGGGCATATCTGCCACTTAGTTGTCTCTGTCTTGGTCCTATTAGCATTGAACTTAACTAACAATTTGGTTCTGATGCCATCAACCATGCTTTTAATTGGTTTCCCTCTCACATCAAGTATCGTTTTATTGAATACTTCACTTATGTTGTTCACAACCAAGTCAGTTTTACAATTTGTGTCCATGGCATGTCTAGCTCATGTATGCTTTGGTATCTTACTAAGCCATTTCCAAGTTGCTTGTCACTCTATTTTCATACCATCCATTTCTTGATCATATCCATGCACAATATATGAATAACTAGCCTGATCCATGTATTTATTTAACTCTTCACCTCTAAAGCCAGCTGTTTGGAAGTTCTGATAAATATGTCTAAGGCATAATCTTTGAGGGCAATTTGGGAATACATTGGTTATTGCTTTAAGAAGACCCTGTGAAAGTAAACTACTATTTGAATATGATGCCACAAGACACTATTTGTAAGTAGTAAGCATGGTCTAATTTGCACTACATATAGAGTGATGGTGTATGAGTTACCTTTTGTCTATCAGATATGATAGTGTAGTAGCCATACTTCCCTGACTCACCACCAAGAGCATACTTCAGTTGTGTTAGAAACCATGACCAGCTGGCAATGTGTCTTCCTTGTCAACAATTGCAAATGCAATGGGAAAGATGTTATTACCATCTCTACCAGTTGCAGTTAGTATTTCTACCCTGTGGTCAACTTAATGAAGCGGCCATCAACACCTACAGCAACACATATTACATTAGTACTGGACAACATAAATGATTGTGTTTACACAAATTAATATAAGTACTTGTGAAGGTCTGCAGCCATTTAGGAAACCCTCTTTGCAAGCATTCAGGCACATGAACAAGCCATGGAATCTAGGATTTATGCTAGGATGGGCCTTCAATTGCTTTGTTGTAACAATACATCTACTTCCTGGATTGGTATCCAACACAGCTTGGAGGTAATCTCTTATCCCTATGTATTGTGCCCTCTGATCTACTTGGACAACACTCTTAGCTGCTTCCCTTGCTCTGTAGGCCATGTGAATGGACACTTCTATTCCATGTTTATTCTTCAAATTGGCTATTATTGTCTGGACTGGTGTGTTTATGTTTGCCCTCAACTGTTCCTCACACTCATGTGCCAACCATATTGCAGTCACTTTGGTGCTCTCTCCTACAGCAGCACAATTGTGGTACAAGTTCATCTTCTTTATACAAAAAGTTTTCTCATGTGCAATTTGAGAAGAAGCAATGAAAAAGGACAGTCTTCTGTACTGCAAACCGCAATAACTCTATATGAGCAGTTTCTATGAAAAGAGTAGTTCCTGTTTTGTGAGATGTGAGATGTAAGAAGTGCACTCCTGAATTGCTGGACATCTATGAAACAAAGTTTCTTCACAAATTGTTCTTGTGTGTTCTCCCTCTTCTCATCATACCAAACCCTAGGCTTTTGCTTTATGGCCCTGCTCTTCCTACCATTTGGTTGCCTAAATGTTGGAAGCTGAGCACCATCATTATCATCCTGACTTAAGTCACCTGGGTTGCTCTCCTCATCAGATGAAGGTATCCAATCTTGCTCTATGATTTGGTCAAGATTTCCCTGTGATATGGTTGTTGGCCCCTTCCTCTGGCTTCCTCCTGTGCCGCTGCTTCCTCCTGCACTGCTTCCTCCTATAGTGCTTCCTCCTCTCCTACCCTCCCCAACTTGCTCATCCTGTCCTACCTCCTCCTCTTCTGCTTCATCCTCTGACTCCTCCTCATCTGGTTCATAAAGCTCTTCTACATCAGTGCCTCCTTCAAAGTGATTTAGAGGATCAACTCTATGCCTCTTCATTGCCTCCAACCTATTATGCCATCATCTTCTAAAAGCTCATTGTCACTATAGTGAACTCTTCAGCAAGCAGCTCTGGAAATTTTCTTTTTGCTACCTTGTACTTCACTTTTTGTTTCTTATTGGTCCTGAACTTTTGAATCTCTTCATTCCTCTTCTGCTCCATCATCTGCTCAATCTTCTCTTGCTCTTGGTCTGTCTCCATGAAATACTCATGACTCTCATTACCATAGTCCAATGCAAACTCTGGTTCACTTGGACCCTTAAGCTTCAAGCATGAACTCTCCTGGGTGTTCATGACCTGGACACACTAGTATAAAAAGGGCCATTTGTCCCGGTTTGTAAGGGCCTTCTGTCCCGGTTTAGGAACCGGGACTAAAAGGTCGTTACTAATGCCCTTGGCCTTTAGTCCCGGTTCTTACACGGACCAGGACAGATGGGCCTCCACATGGCCACTGCGGCCAGCCCAGGCATGGGGGCCTTTGATCCCGGTTTGTGACATAAACTGGGACCAAAAGGCATCCACGTGTCAGCAGCTGGCTGGAGCTGAGGTTTTTTTTTGAAAGGGGCTGGTTTAGGGGTTTTGGGGGTTAATTTAGGTTGTTATTAGCTAGCTAATAGAGAGAAGTGTCCTCTCTTATATCTCCGTGCTTCGTTTACCAACGCTACTACGCTATGTTCATTTCACCTGCTGATATATAATAACTCTTCATGCTCGCATCATGCATCATCATATATAATAACAAGTCCTACTAATCATGCATCATCATACAACTTCTACTCATTATTAATAACAAGTCATACGATCATCATCCTCATAGTCATTGAACCAACCCTACTTAATTTTTCTTAGCACATGATCATCAGTATTAGGTAGGACCTAAATACCATTAAGGTAAAATAGCATAAAACAATATAGACCCTGACTCTCCATTATGGAGAATGGAGATCATCCTGTCTCCAATTCTTGCGCTTCGCTTCCTTTTGCTTCCAAGAACCTCCTTACGACTGTCCATACATTTTTACCATTCTTTGAGTGTCATGTCTCCACTTCTTTTAGAAATCCGGTATGGAAAGTTGAGATTCGTAGGATGACCTGGTTGTATGTTCATAACATCAAGGTGACCATGCTGATACATCAGACGAGGCACACAATCATTCAGGGTTATGTGTTGAAAAACATAGTAATAACTTCGTAGTTAGCAATGATGTACTAGTTTTAGAAGTATGCAAAAGATGCATAGATGTCGTAATAGTAAAAAAACTTACCAGGGTATCTCCATGGTAGGTACCGTAGTTCAACATGTGCACTAGTGGCACGTATTGACCATAATGTTGAGGAGTTCGATTGTAGATATTGTAGTTCTCAAGATCAGTACAAAATGCGATCAGATAATTTTTCTCCTGATAAGTTAATTCGGAGCCATCGGTGTAGTGGGTTTTGTCTACCATCTTTCACACATTCTTTGAAGAATGAAGATAAGCTATCAATGGAAATAAGTTGTCAACTATTTTGAAATAAACAATATAAATTACTTAATAACTATGTTTGAGAAGCTCACATAGGGGAAGAATTGGAAGCGTATCAACAAGGACCCAAATGTCCATATTGTCTTGCTTGATTTTAGGATCACCAAGATCCATGGTGTCAAGCATACCCTCATCAAAACCATACATCTTGCAAAGTGCTTCCCAATTTTTGCAACCAAAATGGGTTACACTCTTAATTGTACAGCTTTACTTCAAAATCCACACCATGATGGGTCCTTAGGTGAATTTTCTTTGTTTCCGTACTTTCATGGTCTTCAAAACCCATCCTCTCCAAGACATAGCGTCTTGCATAGCATGGGATAAGCTAGTCGAATTGGAAAAGATGAAAAGTACACGTTGAAATAGTTGAAGTCATGCGTAATTACGAAAAAAACTCTTGTCATCGTTGCGTACCGTTTCAACATCGAAGGTCTCCTCGAGCTTAATGCTGAAGTGCCGATCTTCGTCCAGCTCAAGGAACCTATCGCACATACCTCGGTCGTCGTGGCACCAGTCGCACTCCCCCGGGCGGTTTAGTCGTCCAAGTACGACATTTCCTATGTTCATAATTCAAATATTAAACTTGTACAATTAAATATATGTACTAAAAAACCTAAATTAGATCATTATGATTCATCATAGGTTGACTATCGGTCTGTCGAGCCTTTTCTTGAAAACTCTCAGCTCATGTGGTGTACATATTCGACCGTCGGTGATGGTAGCTCCTCCTTTCATTCCCGAGTGCATTACACCAAATTGTCTAGCACACGGGAATGAAGGAGAAGCTACCCCCACGACAATAGTCGGGATTCTTCATCCTCTCATATATATATGGTTGGAGACTCTCCCTCACCGATCCTCTCTGACATTTGCGACCGTCGGTGATGGTAGTGTTGGGGAACATAGTAATTTCAAAAAAATTCTTACGCACACGCAAGATCATGGTGATGCATAGCAACGAGAGGAGAGAGTGTTGTCCATGTACCCTCGTAGACCGAAAGCGGAAGCGTTAGCACAACGCGGTTGATGTAGTCGTACGTCTTCACGATCCGACCGATCAAGTACCGAACACACGGCACCTCCGAGTTCAGCACACGTTCAGCCCGATGACGTCCCTCGAACTCTGATCCAGCCGAGTGTTGAGGGAGAGTTTCGTCAGCACGACGGCGTGGTGATGATGTTGAAGTTCTACCGACGCAGGGCTTCGCCTAAGCACCGCTACAGTATTATCGAGGTGGACTATGTTGGAGCGGGGCACCGCACACGGCTAAGAGATCAATGATCAACTGTTGTGTCTAGAGGTGCCCCCCTGCCCCCGTATATAAAGGAGCAAGGGGGGTGTGGCCGGCCAGGGAGAGGGCGCGCCAGGAGGAGTCCTACTCCCACCGGGAGTAGGACCCCCCTTTTATTAGTTGGAATAGGATTCGGGAGGGGAAAGAGGAGGAGAGAAGGAAGGCGCCCCCTCTCCTTGTCCTTTCGGACTAGGGGGAGGGGCGCGCGGCCCAGCCCTGGCCGCCTCTCCTCTTCTCCGTAAAGGCCCACTAAGGCCCATTTACCTCCCGGGGTTCCGTAACCTCCGGTACTCCAAAGAAAATCCCGATTTCACGGAACACTTCCGATGTCCAAACATAGGCTTCCAATATATCAATCTTCATGTCTCGACCATTTCGAGACTCCTCGTCATGTCCGTGATCACATCCGGGACTCCGAACAACCTTCGGTACATCAAAACATATAAACTCATAATAAAACTATCATCGTAATGTTAAGCGTGCAGACCCTACGGGTTCGAGAACTATGTAGACATGACCGAGACACGTCTCCGATCAATAACCAATAGCGGAACCTAGATGCTCATATTGGCTCCCACATATTCTACGAAGATCTTTATCGGTCAGACCGCATAACAACATACGTTGTTCCCTTTGTCATCGGTATGTTACTTGCCCGAGATTCGATCGTCGGTATCTCAATACCTAGTTCAATCTCGTTACCGGCAAGTCTCTTTACTCATTCCGTAATACATCATCCCCCAACTAACTCATTAGTTGCATTGCTTGCAAGGCTTAAGTGATGTGCATTACCGAGAGGGCGCTGAGATACCTCTCCGACAATCGAAGTGACAAATCCTAATCTCGAAATATGCCAACCCAACAAGTACCTTCGGAGACACCTGTAGAGCATCTTTATAATCACCCGATTCGTTGTGACGTTTGGTAGCACACAAAGTGTTCTTCCGGTAAATGGGAGTTGCATAATCTCATAGTCATAGGAACATGTATAAGTCATGAAGAAAGCAATAGCAACATACTAAACGATCGAGTGCTAAGCAAACGGAATGGGTCAAGTCAATCACATCATTCTCCTAATGATGTGATCCCGTTAATCAAATGACAACTCATGTCTATGGTTAGGAAACATAACCATCTTTGATCAACGAGCTAGTCAAGTAGAGGCATACTAGTGACATTCTGTTTGTCTATGTATTCACACATGTATTATGTTTCTAGTTAATACAATTCTAGCATGAATAATAAACATTTATCATGATATAAGGAAATAAATAATAACTTTATTATTGCCTCTAGGGCATATTTCCTTCAGTCTCCCACTTGCACTAGAGTCAATAATCTAGATTACACATTAATGATTCTAACACCCATGGAGCCTTGGTGTTGATCATGTTTTGCTCGTGGAAGAGGCTTAGTCAACGGGTCTGCAACATTCAGATCCGTATGTATCTTGCAAATTTCTATGTCTCCCACCTGGACTAGATCCCGGATGGAATTGAAGCTTCTCTTGATGTGCTTGGTTCTCTTGTGAAATTTGGATTCCTTCGCCAAGGCAATTGCTCCAGTATTGTCACAAAAGATTTTCATTGGACCCGATGCACTAGGTATGGCACCTAGATTGGATATGAACTCCTTCATCCGGACTCCTTCATTTGCCGCTCAAGCAGCTATGTACTCCGCTTCACACGTAGATCCCGCCACGATGCTTTGTTTAGAACTGCACCAACTGACAGCTCCACCGTTTAATGTAAACACGTATCCGGTTTGCGATTTAGAATCGTCCGGATCAGTGTCAAAGCTTGCATCAACGTAACCATTTATGATGAGCTCTTTGTCACCTCCATAAACGAGAAACATATCCTTAGTCCTTTTCAGGTATTTCAGGATGTTTTTGACCGCTGTCCAGTGATCCACTCCTGGATTACTTTGGTACCTCCCTGCCAGACTTATAGCAAGGCACACATCAGGTCTGGTACACAGCATTGCATACATGATAGAGCCTATGGCTGAAGCATAGGGAACATCTTTCATTTTCTCTCTATCTTCTGCAGTGGTCGGGCATTGAGTCTTACTCAACTTCACACCTTGTAACATAGGCAAGAACCCTTTCTTTGCTTGATCCATTTTGAATTTCTTCAAAACTTTGTCAAGGTATGTGCTTTGTGAAAGTCCAATTAAGCGTCTTGATCTATCTCTATAGATCTTGATGCCCAATATGTAAGCAGCTTCACCGAGGTCTTTCATTGAAAAACTCTTATTCAAGTATCCCTCTATGCTATCCAGAAATTCTATATCATTTCCAATCAGTAATATGTCATCCACATATAATATCGTAAATGCTTCTGAGCTCCCACTCACTTTCTTGTAAATACAGGCTTCTCCAAAAGTCTGTACAAAACCAAATGCTTTGATCACACTATCAAAGCATTTATTCCAACTCCGAGAGGCTCGCACCAATCCATAAATGGATCGCTGGAGCTTGCACACTTTGTTAGCTCCCTTAGGATCGACAAAACCTTCCGGTTGCATCATATACAACTCTTCTTCCAGAAATCCATTCAGGAATGTAGTTTTGACATCCATCTGCCATATTTCATAATCATAAAATGCGGCAATCGCTAACATGATTCGGACAGACTTAAGCATCGCTACGGGTGAGTGCTACGTCTTGAGCTTGCGTTGGTTTTCCTCGAAGAGGAGAGGGTGATGCAGTAAAGTGTAGCGCAAGTATTTCCCTCAGTTTTGAGAACCAAGGTATCAATCCAGTAGGAGGCTCCTCAAAAGTCCCACGCACCTACACAAACAAGCGAGAACTCGCAACCAACGCAATAAAGGGGTTGTCAATCCCTTCACGGCCACTTCATGAAAGTGAGATCTAATAAAGATAGTATAGTAAGATAAATATATTTTTGGTATTTTATGATATAGATGCAAAAAGTAAAGATGCAAATAAAAGTAGATTGGAAACAAATATGATAAGAGATAGACCCGGGGGCCATAGGTTTCACTAGTGGCTTCTCTCAAGATAGCATAAGTATTACGGTGGGTGAACAAATTCTTGTCGAGCAATTGATAGAAAAGCGCATAGTTATGAGATTATCTAGGCATGATCATGTATATAGGCATCACATCCATAACAAGTAGACCGACTCCTGCCTGCATCTACTACTATTACTCCACACATCGACCGCTATCCAGCATGCATCTAGAGTATTAAGTTCATAAGAACAAAGTAACGCTTTAAGCAAGATGACATGATGTAGAGGGATAAACTCATGCAATATGATATAAACCCCATCTTGTTATCCTCGATGGCAACAATACAATACGTGCCTTGCAACCCTTTACATCCTTTGGGTAAGGACGCCGCAAGATTGAACCCAAAGCTAAGCACTTCTCTCATGGCAAGAAAGATCAATCTAGTAGGCCAAACTAAACCGATAATTCAAAGAGACTTGCAAAGATAACTTAATCATACATAAAAGAATTCAGAGAAGATTCAAATATTATTCATAGATAAACTTGATCATAAACCCACAATTTATCAGATCTCGACAAACACACCGCAAAAAGAGATTACATTGAATAGATCTCCACAAGAGAGGGGGAGAACATTGTATTGAGATCCAAAAGAGAGAAGAAGCCATCTAGCTAATAACTATGGACCCGTAGGTCTATGGTAAACTACTCACAACTCATCGGAGGGGCAAGGATGTTGATGTAGAGGCCCCCCCGTGCTTGATTCCCCCTCCGGCAGAGTGCCGGCGAAGGCCCCAAGATGGGATCTCACGGATACAGAATGTTACGGTGGTGGAAATTGTGTTTTGTGGTGCCCCTGGATGTTTTCGTGCACGAGGTATATATAGGAAGAAGAAGTACGTCGGTGGCCGCCCGAGGGGCCCACGAGACAGGGGGCGCGCCCTATAGGGGGGGGGCGCCCTCCTATCTCGTGGAGGCTCCGGTTGCTTCTTGACTTGCACTCCAAGTTCTCTGGATCACGTTCGGTGAGAAAATCACGTTCCCGAAGGTTTCTTTCCGTTTGGACTCCGTTTGATATTCCTTTTCTTTGAAATACTGAAATAGGCAAAAAACAGCAATTCTGGGTTGGGCCTCCGGTTAATAGGTTAGTCCCAAAAATGATATAAAAGTGGAAAATAAAGCCCAATATGGTCCAAAACAGTAGATAAAGTAGCATGGAGCAATCAAAAGTTATAGATACGTTGGAGACGTATCAGGCATCCACAAGCTTAATTCCTGCTCGTCCTCGAGTAGGTAAATGAGAAAAAGAGAATTTTTGATGCGGAGTGATACTTTGGCATAATTTCAATGTAAATCTTCTTAATTGTGGTATGAATATTCAGATCCGAAAGATTCAAGACAAAAGTTCATATTGACATAAAAATAATAATACTTCAAGCATACTAACTAAGCAATTATGTCTTCTCAAAATAACATGGCCAAAGAAAGTTATCCCTACAAAATCATATAGTCTGGCTATGCTCCATCTTCCCCACACAAAATATTTAAATCATGCACAACCCCGATGACAAGCCAAGCTATTGTTTCATACTTTAACATTTTCAAAACTTTTTCAATCTTCACGCAATACATGAGCGTGAGCCATGGATATAGCACTATATGTGGAATAGAATGGTTGTTGTGGAGAAGACAAAAGGAGAAGATAGTCTCACATCAACTAGGCATATCAACGGGCTATGGAGATGCCCATCAATAGATATCAATGTGAGTGAGTAGGGATTGCCATGCAACGGATGCATTAGAGCTATAAGTATATGAAAGCTCAACAAAAGAAACTAAGTGGAAGCCCATCATTGGAATATACAAGCCAAGTTCTATAATGAAAAATTCCCACTAGTATATGAAAGTGACAAAATGAGAGACTCTCTATCATGAAGATCTTGGTGCTACTTTGAAGCACAAGTGTGGTAAAAGGAGAGTAACATTGCCCCTTCTCTCTTATTCTCTCATTTTTTCTTTTTCTTTTCTTTGGGCCTTTTCCTTTTTTATGGCCTCTTTTTTCTTTTTTTTATTTTTCGTCAGAGTCTCATCCCAACTTGTGGGGAATCATAGTCTCCATCATCCTTTCCTCACTGGGACAATGCTCTAATAATGATGATCATCACACTTTTATTTTCTTACAACTCAAGAATTACAACTCAATACTTAGAACAAAATATGACTCTATATGAATGCCTCCGTGATGTACGGGATATGCGATGAAACATGAGTGACATGTATGAAAGAATTATGAACGGTGGCTTTGCCACAAATACGATGTCAACTACATGGTCATGCTAGCAATATGACAATTGGAGCGTGTCATAATAAATGGAACGGTGGAAAGTTGCATGGCAATATATCTCGGAATGGCTATGGAAATGCCATAATAGGTAGGTATGGTGGCTGTTTTGAGGACGATATATGGTGGGTGTATGATACCGGCGAAAAGTGCACGGTATTAGAGAGGCTAGCAATGGTGGAAGGATGGCAAAAAGGTGCGTATAATCCATGGACTCAACATTAGTCATAGAGAACTCATATACTTATTGCAAAAATCTAGAAGTTATCAAAGCAAAATATTACGCGCATGCTCCTAGGGGGATAGATTGGTAGGAAAAGACCATCGTCATTCCCCGACCGCCACTCATAAGGAAGACAATAAATAAATAAATCATGCTCCGAGTTCATCACATAACGGTTCACCATAATGCATGCTACGGGAATCACAAACTTCAACACAAGTATTCTTTAAATTCACAACTACTCAACTATCATGACTCTAATATCACCATCTTCATATCTCAAAACAATTATCAAGCATCAAACTTTTCTTAGTATTCAACGCATCCAAAAGAAAGTTTCACATATCTTGAATACCAAGTATATTAATATTTAAGCAAATTACCATGCTATTAACGACTCCCAAAATAATCTAAGGGAAGCATGAGAGATCAAAAGTTTCTTTAAAACAAATATACCACCGTGCTCTAAAAGATCTAAGTGAAGCACTAGAGCAAAAATTATCACGCTCAAAAGATATAAGTGAAGCACTATGAGCAAAACTATCAAGCTCAAAAGATATAAGTGAAGCACATAGAGTATTCTATCAAATTCCAATTTATGTATGGCTATCTCAAAAGGTGAGAACAGCAAGGATGATTGTGGTAAACTAAAAAGCAAAGACTAATATAACACACGACGCTCCAAGCAAAACACTTATCATGTGGTGAATAAAAATATAGCCCCAAGTAAAGTTACCAATGAACGAAGACGAAAGCGGGGATGCCTTCCCGGGGCATCCCCAAGCTTAGGATTTTGGCTACTCTTGAATATATTGGGGTGCCATGGGCATCCCCAAGCTTAGGCTCTTGCCACCCTTTATTCCATAGTCCATAAAAGCTTTACCCAAAACTTGAAAACTTCACAACACAAAACTCAATAGAAATCTCGTGAGCTCTGTTAGAGAAAGAAAACAAAAGACTACTTTAAGGTACTGTAATGAACTCGTTACTTATTTATATTGGTGTTAAACCTACTGTATTCAAACTTATCTATGGATTATAAACTATTTAACTAGCCATAGATTCATCAAAATAAGCAAACAACACACGAAAAACAGAATCTGTCAAAAACAGAACAGTCTGTAGTAATCTGTAACTAACGCAAACTTATGAAACTCACAAACATCTACCAAAATTATACGACCTAGACAATCTGTTTATTGATCAGCAGCAATTGGAATCACTATTTTATCACGTTCTGGTGATTTTTAACAATTCGGGCACTGAGCGCAAAGTTTCTGGAAATTACAGCAAGATCACATAACTATCATCCAAGAAGATCCAATAGGTTTAACTTGGCACAAACACTAATTAAAAGATAAAACCACATCTAAACATAGGCTAGATGGATTATTTATTCCTAAACAGAAACAAAAATAAAAAACATAAAGAAAATTGGGTTGCCTCCCAACTAGCGCTATCGTTTAACACCCCTAGCTAGGCATAAAAGCGAGGATAGATCTAACGAGTGCCATCTTTGGCACTAAACTCATAAGTAGCATGCATGCTAGATTCATAAGGTAATTTAACTTTTTTTCTTGAAAAGTGCTCCATGCCTTTCTTTAAGGGAAATTGGAATCTAATATTCCCTTCCTTCATATCAATAATCGCACCAATAGTTCTAAGGAAAGGTCTACCAAGAATTATAGGGCAAAAAAGATTGCAATCTATATCAAGAACGATAAAATCTACGGGCACCAAATTTCTATTTGCAACGATAAGAACATCATTGATCCTTCCCATAGGCTTTTTAATGGTGGAATCCGCAAGGTGCAAATTTAAAGAACAATCATCAAGATCATGGAAACCTAGAATATCACATAAAGTTTTCGGAATCGTGGAAACACTAGCACCCAAATCACACAAAGCAAAACACTCATAATCTTTAATTCTAATCTTTATAGTAGGTTCCCACTCATCATTAAGTTTTCTAGGTATAGAAACTTCCAAATTAAGTTTTTCATCATAAGATTGCATCAAGGCATCAACAATATGCTTAGTAAAAGCTTTATTTTGACTATAGGCATGAGGAGAATTAACAACGGCTTGCAACAAGGAAATACAACCTTTTAAAGAGAAATTATCATAATTAAATTCCTTGAAGTCCGAGATAGTGGGTTAAACATTATTAGAAGTTGAGGATTCTCCAATCTCACTTTTACCAAATTTAACATCAAGATCTAAAGATTCCGAATTCTTGGGACGCCTTCTAGGCAAAGTTGATTCATCATCAGTCCCATAATCATCAAAGTTCATATTGCAAAACATAGATCTAATCGGAGACACATCAATAACTTTAAGATCCTCATCATTATTTTCACGGAAACTAGAAGTACACACTTTTATAAAGCTTTCTTTCTTAGCACGCAATCTAGCGGTTCTTTCCTTGCACTCGTCAATGGAAATTCTCATTACTTTGAGAGACTCATTGATATCATGCTTAGGAGAAGAAGATCCAAGTTTAAGAGAATTAACATCAAGCGAAAGTCTATCAACGTTCCTAGCCAAATCATCAACTTGGAGCAATTTTTCTTCAAGCATAGCATTAAAATTCTTTTGAGAGATCATAAATTCTTTCACACTATTCTCAAAATCAGAGGGCATCTTATTAAAATTACCATAAGAATTATTGTAGGAGTTTCCATCATTATTAGAGGGATTACTATTGAACGGTCTAGCATTAAAATTTCCTCTATAAGCATTGTTTCCAAAACTATTCCTACCAACAAAATTCACATCCATAGATTCATTATTATTCTCAATCAAGGAAGACAAAGGCATATCATTGGGATCAAGAGGAGTATTTTTAGTAGCAAACATCGTCGTAAGTTCATCCATCTTTCCACTCAAAACATTGATTTCTTCTATAGCATGCACTTTTTTACTAGAAGATCTTTTGGTGTGCCATTGAGAATAATTAGCCATAATATTATCAAGTAATTTTGTAGCATCTCCTAACGTGATTCCCATAAAGGTGCCTCCCGCGACCGAATCTAAGAGATTTCTAGAAGCAAAGTTCAAACCGGCATAACTTTTTTGTATGATCATCCATAAATTCAAACCATGAGTAGGGCAATTGTGAAGCATCAATTTCATTCTTTCCCAAGATTGGGCAACATGCTCATGATCAAGTTGTTTAAAATTCATAATATCGTTCCTAAGAGTGATGATCTTAGCGGGAGGAAAATACTTAGAGATAAAAGCATCTTTGCACTTGTTCCAAGAATCAATACTATTTTTAGGCAAAGACGAGAACCAAACTTTAGCACGATCTCTAAGTGAAAATGGAAATAACTTCAATTTGACAACATTGTTATCCGTATCTTTCTTATTTTGCATATCACACAAATCAACAAAGTTGTTTAGATGAGTAGCGGCATCTTCACTAGGAAGGTTGGCGAATTGATCTTTCATAACAAGATTCAGCAAAGCGGTATTGATTTCACAAGACTCATCATTATTAAGAGGAGCAATCGGAGTACTAAGGAAATCATTATTATTCGTATTCGAGAAGTCACACAATTTGGTATTATCTTGCGCCATGGCAACAAGTAATCCAACACCCCAGCAAACAAGCGGACGAGGAAAAGGCAACGGGAAAACGAGGAGGAGATTGGGAAAGAGAGGGCGAATAAATCGGCAAGGGTGAAGTGGGGGAGAGGAAAACGAGAGGCAAATGGCAAATAATGTAAATGCGAGGGAGATAGATTTGTGATGGGTACTTGGTATGTATTGACTTGAGCGAAGACCTCCCCAGCAACGGCGCCAGAAATCCTTCTTGCTACGTCTTGAGCTTGCGTTGGTTTTCCTCGAAGAGGAGAGGGTGATGCAGTAAAGTGTAGCGTAAGTATTTCCCTCAGTTTTGAGAACCAAGGTATCAATCCAGTAGGAGGCTCCTCAAAAGTCCGGTAAATGGGAGTTGCATAATCTCATAGTCATAGGAACATGTATAAGTCATGAAGAAAGCAATAGCAACATACTAAACGATCGAGTGCTAAGCAAACGGAATGGGTCAAGTCAATCACATCATTCTCCTAATGATGTGATCCCGTTAATCAAATGACAACTCATGTCTATGGTTAGGAAACATAACCATCTTTGATCAACGAGCTAGTCAAGTAGAGGCATACTAGTGACATTCTGTTTGTCTATGTATTCACACATGTATTATGTTTCTAGTTAATACAATTCTAGCATGAATAATAAACATTTATCATGATATAAGGAAATAAATAATAACTTTATTATTGCCTCTAGGGCATATTTCCTTCAGTCTCCCACTTGCACTAGAGTCAATAATCTAGATTACACTGTAATGATTCTAACACCCATGGAGCCTTGGTGTTGATCATGTTTTGCTCGTGGAAGAGGCTTAGTCAACGGGTCTGCAACATTCAGATCCGTATGTATCTTGCAAATTTCTATGTCTCCCACCTGGACTAGATCCCGGATGGAATTGAAGCGTCTCTTGATGTGCTTGGTTCTCTTGTGAAATTTGGATTCCTTCGCCAAGGCAATTGCTCCAGTATTGTCACAAAAGATTTTCATTGGACCCGATGCACTAGGTATGGCACCTAGATTGGATATGAACTCCTTCATCCGGACTCCTTCATTTGCCGCTTCCGAAGCAGCTATGTACTCCGCTTCACACGTAGATCCCGCCACGATGCTTTGTTTAGAACTGCACCAACTGACAGCTCCACCGTTTAATGTAAACACGTATCCGGTTTGCGATTTAGAATCGTCCGGATCAGTGTCAAAGCTTGCATCAACGTAACCATTTATGATGAGCTCTTTGTCACCTCCATAAACGAGAAACATATCCTTAGTCCTTTTCGTATTTCAGGATGTTTTTGACCGCTGTCGATGATCCACTCTGGATTACTTTGGTACCTCCCCGCGGACTTATAGCAAGGCACACATCAGGTCTGGTACACAGCATTGCATACATGATAGAGCCTATGGCTGAAGCATAGGGAACATCTTTCATTTTCTCTCTATCTTCTGCAGTGGTCGGGCATTGAGTCTTACTCAACTTCACACCTTGTAACATAGGCAAGAACCCTTTCTTTGCTTGATCCATTTTGAATTTCTTCAAAACTTTGTCAAGGTATGTGCTTTGTGAAAGTCCAATTAAGCCGCCTTGATCTATCTCTATAGATCTTGATGCCCAATATGTAAGCAGCTTCACCGAGGTCTTTCATTGAAAAACTCTTATTCAAGTATCCCTTTATGCTATCCAGAAATTCTATATCATTTCCAATCAGTAATATGTCATCCACATATAATATCAGAAATGCTACAGAGCTCCCACTCACTTTCTTGTAAATACAGGCTTCTCCAAAAGTCTGTATAAAACTGAATGCTTTGATCACACTATCAAAACGTTTATTCCAACTCCGAGAGGCTTGCACCAAACCATAAATGGATCGCTGGAGCTTGCACACTTTGTTAGCTCCCTGAGGATCGACAAAACCTTCTGGTTGCATCATATACAACTCTTCTTCCAGAAATCCATTCAGGAATGTAGTTTTGACATCCATCTGCCATATTTCATAATCATAAAATGCGGCAATCGCTAACATGATTCGGACAGACTTAAGCATCGCTACGGGTGAGTGCTACGTCTTGAGCTTGCGTTGGTTTTCCTCGAAGAGGAGAGGGTGATGCAGTAAAGTGTAGCGCAAGTATTTCCCTCAGTTTTGAGAACCAAGGTATCAATCCAAAGAGGAGGCTCCTCAAAAGTCCCACGCACCTACACAAACAAACTGAGAACTCGCAACCAACGCAATAAAGGGGTTGTCAATCCCTTCACGGCCACTTGCGAAAGTGAGATCTAATAAAGATAGTATAGTAAGATAAATATATTTTTGGTATTTTATGATATAGATGCAAAAAGTAAAGATGCAAATAAAAGTAGATTGGAAACAAATATGATAAGAGATAGACCCGGGGGCCATAGGTTTCACTAGTGGCTTCTCTCAAGATAGCATAAGTATTACGGTGGGTGAACAAATTACTGTCGAGCAATTGATAGAAAAGCGCATAGTTATGAGATTATCTAGGCATGATCATGTATATAGGCATCACATCCATAACAAGTAGACCGACTCGCCTGCATCTACTACTATTACTCCACACATCGATCGCTATCCAAAGATGCATCTAGAGTATTAAGTTCATAAGAACAAAGTAACGCTTTAAGCAAGATGACATGATGTAGAGGGATAAACTCATGCAATATGATATAAACCCCATCTTGTTATCCTCGATGGCAACAATACAATACGTGCCTTGCAACCCTTTCTGTCACTGGGTAAGGACGCCGCAAGATTGAACCCAAAGCTAAGCACTTCTCTCATGGCAAGAAAGATCAATCTAGTAGGCCAAACTAAACCGATAATTCAAAGAGACTTGCAAAGATAACTTAATCATACATAAAATAATTCAGAGAAGATTCAAATATTATTCATAGATAAACTTGATCATAAACCCACAATTTATCAGATCTCGACAAACACACCGCAAAAAGAGATTACATTGAATAGATCTCCACAAGAGAGGGGGAGAACATTGTATTGAGATCCAAAAAGAGAAGAAGCCATCTAGCTAATAACTATGGACCCGTGAGGTCTATGGTAAACTACTCACAACTCATCGGAGGGGCAAGGATGTTGATGTAGAGGCCCCTCTGCTTGATTCCCTCCCAGCAGAGTGCCGGCGAAGGCCCCAAGATGGGATCTCACGGATACAGAATGTTACGGTGGTGGAAATTGTGTTTTGTGGTGCCCCTGGATGTTTTCGGGGTACGTAGGTATATATAGGAAGAAGAAGTACGTCAGTGGCCTCCCGAGGGGCCCACGAGACAGGGGGCGCGCCTTATAGGGGGGGGGGGGGGAGGGGCGCCCTCCTATCTCGTGGAGGCTCCGGTTGCTTCTTGACTTGCACTCCAAGTTCTCTGGATCACGTTCGGGGAGAAAATCACGTTCGAAGGTTTCTTTCCGCTTGGACTCCGCTTGATATTCCTTTTCTTTGAAATCTTGAAATAGGCAAAAACAGCAATTTCGGGTTGGGCCTCCGGTTAATACGTTAGTCCCAAAAATGATATAAAAGTGGAAAATAAAGCCCAATATGGTCCGAAACAGTAGATAAAGTAGCATGGAGCAATCAAAAGTTATAGATACGTTGGAGACGATCGTGCATCCACAAGCTTAATTCCTGCTCGTCCTCGAGTAGGTAAATGAGAAAAGAGAATTTTTGATGCGGAGTGATACTTTGGCATAATTTCAATGTAAATCTTCTTAATTGTGGTATGAATATTCAGATCCGAAAGATTCAAGACAAAAGTTCATATTGACATAAAAATAATAATACTTCAAGCATACTAACTAAGCAATTATGTCTTCTCAAAATAACATGGCCAAAGAAAGTTATCCCTACAAAATCATATAGTCTGGCTATGCTCCATCTTCCCCACACAAAATATTTAAATCATGCACAACCCCGATGACAAGCCAAGCTATTGTTTCATACTTTAACATTTTCAAAACTTTTTCAATCTTCACGCAATACATGAGCGTGAGCCATGGATATAGCACTATATGTGGAATAGAATGGTTGTTGTGGAGAAGACAAAAAGGGAGAAGATAGTCTCACATCAACTAGGCATATCAACGGGCTATGGAGATGCCCATCAATAGATATCAATGTGAGTGAGTAGGGATTGCCATGCAACGGATGCATTAGAGCTATAAGTATATGAAAGCTCAACAAAAGAAACTAAGTGGAAGCCCATCATTGGAATATACAAGCCAAGTTCTATAATGAAAAATTCCCACTAGTATATGAAAGTGACAAAATGAGAGACTCTCTATCATGAAGATCTTGGTGCTACTTTGAAGCACAAGTGTGGTAAAAGGAGAGTAACATTGCCCCTTCTCTCTTATTCTCTCATTTTTTTTCTTTTTCTTTTTCTTTGGGCCTTTTCCCTTTTTTATGGCCTCTTTTTTTCTTTTTTTTTATTTTTCGTCCAGAGTCTCATCCCAACTTGTGGGGGAATCATAGTCTCCATCATCCTTTCCTCACTGGGACAATGCTCTAATAATGATGATCATCACACTTTTATTTTCTTACAACTCAAGAATTACAACTCAATACTTAGAACAAAATATGACTCTATATGAATGCCTCCGGCGGTGTACCGGGATATGCGATGAAACATGAGTGACATGTATGAAAGAATTATGAACGGTGGCTTTGCCACAAATACGATGTCAACTACATGGTCATGCTAGCAATATGACAATTGGAGCGTGTCATAATAAATGGAACGGTGGAAAGTTGCATGGCAATATATCTCGGAATGGCTATGGAAATGCCATAATAGGTAGGTATGGTGGCTGTTTTGAGGACGATATATGGTGGGTGTATGATACCGCTAAAAGTGCACGGTATTAGAGAGGCTAGCAATGGTGGAAGGATGGCAAAAAGGTGCGTATAATCCATGGACTCAACATTAGTCATAGAGAACTCATATACTTATTGCAAAAATCTAGAAGTTATCAAAGCAAAATATTACGCGCATGCTCCTAGGGGGATAGATTGGTAGGAAAAGACCATCGCTCGTCCCCGACCGCCACTCATAAGGAAGACAATAAATAAATAAATCATGCTCCGAGTTCATCACATAACGGTTCACCATACGTGCATGCTACGGGAATCACAAACTTCAACACAAGTATTCTTTAAATTCACAACTACTCAACTATCATGACTCTAATATCACCATCTTCATATCTCAAAACAATTATCAAGCATCAAACTTTTCTTAGTATTCAACGCATCCAAAAGAAAGTTTCACATATCTTGAATACCAAGTATATTAATATTTAAGCAAATTACCATGCTATTAACGACTCCCAAAATAATCTAAGGGAAGCATGAGAGATCAAAAGTTTCTTTAAAACAAATATACCACCGTGCTCTAAAAGATCTAAGTGAAGCACTAGAGCAAAAATTATCACGCTCAAAAGATATAAGTGAAGCACTATGAGCAAAACTATCAAGCTCAAAAGATATAAGTGAAGCACATAGAGTATTCTATCAAATTCCAATTTATGTATGGCTATCTCAAAAGGTGAGAACAGCAAGGATGATTGTGGTAAACTAAAAAGCAAAGACTAATATAACACACGACGCTCCAAGCAAAACACTTATCATGTGGTGAATAAAAATATAGCCCCAAGTAAAGTTACCAATGAACGAAGATTTAAAGCGGGATGCCTTCCGGGCATCCCCAAGCTTAGGATTTTGGCTACTCTTGAATATATTGGGGTGCCATGGGCATCCCCAAGCTTAGGCTCTTGCCACCCTTTATTCCATAGTCCATAAAAGCTTTACCCAAAACTTGAAAACTTCACAACACAAAACTCAATAGAAATCTCGTGAGCTCTTAGAGAAAGAAAACAAAAGACTACTTTAAGGTACTGTAATGAACTCAAGCATTTATTTATATTGGTGTTAAACCTACTGTATTCAAACTTATCTATGGATTATAAACTATTTAACTAGCCATAGATTCATCAAAATAAGCAAACAACACACGAAAAACAGAATCTGTCAAAACAGAACAGTCTGTAGTAATCTGTAACTAACGCAAACTTATGAAACTCACAAACATCTACCAAAATTATACGACCTAGACAATCTGTTTATTGATCAGCAGCAATTGGAATCACTATTTTATCACGTTCTGGTGATTTTTAACAATTCGGGCACTGAGCGCAAAGTTTCTGGAAATTACAGCAAGATCACATAACTATCATCCAAGAAGATCCAATAGGTTTAACTTGGCACAAACACTAATTAAAAGATAAAACCACATCTAAACATAGGCTAGATGGATTATTTATTCCTAAACAGAAACAAAAATAAAAAACATAAAGAAAATTTGGTTGCATACAAACTAGCGCTATCGCTTAACACCCCTAGCTAGGCATAAAAGCGAGGATAGATCTAACGAGTGCCATCTTTGGCACTAAACTCATAAGTAGCATGCATGCTAGATTCATAAGGTAATTTAACTTTCTTTCTTGAAAAGTGCTCCATGCCTTTCTTTAAGGGAAATTGGAATCTAATATTCCCTTCCTTCATATCAATAATCGCACCAATAGTTCTAAGGAAAGGTCTACCAAGAATTATAGGGCAAAAAGATTGCAATCTAAATCAAGAACGATAAAATCTACGGGCACCAAATTTCTATTTGCAACGATAAGAACATCATTGATCCTTCCCATAGGCTTTTTAATGGTGGAATCTGCAAGGTGCAAATTTAAAGAACAATCATCAAGATCATGGAAACCTAGAATATCACATAAAGTTTTCGGAATCGTGGAAACACTAGCACCCAAATCACACAAAGCAAAACACTCATAATCTTTAATTCTAATCTTTATAGTAGGTTCCCACTCATCATTAAGTTTTCTAGGTATAGAAACTTCCAAATTAAGTTTTTCATCATAAGATTGCATCAAGGCATCAACAATATGCTTAGTAAAAGCTTTATTTTGACTATAGGCATGAGGAGAATTAACAACGGCTTGCAACAAGGAAATTCAACCTTTTAAAGAGAAATTATCATAATTAAATTCCTTGAAGTCCGAGATAGTGGGTTAAACATTATTAGAAGTTGAGGATTCTCCAATCTCACTTTTACCAAATTTAACATCAAGATCTAAAGATTCCGAATTCTTGGGACGCCTTCTAGGCAAAAGTTGATTCATCATCAGTCCCATAATCATCAAAGTTCATATTGCAAAACATAGATCTAATCGGAGACACATCAATAACTTTAAGATCCTCATCATTATTTTCACGGAAACTAGAAGTACACACTTTTATAAAGCTTTCTTTCTTAGCACGCAATCTAGCGGTTCTTTCCTTGCACTCGTCAATGGAAATTCTCATTACTTTGAGAGACTCATTGATATCATGCTTAGGAGAAGAAGATCCAAGTTTAAGAGAATTAACATCAAGCTTAAAGTCTATCAACGTTCCTAGCCAAATCATCAACTTGGAGCAATTTTTCTTCAAGCATAGCATTAAAATTCTTTTGAGAGATCATAAATTCTTTCACACTATTCTCAAAATCAGAGGGCATCTTATTAAAATTACCATAAGAATTATTGTAGGAGTTTCCATCATTATTAGAGGGATTACTATTGAACGGTCTAGCATTAAAATTTCCTCTATAAGCATTGTTTCCAAAACTATTCCTACCAACAAAATTCACATCCATAGATTCATTATTATTCTCAATCAAGGAAGACAAAGGCATATCATTGGGATCAAGAGGAGTATTTTTAGTAGCAAACATCGTCGTAAGTTCATCCATCTTTCCACTCAAAACATTGATTTCTTCTATAGCATGCACTTTTTTACTAGAAGATCTTTTGGTGTGCCATTGAGAATAATTAGCCATAATATTATCAAGTAATTTTGTAGCATCTCCTAACGTGATTCCCATAAAGGTGCCTCCCGCGACCGAATCTAAGAGATTTCTAGAAGCAAAGTTCAAACCGGCATAACTTTTTTGTATGATCATCCATAAATTCAAACCATGAGTAGGGCAATTGTGAAGCATCAATTTCATTCTTTCCCAAGATTGGGCAACATGCTCATGATCAAGTTGTTTAAAATTCATAATATCGTTCCTAAGAGTGATGACCTTAGCGGGAGGAAAATACTTAGAGATAAAAGCATCTTTGCACTTGTTCCAAGAATCAATACTATTTTTAGGCAAAGACGAGAACCAAACTTTAGCACGATCTCTAAGTGAAAATGGAAATAACTTCAATTTGACAACATTGTTATCCGTATCTTTCTTATTTTGCATATCACACAAATCAACAAAGTTGTTTAGATGAGTAGCGGCATCTTCACTAGGAAGGTTGGCGAATTGATCTTTCATAACAAGATTCAAGAAAGCGGTATTGATTTCACAAGACTCATCATTATTAAGAGGAGCAATCGGAGTACTAAGGAAATCATTATTATTCGTATTCGAGAAGTCACACAATTTGGTATTATCTTGCGCCATGGCAACAAGTAATCCAACACACAAGCAAACAAGCGGACGAGGAAAAGGCAACGGGAAAAAGAGGAGGAGATTGGGAAAGAGAGGGCGAATAAAACGGCAAGGGTGAAGTGGGGGAGAGGAAAACGAGAGGCAAATGGCAAATAATGTAAATGCGAGGGAGATAGATTTGTGATGGGTACTTGGTATGTATTGACTTGAGCGAAGACCTCCCCAAAGAACGGGCGCCAGAAATCCTTCTTGCTACGCCTTGAGCTTATGCGTTGGTTTTCCTCGAAGAGGAGAGGGTGATGCAAGAAAGTGTAGCGTAAGTATTTCCTCAGTTTTGAGAACCAAGGTATCAATCCAGTAGGAGGCTCCTCAAAAGTCCGGTAAATGGGAGTTGCATAATCTCATAGTCATAGGAACATGTATAAGTCATGAAGAAAGCAATAGCAACATACTAAACGATCGAGTGCTAAGCAAACGGAATGGGTCAAGTCAATCACATCATTCTCCTAATGATGTGATCCCGTTAATCAAATGACAACTCATGTCTATGGTTAGGAAACATAACCATCTTTGATCAACGAGCTAGTCAAGTAGAGGCATACTAGTGACATTCTGTTTGTCTATGTATTCACACATGTATTATGTTTCTAGTTAATACAATTCTAGCATGAATAATAAACATTTATCATGATATAAGGAAATAAATAATAACTTTATTATTGCCTCTAGGGCATATTTCCTTCAGTCTCCCACTTGCACTAGAGTCAATAATCTAGATTACACTTTAATGATTCTAACACCCATGGAGCCTTGGTGATGATCATGTTTTGCTCGTGGAAGAGGCTTAGTCAACGGGTCTACAACATTCAGATCCGTATGTATCTTGCAAATTTCTATGTCTCCCACGGACTAGATCCCGGATGGAATTGAAGCGTCCTCTTGATGTGCTTGGTTCTCTTGTGAAATTTGGATTCCTTCGCCAAGGCAATTGCTCCAAAGATTGTCACAAAAGATTTTCATTGGACCCGATGCACTAGGTATGGCACCTAGATTGGATATGAACTCCTTCATCCGGACTCCTTCATTTGCCGCTCAAGCAGCTATGTACTCCGCTTCACACGTAGATCCTGCCACAATGCTTTGTTTAGAACTGCTCCAACTAACAGCTCCGCCGCTTAATGTAAACACGTATCCGGTTTGCGATTTAGAATCGTCCGGATCAGTGTCAAAGCTTGCATCGATGTAACCATTTACGACTAGCTCTTTGTCACCTCCATAAACGAGAAACATTTCCTTAGTCCTTTTCAGGTATTTCAGGATGTTTTGACCGCTGTCCAAAGGATCCACTCTGGATTACTTTGGTACCTCCCCGCCGGACTTATAGCAAGGCACACATCAGGTCTGGTACACAAGACTACATACATGATAGAGCCTATGGCTGAAGCATAGGGAACATCTTTCATTTTCTCTCTATCTTCTGCAGTGGTCGGGCATTGAGTCTTACTCAACTTCACACCTTGTAACATAGGCAAGAACCCTTTCTTTGCTTGATCCATTTTGAATTTCTTCAAAACTTTGTCAAGGTATGTGCTTTGTGAAAGTCCAATTAAGCCGCCTTGATCTATCTCTATAGATCTTGATGCCCAATATGTAAGCAGCTTCACCGAGGTCTTTCATTGAAAACTCTTATTCAAGTATCCTCTATGCTATCCAGAAATTCTATATCATTTCCAATCAGTAATATGTCATCCACATATAATATCGTAAATGCTACAGAGCTCCCACTCACTTTCTTGTAAATACAAAGCTTCTCCAAAAGTTCAGACAAAACCAAATGCTTTGATCACACTATCAAAGCATTTATTCCAACTCCGAGAGGCTCGCACCAATCCATAAATGGATCGCTGGAGCTTGCACACTTTGTTAGCTCCCTTAGGATCGACAAAACCTTCGGTTGCATCATATACAACTCTTCTTCCGTAAATCCATTCAGGAATGTAGTTTTGACATCCATCCGCCATATTTCATAATCATAAAATGCGGCAATCGCTAACATGATTCGGACAGACTTAAGCATCGCCACGGGTGAGTGCTACGCCTTGAGCTTATGCGTTGGTTTTCCTCAAGAGGAGAGGGTGATGCAAAGAAAGTGTAGCGCAAGTATTTCCTCAGTTTTGAGAACCAAGGTATCAATCCGAGGAGGCTCCTCAAAAGTCCCACGCACCTACACAAACAACCGAGAACTCGCAACCAACGCAATAAAGGGGTTGTCAATCCCTTCACGGCCACTTCATGTAAAGTGAGATCTAATAAAGATAGTATAGTAAGATAAATATATTTTTGGTATTTTATGATATAGATGCAAAAAGTAAAGATGCAAATAAAAGTAGATTGGAAACAAATATGATAAGAGATAGACCCGGGGGCCATAGGTTTCACTAGTGGCTTCTCTCAAGATAGCATAAGTATTACGGTGGGTGAACAAATTACTGTCGAGCAATTGATAGAAAAGCGCATAGTTATGAGATTATCTAGGCATGATCATGTATATAGGCATCACATCCATAACAAGTAGACCGACTCCTGCTGCATCTACTACTATTACTCCACACATCGATCGCTATCCAAAGATGCATCTAGAGTATTAAGTTCATAAGAACAGAGTAATGCTTTAAGCAAGATGACATGATGTAGAGGGATAAACTCATTCAATATGATATAAACCCCATCTTGTTATCCTCGATGGCAACAATACAATACGTGCCTTGCAACCATTTCTGTCACTGGGTAAGGACACCGCAAGATTGAACCTAAAGCTAAGCACTTCTCTCATGGCAAGAAAGATCAATCTAGTAGGCCAAACTAAACCGATAATTCAAAGAGACTTGCAAAGATAACTTAATCATACATAAAAGAATTCAGAAAAGATTCAAATATTATTCATAGATAAACTTGATCATAAACCCACAATTTATCAGATCTCGACAAACACACCGCAAAAAGAGATTACATTGAATAGATCTCCACAAGAGAGGGGGAGAACATTGTATTGAGATCCAAAAAGAGAGAAGAAGCCATCTAGCTAATAACTATGGACCCGTAGGTCTATGGTAAACTACTCACAACTCATCGGAGGGGCAAGGATGTTGATGTAGAGGCCCCCTGCTTGATTCCCTCCCGGCAGAGTGCCGCCAAGGCCCCAAGATGGGATCTCATGGATACGTATGTTACGATGGTCGAAATTGTGTTTCGTGGTGCCCTGGATGTTTTCGGGTACGAGGTATATATAGGAAGAAGAAGTACGCCGGTGGTCAGCCGAGGCCCACGAGATAGGGGCGCGCCTATAGGGGGCGCCCTATCTCGTGGAGGCTCCGCTGTTTCTTGACTTGCACTCCAAGTTCTCTCGGATCACGCTCGTGAGAAAATCACGTTCCCGAAGGTTTCATTCCGTTTGGACTCCGTTTGATATTCCTTTTCTTTGAAATACTGAAATAGGCAAAAAACAGTAATTCTGGGCTGCCTCCGGTTAATACGTTAGTCCCAAAAATGATATAAAAGTGGAAAATAAAGCCCAATATGGTCCGAAACAGTAGATAAAGTAGCATGGAGCAATCAAAAGTTATAGATACGTTGGAGACGTATCAGTGAGAAGGTCTCATTGTAGTCAATCCCTTGAACTTGTCGAAAACCTTTTGCAACAAGTCAAGCTTTGTAGACAGTAACATTACCGTCAGCGTCAGTCTTCTTCTTGAAGATCCATTTGTTCTCTATTGCTTGCCGATCATCGGGCAAGTCAACCATAGTCCACACTTTGTTCTCATACATGGATCCCATCTCAGATTTCATGGCTTCAAGCCATTTTCCGGAATCTGGGCTCACCATTGCTTCTTCATAGTTCGTAGGTTCATCATGATCTAGTAGCATGACTTCCGTAACATGATTACCGCATTCACTTGGTGCGGATCTTACTAGTTGATCTACGAGGTTCAGCAACAACTTGATATGAAGTTCCATGATCATCATCATTAACTTCCTCACTAATTGGTGTAGGTGTCACAGAAACCGGTTTCTGTGATGAACTACTTTCCAATAAGGGAGCCGGTACAGTTACCTCATCAAGTTCTACTTTCCTCCCACTCACTTCTTTCGAGAGAAACTCCTTCTCTAGAAAGGATCCATTCTTAGCAACAAATGTCTTGCCTTCGGATCTGTGATAGAAGGTGTACCCAACAGTCTCCTTTGGGTATCCTATGAAGACATATTCGATTTGGGTTCGAGCTTATCAGGTTGAAGCTTTTTCACATAAGCATCGCAGCTCCAAACTTTCAGAAACGAAAACTTTGGTTTCTTGCCAAACCAAAGTTCATAAGGCGTCGTCTCAACGGATTTTGATGGTGCCCTATTTAACGTGAATGCAGCCTTCTCTAAAGCATAACCCCAAAATGATAGTGGTAAATTAGTAAGAGACATCATAGATCACACCATATCTAGTAAAGTACGATTGCGACGTTCGGACACACCATTACGCTATGGTGTTCCGGTATGGAGTTGCAAAACTATTCCGCATTGTTTCAAATGTAGACCAAACTCAGAACTCAAATATTCTCCTCCATGATCAGATCGTAGAAACTTTATTTTCTTGTTACGATGATTTTCAACTTCACTATGAAATTCTTTGAACTTTTCAAAAGTTTCAGACTTATGTTTCATTAAGTAGATATACCCATATCTGCTTAAATCATCTGTGAGGGTGAGAAAATAACGATATCCGCCACGAGCCTCAACATTGATCGGACCACATACATCTGTGTGTATGATTTCCAACAAATCTATTGCTCTCTCCATAGTACCGGAGAACAGTGTTTTAGTCATCTTGCCCATGAGGCACGGTTCGCAAGTACCAAGTGATTGATAATCAAGTGGTTCCAAAAGTCCATCAGTATGGAGTTTCTTCATGCGCTTTACACCGATATGACATAAACGGCAGTGCCACAAATAAGTTGCACTATCATTATCAACTCTGCATCTCTTGGCTTCAACATTATGAATATGTGTATCACTACTATCGAGATTCATCAAAAATAGACCACTCTTTAAGGGTGCATGACCATAAAAGATATTACTCATATAAATAGAACAACCATTATTCTCTCGATTTAAATGAATAACTGTCTCACATCAAACAAGATCCATATATAATGTTCATGCTCAACGCCGGCACCAAATAACAATTATTTAGGTCTAAAACTAATCCCAAGGTAGATGTAGAGGTAGCGTGCCGATCGCGATCACATCGACTTTGGAACCATTTCTACGCGCATCGTCACCTCGCCCTGGCCGTTGTTCGCTTAATCCATAGTCCCTGCTTTCGAGTTGCACATATTAGCAATGTAACCAGTATCAAATACCTGTGTGCTATCGCGAGCTCTACTAAGGTACACATCAATAACATGTATATCACATATACCTTTGTTCACCTTGCCATCCTTCTTATCCGCCAAATAATTAGGGCAGTTCTGCTTCCAAAGGACCGTCTGCTTGGCAGAGAGAAGCACTCGGGCTTGCTTAGGTCCAGACTTGGGTTTCTTCTCCCGAGCAGCAACTTTCTTGCTGTTCTTCTTGAAGTTCCCCTTCTTCTTCCCTTTGCCCTTTTCTTGAAACTAGTGGTCTTGTTGACCATCAACACTTGATGCTCCTTCTTGATTTCTACCTCCGCAGCCTTTAGCATTGCGAAGAGCTCGGAATCGCCTTATCCATCCCTTGCATGTTATAGTTCATCACGAAGCTTTTGTAGCTTCGTGGCGTTGATTGGAGAATTTCGTCAATGACGCTATCATCCGGAAGATTAACTCCCAGTTGAATCAAGTGATTAATATACCCGCACATTTTGAGTATATGCTCACCGACGTAACTATTCTCCTCCATCTTGCAGCTATAGAACTTATTGGATACTTCATATCTCTCAATCCGGGCATTTGCTTGAAATATTAACCTCAACTCCTGGAACATCTCATATGCTCCATGATGTTCAAAACGTTGTTGAAGACCCGGTTCTAAGCCGTAAAGCATGGCACACTGAACTATTGAGTAGTCATCGCCTTTGCTTCATGAGACGCCATAACATCCGGTGTTGCTCCCGCAGCAGTTCGCACCCGCCGCTGCTTCTGTGATGTAATTCTTCCAGGCAGCAATGAGGATAGTCCTCAAGTTACGGACCCAGTCCGTGTAATTGCTACCATCATCTTTCAACTTTGCTTTCTCAAGGAACACATTAAAATTCAACGGAACAACAACACGTGCCATCTATCTACAAACTGAAGGAAATATGCCCTAGAGGCAATAATAAAGTTATTATTTATTTCCTTATATCATGATAAATGTTTATTATTCATGCTAGAATTGTATTAACCGGAAACATAATACATGTGTGAATACATAGACAAACAGAGTGTCACTAGTATGCCTCTACTTTACTAGCTCGTTAAATCAAAGATGGTTATGTTTCCTAACCATAGACATGAGTTGTCATTTGATTAACGGATCACATCATTAGGAGAATGATGTGATTGACTTGACCCATTCCGTTAGCTTAGCACTTGATCGCTTAGTATGTTGCTTATGCTTTCTTCATGACTTATACAAAGTTCACGCAACTATGAGGTTATGCAACTCCTGCCATCGGAGGAACATTTTGTGTGCTACCAAACGTCACAACGAATCGGGTGATTATAAAGGTGCTCTACAGATGTCTCCAAAAGTATATGTTGAGTTGGCATGAATCAAGATTAGGTTTTGTCACTCCGATTGCTCGGAGAGGTATCTAGGGCCATCTCGGTAATGCACATCACTATAAGCCTTGCAAGCAATGTGGCTAATGAGTTAGTTACGGAATGATGCATTACGGAACGAGTAAAGAGACTTGCCAGTAACGATATTGAACTAGGTATTGGATACCGACGATCGAATCTCGGGCAAGTAACATACCGATGACAAAGGGAACAACGATGTTGTTATGCGCGGTCCGACCGATAAAGATCTTCAGAGAAAATGTAGGAACCAATATGGGCATCCAGGTCCCGCTTATTGGTTATTGACCGGAGATGTATCTCGGTCATGTCTACATTGTTCTCGAACCGTAGG
This sequence comes from Aegilops bicornis, assembly GCA_021605145.1. Classification (NCBI taxonomy): domain Eukaryota; kingdom Viridiplantae; phylum Streptophyta; class Magnoliopsida; order Poales; family Poaceae; genus Aegilops; species Aegilops bicornis. The sequence continues at coordinate 91,295,380 of CM038671.1, read as the reverse complement.
GTCCGCACGCTTAAGGTTTCGATGATGGTTATATTATGAGTTTGTGTATTTTGATGTACCGAAGGAGTTCGGAGTCCCGGATGTGATCACGGACATGACGAGGAGTTTCAAATGATCGAGACATAAAGATTGATATATTGACGGCTATATTCGGACACCGGAAAGGTTCCAAGTTTCCGGAGAAAGACAGAGTGCGGATGGGTTACCGGAACCCCGGGGAAGTAATGGGCCTTATTGGGCCAAGAGGGGAGAGAGAGGCTGCGCCAGAGGTGGCGCTGCCCCCATGGGGAGTCCGAATTGGACAAGGAGGGGGGGCGCGCCCCCTTCCCTCTCCCTCTCCTCTCTTTCCTTCCCCTTCCTCCTTCCTAGTTGGACTAGGAAAGGGAGTCCTACTCCCACTAGGAGGAGGACTCCCTCCCTTGGCGCACCTCCTAGGGCCGGCCGGCCCTCCCCTTGCTCCTTTATATACGGGGCAGGGGGGCACCCTAGAACACACAAGTTGATCCTTGAGATCGCTCTCAGCTGTGCGGTGCCCCTCCACCATATTCCACCTCGGTCATATCAGAAGCGGTGCTTAGGCGAAGCCCTCGTCGGTAGAACATCAAGATCGTCACCACGCCGTCAGGCCGACGGAACTCTCTCCTGAGCTTTGCTGGATCGGAGCCCGAGGAGCGCCACCGAAGCTGTACGTGTGCCAAGAACTCGGAGGTGCCGGAGTAACGGTGCTTGGATCGGTTGGATCGCGAGGAGAACGTCGACTACTTCCTCTACGTTGTGATTGCTTCCGCTTCGTCTACGAGGGCACGAGACAACACTCTCCCCTCTCGTTGCTACGCATCACCATGATCTTGCGTGCGTAGGGAATTTTTTGAAATTACTACGCTCCCCAACAAAGTGGCATCCGAGCCTAGGTTTTTATGGTTTGATGTTTTGCACGAGTAGAACACAAGTGAGTTGTGGGCGATACAAGTCATACCGCCTACCGCATGTCATACTTTGGTTCAGCGGTATTGTGAGATGAAGCGGCCCGGACCGACATTACGCCAGACGCCACGCCGAGACTGGTTTCACTGCTACGCAGCACTCGTGCTTAAAGGTGGCTGGCGGGTGTCTGTCTCTCTCACTTTAGTTGAACTGAGTGGCTACGCCCGGTCCTTGAGAAGGTTAAACGGAGTCTATTTGACGAAGTATCGTTGTGGTCTTGATGCGAGGGTGAGATTGGTTCTTGCTTAAGCCCGTAGCAGCCACGTAAAATTTGCAACAACAAAGAAGAGGATGTCTAACTTGTTTTTGCAGGGCATGTTTTGATGTGATATGGTCAAGACGTGATGCTCTATTTTATTTAATGAGATGATCATGTTGTGTAACCGGTTATCGGCAACTGGCTGGAGCCATATGGTTGTCGCTTATTGTATGAAATGCAACGCCTGTAATTGCTTTTACTTTATCACTAAGCGGTAGCGATAGTCGTAGAAGCAATAGATGGCGAAACGACAACGATGCTACGATGGAGATCAAGGTGTCGCTACCGGTGACAATGGTGATCACGACGGTGCCGGAGATGGAGATCACAAGCACAAGATGATGATGGCCATATCATATCACTTATATTGATTGCATGTGATGTTTATCCTTTATGAATCTTATTTTGCTTTGATTGACGGTAGCATTTTAAGATGATCTCTCACTAAAAATTATCAAGAAGTGTTCTCTCGAGTATGCACCGCTGCTAAAAGTTCAGAGTACCCGCATACACCACGTGATGATCGGGTGTGATAAGTTCTACGTCCATCTACAACGGGTGCAAGCCAGTTTGCACACGCAGAATACTCAGTTAAACTTGACGAGCCTAGCATATGCAGATATGGCCTCGAACACGGAGACCGAAAGGTCGAGCGTGAATCATATAGTAGATATGATCAACATAGTGATGTTCACCATTGAAAACGACTCCATCTCACGTGATGATCGGTTATGGTTTAGTTGATTTGGATCACGTAATCACTTAGATGACTAGAGAGATATCTGTCTAAGTGGGAGTTATTTAATATGATTAATTAAAACTTAAATTTATCATGAACTTAGTACCGATAGTATTTTGCTTGTCTATGTTTCATCGTAGATAGATGGCTCGTGTTGTTGTTCCGTTGAATTTTAATGCTTCCTTGAGAAAGCAAAGTTGAAAGATGATGGTAGCAATTACACGGACTGGGTCCGTAACTTGAGGATTATCCTCATTGCTGCACGTAAGAATTACGCCCCGGAAGCACCGCTGGGTGCCAGTGCTCGCCGCAGGAGCAACGCCGAAGTTGTGAATGTTCCGCGAGCAAAGTCGATGACTACTCTATAGTTCAGTGTGCCATGCTTTACGGCTTAGAACCGGGTCTTCAACGACGTTTTGAACGTCATGGAGCATATGAGATGTTCCAAGAGTTGAAGTTAATATTTCAAGCAAATGCCCAGATTGGGAGATATGAAGTCTCCAATAAGTTCTATAGCTGCAAGATGGAGGAGAATAGTTCTGTCAGTGAGCACATACTCAAAATGTCTGGGTATAATAATCACTTAATTCAGCTGGGAGTTAATCTTCCTGGATGATAGTGTCATTGATGTAATTCTCCAATCACCGCCACCAAGCTACAAGAGCTTCGTGATGAACTATAATATGCAAGGGATGACTAAGACAATTCTGAGCTCTTCGCAATGCTAAAAGCCGCGGAGGTAGAAATCAAGAAAGAGCATCAAGTGTTGATGGTCAATAAGACCACTAGTTTCAAGAAAAGGGCAAAGGGAAGAAGAAGGAAACTTCAAAAAGAACAGCAAGAAAGTTGCTGCTCAAGAGAAGAAACCCAAGTCCGGACCTAAGCCTGAAATCGAGTGTTTTTACCGCAAGCAGACCGACAATCGGAAGCGGAACTGCCCCAAGTATTTGGCGGATAAGAAGGATGGCAAGGTGAACAAAGGTATATGTGATATACATGTTATTGATGTGTACCTTACTAGAGCTCGTAGTAGCACTGGTATTTGATAATCGGTTACATTGCTAATATTTGCAACTCAAACAGTGGACTACGGAATAGACGTAGCACCGCAAAGGACGAGGTGACGATGCGTGTGGGAAACGGTTCCAAAGTCAATGTGATCGCGGTCGGCACGCTACCTCTACATCTACCTTCGGGATTAGTTTTAGACCTACATAATTGTTATTTGGTGCCAGCGTTGAGCATGAACATTATATCTGGATCTTGTTTGATGCGAGACGGTTATTCATTTAAATCAGAGAATAATGGTTGTTCTATTTATATGAGTAATATCTTTTATGGTCATGCACCTTTGAAGAATGGTCTATTCTTGTTAAATCTCGATAGTAGTGACACACATATTCATAATGTCGAAGCCAAAAGATGCAGAGTTGATAATGATAGTGCAACTTATTTGTGGTAATCGCCGTTTAGGTCATATCGGTGTAAAACGCATGAAGAAACTCCATACAGATGGACTTTTGGAATCACTTGATTATGAATCACTTGGTACTTGCGAACCGTGCCTCATAGGCAAGATGACTAAAACACCTTTCTCCGGTTGTATGGAGAGAGCATCAGATTTATTGGAAATCATACATACAGATGTATGTGGTCCGATGAATGTTGAAGCTCGTGGCGGATATCGTTATTTTCTCACCTTCACAGATGATTTAAGCAGATACGGGTATATCTACTTGATGTAACATAAATCTGAAACATTTGAAAAGTTCAAAGAATTTCAGAGTGAAGTAGAAAATCATCGTAACAAGAAAATAAAGTTTCTACGATCTGATCGTGGAGGAGAATATTTGAGTTACGAGTTTGGTCTACATTTGAAGCAATGCGGAATAGTTTCGCAACTCACGCCACCGGGAACACCACAGCGTAATGGTGTGTCCGAACGTCAGAATCGCATTTCTTTACTAGATATGGTGCGATCTATGATGTCTATTTCCGATTTACCGCTATCATTTTGGGGTTATGCTTTAGAGGCGGCCGCATTCACGTTAAATAGGACACCGTCAAAATCCGCTGAGACGACACCTTATGAACTATGGTTTAGCAAGAAACCAAAGTTGTCGCTTCGAAAGTTTGGGGTTGCGATGCTTATGTGAAAAACTTCAACCTGATAAGCTTGAACCCAAATCGGAAAAATGTGTCTTCATAGGATACCCAAAGGAGACAATTGGGTATACCTTCTATCACAGATCCAAAGGCAAGACATTCGTTGTTAAGAATGGATCCTTTCTAGAGAAGGAGTTTCTCTCGAAAAGAAATGAGTGGGAGGAAAGTGGAACTTGATGAGGTAATAGTACCAACTCCCTTATTGGAAAGTAGTTCATCACGTAAATCGATTCGTGACACCTACACCAGCTTAGCGAGGAAGATAATGATAATGATCATGAAACTTCAGATCAAGTTGTCACCGAATCAGAGATCAACCAGAATAAAATCCGCACTGTGAGTGGTACGGTAATCCTATTCGGAAGTCATGATACTAGATCATGGTGAACCTACGAACTATGAAGAAGCGATGGTGAGCCCAGATTCCACAAAATGGCTTGAAGCCATGAAATCTGAGATGGGATCCATGTATGAGAACAAAGTATGGACTTTGGTTGACTTGCCCGATGATCGGCAAGCCATTGAAAATAAATGGATTTTTAAGAAGAAGACCGACGCTGATGGTAATATAACTATCTATAAAGCTCGACTTGTTGCGAAAGGTTTTCGACAAGTTCAAGGGGTTGACTACGATGAGACTTTCTCACCCGTAGCGATGCTTAAGTCTGTCCGAATCATGTTAGCAATTACGCAGATTTTATGATTATGAAATTTGGCAAATGGATGTAAAACTGCATTCTTGAATGGATTTCTAGAAGAAGAGTTGTATATGATGCAACCAGAAGGTTTTGTTGATCCAAAAGGCGCTTAACAAAGTGTGCAAGCTCCAAATGATCAATTTATGGTCCAGTGCAAGCCTCTCGGAGTTGGAATAAACGCTTTGATAGTGTGATCAAAGCAAATGGTTTTATATGACTTTTGGAGAAGCCTCGTATTTACAAGAAAGTGAGTGGGAGCTCAGAGCATTTCTAATATTATATGTGGACGACATATTGTTAATTGGAAATGATATAGAATTTCTGGATAGCATAAAAGGATACTTGAATAAAAGTTTTTCAATGAAAGACCTCGGTGAAGCTGCTTACATATTGGGCATCAAGATCTATAGAGATAGATCAAGACGCTTAATTGACTTTCACAAAGCACATACCTTGATAAAGTTTTGAAAAGTTCAAAATGGATCGTGCAAAGAAAGGACTTTTACCTGTGTTACAAGGTATGAAATTGAGTCGACTCAATGCCCCACCACGGCAGAAGATAGAGAGAAAATGAAAAATGTTCCCTATGCTTCAGCCATAGGCTCTATCATGTATGCAATGCTATGTACCAGACCGACGTATGCTTAGCAATAAGCTTAGCAGGAAGGTACCAAAGTAATCCAGAGTGGATCATCGACAGCGTCAAGAACATCCTGAAATACCCGAAAAGGACTAAGGATATGTTTCTCAGATATGGAGGTGACAAAGAGCTAATCGTAAATGGTTACGCCGATGCAAGTTTTGACACCGATCCGGACGATTCTAAATCGCAAACCGGATACGTATTTTTATTAAACGGTGGAGCTGTCGGGCTGGTGCAGTTCTAAACAAAGCGCCGTGGCGGGATCTACATGTGAAGCGGAGTATATAGCTGCTTCGAAGCAGCAAATGAAGGAGTCTGGATGAAAGAGTTCATTTCCGATCTAGGTGTCATACCTAGTGCATCGGGACCAATGAAGATCTTCCGTGACAATACTTTGGTGCAATTGCCTTGGCAAAGGAATCCAGATTTCACAAGAGGACCAAGCACATCAAGAGACGCTTCAATTCCATTCGGGACCAAGTCCAAGTGGGAGACATAGAGATTTGCAAGATACATACGGATCTGAATGTTGCAGACCCATTGACTAAGCCTCTTCCACGAGCAAAACATGATCAGCACCAAGACTCCATGGGTGTTAGAATCATTACTATATAATCTAGATTATTGACTCTAGTGCAAGTGGGAGACTAAAGGAAATATGCCCTAGAGGCAATAATAAAGTTATTATTTATTTCCTTATATCATGATAAATGTTTATTATTCATGCTAGAATTGTATTAACCGGAAACATAATACATGTGTGAATACATAGACAAACAGAGTGTCACTAGTATGCCTCTACTTTACTAGCTCGTTAAATCAAAGATGGTTATGTTTCCTAACCATAGACATGAGTTGTCATTTGATTAACGGATCACATCATTAGGAGAATGATGTGATTGACTTGACCCATTCCGTTAGCTTAGCACTTGATCGCTTAGTATGTTGCTTATGCTTTCTTCATGACTTATACAAAGTTCCTGCAACTATGAGGTTATGCAACTCCGTTTACGGAGGAACATTTTGTGTGCTACCAAACGTCACAACGAATCGGGTGATTATAAAGGTGCTCTACAGATGTCTCCAAAAGTATATGTTGAGTTGGCATGAATCAAGATTAGGTTTTGTCACTCCGATTGTCGGAGAGGTATCTCCGGCCATCTCGGTAATGCACATCACTATAAGCCTTGCAAGCAATGTGGCTAATGAGTTAGTTACGGAATGATGCATTACGGAACGAGTAAAGAGACTTGCCAAGAACGAGATTGAACTAGGTATTGGATACCGACGATCGAATCTCGGCAAGTAACATACCGATGACAAAGGGAACAACGATGTTGTTATGCGGTCTCGACCGATAAAGATCTTCGTAGAAAATGTAGGAACCAATATGGGCATCCAGGTCCCGCTTATTGGTTATTGACCGGAGATGTATCTCGGTCATGTCTACATTGTTCTCGAACCGTAGGGTCCGCACGCTTAAGGTTTCAAGGACGGTTATATTATGAGTTTGTGTATTTTGATGTACCGAAGGAGTTCGGAGTCCCGGATGTGATAACGGACATGACGAGGAGTATCGAAATGATCGAGACATAAAGATTGATATATTGGACGGCTATATTCGGACAACGGAAAGGTTCCGGAAGTTTCCGGAGAAAGACGGAGTGCCGGAGGGGTTACCGGAACCCCCCGGGGAAGTAATGGGCCTTATTGGGCCAAGAGGGGAGAGAGAGGGCTGCGCCAGGAGGTGGCGCCCCCCCCCCCCATGGGGAGTCCGAATTGGACAAGGAGGGGGGGCGCGGCCCCCTTTCCCTCTTCCTCTCCCTCTCTTTCCTTCCCCCTTCCTCCTTCCTAGTTGGACTAGGAAAGGGGAGTCCTACTCCCACTAGGAGGAGGACTCCTCCCTTGGCGCACCTCTCCTAGGGGCCGGCCGGCCTCCCCTTGCTCCTTTATATACGGGGCAGGGGGGCACCCTAGAACACACAAGTTGATCCTTGAGATCGCTCTCAGCTGCAGGCGGTGCCCCCTCCACCATATTCCACCTCGGTCATATCAGAGCGGTGCTTAGGTGAAGCCTCGCGCCGGTAGAACATCAAGATCGCCACCACGCCGTCAGGCCGACGGAACTCTCTCTCCGGAGCTTTGCTGGATCGGAGCCCGAGGAGCGCCACCGAGCTGTACGTGTGCCAAGAACTCGGAGGTGCCGGAGTAACGGTGCTTGGATCGGTTGGATCGCGAGGAGAACGACGACTACTTCCTCTACGCCAGGATTGCTTCCGCTTCGGTCTACGAGGGTACGTAGACAGCACTCTCCCCTCTCGTTGCTACGCATCACCATGATCTTGCGTGTGCGTAGGAATTTTTTTGAAATTACTACGTTCCCCAACACAATCAACACAGACAAGCAAGATACTATCAGGTACTAAGTTCATGATAAATTTAAGTTCAATTAATCATATTACTTAAGAACTCCCACTTAGAAAGACATCCCTCTAGTCCTCTAAGTGATCACGTGATCCAAATCAACTAAACCATAACCAATCATCACGTGAAATGGAGTAGCTTTCAATGGTGAACATCAATATGTTGATCATATCTACTATATGATTCACGCTCGACCTTTCGGTCTCAGTGTTCCGAGGCCATATCTGCATATGCTAGGCTCGTTAAGTTTAACCTGAGTATTCTGCGTGTGCAAAACTGGCTTGCACCCGTTGTAGATGGATGTAGAGCTTATCACACCTGATCATCACGTGGTGTCTGGGCACGACAAACTTTGGCAACGGTGCATACTCAGGGAGAACACTTTTATATTGAAATTTAGTGAGATATCATCTTATAATGCTACCGTCAATCAAAGCAAGATAAGATGCATAAAAGATAAACATCACATGCAATCAATATAGGTGATATGATATGGCCATCATCATCTTGTGCTTGTGATCTCCATCTCCGGCACCGTCATGATCACCATCGTCACCGGCGCGACACCTTGATCTCCATCGTAGCATCGTTGTCGTCTCGCCAATCTTATGCTTCTACAACTATCGCTACTGCTTAGTGATAAAGTAAAGCATTACAGGGCGATTGCGTTGCACACAATAAAGCGACAACCATATGGCTCCTGCGAGTTGCCGATAACTCGGTTACAAAACATGGTCATCTCATACAATAAATTATATCATCACGTCTTGACCATATCACATCACAACATGCCCTGGAAAACAAGTTAGACGTCCTCTACTTTGTTGTTGCAAGTTTTACGTGGCTGCTACAGGCTTAGCAAGAACTGTTCTTACATACGCATCAAAACCACAACGATAGTTTGTCAAGTGGGTGTTTTTTTAACCTTCGCAAGGACCGGGAATAGCCACACTCGGTTCAACTAAAGTTGGAGAAACTGACACCCGCTAGCCACCTCTGTGCAAAGCACGTCGGAAGAACCGGTCTCGCGTAAGCGTACGCGTAATGTCGGTCCGGGCCGCTTGGCCCAACAATACCGCCAACCAAAGTATGACATGCTGGTAAGCAGTATGACTTATATCGCCCACAACTCACTTGTGTTCTACTCGTGCATATAACATCAACGCATAAAACCTGGCTCGGATGCCACTGTTGGGGAACGTAGTAATTTCAAAAAAAATTCTTACGCACACGCAAGATCATGGTGATGCATAGCAACGAGAGGAGAGAGTGTTGTCCACGTACCCTCGTAGACCGAAAGTGGGAGCGTTAGCACAACACGGTTGATGTAGTCGTACGTCTTCACGATCCGACCGATCAAGTACCGAACGCACGGCACCTCCGAGTTCAGCACACGTTTAGCCCGATGACGTCCCTCGAACCCCGATCCAGCCAAGTGTTGAGGGAGAGTTTTGTCAGCACGACGGCGTGGTGACGATGTTGAAGTTCTACCGACGCAGGGCTTCGCCTAAGCACCGCTACAGTATTATCGAGGTGGACTATGGTGGAGGGGGGCACCGCACACAGCTAAGAGATCAATGATCAACTGTTGTGTCTAGAGGTGCCCCCTGCCCCCATATATAAAGGAGCAAGGGGGGGGGGTGCGGCCGGTCAGGGAGAGGGCGCGCCAGGAGGAGTCCTACTCCCGTCGGGAGTAGGACCCCCCCCCCCTTTTCCTAGTTAGAATAGGATTCGGGAGGGGGAAAGAGGAGGGAGAGAAGGAAGGGGGGGGCGCCGCCCCCCTCTCCTTGTCCTATTCGGACCAGGGGGGAGGGGCGCGCGGCCCAGCCCTGGCCGCCACTCCTCTTATCCGTAAAGGCCCACCAAGGCCCATTTACCTCCCGGGGTTCCGTAACCTCCGGTACTTCCTAAAATCCCGATTTCACCCGGAACACTTCCGATGTCCAAACATAGGCTTCCAATATATCAATCTTCATGTCTCGACCATTTCGAGATTCCTCGTCATGTCCGTGATCAACACCGGGACTCCGAACAACCTTCGGTACATCAAAGCATATACACTCATAATAAAACTGTCATCGTAACATTAAGCGTGCGGACCCTACGGGTTCGAGAACTATGTAGACATGACCGAGACACGTCTCCGGTCAATAACCAATAGTGGAGCCTGGATGCTTGGCTCCCACATATTGTACGAAGATCTTTATCGGCCAGACCGCATAACAACATACGTTGTTCCCTTTGTCATCGGTATGTTACTTGCCCGAGATTCAATCGTCGGTATCTCAATACCTAGTTCAATCTCGTTACCGGCAAGTCTCTTTACTCGTTCCGTAATACATCATCCCGCAACTAACTCATTAGTTGCATTGCTTGCAAGGCTTAAGTGATGTGCATTACCGAGACGGCCCAGAGATACCTCTCCGACAATCGGAGTGACAAATCCTAATCTCGAAATACGCCAACCCAACATGTACCTTCGGAGACACCTGTAGAGCACATTTATAATCACCCAGTTACGTTGTAACGTTTGGTAGCACACAAAGTGTCCTTCCGGTAAACGGGAGTTGCATAATCTCATAGTCATAGGAACATGTATAAGTCATGAAGAAAGCAATAGAAACATACTAAACGATCGAGTGCTAAGCAAACGGAATGGGTCAAGTCAATCACATCATTCTCCGAATGATGTGATCCCGTTAATCAAATGACAACTCATGTCTATGGTTAGGAAACATAACCATCTTTGATCAACGAGCTAGTCAAGTAGAGGCATACTAGTGATATTCTGTTTGCCTATGTATTCACACATGTATTATCTTTCCGGTTAATACAATTCTAGTATGAAAAATAAAAATTTATCATGATATAAGGAAATAAGTAATAACTTTATTATTGCCTCTAGGGCATATTTCCTTCAGGTAGCTCCTCCTTTCGTTCCCGAGTGCATTACACCAAATTGTGTCTAGCACACAGGAACAAAGGAGAAGCTACCCCCACGACAACAGTCGGGATTCTTCGTCCTCTCATATAGGTGGAGACTCAACAGACTTAAAGTCAACCTCCTGACTCATATTATAGGACTCATATTGACATGGAGAGTTGGCTGGTCTCACCTCGAGGTCGGAGGGGAGTCGATGACGGGGACAACGGCGCAGATGATGGAGGGGGCTCCTAGATTTCTTCATAGTGCTCTCCAATTTTAGCATTCAAAGTAGGAGTACTTTTCCAATTTGAGCATTCAATAAGCAAAACCATATCGTAAAATAAAGTAGTATTCAAATTAGCATGCATTCAATTATAAGCAAAACTACATCATCTCTTGTGTCCGTACATCGTCGAATATTATCACTAATACTCCTCGAATACTATCATACATATAGCATCGCTAATACAGCTAGAACCATAGCGCACGACGAGTATCGTCGCGGGTGGTGGACACCCAAAGAGAAGGAACCATCACAGTATCATAGCTCCAGTGAGATCCCTGAAGAACCTGCGAGGTATTGTCGAACCTGCCCTCCAACGCAACCATGTAGCGACGGACGTGCTCGTCCTCCTCACTAACAGGTGACGTACCACCTCTGCGGTGTCCGGAAGCCTCGGCACCATCACTGGCCCACGCGACCGCCACCAAACAAGGATCGGGTCAACAACGGGCTGGCTCCTCACCAACCTACGCCCCCCGGAAGGTAGCACCTCCCAATACCAGCCCGGCGGAGCCTAGTACCGGACATGGCCCCTCTGATCAAGCCGGCCTCCTTCACGAGTCGGCATTTACGAGGATGCCGGATAGGCATCATCGACGTCGATGCGGGATTAATTGCTTGAACTAAAAAAATAAACTAGTTCTATTAATTTTCTTGCTAAAAATAAACTACTTCTATATATAGTAAAATAAAGTAGTTTTATTAAATCAACTAGTTCAACTACTAAGCACTTACTATAAATAAATAAAATAAAGTAGTTCTTACTAAAAATAAACTACTTCTATATATAGTAAAATTTAATAAAGTAGTTTTATTAAATCAACTAGTTCAACTACTAAGCACTAACCTAAAATCGATATCTACTAACCTAAATAAAAAATTAATACATATATGAAAAAATCATATATAAACAAAAAAATGCTATGAACATTATATTCCTACATACATAGACAGACCCATTCATCATATCGCTACCACATACATATATACATTATTTATATGAAAAAATGCAATATGAACAAAAAAATAATACAAATTATATGAAAAAAATGAATGGAGCCGTGGCGGCGGCTCACGTCGGGGGCGGCTGGCGAGGGCGACGGCGATGGCGGCGGGGGGCGGAGGGCGACGGCGACGTTGATGGGCGATGGCTCGGGGGCGGCGGAGGGCGACGAGACGGCGGCGGGGCGGAGGGCGGCGACGGCGACATTTACTTGGGCGGGCGGACAGCGCCGGTGTGGGCTCAAGACGGGCGACGGCGACGGCGGGCGTGGCAGCCTGGGCGGCGTGGATGAGCTCAAGGCGTCACATGGGGCAACTGGCAATGAAAACTAAAAAAATTCACAAGCGTTTCTTATATAGTCGAAGCATTGGTCCCGGTTCGTGGCACCAACCGGGACCAATGCTACCCTTTAGTCTCGGTTGGTGACACCAACCGAGACCAAAGGTCTCTTTTCAGCAACCCAAAGGGCGGGAAGCAGAGGGCTTTGGTCCCGGTTGGTGGCACCAACCGGGACTAAAGGGGGGCATTCGTACCGGTTGGTGCCATGAACAGGCACCAAAGGTGTGAATTGGTCCCAGTTCGTGGCACCAACCGGGACCAATGTCCTGCTGCCAAAGCCGCGGTGCGGTGGGATGTTTAGTCCCACCTCGCTAGCCGAGGAGCGGCATGACCTGTTTATAAGCCCTGCCCCGCCAGCTCCATAGAGCTCCTCTCAACTCCAGGCATCTGGGCCTAATCTCGCACTGCTTTGCCCGTGGGCCTGCTGGGCCTTCTGCGTGCCTGAATCCTGGCCCATGGATGGGTTTCTAGTCGTATTCAGGCCGTGGTGGCCTAGTAGGTGGCATTTTTTTATTTTTTCCTAGTTTTTTATTTTCTTTTTTGCTTTATTTATTTTATTTTGTTTCTACTTACAACAAAATACTTACTGTTGCTATTTTATTTATTTCAGGAAAATTCTTTTTGCTTATAATGTTTTGAACAGAAAATACTTTGGTAATTTTAGGTCCATAAATTTTATTATATTATCAAAGTTTATTTTATTTTATTTTGTTTCTACTTATATATTTTATTAAAGTTTATTTTATTTTATTTGGTTTCTACTTACATTATCAATTTTCATCCATTTCTGACTTCATTTGTTATTTTTCATGCATTTACTGATTATTTTGAGTTATAAGACCCTGAAATTGAAAAGCAGTTCAAATGAACTCTGAAAAGGTTGGAAGTTGGCATGGTATCATCATTTCATCCACATAGCATGTGAAAGAAAGTTGAGAGGGTTACGGCAAAAATTGGATGCACTTCGTGTACAAAACGGACAATCTCTTTCGAAGTATCAGGATTTCATACGGAAACAAATTCATTACAAAGGGATTTCATTTTTAAACTTATTTTAACTCCTGACTTTTTGTGTGTTCAAAATGCACCATTCAAAGCCACGTCATCAATTTTCAACCCTTTCTCGACTTCATTTGTTATTTTTCATGCATTCTTGATTATTTTAGCTATAAGACCCTAAAATTGAAAAGCATTTCAAATGAACTCTGAAAAGGTTGAAAGTTGGCATGGTATCATCATTTCATCCACATAGCATGTGCAAGAAAGTTGAGAGGGTTTTCAACTTTTCTGACATCATCAAGTATCAGGAATTCATACGGAAACTTGTTTGTTACAACAGGCATTTCAAATGAACTACGAAAAGGTTGAAAATTGGCATGGCATCATCATAATAGTTGTGGAGAAATTCTTCACTTTTTCTTCGCTTGTGTCCTTTCCTTATTGCGCCGTAACCATGGATAATCTTCATCATTTATCAGGATGCTTGGGTCAGCCTTGACTTTGAAGGGAGGAATTTCATGAAACTTTTCATAATCTTCGGACATGTCTGTCTTGCCCTCCACTCCCACGATGTCCCTTTTTCCTAAAAGAACTATGTGGCGCTTTGGCTCATCGTATGATGTATTCGCTTCCTTATCTTTTCTTTTTCTCGGTTTGGTAGACATATCCTTCACATAGATAACCTGTGCCACATCATTGGCTAGGACGAATGGTTCGTCAGTGTACCCAAGATTGTTCAGATACACTGTTGTCATTCCGTACTGTGGGTCTACCTGTACCCTGCTTCCTGACAGATTGACCCATTTGCATTTAAACAAAGGGACCTTAAAATCTACTCCGTAGTCAAGTTCCCATATGTCCACTATGTAACCATAATATGTGTCCTTTCCCCTCTCGGTTGCTGCATCAAAGCGGACACCGTTGTTTTGGTTGTTGCTCTTTTGATCTTGGGCGATCGTGTAAAATGTATTCCCATTTATCTCGTATCCTTTGTAAGTCAATACAGTCGAAGATGGTCCCCCAGACACCGAGTACAACTCATCAAAAACAGTGTTGTCACCTCTGAGACGTGTTTCCAACCAAATGCTGAAAGTCCTGATGTGTTCACATGTAATCCGAATCGTCAGTCGCTCACGGGTGTTTGGAGCGCAGACCGTTCTTGTGTTCATCGACATATGGGGTCACCAAGGTAAAGTTCTCAGAGAACTGTAGTGTGCTTGAGACCAAGAATATCCGTCCTCGCATATTATTGAGTCCCTCCAAGCATGCCTTTTCGGTCGATCTCCCCTCATACCGCGATTCAATGAGACCTATCTTCTTAAGGCCGGGATGAAGTCAACACAAAACGCAATGACATCCTCTGCTTGATGGCTCATGGAGATGCTTCCTTCCGGCCTAAGCTGTCTGAGACATATTTCTTTAGGACTCCCATGAACCTCTCAAAGGGGTACATATTGTGTAGAAATACGGGCCCGTAATGACAATCTCCTCAACTAGATGAACTAGGACGCAAGCGCCATGATATTGAAGAAGGATGGTGGGAACACCAGCTCGAAACCGAAAAGACATTGCACCACATCACTCCTTAGCCTTGGTATGATTTCTGGTTTGATCACCTTTCCGAGAGATTGCATTGAGGAATGCACATAGCTTCACAATGGCTAATCGACGCTTTTCCGGTAGAAGCCCCTCAATGCAACCGGAAGTAGTTGCGTCATAATCACGTGGCAGTCATGAGACTTTAGGTTCGGAACTTTTCTTTGGCATATTTATTATTCCCTTTATATTCGACGATAGCTACCGGGACCTTCATACTAAGCAGGGCATTCAAAGAAGATTTCCTTCTCTTCTTTGGTAAGAGCGTAGTCGGCGGTGACCTTCATACCGCTTTGGAGGCATGCCATCTTTTTCATGCAAACGTTGCAGGTCCTCCCGTGCCTCAGCTGTATCTTTTGTCTTCCCATACACGCCCAAGAAGCCTAGCAAGTTCACGCAAAGGTTCTTCGTCACGTGCATCACGTCGATCGAAGAGTGGACCTCTAGGTCTTTCCAGTAGGGTAGGTCCCAAAATATAGATTTCTTCTTCCACATGGGTGCGTGTCCCTCAGCGTCACTCGGAACAGCTAGTCCGCCGGGACCCTTTCCAAAGATTATGTGTAAATCATTGACCATAGCAAGTACGCGATCACCGGTACGCATGGCGGGCTTCTTTCCGGTGATCTGCCTCGTCTTTGAAATGCTTGCCTTTCTTTCGACATTGTTGGTTGGTCGGAAGAAATCGACGATGGCCCAGGTACACATTCTTCCTGCATTTGTCCAGGTATATACTTTCGGTGTCAGCTAAATAGTGCGTGCATGCGTGATATCCCTTGTTTGTCCGTCTCCGAAGGTTACCGAGAGCGGGCCAATCGTTGATGGTTACAAACAGCAACGCGTGCAGGTTAAATTCCTCCCATCTGTGCTCATCCCACGCACGTACACCATTTCCATTCCACAGTTGTAGAAGTTCTTCAACTAATGGCCTTAGGTACACATCAATGTCGTTTCTGGGTTTCTTAGGGCCTTGGATGAGAACTGGCATCATAATGAACTTCCGCTTCATGCACATCCAAGGAGGAAGGTTATACATACATAGAGTCACGGGCCAGGTGCTGTGATTGCTACTCTGCTCCCCGAAAGGATTAATGCCATCCGCGCTTAAACCAAACCATACGTTCACTACACCACAACACCGATCTAATGGCATGTAATCTGCTGGGAGAAAGCTCTTAAAACGGCATACTGACTGCCGGGATGGTAGTTCTCCCGGCAGATAGAACCGCCACGAGAACGGCTGCTGGGGATTACTTCTCCCGGCAGATAGATATCTCCCGGCAGTTTATCTTCCATGACGTATGTATTTCCCGGCAGTTACTTTTCTCCCGGCAGGTTCCTTAGCGCAAAGGGATTTTAGTTATCGGCAATGCAACTGCCGGTAAAAACTTGTTGGCCCGACAGTTTGTATGCCATCACATTGATAAAATAGAATTTTGGGCAGCATATATCTATAATTTAATAACAATTCACAATGTCTAATTTAATATCCATGCACAATGTTTTAGCAAATCAGGACATCACACAATTTATGCATACACTTCAATCAGAGTTACATTTAGGCCTCATACTTCATTCGATAAACATAGGAAGCAAATATAACGAGTACACATATACATTTTTCGAGATGGCACATAACCAAATAAAGTTGTGCCACAAAACGGGAATTGGCTTAACAGCCACCAAAATGGGCAGAGCAGTCTCCAGGTTTAACAAATAGTTTCTAGATATGCCACATAACCAAAATAAAGTTGTGCCACAAAAGGGGAAGTGGCCATACAGTGGCTTAACAGCCACCAAAATGGGCAGAGCTAAGTCTCCAGGTTCAACAAACATATTACATTATCATCCCAACACTGAAAATTGAAGGGCTTCCAGATCTTCAACTGCTTGTAGATCTTCGAAACCAGCAACTTGCTGTGTATGTTTGGGAAACCTGCAACGGACCGGAAACTCAAAATGAAGCTCTTGTTTCACATTTTAAATGAACACATTAAGGATTATGACATAGCAAGGAATAATACATAATTATATCAAACAGGGATTCTTTGACCTACACATTCAAAATTCTTCCATGGGCAAATATGGCAAAACAGGAACCTGAGTTGAGTTGTAAAAGGAGTATATAATGCGTAGTTTGAATGCCAATTTACATTTCACATGTTTAGGTACTGGATGCAAACTGAATCATATATTCTTCCATGTAAAACACTTAGACTGAACACATGCATGTACATGATGCTACATTCCAAGAGCACAAGCTATGAAGACGTAATAATATATAATAGTCCAGTAAGTAACTAATTATTCTGGACTTTGCAAAGCAAAACGCCACTGGACAATGGACACATGCACTGAAAATAAAGAATGGCCACCAGTACACTTTGTACAGGGAGGTTTGAAAGATCACCATATATGTAGTCTCACCCAAATATTCAAAGGGGCTTAACGCCACTGGACAGGGGAAGCTTGATATTCATATACTACCAAAGTTGTTTTGTTGGCTATCTAATTATGACTCTTGAAATAGATTATTTGTATACAATGGTCTACAACAAAAATGGTTGAACAGGCAAAAAAATCAAGGTTGTAAGTTCTGATTGTAATGTTTATGTATTTTAACCAGCAAAATTAGTATTGTTGTTCTATGGTGCAAAAGATGTGTATATTGATCTAATGTGCTCAACTGTTGGCATTTTTTGGTAAAAGGAAAAAAGGAGCGACTTTCTCTATCTACAAAGAAAAAGAAAGAAGACTCGCAATTGTAAACAAAGTACAGATCTTGTAGCTCAACCATAATTTCATATTTATGTCACATATGTGTGTACCGATCACTAAACTCGACAGCTGTGGGCCCTACATTTACATCCTTTGTGAGAAAGCATCGAATGCAGGAAAGTCTATGTCCAAAAGAACAGCTCATGAGAGCTTAGCCTTTCTAGTGACCCAATATGGTAAGAGAAATATGTATATTACCTCCTCAGCTTGCTTGTGGTCACATTGCTGCATTTTCCCTTGACTTGTCCACTTCCAACTACATACATAGAAGCAAAAGAGTATTAAGCAATCAACCATGATATGCATTGTAAATTTAGCAAGAGAACCCAAGCTTACATGATTGTAAAGCCATGCGATACATCGCCCTTGAGCTTGCCCCATGGTTGTCATGTTCCCAACACAACGAGGCAGAATAGCATCCCTTTTTATTACATAGTTCACGACAACCTTACAATATTGAGAGCCAAGCTCATGACCACCTACCTCCTCTCTCCGATCAACTGATAGAACTGTAGCTTTTGCCACGGGGCTATTATGATCCCGATAAACATTATAAAGTATCACATCCCTTCCTTTCTGAGGAATAATGAAAAAGAAGTTAGTTAAGCTGAAGTGATTCTTTTTCCATCCTATAGAAACTAGAGGCAAAGTATAAACATAGTAAAATCTGACCTGATGATTTTTCTGCGTGATTGGAACTTCTTTCCGTAGGGATGTTGCCATCTTGTTTCGATGAAGTGTCACATCCTTATCTTGTTGCGTTGTTGCCTTCTTTTGGGAAATGGCAGCTACCCTCTCTTGCTACACCTCATATTGAGCAGGGGGGATTGGACATTGTATTCCTGAGTGAATGGGGATTGGACATTGTAATCCTGAGTGAATGCTGCTACCTTCTTTTGCAAAAGTGCCCTTCTGTCTTCTTTTGCAAAATGGTTGCCTCCTTCTCTCGTCGCACCTCAAAGGTAGGGGTGGCAGATCCTACACTATCTTCTTGTCCATATGCACCTTCATGTCCATATGCATCTGCATCTACCCTCTGGGGCGAGGCATACCGTGAACTGAACTCAACATTTTGTCTAGCATTTGATTGTAACAACAATCTTTTCATTTGCAGAAGTTCATCCTTAAGACTTGTAACTACTGATTGGAAATCATTCTCGAGTTGATCTACACGCTCATGTAGAAGCACATTTTCTTGTCGAGCTTCTTTTGCTTCTTCCTCGGCCATTTGAAGCTTCGTTGATTTCAGCTTTCTAGTTCCTGGCATGCCCAAACCTGCAGCACTTGGTCCTAGACCATTACACCTGACATACCCATTCCTCTCCTTTGTAGTTACATGCGAGAAGAGGTCACCTTGCTGGATGGTTTTTTCCAAAAGTTCTGGACGCTCATTCTCCATATTTTCTATCTTTTTCTACAAGACATAACATATGATTCATTAACACAATGATAATGGAGTGTTGCTTCAACTAATAACTTCAAAGCAAATAGGTTGCTAAAACTACTTCAAATACTTACAAACATATTTGCTGCAGCCACACTTGAAGGGGCACTGATCTTCTTGCACTTGTGTGTTTCCATAAACACTTCATGTCTATGAGGGGGATATCCATTCTTCATATGCTGCCATTTATTTTCAAGTAGTTAGATCAGAATAATCTAGAAATGATGGCAAAATAATTTGTGCAAGTAGGACTTATATGTACCATTTCATGAGAAACACGAGCATGACTTTTACTGCCTGATGTATGCAATAATTCCATCTCCTTTCGGTTTTGTTTCCCTTCTTGGCTACGCTTCTTCCCTCTTTCACTTTTCCAAAAGGCAACGAGTTCTTCCCAATCTGTTGGGCTAACTCTACTATCAGGGACAACTTGGAGTTCCTCATCGGTCTTGTCATCAAAATACAAAGTCTTCAACTCTGATTTGAAATCCCTCCATTTCTTGGCAGCGTTTCCCATGACCCAATCCTTAAGTTTGTCATCCACAACATAATACATCTGTTTTCAAGCATGTGTAAATGTATCAAGCATGTGTAATTATACAATGTAAGGGCGATGTATTAGATAAATGGGCACATTATATTATACCTTTAAGGTTGTCCATAATTGAATTTTTTGCTCAACTTCAACCTTTCTCCAATCAGTGTGCCTAAGAGATATTTTACTTTTCACAAGTGTGGAGATGAAGTTGGAAAACTCCGAGGCATTGTCCCCAACTGGTTGTCCATCTTCATTGTACTGTACACGAATTGGTGGCACTGTCCCCAATCTATCATACACATTATGCATTCTAGTGCGCTTTTTGCCCTTCTTCCCTTTTGTTTCTTGACCCAACTCATGGTCTAAACATGGACAGTAGTAGGCTATCATACATTTAACTAACAGACTATATGCACAAATATTAGAGCAACGCACATTCATCCTCTTGGATGTTGTCACAAGGCATCTCTTCAACATCTCTAGTCGTTTGGGACCTAAGGACTCGAGTTACCTCAACAATAGGCTTTTCTGCAGTGCTCTACAAATAAACAAACAGGATGATGTATAAAGTTGTCATGAACTCAAAGCATGAATCAAAGTGCCTCAAAACTGAAGTAATAGATGCAGCAACCAAACAAAAGCATGATATATCACCTTCTTCCTTTTAGTTTGTCGCTGACTAGTTGGGCCTCCATTTTCTTCATTTATATTTGAAAATCTAAAGCGACCAAATCGTTCAAATTCCTCGATGTTTCTTGCTCTAATTCTTGCTAGCCTCTCTTCCTCTCGTTCTTGAACATTGTCCTCGTCTCTTCCTTTTTCCATTCTTTTTCCTGAAGAGAAAATTAATGGCACATTAGATGTCAAGTAGGTAAGCATATAACTGAAAAATGTAACGAAAAGACACACACTTTGGTTGCAGAATTGCACGAACAAGTGTTCCATCTATATCTGTCCTACTACGAGGTATATTTCTAACATCAACACTGAGATCTACATTGGCATCTAGATCAGGGATTGGTACTCTAGGTGCATCATGCTGGTCATAAGCACCGTCTTCCGCTTCAAACATATCATAAAGGTTTCGTGGATGTGGAAAACTTCTAACAAAACACCAATCTTTATCAAGATCATCTTGCACATAGTACACTTGAGTTGCTTGAGATGCCAAAATGAAAGGTTCATCAGACTTGAGTAAATGCTTGAAGTTCACACGCGTGACACCCAAATAATCAACTTGAACCCACTTGTCTTGTGCACGGTTGTCAACCCAATCACATTTGAAAAGCACAATACTTCCTTTGTTGTTATAATTTAACTCAATAATTTCGGTTATCACACCATAATATATTTTATTTGTGACCATAAGATTTTCACTATCTTCACATGAGGGGGACAGAATTTGAGAGACAAGAGCAACCTTTGCTTTGGGTAGGTCTACCCTCATCATAGGACTTCGTGTGGAAATTGTACCCATCTATGGTATAGCTATTACATTTCCTTGCAGCTGAGAAGGGCCCATTAGCTAAAGTTCGAATCTCTTCAGAAATATCTTCACCATTCGCAATTAGTTGTGCCACATGGGATTTAAACCACTCATGGAATTTCACATGGCGAGTGCGACTAATCTCTAACTTAGTCCCATGGCCAATGAAGACAAATAGGCATCATACTTGCTGCATGAGTTAAGTATAAAAGTTCAGCACTATGACAAATATCGTTCATAGGCTCAAATGATAACAATTCTTAGAATAACATACCTCAAGTATGGATCTATGTTATCATAATTAAACAAAACATATCGATGTGCTTGCAACCATGACTTGTGATCCAAGGTCACTACATGCTTTCCAGCCAAAAATCGACCCTTGTTGGTAAAGAATGGCATAGTAGATACATTGAGCTCAGGGACATCAGTTCTGCATTTTCTATTAAATCTAGTCTCACATCCTTGTAAATAACGGGAACAGTATGTAAGGGACTCATCAAACACATAGCCCTCTGCAATTGACCCCTCAGGTTGGCTCTTGGTACGAACAAACCCCTTTAGCTTCATATTATACCTATATAGTATATACATAACATATATCAGATTATTTTGGAGATGGGAAAGAAACCATATGATACCCAGAAAATAGGTTTAGGGATGACCTTTCTACCGGATACATGCTGATGTACATTACCGGGCCCCATAGCCTCACTTGGGTTGGAAAATGAACCATCAAGTGAACCATAGATCAAAAAATGATGGCAGAAATATGGTCTCAAGAATGCACAAGGTCTCAGCTATTTCTCCCTCTAGCTTCTCCATATCACTTATGGAAATGACAGGAGAATATATTTGCTTGAAGAATCTGCTGACACGAACCAATGCAATGGCGACTTCCTTTTTGCGGTGTGTTAGAACAGCTAGCGGAAGCAATTGCTGCAAAATAATATGATTGTCGTGGCTCTTCAACCCAGTGATCTTCTTCTGCTTGACAAGGACATTGCGGCGTATATCAGATGCACAACCATCAGGAAACCTAGCTCCCTTCAAAACTTGGCAAAACAATTTCTTATTTTCATTGACCATTGCATAGGGTGCAGCAGTAAATCAAATTCTTCACCAAGCTGGGACAGGTTGGAGAGCTTTCCTTATTCCTAGATGCTCTAGATCTTTACGAGAAGCATAATTATCTTTTGATTTCTTATCCATTCCTAAAAGTGTGTTAATTATGTTTTCACATACATTCTTTTCAATATGCATTGCATCAAGATTATGAGGCTGCAGCAAGTCTTTCCAGTATCGCAACCTAAACCATATGGATTTTCTTTTCCGAACTATTGGTGGTTCGCCAACCTTGAGCTTCTTGGTGGTTGTTTTCCCGGAAGGGTTCTTTCCAAAAACAGTCTTCATATTTTCTGTGAGGGCCAAAACTTCCTCTCCGGTAAGTGGTACAGGTGCTGCCCCTAACTCCACACCACCATCAAAGGAGTCCTCATCAAATCTGTATTCATGGTTTGGATCAAGAAACCTTCTATGATTCATATAGCAAAATTTCTTGCCTTCCTTCAGCCGAAGAGAGCAAGTCTCTGAGCCGCACAATGGACAACCAAATTCACCCGAGGTTACAATACCAGATAGAGTGCATAAGCCTGGGAGGTCAGATGTCGTTGATAATACAGTAGCATGGAGGTTGAAGGGTTTACCGGTCGAGGCATCATAGGTTCTAACACCCTCCTCAAATAGTGAGTTCAAATCATCAATAAGTGGTTCAAGGAACACATCTATATCTCTCCCAGGTGAATTTGGACCAGGAATTAGCAGAGATAGGATGAAATTTTGTTGCTTCATGCACAACCAAGGAGGAAGATTCAACGGAATTGCTACAACAGGCCAAACACTATATGATAAATTCATTGTCCTAAATGGATTAAAACCATCAGCACATATAAGCAGCCTAATGTTGCGACTATCTTCGGCAAACTTAGGATATTTAGCATCAAAGTCCTTCCAAGTAGGTGCATCTGATGTATGCCTTATTAGTCCATCTCTTGTGCGTTCTTCATCATGCCATTTGCAATCTGTTGCACTCTTCGGGGACACGAACAGGCGTTGTAGCCTCTTCTTTATTGGAAAATAATGAACAACCTTCCTTGGGACCTTGTGTACACGTTTCCCATCAAGGTTGTTCTTTTCAGATTTCCACCATGAAGTTTTGCATGTAGGACAAATATCTTTATCTGCATGCTCCTTCCAAAATAGAATGCAATCATTCTCACATGCATGAATTTTAATATAACCCAGCTCAAGACATTTTATCATTTTCTTAGCTTCATAAAATTTTTTGGTTAGCTTTGCTGTTGGGAAGGCCTCTTTTAGCAACTCTAGCATCATGTCAAAGCTTTTATCGCTCCAACCTCCAAGAGATTTGGTATGTAGTAACCTAACAACGAAACGTAGTTTTGAAAAGGTTGTGCATCCTAGATAAAGCTCCTCGTTATCATCAGCTATGAATTGTCGAAAAGCATCTGCCCCATGCTTCTTTTTCTTTTCTAGAAGAGGCTCAACGCTCCCAGGCTCTACATCCTCGTGAATTGGATCCTCCCCGCCGCCACTATCCCTCAAATCCCCAATTAGGTGTGCCATATCTTGAATCATTTCGAACATCTCATCATAATTATCTAGGTCATTATCCTCTTGAACATCATCAGGTTGGACCCGATCATGGTCACTATCAGATGCAAGAGATGATGATGCCTCCACATGATATATCCATCTTTTGTACCCACTAATAAACCCATGATATAATAAGTGCTCATACACATCACTAGCTTCAAACCAACAACATTTCAAGCATTTTCTACAAGGACATAATATAGCATTCCCTCTTGCTGAATGAGTAAAAGCAAACTCTATGAATTTCACTACCCCGTCAATATATGCTTGTGTGTTTCTAGCTTTATACATCCAACTCTTATCCATTCTTGACCAAATTCACTATATTTACCTAACATACAAAATAAAGTATACTTCTATTAATGGGGGAAATCTAGTGACAAAATGCATGCCATTCATATCTAATACAAGCAAGGACAAATACAATACGGACGAAGAATGCAATCTGGCATAATAGAATAAATATTCAATTGAAAGATGTAATTTCAGGAACTGCAAAAACTAAAATAGTAGTAAGAATAGTATTATCTATGTGATAAAAACAAAGCACTTGGTATGTCCACAAATCTGATTTTTTTAAGGAATACACAAATCTGATTTCGTGAAACATAAACAAAGAAGTGTTGTAGAAACGAGGGTTGAGGAGGCATCCATATGATAAAAACAGAGCACTTGTTCTGTCCACATGCTACAACTTTGAGGCATCAACTAAACACAAAAAGAAGTGTTGTAAAAACTATAACTGAGTGCCTAGTACACAGATTAAACTAACCCATCTAACATTTTTGCAAGTTAGCATTGAATCATCTGCCAAGTTCACAGATTGAAATGGTAACAATTGTACAAGTCAGAATTGAATCTCATTTGCAGGTACACAATTTAAACCAAACCCAGGCAGTAAAGAAATCTCACCAAATGCTCAGAGAGAGGATGTTCAGGAGGCAGCCCTGTCCACAGAGAGGATGTTGATGTTGAGGTGGCAGAACTGCTCGCCGGAGAAGAGGGACACTCCACTGCAAGGGGGAACGGAGAGGATGTTGACGTGGCAGTGAGCTGCTAGCCGGATTGCTGCTTGGAGGATCAGAGAGGACGTACAGGAAGCGGTCCCGCTCGGTGCTTGACTCCTCGGTCCGTGGGGGTGCCGCGGCGCTGCTGTGCGGTTGTTGGGGCCAAAGACTGACTCCGTCCGGGTGGACGACGGTCGGCGGTGGTGGGGAGGCTGGAAGAGGCGGCGGGGCTGTGGTGGGGGGGGCCGCCGCCGGTAGTACTAGGATTTAGGGCGGCCAGTGGCGCTGGGGTGGCTGGGAGAGGAGTCGGGGTGCGGCGGGGAGGGGGGTGGCTCGGGACGGCGGCGGAGCTGCGGTGGTGGGGACGCCGTGGCCAGGGGGCTCTTGATGGTGGGGGAATGGCGCCGATGGGACTTGGGGGCGCCGGTCGGATTTGGGGGCGGCGGCTGCGGTCAGGTAGGGCGCGAGGGATTGGGGGTGGCTGCGGTCTGGAGGTAGGGCATGAGGTAGTAGTTCTTTTGGGCTTTTTTTTTGTCTCTCGCGCGCTTTTCCTCACTTGCGCGCGCTTAGGCCCAAACTGTATTTTACTCTCGCGCCAAAAGTGAACCCCGACAGATAATGGGCCGTAGTAGTCTTCTCCAGGCAGACAGGGCGCCCCCAAGTGTACCGGCAGTTT
Organism: Aegilops bicornis; assembly: GCA_021605145.1. Classification (NCBI taxonomy): domain Eukaryota; kingdom Viridiplantae; phylum Streptophyta; class Magnoliopsida; order Poales; family Poaceae; genus Aegilops; species Aegilops bicornis. The sequence continues at coordinate 91,269,719 of CM038671.1, read as the reverse complement.
GTTTGCCTTTGTTCTTCAAGTTCTGGCGGTAGTTGCACCGCCGTGAGCTAGTTCTACTGGCAGTTACAGATGCCCCGGCAGTAAGTTTGCCCTTGTTTAGATACTTCTCCCGGCAGTTAACTGCCCCGAAACAAGTGTTGTGGTGTAGTGGTTCCTTGGGTCACGTGCAAACTCAGCCCAGTACTCTCTCTCAATTTTTCTCCAATGCGACCCGTCAGCGGGTGCTCTCAACTTCCCGTCTTTCTTACGGTCCTCACTGTGCCATCGCATCAACTTGGCATCCTCTTTGTTTCTGAATAGTCGTTTCAACCGTGGTATTATAGGAGCATACCGCATCACCTTCGCAGGAACCCTCTTCCTGTAGGGCTCGCCGTTAACATCACCAGGGTCATCTCGTCTGATCTTACACCGCAATGCAACGCATACCGGGCATGCATTCAAATCCTCGTATGCACCGCGGTAGAGGATGCAGTCATTAGGGCATGCATGTATCTTCTGCACCTCCAATCCTAGAGTGGCATACGACCTTCTTTGCTTCGTACGTACTGTCGGGCAATTCGTTATCCTTTGGAAGCTTCTCCTTCAATATTTTCAGTAGTTTCTCAAATCCTATGTCAGGCACAACATTCTCTGCCTTCCACTGCAACAATTCCAGTATGGTACCCAGCTTTGTGTTGCCACTTCGCAATTGGGGTACAACCCTTTTTTGTGATCCTCTAACATGCGATCGAACTTCAGCTTCTCCTTTTGACTTTTGCATTGCGTCCTTGCATCGACAATGACCGGCGCAGATCATCATCATCGGGCACATCGTCTGGTTCCTCTTGATCTTCAGCAGCTTCCCCGCTGCGGCATCATCGGGCACATCGTCTGGTTCCTCTTGATCTTCAGCAGCTCCCCACGTTGCAGCATCACCGTATTCAGGGGGCACATAGTTGTCATCGTCCTCTTCTTCTTCTCCGTCTTCCATCATAACCCCTATTTCTCCATGCCTCGTCCAAACATTATAGTGTGGCATGAAACCCTTGTAAAGCAGGTGGGTGTGAAGGATTTTTCGGTCAGAGTAAGACTTCGTATTCCCACATTTAGGGCATGGACAACACATAAAACCATTCGGCTTATTTGCCTCAGCCACTTCGAGAAAATTATGCACGGCCTTAATGTACTCGGAGGTGTGTCTGTCACCATACATCCATTGCCGGTTCATCTGCGTGCATTATATATAATTATGTGCATCAAAAGTAAGAAAATCCGACAAGTATCTATCTAAAGTAAGAAAATCAGAAAGAAGATAAGAACAAGAGGCTCACCACGGTGGTGCCGGCGGCGAGATCGGCGCGGGCGATCAACGGCGGTGAAAACGGGGACAGGGCTTGACGGACCGCTAAATCTAGACAAATCTCGGGGAAAATGGAGCTCCAAGGTCGAGCTTCGAGAGGAGAAAGCTTAACTAGTGTGGCTCGGGCATTTCATCGAACACCTCATGTGCATAGGAGGTGAGCCAGAGCACCCAAATGCCCTCCCCTCGCCGGCCAGAAAAAACATAGCACTGTGGAGTGCTCTGCCGCGGCTATGGGTATATATAGGCAAATTATTTGTCCCGGTTCGTGGCATGAACTGGGACTAAATTCACCCTTCTATACTGGTTCAAGGCACGAACCGGTACCAATGGTTGTGGGCCAGGAGCGCGGCCCATTGGTCCCGGTTCGTGCCTAGAACCGGGACAAATGGATCCAGACGAACCGGGACCAATGCCCACGAGGCCCCGGCCGGCCCCCTGGGTTCATGAACCGGGTCTAATGCCCCCCATGGGTCCTGGTTCGTGAAGAACCGGGACTGATGGGCTGGCCAGGCCCGAACCAAAGCCATGTTTTCTACTAGCGACAGGCTGTGGTTGGGGCTTCACTGGACTGGGAAAAAGAACTCCTGAAGTATCTACCACATAGACAAGTGGTACGCCTAATTCGGACAAAGGGACCCGCTCTTCATAAACATGACCAATGTTGAGGTCAGCTGGTGTGGGTGCATCACTTCTCATAACTGTAATGTTAACCACATATTTCCTTTAGTAGTTATATCATCCAACATTTCTTCCACCTTGTCATCATCAGTTAATTCTTCCATTCTTGACACCCCAACTCGTGGATCTCTGACATAATACATAAAATCTCTTGAACTAAAGCCTTCCAACTCTATTAGTGCAATAAGATTCCAAAGAGGTTATGTCTGATAAGCAAATGGTTCTTTCCAAATTATCTCTATCTAAGAAATGGAACCTCACTTCCCATTCTTTATCATCCAACCTAGTTCATTTAACATAGTAGTTAACATTGAGATAATGCTAGTGTTGAACAGTACAGATAAAATTTAGACAAACCTAGTGTTAAACAATTCAGTTAAAATTCAGGCAAATTTCATTTACAACTGGCTACTGAGCCATTATGTTCAAAACTAGTGTGCAATTGCAGTTAAAACTACTGAGCCATTCTATTAAAACTAGTGTTACAGTTAAGTTAAAAAGAACTTTGCAGTTCAAATTCAGTTAGCATGACTGAATAATTAAGGGCAAGCTATTTTGCAGTTCACAACCATTACTGTAACCCTATAATCCTAACCAAATACCTACAACATAATCCCAACTCTGAAACAGTTACACCCTAACCCTAGAACCCTAAGCCTAGAATCCAGATGGGGGAAATAGTGAGGAGGGGGAGAGGATGGATGGCTTACACCACACCGCCGAAGGAGAATGCAAAGTGTTGGCTGACTGTTGGATTTGCCGTCACCGACTTGCAAATGCCCTAGCCGCCGTGCACTCCGGGGATTAGGAAGGAGGCAGCGCCTGAGAAGGATTCGAGCTCCCGCAGAGCTCGAGTGGATCTCCATCACCACCACCACTAGCATCGCCAGCGGAAGCACCGCCGCCGAGGCCGTCGCCGCTGCCAGGTTTCGCCTTCCCTATGGAAGCCCGAGGGAGAGCAGAGAGTGAGAAGTGGAGTGGGGGCGGCGCGGTGGGTCCGTCTGACGTGATCCGACCAGATCGTCTCGAGCAGATGGCGCCGTATGCCGTCCGTTATGCCACGTAGAGGGGAAACCGGGCCCCAGCTGTCGGAAACACAGTCAACCGAAGCAAATCGGTCGATCAGTGCAAATTGTAAAAAGTTTACTGAATGTGCGGTGTTTTTTGCAAATGATTAACAACCTCGTGATTTTCTGTAAACGATGCTCCAAATATGGGGGAGAGGAGGAGCATGTATAATGGAGTAGTGTCATCAATGGCTCAGCACACGTAATGCTCTGCTCGTCGTCTCGAGCAGGGCTGACGTGCGGGGTGGATACCCGATTCACTCGGACTTTTTTCTTTCTTTGCGAAGGGATGGGATTCACTCGACAGTTTTAGAGGGGCTGAGTTAAAAATGAGAGCGAAATTAATGAAGTGGAAAAAGAGAGACTTCTCAATCTCATTAACGAGTTAATTAGATTTAAAGGCTGATGCGAGTATTTTTTATGTGGCTGATAGCGTGCCAAAAAGAGAGGCTGAGGAGAAGCTAGCGAAGCTTCTCAGAGAAGAGGAGATAAATGGGCACTCGGAGCTCGACATGTGATTCAAGGGGATAATAATAATCAGTTTTTTTTATCTAATTACGAGTGAAAAATACAGAAAAAATAATTCAACTTGAACAAGATTTTTTTTTCTGAGACACTCAACTTGAACAGGATAAAGGTACAATTGTAGGATTGTAGGGCACAAGAACCTTTAATTGTACCTCGAACTTTTATGAAAAAAACACTCTTTGGGGGCCCAATTGAAAATTTTGTGTCCCTAAATGAGGGGGCGGTTGACGATATCGAACAGTCAAAAGTCAGGCTAGCTTGTCCAAAAGTCAGAGCTGAGATGGCATTCCCTGGCTCTAGGAACTAAGACACGGTATCTATATTGCTCATGATTGATACATGTACATATAGATAGATAACATATGCATACTACGTGAGGCAAATTTGATTCCGTCAAGAAAAATATGACAAGTTGGACGTGCTAGCTAAGGTTTCTGGTCAAGAAAACAAAGATGGCTCAATCTGCGAGCTAAGCTAACTTTGCCTCTGATTGCAAGCTAGCCATCAGCCAGTAGTTAGCTAGTACTGGGAGTAACTAGTAAGCATGCATGTACTCCAGCTCATTGCTTCCGTATACGGTGCGTGCATTCTTTATCAATTGGTCGATACATGACGTTTACTTCGTATATACAATGACGACTAATTGGCAGACACGGTAAGTAGTGGAGATATAGTCAGTCTTGGCTGTTCACACATACATTGTCCGATCCTAATCATATGTCATCACGAACGAAATGTCAATACATGCATTGCATGTGGGGTAGTGCAATGGCTCGGACACGTAATGCTCCGCTCGTCGGCTCGAGCAGGGGTGATGTGCGGGATGGATCATGGATGATACCCGATTCATCGTCATTCGACCTTTTCCTTTCTTTGCAATGCATGGGATTCGCTCTAGGATTCAGCTTGACTCGATTCGCTAACGTAGGTAATTTAAGGAATAAAATCTTGTTAGTGCTAGGCTCGCTCGATAATCAGCATTGCTTGTTTGTTTTTGTTGGAGAAGTCATAAAAGTGAGCAAATATATATGCAGACATACCATGGGTGACATATTATGTCGCAGTTTAGGATTTATCTCCATAAATGTATACTATGTAAGCAAACATGGAGCATCCGATAAAAGGGGAGCAATACGTATAGAGGACATCATGAAGGATGGTGATGACTGATGATGACATAGGCGCAACATCCATGGGAGGGCCAAGCTCACAAATCGGAGTCCTCCTAGAAGATCCGTACAAGGCAAGCCATCTGCCTCTGTATCCGGTTGAACCGGGCTTGCACCTAATAGCAAACTGACCCAGGCCCATGTACCTTAACACATGACCATGACCATGTAACCTTAAGTATCGTCGTCAAATTTCATCAGAGCTCTAGTCACTCTATGGGCTATTTGGCATGCTCGTCGGAAGGCAATCCATGAAAATATATTTCAAAGTCCAGCGGGTACGCACCTCTTTGTTGATCGCTTCATCTCAGAGATATCAGCCTCTAGGCCTAAGCAACAGAACCAGGTGCGAGCTCCAACATGATTCGGCGCTGGCTTCCTCCGCCACCGGGCCACTGCAAGATCAAAGTGGATGGGGCTACAACCAAATCAGCAAGACGTTGATGGGGCTACAACCAAATCAGCAAGACGTGGATCAGTCGGTGTCATCTGTCGAGCCATGGATGGCTTGTACATGGGAGCTTCAGCTATATGTTTTGAGGGTGTATCCGACCCGGCGTCTCTTGAAGCCCTAGCGTGCAGGGAGGCTTTGGCTTTAGCATCTGATCTAATGCAAACACAAGTGGTGGTCGCATCGGACTGCAAGGAAGTGGTCTCCAATATTTCTGAAGGCAATGGAGCAACACATGCACATATTATCCGGGAGATCAAGCAAATGGAGTCTGAATTTCAATCTTGTTCTTTTATTTTTGAACGTAGAATCACAAATATCGAGGCACATAGCCTCGCTAAATACACGCTTAGTCTGTCTATTGGTCGCCATGTTTGGCTGCTTCAACCTCCAAACTTGAGATGTATTCCTCAGAACATTCTTGAGTAATAAAGCGTGTGTTTTAGCCTAAAAAAATGTAACCTTAAGTTCACACACAAGACAACTGTAGCAAGATAGATCTGGGGTATCACACCTGACGATTTCACACCTAATCCTTCATCTTTCCCTCATACGAGAAACCCAATCGGCTCAAGCGGGAGTAGAGTGTTACCTCTCTCTGAGAGCCTGGACCTGGGTAAATCTTTGTATTTTGTGTGCACCCATCCTGATCGGTTGCTCACACACTACCCCCATATAATTTATTGCCGGATCAATACACCAACAAATGGTGGTGGTGACTGCAGCATCGTCACACTACCACATAGGCGGTCCTCTTGCCTGCCCGGTCAGGGGACACTCCCTAAGCCACCTGCTTGCGAGACCGCGACATGTAGACTACAGAAATGTCGCATACCTCCACATCTGCATTGGTGTTGCCGACTACTGCCAGGATTTATGTTTCTACGTGAACCTTTTCCCTTTGGATGTGAGCCTGGAGTCATTTTGGTTCATGCCTCAGTAGTGGGGAGAAACCGGTTGAGCCGTGAAGCTGGCTGGGCTTTGAGTCCCAGCGTCACACCAGATGGTTGAGTGGCAAAGCCTGCTACTGTGTGATGATGATTCGGGAAATGGTAGCCGGCGCTCGAGTTTTAGCCGTGAAAATGTGGTCTGATTTGCTTGGCAATGACATTATTCAAGCGGTGTTCCGTTGTTGAAGGCATTTGCCTAGAGTTTGCATAGACTTTTCTTCGTGGGTGAAACCCCATGATTTGACCTGTGGTTGGCTCTAGTGATGATGATGCACGACATCGGTTTCTGGAGGCCTCGTTCTTGGAGCACCTCTCGGGTTACAACCGGTAGTGGTTTATGTTTATGTTTGATGCACTTGTTTCAACTTTTTCTTTTTATAATAATTTGGATGTGTGGATCCCTAATACTTTACTAGCTCATAGTATTGGTGTGATCTAGAGGCCGGGTGTAAATATATCCTCTTGATATTATAAGATAGCACTATTATGAGAAAATGAAGCTAACGTCAACTCATTGACACCAGTAGCATGTTTTTCGTGTTCAATGGGATTGCCGAGATCGACAATGACACGTTCATCTCAAAAACGTACAACGACATCTGGTGGCCTCATGGCATTATTGGCTAAATTCAATGTGTGGCTAGTGCATGTGGCATGATTTATGAGGGCAACTCCAACGCGGGTCACAAAATCTCCCCTAAATATCCCAATTTGATGGTCCAAACACGTTTTGTCATCCAATGTTAGTCACCAAATGTCTGTGCACAGCGGACTAGGTGATCTGGAGATCTGAATTTGCTCAAATTGGCACCAAATGTAGGGAAGGTTTGAGCCTTTGAGGTAGTCCGGACGCCGGTCAGTATTAGTTGGACCGCACCCCCACAACCCATATATTTCACTCGTCTCTTTTTTTCTTTCTGTCCGCTTGGCCCACTGTCAAGCATAGGGCACTGTTTGAATTTAGTGACTACGGTCGGATGATCTTCGTCTACAACTGTCTGCACAATGTTTGGATGTGGTCGCGGACATTTAGCCTCATCCATTTAATGATCGACGTTGGTGTTGTCCCTGACATGCCGGTTGAGCCATTCTGCAGCACAAAGCCTACGGTCGATTCTTGTTGCCGGTTAAAAGATCTACACATGCTTATACTTTTATTTTGAGCCAATAAAATTTGCCCTTTGTCGGAAGAAAAATCTAATGCTTATACTGGTGGGAAGAAAACAAATGTGTCAGCATCCGTATCTAGTACTATTAGTTATTACAAATATACATAATATTTATTCTACTTGTTAATAATAACGTAAACCAAAGTAAACACATGAACGGAACACCACACTTTCTGCATCTGTATGTGCTCAATGGAACGACCAGTACTGAACAGCGGGTTCCTTGAGCACGTCGGCCTCCGCTTGCTGAGGGTAGTTCCCGCCGTAGTCCTTGAGCGCCCGGTAGGCCTCCGGCTGTCGGAATAGTTCCAACGATTCCTGCTTCTTCAATTCTAGCTTCAGATTTGAAAAACGAGATCAACCTAGGCTAGACTAGCCTGTTGGCATTTCTTTATAAAAAAACTTAGTGTGCATCAAGCGTCCGAGCCAAGACTCGAACTCTGGTGGGCTGCTTTTTTTAAATATGAAGAAATGCCGCCGGCTATTCTTGATGGACGCGGGACGGCTGATATATATATGTAGGCAATCGTATCGATCAGAATCCGTCTTCGTCTCTTCTCGTTAGAATCGAGATGGAGGTCCTCTTGCCTTGTAACTTTCTTCCTGCCCGGACTCGTTAAGTTCTGGAAAGTAACCCTATTTGAGTCCGGTATAAGGTTCCGTTAGACGTACTTATATACAGTACTACTAGTACCTACTATTACGTGTGTCAGCCCATATACATGTCCGATTCAAACGAGTGTCCGAGTAGGGCTGGGCGTACGTGGCCGTGCGTGTACAGAGGCACGCATGCGTGGTCGCTCTGTTGTGAATCGTGAGAGAGAAACAGAGAGAAGAGAGCCAAGGCAGCATTTGCCCAAAGAGTTCCTTGCTGTGAGGAACCGCACGTACGCTACCTAAAAGCTTCCGGAGACCGTCCCGGCAAACAGCAGCAAGCAATGAGCTTCATCTTCAGCGACCTCAATTTCGTAAGCTTTCCTCCGTTGATCCCATCACACACCCCACGGGTGTCGCTTCTCCCGGCAAGCCTCTTCTAGCTAGTTAGATTAGATATTCTGACCTTGTCCTGTTGTTGCTCCGTCTACGTGCTGGTGTTGCAGTTGGATGCGGCATCGGGTTTAGGCGCGAGCGTCCTTCACAGCCGCGTCAAGTTCACCACCCTAAGGTAAATTCAGGGCGTGTTTGGTTGTCAGCATTAGGCCCAGCCTGGTCCACACGAGAAGAAAGTGGCTCACCGAAAACGTTCAGATCGGCAGTTTCTAGCGAGCCAGGCTGAGGTGAGCACGTAAGGTGGGCCACTTGCACCAGAGGAGATAGGAGGGATACGAGCTTGTATGAAGCTGTGCTTGCTTATCTTCTCCTACCTCAAGTAACCTTTCCTCTAATTTTGTTTTTTCTAGCCCCTTCTGATCTACACAACGGTGCTTCGATTCGAGGTAAGCTCTACACAAAAAAGATGCACCTTGATGCTACGGTTTCATTCAGGCGATCGGTTTGTAGGTTTGTCGGCCGTATGTTCTTAATTTCGTCTTCCCGTTTGAAGCTATTCTTGACGAATTTTGTCAGATTCGTCGCGCATGATCGATTGTTTGAAATTTTCTTTGACCAGCAGCCTAATCTCGCAATTCCTCACAACATTAGTGTTGTAAGTTTTTGGTTTCAACGATCGTAGCTTCATCTCTCTTTGAGCAGCAGCTACTGCACTGACGCTGCCATGTCGAGCTCCTCTGTCCTCTGCTCAGAGTCCTCCTATTCGTCCCTCTCGACGCCGACTCCCCTTGATCTCCTTGCCCACGTCCTACTACACTAGAGTCGTTTACGGCGTCGCTCATCTCGGACTATATATTCTCTGTCGTCCTTCTACTGCACTGATGCTGCAACAGCGTGCACACTGCTTTCTTGTGTCCTCTGCCTCCGTGCACTGCTGCAGTTATTCGGCGCCTTGTAGTCGATCATCTTGGCCTCCTCTCTCTCGCCCCTATTACACCGGAGTCATTTCCGTTGTCGATCATCTCGGCCTCCTCTCGCCCATCGTGACCGACGATACCATGGCGCGGGCACTGCATTCTCCTCCTCTCTCGACTGTCTTTGCGCGAGCACCGCAACTAGTTCACCGATGGTGTCGCTCGTCCACGACTCCATGCTCATCATGTCGGACACGGCGTCACGGCCACTATCCACCGCAGTCGCCATGGTCCGACGCACACTGCATTTCTTCTCCCACTTTCTCTACTGTCTCTTAACCCTGTGTGATAAGTGCAAGTGCTAGCTTTTAATCATACCTCATGCGGGCAACCAAACAACGTGTAATTGCATGCGCCGAGACAATGTAGGCAACCAAACAACGTGTCAAAGTTGATCTCCTAATGCAGGCAGTCCATATGCAGGCAACCAAACAACTCGCAGATGTCGCATATGAGGCTGTTTTTTCTAGAAGCCGAGTGGAGATGTGTATGCAACACGGGTACCAGTAACAGTAATGTTCTCCTGCCCACGGTTAATTCCTTGCAGCGATACATCTCTTGTTGCTATTTTCACTATGATTCGATGGATACGTGCTCACTCTCCGTTGCTTGTATTGTACAGCCGCGAGAAATTATGGAGCAGCGCGTCATCAGACGAGGCGATACGGTGGTCGCTCAAGCCAAGGTTCGTTGGACCGTGTTTCCCTCGCTGTCAACCTGGGAGGATACGGAGGACTTAAAATTAATTAAGAAAGCACGATCTTCCAAACCTAGGAGGGGGGAGAATACCTCCCCCCCCCCCCCCCCCCCCCTCTCTTGCGACCACGCCGCCCGCACGGGCGACCGGCTGCGCCTTCGGCGCCTCCTCCTCGTTCCTCCCTTCCCGCCGCCGTCGCTGGCGTCTGGCGCCGAACGGCGCTGGCCGTTGGCCTTTCCCATCTCGATGTCGCGCCGACGCGGAGCAGAGCAGAGCGGCACCGCGGGGTGCTCCTAGGCGGCGGCGGTCTGACGCGACGGCGGGTTTCTCCGTCGTGGTCATGGGCGATTTGCTGGGTGGCAGCACCCACTCGGCACAGATCTGGGCCCTTCGGGCCCATCTGGGTTTGGGCGGGCCGGCGGCGGGGAGGGTCGATGGCGTGGCTTCCGGGAGAAATCCTTGCCGATTCTTTTTAGTTTTTTGTTGGATACCTGCAAGTAAAAACTTTCCTGGCTCCCAAACCCGTTTGGTTGGATGTAATCAGGATTAGCGGCGTTAACCTGCAATAACAGAACAACACAACATCAGTCTTGGCTACATTTTTATAGTTAGTTTACTTTTTCAGTTTTGTTGAACCAAATTATGTTTTTTATTTAGTTTTAGTGTCATTTTATTCAGTTTTTTAGTACATTTCAGAGTTAGGTAACTTATCATTTCAAACCATTTTTTAGTTCAAAGTACTTTCTATATCTTATAATCATTAGGCTCAGTCCTTTTAAGTTTCTTTTCAGGTTTTAATTATTTTGAACAGGGGAGCGATATCATTTGCATTTTTCCTTTCTAAAAAGTCAAAGCATCTGAAAAGTACCAGTAGATCAAAAAAAAGGGACTGTCTCAGTATTATTGTTTTGCTTTTGTCAGTTGTAGAATGATTTGTCTCTCTGCCTGCCACAAGCGGGAGCTCTCATCAGTCCTTCAATCTTCCATCCATTATCAGTCGTGTATATTTTACGTGTGTTCATCAGTTTTGCCCGGTTTTCAATAATTGAGTCTCTATGGTTTTTTATTAGTTTTGGTTCAGTTCTATAAGTCAGTAGTCAGTAATGTAGCACAATTCTTCATTTATTATTTCTCAGATTATTATGTATATTAGTTTTGGTTCAGTTCATAGTAGTTTTCATTGTTTTATCATTTTTCAGTATTCTAGCACAATTCCTCAGTTTTTCAGATTTGGTTCATCGGTACCTCAGCCAGTTTCATTTGTTTGTTTTCCTAGTCATATTAGTACTTATCAGTCATTATTTTTCAGTGATCATTCTTCATGGTTTATTATTAGTTTTCTGTTTCTCTTCAGACTTTAGATTCTTCAGTAGTGTTTAGATTCTCCAGTTATCTGATTCTTACTCCCTTTCATTCATTAGTGTTTATCTTTTTCCTTCAGTCTTTGGATTCATTATCCTAGATCAGTTTGTTCTGTGGATTATTGATCTATATCAGGGGAAGCTAAGGAGGACGTCAGAGCGGGAGGCTTCGGTTCATTTTATTTAGCGGTTTTTTTTTCCTGTGTTAACAGGTTGGTTAGGTGGCCCATTAGGTACATGACGACACGCTAATCATTCCAAGGTCAAAAAGGTTGGCGACAATTATTCGACCTGAAACCAAGAAGAAAGCAAACGTTTTCTTATAACTGAGTTAGACCTACTTAGTGCAGACAACGGATAATATGGAGGTGATCGACACCATGAAGGAAGGAGGACAGTCGTCGGGAGCAGCGGCGGACTTTTTTTATGATTTTTTTCATTTAGCTTGTGATTTTTCTATTTTTTTAGATTTGAGCACTGTAATAGAGAAGCAAGAGAGCCTAGCCTTTGACATCGCCGTCCGGCTCCAGCGGAGGGGGGGGAGGAACCCTACTCCGGCCGCCAGCCCTCCCTCCTCGATCTCCTCCCCGCCGCTTAGAGCGCAATGGCAAAACTCGGCCGGCACAAGGCCTTCTTCTCCTTCGTGCGAGTGGCGCTGGCCATTGCCTCTAGTGTTCTTGCAGCGTTAGGCGCGCAACGCGCGACGACGGCGGCCGTCCCATCAACGGTGGCGGCGCATGGTGGGCTGCTAGGGTCGGTGGAGTGTGCCTGCGCAGGATGGGCAACGTCCGGGCTGTGGCGGTCCGATCCAAATCTGGCGGGCTGCTCCTCCGGCCGGCTGTTCTCGCGGGCAGCGTGGTCCGGTCGTCTCCGGCGGTCCTTGGGTGCTGGAGGTGGCTAGAGCGGGGGCGTCCCATAATGGTGGCCGGCGGCGTTAGCGGCGGGGCTGGCCTCATTCAGCAGTGCGAGTTGGTAGGGCGGCGTGGGGCTCCCCCTAGGGGTCCCGATGTGGGTGTGGGCTGCCACGGCATGGTGGTGGCTCATGGCGGTGGTCTGGGTCATTCACGACGGCGGTTGGACATCTCTGGTGTCGGCCCGTCGGTGAGCGGTATGGGTCGACCTTCGATCCTTCTCCTCGGTCGTCCGTTTGTTATCTTCGCCGTTGGTTAGCCCTCCTCCAGCTGTGGGCTATCACTCGTCTCGCACCAGGCAGCAGGACTGATCTTGTCTCGCGCCCAGCGGCAGGACCGAACTCGTCTAGCGCCTGGTAGCAGGATCATGCTCGTTTCGCCCCAGGCAGCACCGAGCTTGTCTCATGCTCGGTGCTGTAGGACAGGGCGATGAAGGCCAGTTTTGGTCGGCCTGTTGGGTCTCGGCACTGATGGCAGCTCAAGGGTGCGAAAGGCGGGTCCTTTTCGCTCGTGTCTTTTGTTGAGGTAGCGGTGGATCTCGGGTGAGGTGGTGTCAAGGTCTTGGATGCCGGGCGGCCCTTGTGGTGGGTCTGCGGTGCTCATGTGCAGAGCCTGTGGCTTGGTGCTGCCTGGGTGCCACGGCCGTGTGGGCGGCGTGGTAGCCGGGGTGTGGCGTTCGATGGCGGTGAGTGGTGGCCGGGATGAAAACCTGCTCTATCTTCGGACGGAGTGGCGGTGGCGAAGCTCGTTCCCTTCTTGAAGGCGTCATCACGGCTCTCATTGCCCTTCATGTTTCTTTAAGGGAAACTCTGATCCTCGGATCGGGCGGTGGCGGCACTCCGATGTCGCCCTTCTGAAAGCGCCGCCTTAGAGCCCACGGTTCGTCAGATGCGGCTTCACCTCTTTGCATAGTGACAGGTATGGTGTTGTTGCGCTCGCGCCTATGTATCCTGCCTTGGGTGTGTACGCGTGAGTAGTGGGGCGTGCATTTGTACCGGGTACAATTGATCGTTGGTTTATATATAAAACGGGGCAAAAGCCTTTTCGGTAATAGAGAAGCAAATAAAATTGTTCATGAACTTGCTAAATTGGTTAGATTTTCTTTTATTTTTGAATGTTTCGAGGAGCCAAATAGTGATATTGTATCAATTCTCACAAACGATGCAATGGTTTTCTCTAATGCATAAAACTCGATTTTCTTTAAAAAAAAGAGTACTTAGTGCAGACAGTTGTCACCCATGATTTGGGGCACAAGTGTTTCCTGGTGCGCTACGTGAGCCATTGGATTAAACGTTGGGTGGTCGTCAGATTCAGCTGCGAGCTTGCAACAAGGATTATTTTGTGTTGAGATGTTTTCAATAGAGTTCATGTTGCAGAACTTTTACAACAGAGGTATTATTGCATAAATTATTTTGCAATAGAGCTAATGTTGCGGGATTTTTTTTACTTTGATTTATATAACGTTACGAAAGAAAGTTTTGCAATATCACTGATGTTGCGGAAATCTTTCTTGCAATAGGGTGAATGTTTGAAAAAGCTGTTTTGCAATAGGGTGAATGTTTGAAAAAGCTCGGCGATGATGCGGTCTGCAACATCGGTTGGGTTGGGGAAACGGTTCTAAAACACGGGTCAAGTTGTAGCAAATGAAGTGGGAGAGGTTGGTTCCCACTCATGTAATCATTAACATATCTGGTGGCCACAAAGACTGTCGACGCGAGCGGATACATCCGTTGGGTGATCACAATCATTTTCCGATATTAAAACAAAAGTCTGATGTTTAGACCACTTTTTATAAATAGCTCAAATGATAAGTGTCACACATGTGGCAGGAAGCTCTTCGGCTCTGATGTTTCTTTTAACTAAAACAAAATTGTCATAAAAAATAATACTTGCCATCCAGAAAGAAAGTTGCCATACTCGCTTCACTATACTTATCATAAAAAAATATTCAAAGTTGTGCCACAAACACTAATTAGGTCCAAATAAAAAGAGAAAAGAAAACGGGATCGCTTTCCTCCAACAGAAAGAAACAGAAACAGAAACCAGTGTGCCCGGATCGAGAAATCCCATCCTCCGCCCAACCACAATGCCGCCGCCGCCGGCGCGCCGCACCCTCAGTGGCAACGCCTCCGCCCTGCTGACCGGCCTCCCAGACGACCTCGTCGAGGAGATCTTCCTCCGCCTGCCCACGGCCACCGACCTCGCCCGCGCATCCATGGCATGTGCCTCCTTCGGCCGCATCATCACCGACCACTTCTTCCTCCGCCGCTTCCGCGCCCTCCACCCCGCCGCCTCTCCTGGGCGTACTCGCGTACGACTCAGCCGAGCGGAAGAGCCTCTCGGTCGCCTTCCTCCCGGCCCAGCCGCCCCACCCCTCTGCTGCCGCGGCTGCCCTCACCCTCGCGGCCGTCGACTTCTCCTACTCATTCCTACCCTCCCCGGAGCTCTGGAGTACCCGTGACTTCGGCGACGGTCGCGCCCTCCTCTCCAAGCAAGGGGATTCGCTGGTCAACCTCACCGTATGCGACCAGCTGCACCGGCGCTACCTCCTGCTACCTGCCATCCCCCACGACCTAGCTGTTCTAGCCAGGCAGCTGAAGCTCATGCATTGTGGACCCTTCCTTGCTCCTGCCGGCGAGAACAAGGGTGACAGTGCCAACGCACCCTCGGGCTTCAGAGGCATGTGCTTGCGCATGTCCTCAACCAAGCTACTCTTTGTCTTCTATTCATCGGGTGCCCGTGCCGGCCAATGGCACACTGTCACATTTGGGGCGTGTTTGGTTGCCTGGGTGGCTGTAGGCTGCATTGCATGGGGGATCCTGGGTGAGCAGGGCTTGGTTGAGTTGATGCAAGGATGAGCTAAGATGTATGTTTGGTGGACTGCATGATATAGATGCACGAGAGATGTTATATACAATAGATGTTGTTTGGTATACTGCATTTGAGATTAATTCTGTGAATTTTCTCTTCCATTTTTAATTATTCCAACTGAATCTAGATCATTTTATGTGCAAGATAGCAAGTAAACAAGTTTGAACTGAACTGAAATCTGAATCAAAATCTGCACGAGAGAAGTTGTAAGCAACAAGTCTGAACTAAAACATTTTCACCAATCTGGATGAAGACACTACAAGAAATATGTCAACTATTGACCTTTTGTCAGTGACCCTGGAAGAATTGGTCATAGATCTATGACCATTTTAGACCAATTGGTCAAAAGCTGTTCGAGGGGCTCCAGACCCTAAACCATTGCGACCATTTTGGTCAGAAAGGTCGTAATTTCCTTACACGAAAAGGTCACAAAGCAAACAGTGCTAGTCCGCTGCCTTATTTCTAGTTGTTAATGACCAATATAGATGGTCATAGCCTTGTAGATTGTGGTGGGTTGTGATGACTAGGCGCCATGTCATCAGTTTTGCCTATGTGTCATGTCCATGTGGCGGTTTTGCCCTAGGTTGTGAAGCAACCTATATTTCATTATTCCCAAAATTCCCAAAAAATCTCATAAATTCTTTGGGTCATATCTTCACAAATATGTAAAAACCTTCCTTACCTAGTTCAAAAATAATTCAAAATATTCATTTTCCTATTACGATCAAAGCAGCACTTTGTGAAGGAAGTACCACTTTGGCATGTCCAAATGGTATCCATTTTTCTGATGCTTTCCTATGCCCAAATAACCATCCTCCACCAAATGCTAGCTCAATCCATTCATTATTTTGAGCCCAGCTTCAACATTCAGTATTTATGTCCAAAGTGTGGTACTTTGTAAAGCAAGTACCACCTAGGCTCCTCCTTTTGAGGTGAAAATTTGTGAAGACGGTCTTCTTAGTAACTCGATCATCCTCACCAAAACTCACGCCCATTAGCCATGTGCATTTCCTGCATGCAAATCAAACACTTGGCTGCTTATTCATGTTTGAGCATCGATCGGTCTCCTCGTGAGAATCTTATGTTGTGATTTTCTTCCTAGCACCTACAGGGAGTGCCCAACCCACTAGAAATGCCTAGGCCGCCCAGAACACATGGCAACGCCACGGTCACGCTGGTGACCACGTGGCGAACATGCTTGACTGGCCACGCTCTAGAGTTGGGGCCCTCGGCCACCGTCCAAACCTCGATGTCTCGCCATCAAACCATGTATTTCTGATTAAATAGATACTTATTTACCTAGAAATGATTTTTGGAAAAAATAAAGAGCAAACTATGAGGCAGCTACAGTTCAAATTTGACCCGCTTCCAGCTGAATCGGTGGAAATTTGTCTTTTTCACGAGAGGTGGATCAAAACATTTTTCACCCAACCATTTGGTCAATTGTGCATTAAATATGACCTAGTATTTTATAAAAATGATTTGATCCAATTTTGCAACAATTATTTGGTAGGTCCTTCACAAAAAAACCTCATCTGGGGCACTAGAAAAATGGAAAATGGTTTTTTCGTCCAAAGAAAATGAAAACTTCCTTAGGCAACATTGTTTGACATTCCAAGATGCACCCTTGTGCACAATATGAGATCATTTGAACAAACTATGCCATGAATGTGGCCATAAGATTGATCATTTGGCTTGAAAGCCATTGATCTCCACACGTGATAGCTCGTTTCTGAGAACACTTTTTAAAATAATTGTCGACATTACAAGTTTGTTATTTTTCTCGGAAATTGGCCACATATAATGACACAATGCGAAGGTTTCCCAATTTTTGATTTTTTGAATTTTTATGCCCGTTTCAAAATGCGGTCAAAACGGCGGGAATGACCGTTCCTATCTAGTGGTTGAATCTTGGAATTTTTTTGGTGTTTCTCTGATTAAATAGGTACTTATGTACCCAGAAATGATTTTTGGAAAAAAATAAATAGCAAACTATGAGGCAGCTGCAGTTCAAATTTGACCCGCTTCCAGCTGAATCGGAGGGAATTTGTCTTTTTCACCAGAGGTGGATCAAAACTTTTTACACCCAACCATTTGGTCAATTTTGCATTAAATATGTCCTAGTATTTTATAAAATGGATTTGGTACAATTTTGCAACAATTATTTGGGAGATCCTTCACAAAAAAACCTCCTTTCGGGCACTCGAAAAATGGAAAATGGTTTTTTCGTCCAAAGAAAATGAAAACTTCCTTAGGCAACATTATTTGCCATTCCAAGATGCACCCTTGTGCACAATATGAGATCATTTGAACAAACTATGCCATGAATGTGGCCATAAGATTGATCATTTGGCTTGAAAGCCATTGATCTCCACACGTGATAGCTCGTTTCTGAGAACACTTTTTTAACATAATTGCAGTATTACAAGTTTGTTATTTTCTCGGAACTTGGCCACATATAATGACACAATGCGAAGGTTTCCCAATTTTTTGAATTTTTTGAAATTTTTATGCCCGTTTCAAAATGCGGTCAAAACGGCGGGAATGACCGTTCCTATCTAGTGGTTGAATCTTGGAATTTTTTTGGTGTTTCTCTGATTAAATAGGTACTTATGTACCCAGAAATGATTTTTGGAAAAAATAAATAGCAAACTATGAGGCAGCTACAGTTCAAATTTGACCCGCTTCCACCTGAATCGGAGGGAATTTGTCTTTTTCACCAGAGGTGGATCAAAACTTTTTACACCCAACCATTTGGTCAATTGTGCATTAAATATGTCCTAGTATTTTATAAAATTGATTTGGTACAATTTTGCAACAATTATTTGGGAGGTCCTTCACAAAAAAACCTCCTTTCGGGCACTCGAAAAATGGAAAATGGTTTTTTCGTGGATCAAAAGCATTTTACATAAAATCATTTGGTCAATTATACATAAAATTTTGTCTAATACATAGAGTTGGTAGGTTCGTCACAACAAAACTATTTTTTATACTTCAATAATGAAAAATGATTTTCTTCTGCAAAAGAACTTATTTTTAATCAATTACGACCTATTTATATGGTCATGAAGTCATCAAGGCCTTTATTGCATTCTGATTGGTCCACGAGCACCTCACGCGGATCATGCCCGACCACCGTTGGATAGGCCCGGATCCGACGGCAGCCCTCCTCCCCCACCCCCTCTACCCCTCATCCCTCTCATCCCCCTCCCGAATCAGCGCAACTCCCTCTCCACTCGTCCAAACCCTAGCCACGCCCTCCTCCGTGTGCCGCCGCCCCCATCGATTCCGCCGAACACCGCTGTCCCCCTCCACTCGCTCTCCTCCATGAGCCGGATCCCCACCTCCTCCGGCTCCGGCTCCCCTCCTGCGGCACACCCACAACCGCTGCCCTCTCCCTCCCTCAGATCTCGATCTACGACCCAAACCAACCCACCTCACCGCCGTCCCCGGCCGCCGCGCCCTTCCACGATGACCCGTTCCTCAGCTTTGCAGACGGCCGGGCCCCAGCGGCCGACGTCCACGTCTCCGGGGGCGGCGGCGACGACTTCCCGTCCTCCCCCGACCCCTACGCCTTCCGCCACTTCTCCGACGCCGCGCACCCTTCGGCATGCCCGACTCCAACGTCAACGACATGCACCACGAGGCAGAGGATGACGGCCTCTTCACCAACTCCGTCCCCGTCTTCACCGACCCTGGCCGACGAGGGCTTCCTCCTCCGCGATTGGCGCCGGTACGTGCGCTTCCTCCCCTCGCCTCTTGTCGTGGTTTTAACACGCCAGATGTCCTTAGTGTCAGGACTTAGTCGCGAGGCCAACGCATCTATGTGGTAGCTTGAGAGGGGTTGAGCGGAATCGAGAGATGCAACACAAGACAGGGATTTAGGCGACTTCGGGCCCCGGGAAACATCATCCGGTAATAGCCCTACGTGCTGTTTGAGGCTAGGTCTCATTATGATCATGAGGGAGTCGTCGTAAACCGGCTCTCCTCTAGTTGTGTCTAGCCCTAGATATTGTTGTTTGCTTGTCGCCCGTCCCTTTTGGGAGCCCTGCCCCTCCTTATATATGTTGAAGGGGCGGGTTACATGTGGAGTCCTATTAGGATTAGGACTAGTCTATCTCTAATACAAACCGGATACAAGTCCAGGTCTTAACTCCTTGTAAGACAAATATTCCTTATGTCTTTCCTCTTAAACCGCCCACCGTAGTTGAACCGGCCTTCATGAACCGCCCGGTCAGGCCACCGGGTCTTGCCGCTCCTCGACCCGCTGCCGGATTACCAATGAACCATAAACCGCCGGGTCGCCATGAACCGCCAAGTGTCGCCGGGTTCTTCGTAAACCGCCAAGTCCGCCGGGTTATACTTCCGGCCGCTTACGCCAAGGGTATATCCCGACATTAGCCCCAGTTTAATTTGGATTTATCCATGTTAAACTGATCCTCGCGAAATAAACACAAGAACAAACTTGACAGACACGCTCCGGGTTAAGAATTCTTGTAAACCGGCATCGGATCATCCTTAAATCCTTGTCATTTCCTCCTTCTAGAAAATCCGGTTTAACAGGTCAGCTTCATACTCAATTTGCTGACATTGATTTCCCACAGAGAAAATTTGTGAAGAATAATCCACTTGAGCCAGCCTTCAATGTTCAGATTTGACAAAAATATTGGTCTTCAAATATTCCACTGATACCAGCTGGTTTGAAAATGTAGAACTTGCTGGTTTGTCATTGCCAAAATTGCCGGTTTGCATATATGGATGGCACCGAGTCATAATTGTTACCAACGCTGGCTCATAATTGTTGCGGACACCGGTTCGTGATTGTTGCCAACGCCGGTTCATGATTATTAATGACGCCGGGTTGCAGCCACAGTGGTCATAATGATTGGTGACGCCGGGTCAACCTAGTTTGCTCAATCAGAGAATTTGAAAATATTTCTTCGATAATAATATAATACATGTAGCCCCCAAGTCTTTGAGCAGAACAAAGTGGTGGCTTAAGACTTTGTTTCAATATAAATACTGCCACTCTCTTGAAGAAATCCAGGTTGTTCATCTCAATCACTAGTCAGAATTGAGTATTCCACATATGTAGCCCCCAAGTGCCGGGTTGTCATGCTTGCAGCAACCTGGGACTTGAATAATTGACAGGAGCAATTGATAGCCCCCAAGGGTCGACTCATTATAATATGATGAGTCGGGTCTTCAATAATATGAGCAAAAAATTACTTTGCATTAGCCCCCAAGTGTCATGGTGCATGCTTGCAGCGACATGAGACTTGCATATTTGATGTAATCTCAACTTGAATAATGTATCCCCAAGTGCCGGGTCGTAAGCCTGCAGCGACTCGGGACTATTCCTTCAATTGTAGAATAAATCATACCTATTGATAATATGATAGCCATTGCGCTTAACGCGACTTTGAAAACCTTAATCATAATACTGGTTATTGATAACCAAAATAAAAATCCAGCCATGTTGGCTATTTGAATAATATATCCAATGATTTATAAGCGCATGATTCCAATGGCGCAATCCAAATATATACTGGCGACTTATAGCCGAAAGCCAGGCCGGGTCAATAAACACCGGATTATAAGTGATTATGTACTGACAACTCGTAGTTGAAAGTCGAGCCGGGTTAAAGAACACCGGGTTAATTTGATGACTGTTAGTCATGCCGGGTCGAGAGACGCCGGTTCAACATAAAATTTATCAAAAGAGAACAAAATCTTGACAAAGGCAAATAAAACCGTGTAGTCGAGGCTTTTCAAGGGCTGCTGTGCCCAAATTCGAGGCTTTTCATGGGCTGCCGGGCCGCTGAGTTAAACCATTTGACAAAGCCTTTTAAGATGGGCCTCCAACTAACCAATCGTCGCTTTTAACTTTGACAAGTTCAGGGTCTCGGTGAGAGTAATCACAAACGTTCAAGGGTCATGCCAGGATTACCCGGATAGGAGTGGCTTACTTGATGAAGGCAGGTTAACCCGGATTTTTAGGTGAATACACCAGGCTTCCAAGCCGTGGGTCGATACCCGGTTACAAGGGTCCTTTCAAACTCTTTGTTGCGTTGCACAAAGAGCCCCCAAGTAACTTTATGAGCTGTGCTCAATGGGTGCCTATGTTTGAGCTGTGCGTAGCAACAAGACTCTCTTTGGCCCCTTGGGTGTGAAGCTCCCAAGCTTTATTGTGGCGTGATAGCCGGATTAATGGACTCCGCTTTGCAAGCAGAAGCCCCCATGTGATATATTTCTGAGCTGTGCTCGCCGGGTGCCTATGTTTTGAGTTGTGCTGTGCAACAAACTCTCTTTGGCCCCTGATGATAATATTGTCTTGATAGCCGCAGCAAGAGGGTAGTAACGCCATGTTCTCTTTGGTGAATACACCTATGTTTGAATAGGAAGCCCCCAAGTGATCATATGAAGATGAGCCCATAAGGCAGGATGCCTATGTTTGAACCGCGCATCATGGCAACAGGTCCTCTTCGGCAACTTTTAACTTTTTGCAAGAGATAAATTCTTCTTGAACCGGAAATTCTTTAAACCGGATATTGAGAGCTTCAAAGCTTTGTGGGAGACATCTTCCCCTTGAGCCGGATATTAAACCGGAATCCTTCTTTTTAAGCCGGAAATTTTCTGATGGCCTTTAAATATTTGCCAAGAAAGTAGTAGCCTCCAGGGCCGGGTTATCTTTCCCTTCAATGACCCGGAGCTCCCGAGTCATGTCACTGTAGCCCCCGAGTTTTAAGACGACTCTAGGAGTTGGCTTGAGACTCTCCATATTTGACCATGATATAAACCGGTATGAGTCATTCAACATCTCAGTGACATAACTTGTCCTGCATCGAGAACTTGTAAGCCGTAGTAATTGCTCTTTTAAAGAAAGCAATATATAATATAAAACAACTTGGATGGATATCACCTGATGCGTCAGGCCAGTAGTTATCCACCGCGGAGTTGATGATCACCGCGGCGAAGCTGAAATTAATCACGGGTGAACCGGCCGTGGCGTCGTAAGCCGGTGCGGTCGAGAAAGTCAACCGCAGGAGCAGTAAGCCACTCGGACGCCGAGTCGGCCACGGGGGTGGACGGGTAAGTCGTCCGTGGTGTTGTAAGGTAGTACGGACGGGCGAGTTGGCCGGCGCGTTGATGTAAACCAGATCATGGGGCGGCGGTTTGTGTTCCGATTTATCAGTGTGATATACGCAGATGCCGGTGTAGAACAGCTAGCGCGCACGCCGTCCGTGGTAGAGCATCACTTTTATAGTGAGCACATGTCCTGTATAAAAAGATATAGGCCAGAGTAATTGTTTCTCATAGAAATAAAAATATATAAATAAAAATAAACCGGATAGATTTCACCTGATGTATTTTGACGACAGATGATCTGCGCCCAGGCTAGAATTTAATTGGGTCCAATAGCACTGTGCATGTGCTAGTATTTTAGTCTGGATGGGTTACTACTACTAGTAGTAGAACTCCCTCACCGTACAAGCGGTTGTATGTAAGTGCTAGTCGACTTTGCCTGTGTCTTCTTCTGAGAAAATGGAGATGGCAGTGCCTAACATCCCACGCAGGCTGCCACTGACTTCCTTTTTAGCGTCCCGACGGGTCAATGTAAACCGTTCACGCCTTTCTCCACAGACTTCTGAGCTATCCCAGCTACCTCTCCTCGCCGGTTCAACCTGCTGCTACTCAACCGGCCTGCGTTTCCTCCTCAGTCTTTGAGTTTTGCATCGGCATCTCTGGTGGTCGGCAGCAGTTCTGCAACTTGCAGCGGTGATGGCCTCGGCGGCTCGGGGTTGCGGTTTGGAGGTCCGCGCCGCAGGGCGGCTCACCGCGCCACGGCGGAGACGGAGGTAACCAGGCAAGGCCGGCGTGGTGTCTCGCCGCGGAGGTGAGTCTACGATGGAAACACAGCTGGGGACTTGTGAGGTGGATTGGTGCTGGCGAATGGGGAGCACCTGGCCATAGGGAGGGCCGCGACCCGGCGTGGCGCGCTTGGCGGACGCGCTCGAGACGGCGCGGCTCTGAAGCGGCGCGGTGGTTCAAGGTGGAGCATCCGCAGTAAGAGCGACGGTTCATGGCAGGTTGAGGCGGGACGACCCCGATGGCGACTCGACGGAGGTTATGAAGTTGACTCGGCGCGGTAGAAGGCGACTCCTGTGGACGGATGACGGTAATGGTGGCTTATAGGCAAGGGCTACGCCAGCGGTTTAGTGGCGCAGGCGGCTGAACCGGCAGCTTCGTGGCCAAGCGACGAGAGGTGCAGCGCAGAGGCGGAGGCGGCGGGTCAACGGCCTCTTTCAACTGGCGAAGGCTGGCCACTCTGTCGAGGCCACTCAGCATATGGTGAATCGGAGGCGGCCAGCTGCTGAAACCGGCCGGGGACTGTGGCGGCCGGCGACTTGAGACGGGCGCGGCTGAAACGGCGATTTAGAACCAGACGCGGAGACGAGTCCCTGGCTACATCCCCTTTGTTTTTTTCAATCTTGTCTGATGCACACAGCAGAGTCTGAATCCATCTCTGTCCCTGTCTTCGTCATGCGGGGCTGCCCGAGGCCTGCTCTGGCAGAGGCCGTGGCGGCTTGGCACGCCGGTGAAATCATAGCGGAAACAGGCCATCAAGGCGGCTCAAAGGTGGAGACTGTTCGGAGAAGCGAAGGTCACCTGGAGCTGAAAACGACTCGGTGTCGACTTAATACCGCGGCAGTGACTCGGATTGAGGCCTTAATCTCATCCAAGATGTACGTACATGCATAGCCTTTTGTTTGATTGATTGATGCTTCACATAAGGTTATGACACCAAGTACTAGCACCTCCTCTGCTGAATTGTTTATTAGTAGTGGACTAGTATCACTGGTTAATGTCACTGGTTTGTCTCGTAGCGGCGCACTACATCGGGCTGCAGCTTTTCCCTTGCAGGTGGAGGCGCGTCTGGCCGCAATCGGAGGCAGAGCCGGCAGGGCGAATCAAGGCCACCCGGCTATTGCCTTTTTTATTCAGTACTTATCCCTAACAAAGAATCTGACCAGGACTGATGAATCACCAGCGTTTGATGTTTTTCTTAACACGCAAGGACGGCTATTGCAGCACATACCAATTCGTCTTCTGACTCGACTGATCGCTGGGTCGGCGGGCGGCAGAAAAACTGCAGACCGAGATTGTCACGCACCGGATTATCTCAGACGCTTCGCGGCCGGGCGCTCTTTCATCTTAACAAATCGCGAGCTTCTCGATCCCTGAAGAAGATCCCTCCAAGAACTCAACACCACCGTGCGCAGCCCCACGGTGGGCGCCAACTGTCGTGGTTTTAACACGCCAGATGTCCTTAGTGTCAGGACTTAGTCGCGAGGCCAACGCATCTATGTGGTAGCTTGAGAGGGGTTGAGCGGAATCGAGAGATGCAACACAAGACAGGGATTTAGACAGCCGGGCCCCGGGAAACATCATCCGTAATAGCCCTACGTGCTGTTTGAGGCTAGGTCTCATTATGATCATGAGGGAGTCGTCAGAACCGGCTCTCCTCTAGTTGTGTCTAGCCCTAGATATTGTTGTTTGCTTGTCGCCCGTCCCTTTTGGAGCCCTGCCCTCCTTATATATGTTGAAGGGCGGGTTACATGTGGAGTCCTATTAGGATTAGGACTAGTCTATCTCTAATACAAACCGGATACAAGTCCAGTCTTAACTCCTTGTAAGACAAATATTCCTTATGTCTTTCCTCTTAAACCGCCCACCGTAGTTGAACCGGCCTTCATGAACCGCCCGGTCAAAGCCACCGGGTCTTGCCGCTCCTCGACCCGCTTTGCCGGATTACCAATGAACCATAAACCGCCGGGTCGCCAGTGAACCGCCAAGTGTCAGCGGGTTCTTCAGGTAAACCGCCAAGTCCGGCCGGGTTATACTTCCGGCCGGCTTACGCCGCGGGGTATATCCCCGACACCTCTGCTGCTCAGATCTGGTCGGGTACGGTGGTTGGTCCTGTTAGATCTAGCTGCGCGATCGTGGTGGGGTGGGTTTGTTCGGGCCGTAGAGCTGCCGCGCTGGGTCGCGATCTGGCCTGCCGCTTGCCATTACCTGGGGCGCCGAGCTGCTGTGTGCGCGAGATCCCATCGTTTTGCTGCAGATTTGGCGAACGCCATGTGTTGATGTGATCCAGTGCCTCCAGGTTCAGTCTGGATGGTCGTCACATAGGACTGCATGAGCTCTATTGAACCTGCTTTCTACTTGTACAAGTTATGCCACATCGGAAGATTGCCTTTTGCATTTATGCTTGCTATAAGTGTACTCGTGATATGTGAGACAAGTTTTGACTCTTTCATGCTAGATCTATGACAATGTTATCCAAATGATTTTGCCTACAATAACCTATTATTCACCATTGGTTCAGTAGATGTCTATGTAGTAGAAACTTACACTACCAGTGATAGTTTGAATCTAAGAACTCACCCTGTTTATCTGATCTTTGTAGCTGCTAGATTTGAGTGGTATCCTCACTATATTCTTCCCTGGTATTGTGATGTCACATTACACCTAGCATAATGTGACAGAGAGCTCAAGAGTTGCAACAAAGTAATCTTAGTTCTTAGTCTGTGTAATTTCAATATAAGTAATCTTCTGTTCAGTCAAAAACTGATGCACGTGCTACTACCAGTAGTGCTTGTGATTTTGTTTTCCTCTTAATTTCTGTACAACCGTTAGTTGTGAGAGATTACTAGCTGTTGTTGTATTGCTAATTGATATACCATTTTTATGCCGTTACCTTTGTTGGAGCCCATATGCTTAGACCTTTGCTGGAGTGCATCAATGCTGGCCATGTTGCTGCATTCACATCACTCATTTCACCACGCTGACAACACAACATTCTGTGGATTAGATAAGTCTTTTGTCTATCCCATTCTCTTCTTTTCTTATTTGAGTATCCACTGAAGTTTATGGAGGAGCGTTTGATATGCATCTCTCCATTATTCCTGTCTATGTCTAATATTGGCTTGTGTATTGAGATGTTGTTGTTGTAAAAACAAGTAGGAAAGCACCATTTTGGTTGATCATGGTCCCACAACCGTATGTGATTTAATTGACTAAGCTGTTGCAATACGTCCTTGGGTCTTGTGTTTTTGTGATGATTTTTTGAATCTCTTGCAGACTGGGGTGTGCAGTACGTCCGCAGGTGCCACAGATCCGGAGCCTGATGTTGCTGCTGAAGATCGGAGCGATCAAGATCCCCCAAAGGGACATCTAGAGGGTCTTACTCATCAGGTGAGCTGATGTTTGCCCGAGCGCTTTGAGATGGTAGTTGGTAGTGGGATAGGTTGCTGTCCTCGTTGGGTAGAATGTCTGCCTCGCCCTGATTTGATCTGTGTGTCATGCCTGTGTTTCGATGCTGGTAAGATTGCCAGAATCCAGCAACAGATGTTAATACTGTATAGATGTTGTTGGCCAACTTTTTTATAAACCGAACACTAGTAAGAAAAGGCCTATGCAGTATTGCTTAGTCTGTACTTAATACTATACAGATTTTGCAACCTGATATGATCAGTAGAGAATAAAACAGTGCAAGTGCCTTGCAGTAGCACCATGATCAACTTTGCATACTAGTAGCTGTATAGATGTTATTCTAGGCATAGAAGCTGAACCCATCTTCAGCAGTTATTCTGAACACAGATTTTGATGTGTGAACAATGCTTGCATTTTAGCTACTGCCACTTTGAGCTGATGTAGCTTGTAGTTATCAATTCCAGCTGGGTTTACATATTGCATTTCTGGAGCAATCGATCGACATTTCTAAGTTTTTTTGTTATATAAAATGAACAAATGTTATGTTTAAAGTGTGAGCTGACTAGTAATCCTAGAGAGAACCAGCTCCATTTTTGCAAATGTTATGGTACATTATATGGTTTCTTTAGCTATGCGATGCCACACTTATATTTTAATTTTCTGTCTGGTGTAAATTTTGGTTTTGTTCTCAATTTCGGTGCCTCTGGTTGATGCAGGTGCACATGACTGTTCAGGTGGTGCTTGCCTACATGGTTTATGGCAAGCTGCAGTTCAGGTGGGCGCTCCATCTCTCCCTTCTCATGCTATACATCGAGGTACACCCTTCCATCGGTACCTACAAATACCAATGCCCGCTGGATAAATATCAAGAGTTGATAGCTGATCTGTAGCAAATATAGCTGTGTGTAAGGAGCAGCTGTGTGTAACTTCTTTGCTTGGTCCCTCTTTTACAGGAGCTCCAGGCCTAAGAAAGTTGGAAGTGCGAAGACGTGAAGAAAATTGCAAAGCCGTGAAGTGCTACTCAGCAAAGAGTTGTCTGTTCTATTTGACTGTAATATTGTAATAGCTGGTATACCTGGGTTGTAATCGTCTACATAAATAGTAATACACTAATTTAGTGTTATTTGACGAATTTCACTTGTTCTCTTATTTGTTTGGAATATGTGATTATGAATGTGATTTGATAGTGTTTGACCAGTGCAACCCACTTGTGAAATAATATGACTAGTTCGTAACTATCTGATGTGTGGGATCAATATATGAGATTAGCATGACTAGTGGGACCAACTCCAAAATATATTTTCCAAAAATATAAAATTAATAGACTGTAAAAGGCCAAAGCCCAGAAATAAAAAGGCTGAAATATTGGGCTTGGCCCATGTAGCCCAATAGAATTCGTAGGAAAAATAATAATAGAAATATCAAATTTGTTGGGCTAGGCCCATGTAGAAAATCGAATTGGACCGGGCTGAATCTTGTACCACATCAGCTTGCCACGCTGGATGCCTACGTGGACTGGGGAGGCTGCTAGTGACCAAAACGCCACAGTAGGAATATTTTGGTCATAAACGTCCACGACCTTCTCACAGAGAAGGTCGCTATAGTCAGTTTACGACCCTCAGCTTTTGACCTTCTGTTTTTGGTCACAAAAAGGTCGCAAATGAAAAACTATGACCTTTCAGTGACCAATAGTGGAGGTCACAAGATAGCATATTTCTTGTAGTGAGAGGTGGAGGGCAACGAGATGGTTGTGGGGACATGAGCAGCCGAGAGGAGATGCCGGCGGCGGAGATTCGACTCCAACTGGATTGACGGTGGTGGCTCTGCTTGAGGGGAGAAAGGGGGGAAACAGGAAGCCAGTTGTCGCTCGCGACGCAAAGGTGCTCCCCTTCCCTTCCCCTTCTTCATGTCGATCCGTGGCGGGCGGCGTGGTGAGCTTCGGCGAGCTCGTCCGCAGGTGCATGTGCTCGCGGTGATGGCGGAGTTCGGCGGCGGCGGAACCGGACGATGTCCAAGCAGGGCGGCGAGCCCTTGGCGTGAGCTTGGAGGAGCGCCAGCGGATTCGTCCTCCGGTGAGGGATGTCAGAATGGTGGCGAACAGGAGAGCTCTGACCAGCTGCACCTGCACATGAGGGAGCTCAGAAGACGGCGGCGGTGGTGGGTTGTGTGCTTGATTGGATCTGACGCGTGCGAGAGAGACAGAGAGGAAGGAAAAAGAGATACGGGATGCGCGGGCCTGGCTGCGAGGTACGCCCGATTCCTGCGTACGAGAGAGCCTGGCTGGGAGGCCTCTTTTGCATCTGTCGGGCCAGGCTGAGAAGGCCGCCGAGGAAACCAAACGCTTCGATTTTGCATCTCGGTGCGAGCCAAAGTACTCCAGAAACCAAACTCGCCCTGGTTGGAGCGCCTTGATCGCACCATATGTCAGCGCGGGTTTCTTCCCGGGCAATGTGCCACTGCCCATACGTCGGCATTATGCGCACGGATGCTTCTATTGGGAGATACACCTTATACCCGCAAGTTGCTCGTGTTGGACACGCTCATGGAGTTCTCTTCTCTCAGCCACCCACTCGGTCGTTATCAGAGGGTCTTTGTGGATGCAAGTGAAGGAAGGCTTGGGATGATTAGTCACGGTATTAATTGTGATCGTCTCTTGTATGACATTTTGCGAGATAATGAGGATGGCACAAAACAGTGGCAAATGGAGGACGTAATCCCGGTGCCCCATAATTATGACCATATCACCGTTGGTGTTGCTGGGGGATGCTTAGAGCAACTCTAGCAGACCCCGCATCCCGCCCCGGCCCAAAAAATAACTGTCAAATTATGGGCCGGGGCCGGAAAATCCGCACGATCAGACTCGTGATCCCGCCTGCCCCTAATTTTTTTATGGGCGTGACAAATCTTCTCCCCAACCTCTATCTTGATGGGTTGCAAGGCCGACCCAGCTGAACCCCTATCCGCGCGAAATTTGGTGGGAGGGACATTTCGCGTTCTTTCCCGCCCCCGCACCTCCGCCACCATTGCCCCCCCTCCGCAAGCTCCGGTTCCTCCTCCCCGGCCGTTCCTCGCCGCCATGGACGACCCCATGTTGTCCCCCGTCACCGTCTAGGTCGCGCATGCTCCTTCCCCTCGGGCGGATCTCGTCGCCGGCCATGTTGCCCCCGCCGCGGTCGCCCAAGCACACGCCGCGCCGGCCCGCAAGCGGCAGGGCAACGTGGCCGTGTAGGGCGGGAATCCGGCTGCCCCCACCGCGACGGCCCGCGCTCCGGGCGCCAACGCTGCAGTGTGATCCTGGCCGGCGACGGAGAATGCCGGCAAGACCGCGAGCGTTAAGTGGAGGAAGGTTCCAGCTAAAAGGAAGCCACCTTCTTCAACCTCTCACTCCATCCCCCCGCAAGGAGGTGCTCCGGCGATGCCATTCAATGGTGCCGCTCCCCCCACGAGCGAGGTGTTCGGTGAAATGGCTGCTAGGTATGCCTCTTCGGTCTTGGCGATTCCCTTTCATTTTTCGCCATTAGTCTCGATAGCTCGTGACTTGTTATCGTTCGCTATAGCGGTGGTTCGGACAATGCAACAACCGAGTTCGTGAACTTGTTGGACACGAACGCGGTTGACATTGATCAAGCCCTTTCGAACCATTCGACTACAATGAAACGGACGACGGCGTGGATGATCATGATTGTGCGGACGAATTGGAGGAGATCGAAGCGGAAGCGTTTGAGGAATCGCAAACAAAGACTGGGAAAAGCCAAAGATCGAAGAACTACACGATCTTGGAAGATCAAGCTTTGATCCAAGCATGGAGTGCAGTGTCTTTTGATGCATGCACGGGTGTTTCTCAAACCGCCAAGAGATATTGGCAAAGGATCGAAGATCAATACTTCCGCATTATGAAAAAGTATCCCAATAGGACTCCACGCACATTTCGGTCGCTTCAAGGGCATTGGGAGAATATCAAGCCTATGTGCAGCCGTTGGGCAGCTTGCTTGGAGCAAGTACGCAATGCACCTCTAAGTGGCACCGTGGAGTCCGATTATGTGAGTTTGTTTTTCCTTTGTTCAAGTTGTGCATCATGATAATGTATCATGGGAAATGATTGCATCACTTTGTTCACATTTTGTAGGACAAGATTGCTCAACATAGATACAAGGACATGGAAGCTTCGGAAGGCAGATTCTTCAAATTAGAGCATTGTTGGGAGTTGCTCGAAAAGTGCGAGAAGTGGAAGTTGATCGACAAAGAATCCCCACCAAAGAGAGGCTCACTTGTAAACATGGATGAAGATGAGGATGATGATGGCCCAAGAAATTTGCACAAGCCCGATGGCGACAAGAAGACTAAAGAGAAGATAAAGAGAGAGCAAGAAGCATCGAGCTTGAGGGAGAAGATTGATGCCATGGTGCAATCAAACGAGTTGAT
Organism: Aegilops bicornis; assembly: GCA_021605145.1. Taxonomy (NCBI): domain Eukaryota; kingdom Viridiplantae; phylum Streptophyta; class Magnoliopsida; order Poales; family Poaceae; genus Aegilops; species Aegilops bicornis. The sequence continues at coordinate 91,238,862 of CM038671.1, read as the reverse complement.
GTTGTTGAAGTCGTTGGAGATCAAGAAAGAGTTGGCCGAGAAGAAGGCAAAAGAGAAGCATGAAAAATGGCAAATGCTCAAGGAAGAGGGGCTCCGCAAAGCTGCCATTGAGGAGAGAAAAGCATACGCCTCGGAAAACAAATTGATGTCATTGTTGCTCGCCGAAGAAAACAAGATCATGTCAATGAACCGCAATAACATGGACGACCTCACCAAAACATGGCATGATATGGCAAGGAGAGAGATCTTGAAGAGGAGAATGGTAGCCTTGGCCGGTCCGTGTTCCAGTTCCGGTGATGTTTTCTCTGCTCCATATGGTGGCAATGTGGATGATTTTGGTGCGGGAGTTGGAACAAGCGACGGAGGTGGATTCGATGGTGCCGATGAACTTCAATAGGGACTCCATGGCGCGGAGTGAAGATCGACCCCCAAGATGATGCCGGACATGGGCGCAAACCTTTTGCATGCCCTATTTTGTGTAATGAACTTCGCTTTTATTTGCACGCAAACTGTTTATGTCGTTTGGATTTGAACTTGTTTGCCAAACCCTATGTCAAATGCGAGATTTGCAATTTTTCTATTTGCGGGTCGTCACGGTGGTGCACGCAGCGTAACTCATAGACCGAATTCGTAAAAAGCATATTATGTGAATATACTTTTTACGGATCCGCTTGGGGTGGCATCTGTGCCAGCCAGCCCGCCATAAAGTGGTTTTGCGCGAACTGCAAATGCGTTTTGCGGGCCGGCGGGATGCGGGGTCTGCTAGAGTTGCTCTTACTACATAATGTGCTTCTAGATATCCCGGAGTTTCCAAACTTCAACTTTTATTCACTGGATCTCCAGACTTTGAAGCTTGAGTGGTTCTGTGAGCCTCTGTATTGGTGCACCCCCTCGCTTACCTATCTGTATGCAGGTTTCCCGCCATCCTTGTCTCCACCAACTCTTTGAAGGGGTAAGCTTTGCTCCTTGTTTTTGCTTGTATTGTTCATTCCATACCATATATAGCACTGGTCGGTATTGTAATATGATGCAAGTATTAGTTGATTCGATGGTAACATGCTCTGTTATTCTACTAATTTTAGCAAACAATCCTCACTATGGAGGGGTGTCCAAGTTATCTCTTGCCCATAACAATCCTATTTTGGAACATAGGCTCAAGAAGAGCCCGACTTTGAATTAACAAAGCCATCAACCAGCCAGGATTACAACTACGGAATACAACCACACTCCAACTAAAAGGAGAGAAAACAAAAGGCAAAGATACAATGGCGCCCAGGAGCAGCTCATAGAGGCATACAACAAGCTAGCTAGCTAGCACAAAGCTAGAGATTCCAGGAACCCCATACACGCCGAGAACCAAGGTAAAAACGCTAAACGTCTCTGGAAAGAGCACCGACGATGGAGCAAAGCACGCCATTGCCAAATGCCTGGGCTTGAAGGAGACACATCCATCCAGATCCATCGTCACATAAGGCCCCTGCCTCCTCGCCTGGCTCGAGGCGCCGCACCGGTGAGCGATGGACATGCTCACCCTAGAACCTGCATGAATGTCATCGCAGGAAACCACAGGGGCGGAACTAGGCGTTCCCAGCCTACCGACGACGACTTACCTGAAACAGAGCAATGCCAAATGCAAGAGTCCAGGCATGAAACAGGGGCGAGTTGTCGGAATGCACAAATGGGCAGCAGCAAGAGCCAAAACCAAATCGTCGGCTTGCTCGACGAGCAGAAGAGCAGCCATAGGAGGAGGGGAATCCTATCCCCTCCCGTCCTGGAGAATCCACGGGCACCGGAGGAGCCCTGCAGCCCAATGAAGAGCACCAAACCAGCTTGACCACACGCCCAGGAGGACACCGCCGCCGCTGGAGACACGTTGCCGCCGCCGACACACTCCACCTACACCACAACGAAGCCCGCAACCCATCTTTGTTCCCAAAACAACGCCTTCAAGAAGGTTACGTCGCCCTCACTACAAAAAAAATACACTTCCGTGATGATACGTGTTTGTCACAGTAAGTCGCGTTTTTTGTCATGCATGTACATCCATAACAAATTTATGACAGAATCAAGATAGTCATACTGTCTTTGTCATAGAAGTGTTCCATGACATTACCAAAAATTATCATCACGGAAGTGTCCACTTCCATGACGATAAGTCGCGCGTCACGTAAGTGCTTTCGTCAAGGGTGACCGACACGTGGCATCCACCGTAACGAACGCCGTTAAGCTATCGGGTCGGGTTTTGGATCCGATAACCCGTTAATGACCCGACCAATAGGGATTTTCCACGTGTAAAATCATCATTGGCTGGAGTAAACACGTGTCGGCTCACCGTTGGGGAGATGTCATCCGTTCATTGGACCGAAGTCGCCTATGATATGGAGACCGTGGCACGCCCAACAGAGGCCCATTCTCGTGAAAAGGCGGCCCGTTTGACTTGGTCAAAGGTGGCGGCCCGCCCACGATAAGCCCGTTAACGGCTGTTCCCATATAGCCCATTTAGCTCGCTAACCCAGGGCCCGTTACATTCCCTATCCGAATTAGGCCCGATGGCGTGATCTCGGGCCGTCCCATATGATTCAGCCCATTTTAACTTCCGGCCCATGTGTGGCCCATGACTTCTTCGGCCCATATGAGGACCTTTGTAACTCTTGGCCCATTAACGGCCCGTGGTGAAAGCGGCCCGTAATGAACGATGTATCACTTTATACACATTAACGGCCCGTTATTCCATTGGGCCGTTCAAATTAAGTTATATTTCGCCTTCTCGGGGCCCATTGATTCTTGGGCTCATTTGCAAGATTCGATTATATCTGACCCGTTCTTGTCATTTCGCTTGTGGGCCAAATTCAGCCCGTCGTTACGGTCGGCCCGTTTGCGGACCGTTAATATGTTGGGCCGTTTTCATGTAAAAAAACCCGTTGGGCTGTTTTCATAGAGTTATCAAATACGGCCTATTAACGGCCTGTTATGGTCCACGAATAGTACGACCCATGATTGACGAAATTGATACGCCCCGTAGAAGGCCCATGGATCCTACGGCCCGTATGAGGCCCATTGATAGTACGGCCTGTAGAAGGCCCATGGATCGTACGGCCCGTAGAAGGCCCAAGGACCCTACGGCCCGTAGAAGGACCATGGACCAGAAGGCCCGTATAGAAGGCCGATGGATCCCACGGCCCGTATAGAAGGCCAATGGATCCTACGGCCGAAGGCCCATGGATCATACTGACTGCAGGAGGCCCATGGTTACAACAGTTCGTGTGTTGCCATGATTATTTTCGCCTAGTTACCAAAAATAGGCTATTGTGGCCACTAGAAAAACACAGAAAAAGAACTGCAGTGACTACAAGCAAACAACTAAACAAGACATAAGGAAATAAATAAGCAAGCAATTAACGCTAGCCTATTACCGCTATTACACATATTACATCCACTGGGCATCCAAGTTCGCCACCAGTGCAAATATAGCGAACAAAGCAGCATATTACATACATCGGCCGTCAAAATTGGCCACCAAAGTGCAAATAAACGCGGCAAGAAAACAAGAGCATGGTAAAACAACTTCGAGAATAGCTCAAGAAACGTTATCCCGGTATCCACCATGTCGGCAATAAGCTTAGCAAGCTGATTAGCTTTGTCCTGTTTGGCGCTAAAATCCTCCAACACTTGTCGTTGCACGAAACTATGCATCCGAATGCTCCAGGACTTCCGCAGTCCTTCCGCTTCTTGTCGCAAAGACAAATGATCGATGTCTTTCAGCTTGTAGTTGAGACTCAAGAAACCGAACTGATTCAGATAGTGAGTTTGAATAGCTTGTGCAAGCGGTAGTGGCGATGACTTCGAACACTAAACCAAGACAGGACGTTGGGGTTGTCTCGCTGTCTTCAAGATAGTCTTCCTTAGCTGTTTTATCAGCTTTGTTGGAGACCAACAAGGATATGTCACTATCCTGAACCTTATCTGCATTATTTCTTTTACCATTGCTTAATAAGGCACTCTTCCCCAATATTACCAAGATTCTAAAAGAAGAAACAAGCAGACACATAACAAGTTTAGCATGTACTAGTATATGAAACTCATTTCGGTGAACCAGTTCATTAGTAAGGTGGACATGATTAAACTACCATGTCTTCTATTGCCAATTACTAGTACGTAACAAAAGCATCAAACAAACATATATCTATGTCCTATGGTCACTGCATTGTCTTGCCAAATCAAAAGAGAGACACGGTTCAAATCATATCAGTTCAAGACAAAGTAGCAGTGAAAGAATACAAAGCGTGGGAAACTAAACGACACAACAAGATTTCAGATGGGTACCACGGGTCTACATGTACAACAACACTATTGGCTCTGTTTTGATGCTAGTAATGTGCATGATATAAAAGTCAAATGTATACACAATTGAAATTGAAATCAAAAAAGCTATTGATAAGAGCAAACCTGTTAAGGAAACATGCGTGAACATACCTGCTGTGCCATTGGAGTTTCAATTGGATCCTTTAATTTAAAAATAAGTTTGTATCAGTAAATACAGTGATACAAGAGCAAAACAATCATAGTTAAAAAAGGTGCGCCTAAGCGAGCGCTTAAGCGCGCCTAGGCACTAGGCCTTGGCAAAACGCATTGCACATAACTACGCATAATCTGTGCATAACTGTGCATAAGCATGCGCCTTGGTCTGTAAAGCGCAAGGCGGTGGGAAAACACACAATTAACGCCTAGCGCTTTTTTAACTATGATAGCAATGGAATCTTAAATTAGAACAGTTGTTCTTCAGGTTTAGGCACTTGTTCTACATGAACAGAGTACAGTAAGACGCAAGAATAAAATATTAAAAATAAAAAATGAGCCCATAGACCTTACCACATTCTTGGTTCGGGACCAGTACAGAACAAGGCGTTCCCAGTCATGGTCCAGTAAATGTGTCTCAGGAGAACGTAAGGGAATTTGATGAGTTTCTTTGCCGGTGAAGTACGTTTTCTTCAGGTAATTCCGATACTGCCACCAAGCATTCTTGAAGATAGCAGAGGTATTAGCACGGGCTACCTCATCCTGAGTTTCCAAATCGGTCCTTCTCTATAGAGAAAAATGGGAAAATTTGCTGTATTATAACCATCATGGAGGTAGGGTGTATGGGACGAAGCAAAGTAATTGCCATGAATAACATTATTTACACATAACTCCTGGACAAACACCTGCAACTGGCATTTTCCTTCATCTTCAGTATAATATTTTCAAGATGGGAAGATACGCACATACGATTTAACAACATCAAATGCGATAGATGCTAAAGTACGACTGGCTGGTTGTGCTTCCTCCATAGGAATAGGCGTACTAACTGGTAGAGTTGGGGTTCGCCATGATAGTACTAGCCCTTTGGGCACTGGAGCTGCCTTACTAACTGCTCTTGTTTGGGAGCTTTGTGGTGGAGATGGTGCTGTGTCAACAGGAACTGGGTTACTATCGGCTGGGGTTGGGGTTAGATTGGGTGAAGCTGGTTCTCTGTCCATCGCAGTAGGGGTACAATCTGCGAGAGTTTGGGTTATGTGTGGTAGGGCTGGTTCTTGTGCATGTACAACCAGGGTGCTATCTCCACCAAGAGGTAGCATTGTTTTATTTGAAGACCGTGTTTTTATTCCGCTAGATACTGGCATCACCCGCTCCAATTCAAATGGCTAATAAACAGGAAACATAGTTGAATGTACAGACATTGTATGAGAGACAGATGCAATAGATATTGTGGAAAAAGAGGGCATGAAATAGTTGACATGTATATTGTTTAACTAAAAAGGCTAGCATGACATAATTTCACATATATGATGTCTATCTAAACTGGATAGCATAGCATAACATAATTCAAAGATATGATGAATAACTAAACATGATCGCATGACATAATTCACCTACATGTTATCTAAGTAATCAGGATCGCATCATTTAATTCACATATGTGATTTATATGCTAAACAGAGGGCATTCGATATGATGTCTGAACTAAGAACATGGTGTTGGATATTGTGTATATGATGTCTAAACTATGCAATGCAAGAGACCATATGCATGATATGAGCAGTATAACCGTGCCAAGTTAGAGCATACACCTCAGTGGGGGAATAGGACTGGTCATCTGTCTCTGAATCCATCTCTGAGGAGCTATCGGGACCCAACAAGAGATCTGCTTCGACAGGTAGCACTGCCTGCTCTGAAGGCCTTGTTTTCACTCCAGATTTTTCCATCTCCCACCCAAATGGCTGATTCATAGGAAGAGTAGTTTAATGTACAAACATTGTCGACAAATGGAAATGTAATGAAGAAAAGGATGGGCAAGATATCATTCAAATATATGATGCCTGGTTAAACAGGATGGAATTGCACATTTCACATATATTATGGCTGGCTAAAAGACATGAGACCGCATAATTCCCATATATGATATAGAAACTAAACATGTGGCATTACAGAACATGTCTAAACTAAGCAGATGACATATATGATGTCAAAAGTAGGCACTGGAAGGCAACATATGCATGATATGACTAACATCATCATGCCAAGGTAGAGCAAACGCCTTGGGGGGTAAATAGGAGTGGTCGTGGCCCGAATCCGCCTCAGAACAGATATCTTCCTCTGGATTACAATCTGGAGATGGGTGGGGAGGGTTTGCCATTGAACCCACCACGGAGCGATGTCTGCATGACATTGTATTGCCGCACATAACTCTTCTCTTTTTCTCTACATGTTCAGCATGACTGTGTACAATATCTGACATGCATACGGAAAAAATATGGTGAGATTATGTAAGGAGAGCATGTAGAAATTTAGAGTGATGGTAACAACCAGTGGATCGACGTTTTTCCTTTGAACCAAAATAGCCCTAATGGATCGACGTGAATGTATAGTAATAAGTGATGCAACAAGTGTACAACCTCTTTGTCGTAGCCGTGTCGGCCTCAGCATTATTGGGTTGGTCGCTGAAGCAGTTGAGGCAAAGGTGGCTGTCGGAGGTGTGGAGGAAGATCTGAGGAATCTGTAGACGGCGTCCAGGGCACTACTCTGTTGTGATGGATCGTTTTGTCGTTGGAGTAGCTCCGGTGAGCCGTAAGACGTCAAGACTGAAGCAGCACAAGACAGACATCGTGAATCTCAAGTGCGATTCTAATAGCATCTCCATTAGATGATGTAAAATGGATGTAAAATTAACATCACCAAAAAGCACCTGACTACAACAGATGAGGTAAAAACTGTTGACTCTGAAATTAACCGTCGAAACTGAAATTTACTGTGGAATCTGAATGCTCTTGTCGGCTGAACACAATGGTAGCAGAGAGGCACTTGACATGTACTTTAGGGAGGGCCTGCAGTTCATCTTCAACCTGCACCCTCGAGCCGCCACCACCACCGGCGAACCATGGCCCTAAGCGCCGCCTCGCCGCCCCGAAACAACTCGCCACCGCCGCCCCGGCCAGCCCTCTAGGCCCCCCGCCCCCCCCCCCCACCCTGAACCCTAAGATAGATAGTGGGGTACCTCTCCGGCGAGCCCCCGTCCCCGCTGCGGGTGGTTCTTCCTTAACTCCGGCGAGCCGCCCCCAACCCCTGAAAATTGTCTGACCCAAAAGTTGATTCAGTCGACTGAAGTGTGGCTTAATCAGAGCAGAGTAGCATCACGAGCGAGGGGGAGAGCAGCAGCAGCAGCTGGGCGAGCGAGCGATCGAGCGAGAGCCGGAGCAGCAGCAGCAGATCCGGCTGGTATGGACGCCGCCACTGAAGGGGCCTCGCACTGGGGGAGAGCCGCCATGGGGATGTCGCCCGCGGCGCCGGCTTCAAGGTAGCCGCTCCATGGGGGTGCGAGATGGAGCACCATCGGCGCCGGGAGGTCGAGTTAAGGAGAAGGTGCGATGTGATGAGTGTACAACCTCTTTGGTGGCGCCGAGTAGGCCTCGGCTTCGTCCGAGGAGTCGGTGAGGATGTTGCGGTTCCGGTGGAGCAGGTTAAGGCGGCGCTGTGGGGATGGAGCAGCCGCGATAGACGAGGCGATCATCGGAGCAGCTCCTTGGAGGTGGAGGACGGGGCGGCTGAACCGGCGGGACGGCGAGATGGACGACGGATCCTCATCCGGGGAGGTGGACGAGGGACGTCGAGCTGTTGCGGTGGACGACGTCGTCGGGGAAGAGGCTCCGGCTGGGCAGCGGTGACGTGGCAGACGGAGGAGGGTGGGGTTTCGCGGCTGGAGCGGAGAGGTTATGGCGGCCTGGGATTTCGAATGGCGAAAAGGGGGTGAAGCATGACTTAGGGACGCGCTTGTCCAAAATGTAGGGTGTGTTACAAAAGTACCCCCCACCGATTTGAACTAGCGGCCCTTTCGGCTCAGGGTTAGAAGGGGGATTTCGCGTGTCGGGATTTGGCAGTTGGAGGGAGTTTTCGCGCGCGTTGTAATTTCGGGATAGCAAGGCGCGGGTTGTGAAGGCGCCAGTTTTGGGAGCACGATATCTGAATTTTCGGGATATAACAAGACGCGGGTTGAATTTTAGGGACAAGCCTAACGTGTAGTAATATTGTACTTGTACGTACCAAATCAATTCGCACTTCCCTCAACCAAAGAAAACGAAAAAAATAAAACTATTCACACCACACAAAGAGAGAGTCTTGCCCCGTTTTACTATACAAATGCTATTCAAAGCTACTTCCTCCTTCCATCTATATAGGGCCTAATGCGTTTTTCGATGCTAACTTTGACCAAATATTAGAGCAATGATATATGACATGCAACTTACACAAAGCACACCGTTAACTTCGTCTATGAAAGGTTCTTTCAATGATATAATTTTCACATTGTGCATGTCATGTACTATTAATCTTGTCAATAGTCAAAGGCGGTATTAAAATTCTCATTTCGCCCTATATAAATGGAAGGAGGGAGTATGAATCCATGTTATGTCCGGTTAAATTTTTTCGCTTGTTGTATAATGCGTGTAACCTACTCATACCAACGTTTTAGTGCATTCCAAATGTCTATACTACCGCTGCAATTCGAACTAAATTTGAATTTGTTTCTCTATTTCAATAAGAATCTACAATCATGATTATTGCCAACTTCAACCATCATAGTTTCCTTGCTATCCGCCAGATATAAATCGGACGGCCTATAATGCAGGATGGCAACCATCATCAACAACTCCGTTTTTTATAAGAGTAGAGATAAAATATATTAAATGTAGTATAACATGTTCATAAACACACCATGTGTATCAACGTTATATATATTCACACATGCGTCGGTTTAAAACACTATCATAAATTCTTCAAATATCCGAATTCGCGTTTTATAATGAAGTATATATGATCTCTATTCGTCTTTTACACCCACACAACCCTCTTATCTTTGTAGCTAGCGCTAACTTTCACTTGTGCATGCACACGCCTGCATCCCTCTCACCCTCCCTCAGCATTCTCTAGCTCCATCGCGTAAATTCGTCTTTTCACTTTAGGTCGTTCACCCATGGTGTGTGTAGGCCCCCCAGCTCCTTCTTTACGGCACACATCGATCGATATGCCTCTCTAGCCAGGTGTGCCTAGCACAAACACAAGCTTTCCCTCTTCTCTTGTCACCGTCCATGCCTCACTCCCACCACTATTTTCATCATTCTCGTACTCGCACACTCCTCCCCGCTCGATATAGTATGCCTCTCGTACCACCTCCTACATGCATCCCTCTCTCTCTATCCTTCTCCTCATGCCTCATTTGCTTCTAACACACACATGCATGTATACCGATCGATCTCCCAACATATACCTAGATCGACTTTAACTACCCCCCCATCGATCGATGTACCTCACAAGTTATGTCTCTCCTTTCTCTAACAAAGGGCGATTCATCTTCCTATGTAGTTATGTCTGCTTACCACAACCACATTGTCCCCCCTCATCATTCGTGCATGCCTCCTGACCGGTCTCTCACACGCACGTGCACAGACAACAAGCAGCCATCTCCTCTCTTATTGATATTGCGGGCGTGCCCTCCGTTTGTCTAGTAAGCCTATCCCACCATTTGTTAGAAGCAACTCCACTACCACCCCCTCCAACACTCTAGCTTTGTCTCTCTCCCAACCTTATTCCTCTCCTGCACATATGCATGGATGCCGATCGATCTCCCTTAATACATGAGGCAGATCGATCTCCTTAATACATGAGGTAGGCCTCTCTCCTCCTCCACACATATACCAGCCATTGTACCTCTATAGTTAATTGGGCCTCCCTCTTCCCCCACCACACATCGACAGTCGAGCGCTGCAGGTAGGTATCCATGCCACAGAGACAAACTGCACATGTCCCCCCTCACGTTCCAGTAGGCCAGCCACTCTATATCTTTGACGTGGGCAAACACAAATTCGATGGCACTCTTTATCGATCGCGCGCGCGCACAGACACACATCATCCCTCTTTCCGATTCTGTGGACACCTCAAGCCGATGGTACCTCCACTCTCTTCTCGTGGATCGCCCCCTCTATATATATGTTATATCCAGGACTCTATTTCACACACATTGCATTTTTTAAATTTTTTTGATTGCCCCCCCCCCCCCCCCCCCCCAAAAAAACTCTCAAGAACCCACACACTATATCTCTCTAGGTCTGTACACTACAAGAAAATCTGCATGTAGAGACGTCAAATTCCATCGCTAGAGACTTGGTATTTCATCTCTAGGCAACTGTAGAGTCGATTTGGTAAAGCGTCCTTGGAGCGTCTTTCCATGGACCGTCTGAAAACCGGTAGACACGCTTGCTAAGCGTGTGTACAAGACATGGGACAGTTTATTGAGACGTTAAAGTCGTCTCTATACATGTCGAGACGTTATGTTAGACACGCTCAAAGCACATCTCCACGGGAGTAGAGGTTTCATCATGGACCCGATGCTTATACACGCTATGTAGAGACGTTGTATTCGTTGCTAAATATACATAAGTTTTTCTGTATCTATGAATTATTTTACATTAAATAATATTTACTTTATTTTTACTTTATATTTCATCATTTCTAATTCGATTACTTTATCATGACACATATGCATGTGCGGTCTGATCAAATGTCATTATATGAAAACCTCGCTTCACATCACCAATTCCATTCGCACAGGCATCCTCACTAGAAAATCCAGTGGACTAATTAGTACGAACAAATACATGTATTAAAAAGTGTGTGGAGTTCACAACTGAATCAAATCAGATATTCATATGAAACATACAAATAAATAAGAAAATATCCTACAAACTAGAACCAAGTTTTCCTATGAAGCTAAAATCTATACATAATTCAGTATATTTGTTCATTTAAAAATTACCATCTGCAGCTGCTCCTGGATCCTGCAATGCAGTCCTCTAAAGCCTTAGCTTTCCTGAAAAAAGGAAACAAAGAAAAGTTTACATGAACATAAGCTTTTGGACTAGTGCACAATGAAATGTTCTTTGATGAATTGTAAGAGATGTACCATACTAGTGTTTTCTGGTTGTATTGGAGTAGGAATTTTTTTGTAGTGTTGTTGGAGCGATTGGCTTGGGTATTATTGACCTAAAAATTTACAAAGATTCTTCATAAATTATATACCTTAATGGACATTGGAGCATACCCGATGCTTGTATGGAATTGGACTTACATGTGATTGAGGCCAAGCAATAACATAATCAATAGTATCCCTTACTGTCTGGATTGGATTCTTTTCATACAATCTAATAAGTCTCTCATCGTCAAGATTTGAAATGCTGTGATGAACAGAAACACCAACATATTGCTCTCCAATCATGCTTCCTCAAACCACATATGTGATATGTTTATTCACTAAAGTTCCTCTGGCCAGGACTTCACTTGTGTTTGTCGAGATCTTCGAAAACAGTTACTTCAATCTTTTCCCTATTATTTCAAGAAAAATCGCACTTATTTCAGTAAGAATATGCATGAATGGACACATTAATCAGGGAATATAATTGACAGGTCTTTATCATGTATAACAAATGCACTAAATCGTCAACCTTATTATGTACATATTCATTCTATCTGGTTCCTAGTTGTACCATATACACTTCTAAACCAAACTCTTTTCTATGTCATCTCCAGGATTTTACATAGTGCTCATCAGTGATATTATTACCATGACAAAGAGGCGAACTCATCTTATCATGTACTACAGATTTCCATGATTATCTCATTTTGTTGCATTAGGGTCACTTGCTACTGCTGCTGCTACTAGTTCATGAGTACCATTTATTCTTTTGTGAAACTAGTATTAGCAGTTCTTTGAAAATAAATAGTATTAGCACATGTATTACCAAAATCTTGGAAATAATTATTTCCATGATGATATCATGTTGCTTGTAAAAAAAACAGCAGCAGGCAAAATACCCTACTTGTACAGAACAGGACACTACGTTTCTTCTGATATGTGGTTTGAGTGTACCTGGCTAGTGAACTGCTCGTCTTGGTATGGTTGATTCTGCACCTTGATTAGCCCTATCAAACTTTTCAATGTGTGCCTCTACAGTTGAGGTTCCTTTCGGTTGTAAGTAAACTTGTACAAAATAAAGGCATTGTTTAACAACGAAGCAGAAATTTATGTACAAGCAGACATTGTTTGATACCTTAGCAATGATGTGTCCATGTCGTAAAGACGATCTGGTGTAACCCTCTTCGGTTCTCGCACGATTGCTAGGATGCAATTCCTGCAACTTATCATGAACAATTGTTTTTAAGTTTTAGAAAAAACTAGCGCTAACTTACTAGTGAAGAAACTATTGCATCAGCTGCATAACATTCTGTGGAGCATCCACATTGTCAGGTGCTTCTACATGTGGTAGGTCACTTCCAACAACTCTTCTGCTAAACCTGAAACAAGAACACGATAATAATATATTAATACCCACACTTTATCTTCGGAGAAAGAGATGTTGATATACCAACTTCATCACTTCCCACGGCTACAAGTTTATTTCTCCATTTCTGTCCAGAGAATTTTTGCTTCATGAACAAATGCATCGTACTCAGCTCATTTGTAGTCTTTTACATTATACTTGATATTATATCTTGGCCAAAACAATGATAAAATCATAAATTAATCGATAAGATAATGAAGGGAAAGTGTGTATATAAGCATATGTCAAGGTCATGCGTTGCACTGCATTATTTATATAAACAACTAAACCATGTGAGATGGAATAGGAAAATAACTGTAAGTGGCTGAAAACTGCATACATACAACTTGAGTCATGTTCTTACTAGCATGCAAGGAATGTAGAGCGACCACATAGAATGTCTCCATTTCTCCAACATTACCTATACTATTTAATAAAAACAAAAGAAATTTGACCTTTTGTTTTCTTAGCTAATAGTACTAACAATCATGGATTGTCGTCTCTTTGTAGGTTCAAGCCAAATGGCTTATTTTATATGTTCCACAACAAATTCAGTTTCCTTAATGACCAGTTAAGGGTCTTTGGCTATTATAAATACCCATCAGTTTTTCAGATATGATCTAGGTGTTTGAAAACACAATTATACAGAGAAGGGTCTAGATATGGTAAAAGGATAAGGTGCGTACAGTAAAGGAATTTCGGGATTATTACAGACTGCTACGCTTTGAGGCGAGGCCAGACACAAAGAGCTCCACAGGCCACAGCCACATGCTTTTTCTTTTCGAGGAATTAGTGCTACGCGAGGCTGCTGTAGTGCTGCATGCTTGCTTTGTATCTTCATTGTTGCTCTATATCGGGTCTGCTGCGTGCTATGCGAGACTAGGCTTCTTAGAATATATTTTTCCCTCTAATCCTGGGCGGGCCACGGCCAATTTGGCCTTGTCGTAGCTCCGCCAGTGATTACAGTATATATCAGGGTTAAAGGTACTGAGGTTGTATGATTGAATTTGTTGTATAGTGAAACAAATGGTTCGCCAGAGTGGTCGGCATGTCTGCGTGCACCTGTTGCTTGAACTATGTTTAGGGTTTACTGCCATCTATTTCAGTTGTGAGAGGATCACAGAAACAAAACGTGTTGGGTGAAAATATGGATGTACAAATTGCATATTTCGTTGTACAAGTTAACTGAAACCATGATATCTCTGCAATGTGTGTGGCTCTTGGCTATATACTAGCTTTTCATCTGACTGCAACTTGTTGACCATTTAGTTAAGTAGTTTCTTGTGTAGAAAAAATGCCATCTCACTGTCACATTAATAGTGTGTCACTGTCAAATTACTAGTCATGGATGATTACTGTTTAGCATTGTCACTGCCAATCCACCTTTGATCCCTTCTGTAACTGAACAGCCTAGTGAATGGGAAGATTATACAGGGATTGGAAACTGAAACCCCATGGGGAATAGAGTCATAGGAGGGGTTAATCTGAAACCGTAGATCTTGATTCGGGGAATCAAACCCCAAGAACCGAACATGCCCTAAATGAAGGAGGCTACTTTCACTGATTTAATGCTAAAATTATAGAGGAGATAGGATTCAAGGAATCACCTGCTTGACGGGGCGGACGTCTGAAGATATTGGACGGTGCCGAGAGCTGCCTGTGGACGGTTTAGCGATGCAACACGCGGCGGAGCTTCTGGCAGAGGATGACCTCGGCATGGATGCAACTTGGTGACGGTGACAATGACGTCTGTGAGGAGCGCGGCTTGTCGATGGCGAGGAAGTCGGACGCCGACGGGGCTCCAACTGGCAAGATCGTTGGCGGAGGAGAAAAGGAAGTCACCGGTGGAGGCCAGAGCTCGCGGCGGAGGTTAGCACTTGGGTGAGGCTGCATCCACGCCGTATGTGGGAATGGGCAGCGCACGGGATGGGCAGGTGCCAGCGTAGATTGGAACCGATCCGGAGGTGGGGAGATGGCGGCGTGGGGCAGGGAAAAGACGCGGAAGGATTACTTGGAGCGAAAATAATCCAGCAGAAACGCGGGAAGCCCTAGGCGGTAAAACAAAATAGGAACCCCAATTTGATTAAGCGAAAAATAGTTTGTGTGCACAATTTTTTGAGTATTTTTAATATAATTAAAACAAATGGTAATACGAGCCCCTAATATCCGTTCGATTGAGAATAAATAGTATATTCCCTCCATGAAAAATATAGTATAAGACGTTCAAACTCTATTCTCGTTCAGATGCACGTAGATGCATTTTAGTATATTTGTTCACTCACTTAAGTACATATGCACTTCATAATGAAATATCTAAAATGACTTATATTTGTGTATGGAGGGAATAATTTTGAGGAGTTTCACCGGCGGCGGGCAGCCAAAGCCACCCAACACCGGTAAGTAATGTACCAGGGATGGGCCTCCCGTCCGCTATTCATAGCGATTTTGCGTCCGCCACTGGTACTCTGTTCTGGAGTTGTGGCGGCTGGGAGCTCATTTGGGAAAAGAGCGGCGTCGAGCATGGAGAAAGCTCTAGCTTCTTAACGCCTTTGAGCAGCATCGAAGCAAAATCGAGCCACAGAGAAGTTTGGGACAAGGTGAACGTCGGTTGGGCCCACTAGTAGTGTGGCAACCTACCTATTAGGTATGTTCGGTTCGGGGATTATTAGATACTCCTTCCGATTCATATTATTTATCTCTTAAACGAATGCATCTAGCACTAAAATATGACTAGATACATCCGTTTGAGCGATAAATAATATGGATCAGAGGGAGTAGTTCGTTTTAGAAGATTAGAAAATAAATAAATGAGAAGAGTATTACAAAGGTTATCCAAGGGTCCGATTGGAATCTACACTGAAGCTCGTTAATTCATACTACTAGGTAGATGGAAGATCAGAAGTCCATCTAGGCTACAAATCATTGGATCTGTGGGCTTATAAATATATAGGTACACGTCATCCTCCACCACTGGCATGCTCGCCGCCGCATGTCTTCTTCACCAATGAGGGGGGGGGGGGGGGTGTCCTTGCTACCTTCCTAATCTGGCAGGCTCCCTGACTGTCCTTGCCCTCGGTGATGTTGTCGAACCAGTAGTGGCCGATGCTCCTCTGCGGTTAATCCTGTCTTTTAGTACCTCCACTCACCTTGTGATTGCGCCGATTTGAAATCAAGCACATGCTCCGCTATGTTCAGCAGATAGTCTCTCATGGCTTACACCTTCGACATGCTCTCTCCAACGTTCTTTTTGCTTTCTTGGATGATGTCTGGGTCTTGGATCGGTCGAGGGCCCAGGCTTCCGCAAGATTGGGGTCATTGCGATCTAGTACCACTAAATGGAGAAATTATATTTGTGCAGCTGACCAGATTGACAGTTTGGCACAAGCACACATGCGACAATGCATCGATTCCATTCCCAAGCAACACCATAACTTCTTAGCATGTTTGGCTATCCACAACCCACAATCAAACACGAGCCAGATTCTTCATGCACACATGCCACTGCGCACCAATTCCATTCCCAAATAGCACCACATCTTATTAGCCTCCACCGCAATTTAGCATGTTCGCCTATCCAAAACCCACAATCAAACATGAGTCAACTTCTTCATGCACACATGCCACCACACACCAATTCCATTCCCAAACAGCGCCACAGCTTCTTAGCCTCCACCACAACTTCTTAGCATGTTTTCCTATCCAGAACCCACAATCAAAATGCTTCCAAAAACAGTTTTTTAAGCATTATTTTGTCTTTTTGCTGATGCCTCCACAAATGTTATTTCATTACGAAATTGGAATGCATGTGAAACACACATCAATGTTTGTTGAAAAAAAAAACAGATTTTTTTGAACTTTTTGAATATGTTTTTCGATTTTACTGTAGCAAAGGGTGCATGTGAGCTCGAGCTCACATACTCCATGTCCGGCCATGTGGGACTATTTGAACGAAATATCCGTGACATTAATACCACAAGGTGGGAATCCTATTTCTAGCACGATGATGGTGCGCGCACGCTGTGGTGGAAGAGGTCCAACAGTTAGAACGCAGGCGTCATATAGGGAGTCCCGCGGCTAGGCCGACCCACTGGGGCGAGCGAACAATATGTTTTCTTTAGTGCGCGATAGAAAAAATTAGAAAACTGTAGTGCGCTAGGAAGGAGCTGAATCGCAACCTCATAATACAGAGTGCACACTATTAGCTGCTAGAACTAAAAGCTGTTGTTGATTTGCTAACACGCAATATATGTAAAGAACACACTACACCACCGAGAATTGAAAAGACATGTATGAAAATTTTGAACGTATTTTTTTTGTCGAAGAAAGTGAATTATCTTTTGAAATGCGATCATTTTCAAATATTGAACACATTTTTAAAAATTCGGACATTTTCTAATCTGTTAATAATTTTGGAAACGGGAAAGTTTTTTGAAATTTTGAAGAAATTTGAAAACATGAACATTTTGAAATTTGTGAAAAAAATGAAACCTCGATTTTTTTTTTTAAAAACGCCAACATTCTTGGGAATCTTGAACATTTTTCAATCTGTGAACACTTTTTGGGAATGGGAACAAATCTTGAAATTTTGAACAAAGTTTGAAAACGTGAACATTTTGAAAAAACTGAACAAAACTTGAAAGTGAACATTTCTTTTGGGTTTGTGATCAATTAGCTGTCTCATCAATTGGTCATCGTATTGCACCACATACTTCTTGGGCCGTACAAGGTTTTCCTCAGGGAGCGCAGGTTCAGGCCCAGCTTGTTGGGCGCATTAGCTGACACGGATCCCCCTAAAAAAAAAAACCCTAACACGTAGGTTGCGCGACGGATCAAGTAGGATCTAACCCCCAACTTTGAACAAGCATGCGTTAGTCCTGTTGGTAGGAAACTGGACTCCACATCAATCTTCGAGGTCGCAGGTTCAAGTTCTGTTTCTTGCAATATTCTTTTGGCGTTGAGTTATACTCATATTGTTCGCTGGTGTGGCTGGCCCAGCATGAAGGCCCAACGGTGCGCCAAAAATCTGTAGTTTTGTTTTGAGTCGTAGGTTTTTTTTACCACCTTTGACACATGATTTGGGGCATGCTGTGCTTCGGCCGGGTGATGTTTAGAAACATCCGCCGCCTCGGTAGCTGTAGGATCACGAACTCGACAACCGTCTGATCTTCTTCCTGTGAGCGTGCATCAACCTTTGCAACAAGGCTTGTGCTTCACTCGGCGTTTTGCAACACGAGCCTTGTTGCGCTTCTGTTGAACCGTTTTTTCTTCCAAATATGGCCGATGTTTTAGAAACAAGACCTTTGCTATAAAAAAATAAACTTGGCAGTTGCCCCTTGCAACAAACGTAGTGTTGCGCTCGTTTCCTCTGCAACAAAAGGCTTGTTGCCGAAACAATAAAAAAAACTACAATAAGTGGTTGTTTGCATGTTGTTGCAGAAACTCGTCTCGCGGCAGCAGTGCTGCTGGCGACGACCGCCCAAGAAGGTTCCGATGGTGGTCATGGCTTCAAGAGCTCGGTCCAGTTGGGAAAGAAAGAGGGGTGTGGGAGGAGAAAAATGAGAGGAAGGAAGGGCAATGGTGGAGGCCTGCCTTGACGGCGAACTACGGTTGGGGGTGCGGACCAGTCGCAAGCACGAGCACCATGCGCGCGGCGACCGTCTCCCCCTGGTGGAGCTGAGAGACGAACGAAAGAAATGGGAAGGAGATGTGATGCCGCGCAAAGTTTCTAGAAAATGGTGTGTCTTCTGTAGGACCATGGGACATGTGTCGAATGGCGGAGGAGGTCGACGTAAAAATATGATTTGTCGGTTGAACACAATCATTTCTCATATGATTTTAGCAGCTTCCCGCGGCAGACGAAAATAATCATATACAGTGAACAAACCAAAAATTTAGAGAAACGCGCCTTACTTTATTTTATTGTATATTAATAATTAATAATTTAACATTAAAAAATTAAAGTATAGAAGTGTCATTGTGGCCGGATTATTGGCGCTCGCACATGCGACGAGCTTATGATGCAATAGGTTTGAACGGGGGCTTCCTTTTTTGCACACCATTTTCCCATTTTGATTTCTATTTTATATTTTTAATTCCTACAGTCCGTCTTATATAAATCTAATTGTCTGGTCTAGTGGCCATTTATGCGGCCGAATCAGAGAAGGTTGTGTGTTCGATTGCTTAGGATTTTCTGTGTAGATAAACAAAATGCACCCGCAAAAGAAAAATGCAACAATGCTTTCTCAAGGAAAAAACTGTGCATGCGGGCTGCCCACCGCCTCAACCACTGAGGGTGGACCCTCGCCATGTTGGCATGCCACGTATGCACATGGTATATCCAGATACGGTAGAAAGCACCGTATATGAATAAGAGGACAAGTTAGACGATCAGAAAACATGTATTTTGCAATTTTATGCACCAAACTGACCGTACAAGTTCTAAGACTCCGCAGTATTTATCTCTTTCCTTTAGTCTAAAATAAAAATAGAGTCAACACATTAAAACGTCTCAGAAATTGTCTCTAAGAATAGAGTCGCACATTAAAACGTCTCATAAATGGTCTCTAAGAATAGAGTCACATATAAAAACGTCTCAAAGATCGTCTCTAAGTTAATTAAAATTAAATACTTATTTTATTGAAGGCTAATTACAATCAAAAGTTTGTGGTGCTCTAAAAACGTCTTAAGAAGCGTCTTTAGGTCGCCAGTGTTTATGAGTGTAGAGACGAATAATAAAGCGACCCAGAAAAAGCGACCATACGCGATGTTTTTGTTGTAGTCACAACCCCACGTAGGTGGTGTACGTATACAAGAAGAGAATAGGTGCACCGTGCACGTACTCACGCTTCGCGCCCAGCCACACCCGCGCGGGTACACGGTGGAGATCATTTCTTTACGAAATGGCAGCCCACGTGCTAATTTGAACGCCTGTAGCGGTTGTTTACCTAGGGAGGTCGTGTACCACGCCTGCACGAAACAAAGTTCAACTTGACGCGTTGCCGCGTTATTTTTAAATAAAGCTACAGCGCTCAATGGCACGTACACAAAATATAAAATGATTTTTATGGAGAAAAAGGTAGTCTGCTCACTATATACAATGGACCCTTACGTGCCTGGTTTGTCGCTCTTCAGAGTACCTCACACAAGGCTGCGGTGGCCTCTCTCTCTCTCTCACCGTTGGTCACTGATCCGTCCACATCCCGTCCGCCGGGGGAAAGGGAGTGCGGTGGCCTCTCTCTCTCTCTCACTATTGGTCACTGATCCGGCCGCATCCCGTGCGCCGGGGGAAAGGGAGGAAGTGCATCGTTTTTCCGTTCGGCGGCGCCGAGGCAGCACGTCTCGATCTATGGTACACGCTGTTCTCTCTGACCAAGCTCCGGCGCGGCAGGGCCTACGCCACCTGATCACAGATTCCGCCCGCCGCCGCTCACCTAGTTACATCCCGACGACCTCCAGGTATCCCCTCCGGCCTTCCTCCACTCCCGTCTTCCCACGCCGCTGCATGTGGATCTTCCATAGTTCTTTGCCCAAAACGTAGCTCGTCCAGCGTACTTTTCATATTGCATTCTCGTCCTCACACCATTTTAGACAAACACAACCGTGTTGTTATCTTCCCTTAGGGCAAGGAATATGCTTCTTTTTTGTCGTCGCATGTGTCATCAACTGTTATTGGCCAATAATAGTTTCCTTTCTACCTCTTTTTTTGCAAACAGGGCTATCCATTTCACCTCGTTGCTATTGCGACCTTTTGGTGAACTGCACAAATCATTTTTTTCTTAAGAGTGTTTTGTGCAGTTGTACTAAAATGTCACACGGGCAACGTCTCTACATTTCAGTGCGACTGCACAAAGGGAGATTGGTTTTGCTCTATCCTCCTCATCCAACTCCGAGCCTAATCTTCTCTAACTAGTTAGTCTTAAGAGAGACTGCAAAGGTGACCGACTTCTATTTGTGTGTTTATTGTTTCATCAGCAGTCCTCTATTATCGTAATCACACTTTTTCCCCAACATGCCTTGTTGATTTAGACAGAGCTGAAGTGCGTTGCTGCCAATGAAAGCATGGATCAGTTTTAATTTAACACCTTATCACAACTCTGTCTTCAGTTGTGATGTAATTATTAGCTCTGATCTGCTAATAATTGACATGCATTAGCAAGGAAGTTAGTTTTTTATTGTTTTCGAAAGAGCATCGATGGCAAGACAAGCGAAACAAAAGCAGAAAGCTCACACCATTGTACAATTTCATGTCGCTGGAAAAATATTTGTATAGTACGTCAATTATGTAAACAAATGATGGAAGCTTGATAGCATTGCCAGAAGCCTCTTCATCATCCAGGTCCATGTGCCACGCACAAAATTATACTCCTTCGTTCTAAATATTTGTCTTTTACAAATTTCAAACGGGCATATTTTATAGTGTAGATTCACTCATTTTGCTTCGTATGTGTACTCCCTCCGTTCCTAAATATTCTATTCGTCTTTCTAGAGATTTCAACAAGTGACTACATACGGAGCAAGTGAATCTACACTCTAAAATATGTATATATACATCCGTATGTGCCAGTCCATTTGAAATCTCTAAAAAGACAAATATTTGAGTAGTCACTCGCTCAAATCTCTAGAAAGACAAATATACTTCGGATTATATTTAAGAACCGAGGGGGTAGTGCACAACCGCATGGGAGACTCAGCCCGGTCGTTGTGCCACATTAATAGTGAGTAATGAGCAGTCAAATCATAAGCCCCACCTTTCCCACTGTAAGTTGCTCTGAAGAAGCAACCATTGATACGCTCTTTTTTGAATCTGCTCATACTACTCCATCCGTCACTGTTTACACATCGTGCTAAAGAAAAAAGAAAAAAAAATCTGTGGGACCAAGGCGACTAGCGACTGGCCTGAAAAATAGCATTGGTAGTTATAGCACGGCGTACACACATGCATGCAGTGCTTCCACCCCGGGTACACACATGCATGCACTTACTCCACTCCGTAGTAGTAGTACAGTACATAGAGAGAAAATTATGGACTTGATTGCGGTTACCACGCCCTAATTAATTGAGCATTAAACCAAACGCGTCTAAAGTCTCTCTGGTGGTGGAAATGCATTAAGAGAAATGCATGATAATGAAGCGCGCCATGTAAACTGTGACGGAGGGAGGAGTAGTATGACGGTGCAAAACCAAGTGCGCGTATGGCCAGTCAGTCAACGCACCTCCTCTTGGCATATCACTGACATGTGGGACAAGAGTGTGAGCAAACCGATCTCAATTGACGGCAAAGAGCCAACCCGCCGTTCCTTGAGAGAGACGAGGCGAGAACACACAAACGGGCTCGCACGGAGGCCAAGATATATTCGAGCATGGTTGGTTGATCGATATCATTCATTACATGTTGGGCTGCCGTTTTCCGCCCTTCTCCTGAATAAATGTGTACTTTATCAGAGATAAAAAAAAAAGTACAGACGCTCCACCATGCGGTTCTAGTAGTAGTACTACTCGTACTACTGCGCTTGGCTCTTCGTCTCTTTGTGAAGTCGAACAAGGTACTCCGCATGTTGGGTACTACAGTGTATGCCTCTGACAATCTGACACTGAATGGACTGATGCATGTCCACCGAGGGTAGGTTGCGTTAGTCAAAAGGCGTAAGCGAGTTTCACCTTGTCCTGCAAGCTTCTCCTCGTTTTGCGAGTTGACGGGACACATATCCACCGAGGGTAGTGCTACTCCATACTCCCTCCTTTCCGGCTAATATGGCTTAATATTTTTTGCGGGTAAATGAGAGAGCTTTATTCATATATATAAGCATTCTTAGGATGATCAGCCAAGACACTGATCACTAGGAAGCGAGGTACCCCGCAAAAAAAGAAGTAGGAAGCGAGGTGTTTCATCAAGCCAGCTCTCGGCCACATTCAAAGTGCAGCAAGCACGGTTCGCACGAAGATGCACCGCAAGGTTTGCTGACCTGTTTACATGTTGAATAACAAAAAAAGAGGAAATATTACCGAGCACTACTATTTGTAACATGATATGAGCCAAAATTAAGTGAGAATTGTGGCAAGTGTTCCATGCAATCAACTTCCATTATCACATGCGAGAACCCTCGAAGAGAACCAAATGTGTTGAAGATTGCTTTATCACATTTTAAAATTATAATAAGAGTGCAGACGCCCCTCCATCTGGTTCCTAGTACTTACTAGTATAGTACATACCTTTATAGACTATAGTAGTAGTACTAGTACTAGTAAACTTTGCGCTTGGCTGTTCGCCTATTCGGGAAGTCGAACAATAGTAGCACTAGTAGTATAGTGTATGCTTCTGGCAATCTGACACGAATTAACTGTTGCCGTCCACCGCTTTGGCGATGGAGAGCTTGCATTAGTC
This sequence comes from Aegilops bicornis, assembly GCA_021605145.1. Taxonomy (NCBI): domain Eukaryota; kingdom Viridiplantae; phylum Streptophyta; class Magnoliopsida; order Poales; family Poaceae; genus Aegilops; species Aegilops bicornis. The sequence goes on along the minus strand of CM038671.1, from coordinate 91,215,579 downwards.
AAAAGTTTCTCCTTGTCCTGTGAGCCACCGCGCGCAAGCTTCTCCCGTCCTGCAACTTTCTCCTCGTTCGGCAAGTTGACGGGACACAACAAAGTAATGCTAGTTCATACTGCCTCCTCTCCGGTTAATATGGCTTAATTTTAAACGAGATAAATACATTATGCATCACGTATATTTGTAAAAATACGGTCAGTGGACTTTATAATACGCTCATTGCGCCTCAATATATATATTTTCCGGTGTTCATACTGTCACTAGCTCACCCTGACTGAGTATGTGTGTGCATGCACGTATAGGTTGAGCACTTAGCGTGACCGTGTGTGTTCCGTCGTGTGCTCGGACATGCATGCATTAGGGAGTCGCGCGCGTTTTTGCGTCCATGTGTACGTGTGACTGTTGCATACACGTAGGGGGAATGCGTGTAGGGGCCACTAAGGAGCAGTCAAATCGCACGATAAGTTAGTCGGAAGAAGCAACCATCATTTCACTCTTGAATGACACGTACACAATATAAAATGGTTGATATGGAGAGAAAAGAAAACCACTATATATACACTAGCAGGAGCCTAAGCTACAAGCCTGCTTGCTAAGGTTGCTCTCTTCACAAGCATAGAGCAGCGGGCCTGATCCCGTGGCTGGGGGAAGGGAACAATGTTACTGCGTGAAGCCTTGATCGACATCGGCGAGGGAGAAAACCCACAGTCGGTGCGTTCCAATCGGGGGTCACCGCGGTATGGGCCGATGACGCGTCCCAACCGCCCTTCTAGCTACAGCCCAACGTCCCAGGTAGTCCATCTTCCTTTCGGAGCCGGCTTGCTCCACTGTCGTAGCTCCATCTCCATGTTGATCTTTCTCTACTTCTACCGGCTTCTACTTGTGATGAGTTTATGTCTCATGAACTAGTTCCAGTACTATTATTCTAATCACACTTCTTCAATATCTTTGCCATCAGGTATGCTCACGTCGATTTTAGTGGAACTGCACAAAATCATCGTATGATCCGAGGGTGCCAGCCGTCTTTCCTTCGACAGGTTCTACCTGGTCAGGGAATTAAATCTTGTTTAGGGTTTAGGGTTTAAGTCGTAGTGACCCCATCAGTAGTTTTTCTTTCGAACACGCTCTCACAACTTTTTTCTTTAGTTGTGAAGTAAATATTGGCTATGATCTGTGAATCATTGAGATGCCTCAGCATGCGTGTTAGTTTTCCTTTGTATTTGATGGAATGTTGTAACGGGGCAACCTTGGAATAGGAATGAAAATGGAGTGGGAAGTTTCTGTTTTTCCGAAGAAAAAATGGAAACGGAGAGAAACCAACGTTTCGTTTCATTGGATCGCGCCATCGAGCAAAACCAACGTTTAAATCACGTCTGTCGTGTTCGTGTCTCACCCTCCTCGGCTCGACCCCACACGGTCGCTCGGCATGCCACTCACCGCAAACCGAGTATACGATAACTTTCCGCTTGCTTGTCGATGGATCGCGCCATGGAGTACTAGCACTCTTTGGAAGAGATTGACGAGTTGGGGAGGGCAGCTTAGCTGTAGCACGGACTCGAGAACTTTTACATGCATGTTGTAGCGGCTATTGCGACCTTTGAGCGCGGAGCAACGCGTGCACCGAAGCGGCGAGGGCGACGCTCTCGACCGGGCGCCCGCTTCAATGCCGGGCGCCCGGTGAGAGGTCGCGTCCGCTCTGGCGGGCATGAATGCGGCCTTGACCGTTTAGGCGGAAAGCAGCGGGTGATGAAGAAGGTTTAGGTTGGTCAGGACCGGCCGTGGCAGCGGTCCGGACGTGCGCAAACAAGAGATGTTGTACGTTAATATTGTTGCGTATATAATTAACAACGTAAATAATGTGCCAGTTGGATAAATATGATTGGAGATGTCGTTGCTAACCCTTTTTTATATTTTTGGAAACAGCGATGCGTGTCTCCATACCCGGGCATGTCTTCCTCAATTTTAGTGGAACTGCACAAAATTGGATGGCCATTGTTGTTCCACCTCACTGTCCTCTGCCACGTGGTTCTTCCTTCCTCGAGCTTGATTATTGAGAAGAAACAGATCACAATGAGGATTTGTCGAACTTCATAGGTGTGTCACCCAAACGTGAAGGACAGGAAGTGCGACCAGGACGCGTGGGCGTGGATCGTTAGTTCATCGGAAGTAGTACTAGTTTTCTTCACTGTACATTAAATAAAGAGTTTCGTTTCGTACTTACACAATTTAAAACGATTGTTATAGAGAGAATAAGAAAACCAGTCCACTAGTATATATTAGTCGTATACACGAGAGTACTATATGGACGCGGCTTGACTTAGTGCACCTGCCTTTGGGTTTATGACAGGTGGGCCCAAAATGTGGCTGGCTCACATCATCATACCAAAAGCAGTCTGATGAAGGCACCGGAGCTCGATCACTACTGAGTATATATATATATATAAGCGGGAGCCTCGGTAGCTTGTTTGCTAGGGTTTGCACTCTCCACAGGCTCGCCGCACTACATATATGTTACACGCTGGAGGCTCAGCGTTCATTTGCTAGGGTTTGCTATATTCACAGTCTCTCACCCTCTCTTCACAAGATCTAAACAAGACTACGTTGGCCTCTTGTCTCTCTCTTTCCCCCCTCACAGCTGGTGAAGGAGGCGTCCGTATCCCGTCGCACCGGGAAGGGGAGGAGGTGCAGCGTTCACTCTATCGCCTTCGGCGAGGGTGGCAATCCACTGCCGGCTGCGCTGTTCTCTTTCACCCAGCGCCTATGCTGGAGGGCCACCGACCCCTTCTTCCTCGCTACCGTACATAGTGTGGGTAGATCCGGCCTCCCGCCGCACGCCTTGCCACATCCCGACGACCCTAAGGTATAAGTTTCTTTGAAACCGTCGTTGCTCTAGCTGCATGTGGATCTTTTTCGATCTGTAGTCGAATCTAGGTCTTGGTTCAAAGAGGAAAGAAGGGTGCGGTGGGCTGGAGAAAGAATCTAGGACGTGGTTCAATGAGGAAAGGAGGGGCGGAAAGTAGTATATTGGCTATCCAGCCGCTTTGTAGGTCGAAAAGGGAAAAAAGGGGTAACAAGTACACACATCTGTAAGGAACCAATCTCTTTGTTGAAAAGGGAAAGAAACCGGGGGTCGGGTAGTTTGTGCAGGACTAGATTTGCTGCCCTCACTTAGGAAAAAGGTTCAAAGAGAACAAATATGGGACCAACGCATATATGCTGCTTGGCTACATACTCTGCATCACCCATTTATACGTGTGGGCGCACATGATCTTTGGCATGTCCCATACAGCTATTTTGCTGTTGTTAATCTAAGAATGCCGCCGGAAAATTGAAGCAATGCCATTGTTAAAAGTAAATTACATTTTTTAACGAATGTTGTTTCAAGAGAATGTCTCTGTTAATATGAATCAATGCAACCGTTTTAGAAATGCTACTATCCTACTTTGTTTTCCATCCAAGATAAGTTAGATGCTTCTTTCTGTCACCGTTTGTTTCATCCTCCTTTATCGTCAAGTAATTGTTTCCTTTTTTGCCTCTGTTAAAATAGGGGTATCGATTCAACTTGTTGTTATTGCGACATTTTGCTTCGCTACCTGAAACACTTATGTTTTAAGAGTGTTTTGTGCAGTTCAACTTGAATGTCACACCGGTGACTTTGCTTAATTTTTGTGGAACTGCACAAAAGGAGATCGAGATTTGTTTCCACTCTTCGTGGCGAGTTGTTTCAAATCTTGGTCTCATACACATGATGTCTTGATGTGCTTTTAGATGTTGTGCTACTTGTTTTGGTACTGTTTTAAATAAATGTTGAATTGAAGTTATTGTATTGCTGTCTTTTCCCATTAAGTAGTGAACAAAAATGGGACCAACCCAGACATGATGCTTGTTGCTTTGTTACAACAAATTCAGCATCACCCCCTTTATAAGCCAGTAACTGATGCCACTCTCAGAATTAACTACTGAATCTTATTTCAAAACTGCAACACTTGTTAGGGATTAAGCGGGATTACCATTTTGTGGCCGCATGTTTCATCGTCCTTTATTAGCGATAATTGATTCCTTTTTTGCCTCTATTTAAACAAGGATATCTATTCAACTTGTTGTTGTTGCGACATTTTGCTTCGCTACGCAAAACACTTTGCTTGATTTCAGTGCAACTGCACAAAACGAGATCGGATTTCCTATTACGTGTTGTGATTCGTATTTTATCTTGTCCGTCTCATGAAAGGTCAGTACAGGCCTTCATCCACATGATTGTGTAGTGTGCTTTGAGATGTTGTGCTACTTGTATTGGTACTGCTTTAAATAAATGTTGAATTGAAGCTATTGTATTGCTGTCTTTTCCCATTAAGTAGTGAACAAAAATGGGACCAACCAGGACATGATGCTTGTTGCTTTGTTACAACAAATTCAGCATCACCCCTTTATAAGTAGATGGAAGCACATCTTGTTGTTGCGCCACTCTCCCTGGAACTGTTTATGCTTTTACGTTAATCTAATGCTGCTGGTAAAATTAAGCAATGCCACTCTAGAATTAATTAACTACTGAATCTTAGTTCAAAACTGCAACACTTGTTAGGAATGGTACTATCCTTCTTTGTAGTTCTTTCTACATGTTTAACCAAGGTATTGTTAAGATAATGTCTCTGTTAAAATGAATCAGTCGCATTGTTTTAGGAATGATACTTTTCTGCTTTTTCGTTCTTTATACAAGTTGAAACAAGGCATTGTTAAGATAATGTCTCAGTTAATATGAATGAATCACACTGATTGAGAATTGCTACTCTCCTGCTTTGTTTCCCATTAAGATAAGGTAGATCATTAGATGTTTTTCTTCTGGGAGTACAAGTCATCAACCGTTATTTCTCAGTAATTGTTTCCCTTATACCTTTTGTTGCTTACAGGGATATCACAATTAAAGCTCGGTTTTATTCGACTTGATTTTAGTTCAAGCTGCACAAAAGGAGCCAATGTGTCCAAGGCAAAGCTGCTGCATTCTTGGGTCCAGTTGGTCGGTCCACTTTGCGAGAAAAAAGCGATCCTGTTTGCGCTACATTACGGAAGGAATGACCGAGAAGCTTTCACAGTATTAGGCCTTCTACTATGTAGGCCAAAAGAGGTGCCAATTTCACCTTTTCTTAGTTTGGCACGAATCCTCCATTGCTTCACCGGTGCCATAAATATTAGAACCGGTGACATGACTAGTCTGCAGAGACCATTGGCAATTTAACAACACGTGGAGTGCCACAGGCAAAAGTGCCCAAACAAGTACAAGAAGCGCCAGGACTCCACGATCATAGGCATTACATATTTTGAATGGGAAAAGCTTGTCAAAGTTTAATCATTGATGTTAGCAAGAAGCGACAGAACTCCATGATCATAGGCATTACATATTTTGAATGGGAAAAGCTTGTCAAAGTTTAATCATTGATGTTAGCAAGAAGCCGTTAGTTTAATATATTGGAATTGGAAAACCTTGTCAAAATTTGTTCATTGATGTTAGCCAGAAGACATGCATTTGATATTTTTGAGTGGGATGCCCTTCTTTGTGAGCAGCGTCAGTGTTTTTCCTATTCATGTGTTCGGTTTAGAAGTAAATAGTTACTCGATGAGATATTCCTGTGTTAAGAGTTTGTTACGAATATTGTCTATGTAATGCGGGCCTTGTGTTTGATTGCAAAGTTGAGCTTGGAATGTTGTGGCATGCGGCATCACGAGCTGTTCACCGTGCCTCCACGAGAATAATGCTTCGTATTGTTTTGCATGTCGATCTAATGCCAGTGATTTGCTTGTTAAGAAGATCATCCTCTTCTATTGTTTCCGTGCTTAAGAAGTTCGTAAATGCGATGTTTCATTCATAGCCTATACGACAAGTCGGGTAGGTTAGACGTGAAACCATATGATCTTCCGACCAACTCATGATATTAGGCCGTGATCGGATCATCGTTTTCCAACCTAAACCGCTTGTAAAACTGACGCTTGTAAATTAAAGCAGATGGTCTCGGGCGAAGGCGCTTGGTTGGTCGATTTCGACTAGTAAAATATCGGAAGTACTTCACACACGATAAAAGCGGCTGAGCGACACTCGGACGATTGCTAATCCAGCTGTTAGCTGCTGTTTCAGCCTTGCCCATGGATGGCATGATACGCACGTCGTGCATGTATCGTCTGGTAATGTCGTCCATATAGCAGTGCTCGTAAAATATAAACTGGTGTCTCAAATTACATGCGTAACCCGTCGTTTTACTTACAAACCTCGGGCCCTCGGTTTCATTACGCCTGTATTTTACGCGTTGTTTCCGATGACGAGTAAATTACACTTGTATGTTAATACAGGTTTGAAATAAACCAGAGCTCCCAAGCGCGGCATACCGTTTCATGCCGTCTCAGTTTCTCGAAGATGCTCATAGGTGTCCGATGATCCTAGCTTCCTGAATGAGCAGCGGGCGGTGTATCAGACCTCTATAGGGCCCGCGAGGCCCTCTCCGTTGTCCTTCAAGTTGTTGCGCTCGCCGTGGCGCCGAGCATTGTTAACATGGTCAACGAACGTGAGGATTCAGGAGATGACTTTATTTTGACTGGATGACACTAGGGACCCACTAGAGCCATAGCCGTACGTACGCAAGTGCCTCCTTATTATGTACAACTATATTTTTTTTGCTTTCTCCTGGTTTCCTGGCATCACGGTCCGAGACCATTGTCAACCTATGTGGTCAATATAAACGAGAAAATTGCACAAGGTGCGGCTGACAGCTGGGACCAAGCAGCTCGAGCAGTATTTGTGTTTTTGAGGCGTGAACACTTCAGAGTTTTTCTTGGCGATGATTTCGTTGTTGTTCAAAGGAGAGCAGGGTATTAACTGGGCGGGCTGTGGCCCGTCTATCCCAGGCAAGATATCCAGCCCAGATACTAATTTTTTTCAAGATGAAAATGGCTAGCCCAGCTATACGTCTCTTTGAGGAATACCCAGGCAAGGTCAACTTTTTATTCTCCGCCCCGCTGGGCTGCAAATCTTTCCTAGGAGGGATGCATTAGGCTTAACAGGAAAATGGTCTTTAAAAAATAATAAATGGGATGTAATTTTAAAAACTGGGCTGTAACTATAAAAGAATGCACCAAACACGAAATTAGTTTATAAAATATTATTTATGGATTCTGAAAATCTTAAATTTTCATTGTTGTGCGCACAATGTTTTGTTGGATTTTTACGTAATACAAATTTATATTTAATCTGACTAGAAATTTCGGGATAAAAATATTTCGGATCCCATCAAAATGTGGGAAATTTTATTGAATTCCGTCTTCAACGGTTGGTTGAAATTATTAATCGTTGTCCAAGCTAGAAAATGGGCTGTTGTAAATTCCATTAGAATTCAAGAATGGGTTGTACATTCTTACAAAACGCAAATGGGCTATAAGTTCTCTGCCACACACTTGTGGGCCTATTAAGTGACGTGTCCCCTAAAAAAATAAGTTGACAGCGTATGCAAGGCTTTGTCAAACTTATTATAGTCAACACATGGTTCTAGCAGCGGTGGCCGTTGGATGTCTATCCAGCGATGTCGTCTTCTTCTTCAATCTCGGATATTCTTAGCTTGGCCGCCCAAAAATGATTCCTCCCACGACATCTGGGCGCACCGTTTCGGAGGCTGACACGTGGGCCTACTAAGTTGGGGCGTACCAAGGGTTTTGTCAACTTAGTCAATATAAGCGATTTTAGCCCGGTGACCGTCGATGTCCATCCAACGGCCGTAGTGCTTCTTCAACCGTGGTCTTCTTGGTCCGGCCGCCCAAAGCAGCGCCGGTCGTGCCACTGCTCCTGCCTCCGTGGCGGCCGTCTTGCCACGGAGGCCTCACCGCCCCCATACTACTCCCATCGCTGGCCAGGCCATCCCTCCACTCACCCACACCCCCTGTTATTCTGCGGCGACGGCAGCCTCACACCGCAGCCGAACCAGTGAACCCTTGTACTCCACTCCACGTGGGCTTCCACTGCTGCGTCTTCCCCAGCTCTGCGTCGTCCCCTTCCTAGGCGTCCCCGTCGTCCACCGCCCTGGTGCTCTCGGCGCGGCGTGGTCAACGTGGTCAATGAGCGACTTCCATCGGAAGAAATCTTTGTCACGTGAAGAGGTGACAGTTTGGGTCCACGGCAGCCGCAAGGAAGTGCCTCCTTATTACGCGCAAAATAATTATTCCTCCACCTGACAGCAGGGACCCACCGGACGGGCCACCTTATTTCGCGAAAAAAATGTTTCCCCCCTGACTGATGGGACCCACCGTGTGGGCCACCGTATTTCGTGAAAAAACATTCCCCCCGCTGTCAGCTCGGACCCACCGGAAGTGCCTCTTTAGTACGCACAAAAAAATGAATACTCCCCTGCTAGCTGGGACCAACCTTGGTGGGTGGCTGACTTGTGGGCCTACTAAGTTGACGGGGACGGAGGGCTTTGCCAACTTAGTCAATATGAACGATTCTAGCTCAAGTGATCGTACGATGTCCATCCAACGGCCGTAGTGTGTCTTCAACCTCTGGTCTTCTTGCTCCAGCCGCCCAAAGCAGCGCCGGTCGTGCCGCCTGCTCCTGCCTCCCGTGGCCGGCTGTGCTGCTGCGGAGGCCTCACCGCCCCCTACTATTCCCACCGCTGGCGGGCCCTGCGGCAATGGCAACCTCACACCGCCGAGCAGGTGAACCCTCATACTCCTCTCGGCGTGGGCATCCCGCTGCGGCGTCTTCACCGGCTCCGCGTTGTCCCCTTCCTAGGCCTCGCCGTCGTCCACCGCCACTGGTGCTCTCGGCGTGGCGTGGTCAGCGTAGTCAAGGCAATTCCATCGGACGTGGACTGTACATGGAGAGGTGACATTTGGGTCCACGGCCGCAGCAAGGAAGTGCCTCCTTATTATGCGGAAAATAATGATTCCTCCACCTGACAGCAGGGACCCACCGGACGGGCCACCATATTTCGTGAAAAACGTTTCCCTCATTGCTGGGACCCACCGGCTACACCTTCGCATGCGCAAGGAAGTGCGTCCGGGCAAAAAAGCGATTAAGCCCCACATGCTTTGGGACCCACCAGCTACATCTTCGCACGCAAGGAAGTGCGTCCGGGAAAAAAAGCGATTCGCCCCCCTGACTGCTGGGACCTACCAGCTACATGTTCGCACGCAAGGAAGTGCCTGACAGTCGGGACCCACCTGGTCGAAGCGTGTGTGGCGTTGTCATTCTGGTCGTGAGCGATATGCGTACATCTTGGTCGATGTAAGCGGCGCCGTGTCGTAGTAGGCGTGCCGCGTGTCGTAGTAGGCGTGCGCGTGTCGTAGTAGAAAGCGCGCCGTAGCATGTACACGTACATACAGCGGCCAGGGTGCAAGAAAGAAAATACGGCCACGTATGTGTACATACGGCCAGGGCTCGTGTGCATGGCTGGGTCGGAACAGAGAAACAACGTCGTCGTCGTGTTCATGGGGAGGCAACGGAATGCGTCGTGTTCATCGGGAGGCAACAGAACGCGTGGGAGCCAACCGGCTGGGTCAGAACGGAATGCGTGGTCGTGTTCATCGGGGGGGCTTGGACGGAACAGGTGATGGAAATGAGGCTGGCATGCCGCTGGCGGAGAAACAGACCTCCCTACGTTCGGAGCAGGGTCCTGTTGATCGTGAGGGTGTGACGTATCGTAAAAGCGGAGGAAGCGGACCTCCTATGGTGAAAGCGGGGTCCTGTTGATCGGGAGGGTGTGGCGTACCGCAAAAGCGGATGAAACGGACCTCCTACGGTCGAAGCGAAGTCTGTTGATCGGGAGGGTGTGGCGTACCGCCAAAAGCAGGCAAGCGGACTTGTGTTGGGCGCTTCACGGTGAAAGCAGGCGTTACATTCGCCGGGAGGGTGTGTCGTGCCGCAAAAGCAGGACTCCACAGGATACTGTTCATCTCCACCGTCGACATCCTCCGGCCTCCACGGGCTACCGTCGACCTCCTCCAGCCTCCACGGGCTCCTGTTCATCCAGCCTCCACCGTGCGCTTCTCCACGGCTCTGTTCAACCACCCCTCCACGGGCACCCCTCCACCGTCTCTGTTCATCCAGCCCTCCACACCACGGGGTCTGTTCAACCACCCCTCCACGGGCAGCCCTCCATCGTCTCTTGTTCATCCAACCCTCCACACCACGGGGTCCTGTTCATCCAGAGCAAACTCCACGCTCCTTTGTTCATCCAACCCCCCTGCCCCATAGCGCTCACTTTGTTATCCTAGAGGCAGCATCGATCGTCTTGATTAGCAGCGATGGCGAAGAATCGCTCGATCGGGTTCGATTAATAGCCATCGACCGATCGCTCGGGTTCGATAGCAGCGTAACTGCGGTCTGTCGCTCGGGTTCGATTAGAGCCCAACGCCTCGCTTCGGGTTTAGTTAGAGCCAATGCCTCGCACACTGCAGCGTCGTCGTGTCACGAGAAAGCAGCGCATCGCTTCGACCCCGACCTCCCACCGTAAGGGAACTCCCGAATTTTCCTCCCCTCGCTTCTACTACGGTTTTTCCGTCATGGGCAGCCCAAAGAATGTCATGCAGCTGCGTCTCCGGCCCGCCGGGGCGAAAATCCCATTTTCTGTCATGATTTTTGTCATAGAAGTAAGAGCCCACCACATCTATGATGATACGGGTTTTGTCACAATTATCGTCATAGAAGTGTCATATGTATGACTGAATTTTTTTCGTTCGCCCAAAATATCACGGATGTGTCTTTTTTGTAGTGCACAGGCGTCGCCGCTGCCCAACAATGTTGAGGATTTCACGGGATACAAAGGGAAGGGAAGGGGTAGGGGAAGGACTGACCGGCGCCTCCGGGAAGGTGGCGGCGCCCGTGGTGCATCGCCGCCCGTTGCAACCGCTTACGGCTGGCTAGGGGTTTCCCGGTCCGTAGCCCGTCGCCCTCCCACCGCGAAGACCGCAGTCCCACGAAAGCAGGGTGGATCTGGCGGGAGGCACTTGTTGGGGAAGAAGGGAATGGGCGGCCAGATCGATCTGACGAGAGCGAATCCGCCGCCAGCGTGCAGCCCGCATCCACCGGGGCTCTCGCCGCCCTTGCGGCGAGATAACACCGAGCAGCGCCCACGCCGCGGGAGCGAAGCAGTGGCGCCACACCTGGCCGCCGCCGGATCCAAAGGCCCCAGCGGGTGGCGAGGCAGCGAGGCCCACCGCCCGCCTTCATCGGCGGTGGCGAGCTTGCGGCAGCGGCTGCCTCGAGCGGCGAGGAAGGCGAGGAGGAGGGATGGTGGGGCTAGGGTTTTCGCCCCTCGGGTCACCCAAGCGGGGTGCCACGAGGGAGGGGAGGGGGTCAGTCTTCTCATTGCCACTCAGCCCATAATAATCCTCATGGTGCCTTTTTTAGGTGTTTAAATGGTATTCCAATGCTTTACTTTATTATTCACATAGAGTATGTAGTTGGAATTATATGAAACTTCGAGAGCATAAAAACACTTCTTTCTCATATTGTGAATAACTTGATATGCATTTTACATTTTAAGTCTGTCATATAAATAAAAGAAAACAACAAAGCAGCGACATACTATCCCTAAAATGTTGTAGCAAGCTGGTGATGCCAGATCGAGGAACAGGGGCAGGGAGGGTGTCAGAATGCAGTGGCCTTGAGAAGGGGCTGATTTTAGATCAGCACACAAGCACATGCAGAGCCTAGCAGCTCTGTAGAGGCCACTGCCGCCCTTGGCCAGTGAATCTGGGAGGCACTACCTCCGAGGGCGGCGCGATCAGTGACAACAAAAAGTGAGAAGGGGAGGTGGGTGCCCACTACCGCTGTGGGACGGCCACGCCGGCGCCACAGCGCAAACTTTGCCCAGCGGCGCCTTTTGGCGGCGGAAGGGGGACTGAGTGGCAGCGGGTCGGAGAAGGGTCAGGGTTCCTCCCTGTGCTGCCCTAGTGGAGTTGCTTTTATAATGCTTGATTAAGCTGGATTTGGACATGTATTGTTTTCTTTGTTACATACTATCATCTACATTGGTAACACTATCTAGTTCCACTTTTAGTTGCTTTTTGTTAACCCCTTGGCTTTCAATAGGTCCTTGTCCTGAACATGCTCATGCCATTCCCGGTTTGTTACATTAACTAATATCTTTGCAACAGTAAGATTAAATTGTGTAAAGACAGGGTATCAGTGACATCAGTAGCAGCAAGCACCACCTTTCATCATAACTAACACTAAAACTGATTTTATAGTTGTTAACAAAATTACCCACAAATCTGAAGACAGCTCCAAAATAAGCAGTGGCGCATGTTGAAAGCTAATATGAGTGGGAATCTTATTCAAGAGGCATTAATCTAAATCGAATAGGTGAAAAGTGTCAAACATGATGATATGGTTGCGTTCGTATGTACGAGGCGTGTACAGGAAGGAAGATCACCCCGCCGGAGGAGTAGTTAGTTAGCTAAGTACTTTGTATCTTTATCTCCTCTTATCTCTAGTTTTCTTCCTTTGCAAGATGTATCTCTCTCAACAACCTGTACGCGTATTTGGGCTCGCAACCCTTCTATTTAACACGCAACACGTCAGCCAGGAAGGCTAAGACGTTTACCGCAAGTCGCACATGGTATACAGAGCTTTCTTCTTCCACTAAAACCCTAGCCTATCCATCTCCATCAAGTGCACATCCATGTCTTCCTCCTCCGCCTCCTTCCAGTCGCCGCTCAGCGGTGGAGTCCCGAAGGAGCTCTCCCGCACCAACTACTTCTTGTGGCGACCCAGATCACGCAGCAGCTGCGGGGCACCGGCGTCTTCCACTACGTCGACGACACGACGACCGAGCCGGTCAAAGTCCTCACCAGCAAGGACGCCGCCGGCAAGGAGACCACTGGGCCGAATCCCCTTCATCCACTTTGGGTGAGGGAGGACCAGCAGGTCCTCGGATACCTGCTCCAAAACCTCTCCAAGGAGGTGCTCGTCACGGTGACCACGATCACCACGGCGCGCGAACTTTGGGTGGCACTGGCGAGCATGTTCTCGTCACAGTCACTCAGATGCGTCAACAACATCCGTACAGCGCTGATCAATGCACGGAAGGGAAATCAATCGGTGGCCCCCTTCTTCGCCGCCATGAGAGATCTCGCTGATGAACTCGCCGCGGCAGGCAAACCCATCCAGGACGACGAGCTCATGTCCTACATCATCCACGGGCTAGATCAAGATTATCAGCCCCATGTATCCGCACTGGATGCTCGTGTCACCCTGGTAACTCTTGATGAACTTTTTGCTATGCTCAGTAACTTTGATCAATGCACGGCGCAGTACCAAGGCTCCGATGGTGGCTTCAAATCATCGGCCAACTCTGTGTTCAGAGGCCGCGGTGGTGGCTTCAAATCATCGGCCAACTCTGCGTTCATAGGCCGCGGTGGTGGCTCTCGCTCGCGCTCATCTCCCCGTGGCAAGGGGAGGTTCGGCTTTGGTGGTGGTGGCTACTCCAACAACTCGCGTGGCGGCGGTCTCTTGGGAAACTCCAAAGGGCGCCGCGGTGGTGGCAGTGGCGGCTCCAACAGATCCTGCCCAGAGTTGCCCCGCTGCCAAATCTGTGGCAAGCCTGGCCATACGGCGAAGGACTGTTGGTACCGCTACGAAGAAGATGTTGGTGACTCCTCGCAAGATGAAGAGAAAGTTGCTGCTGCGGCCAATGGCTCCTATGGAGTTGACACAAACTGGTACGTTGACAGCAGCGCCAACAACCACATCACCAACGAGCTAGAGAAAGTCACCATGAAGGAGAAATATCGTGGCAAGGACCAAATTCACACGGCTAGTGGTGAAGGTATGGGCATACGTCACATTGGTCACTCAATTTTTAATAACCCTAGTCATAAAATTCATCTCAAAAGAATATTGCATGTTCCTAGTGCTCATAAAAATCTTCTCTCCATTCATAGAATTGCCATTGACAATCATGTTTTTCTCGAGTTTCATCCTTATTTCTTTTTTATCAAGGATCAGGCCACGAGGAAAGTTCTCTATCGAGGTAGATGTGTTCGAGGGCTCTACCCGTTGATTCCGGAGTTTAGAAGATTCAATAAACAAGCTTGTGGTGCTATCAAGCTTTCGTCCACATGATGGCGCGATCGTTTAGGACATGCCTCTTTTTCTTTGGTTGGAAACCTACTTAGGAAAAATAAGCTCCCGTTTGTTGGTGGCGAAACATTGAAACTATTTGTGATTCATGTCGATTGTGCTAAAAGTCATCAATTACCATACCCTATATCTACTAGTGTCTCCACCAAACCTTTGCAATTGATCATTTACGATGTGTGGGGCCTGCCCCTCCTCTCTTGGTAGACACACGTACTATGTGAGTTTCATCGATGACTATAGTAAATTTTCATGGATCTATCTCCTAAAGAAAAGATCGGATGTGTTTCAAGTTTTTCACAACTTTCAAGCACTTGTTGAAAGAAAGTTTGATAGTAAGATTATTGCTATCCAATCCGATTGGGGAGGGGAATACAAGAAACTTAATTCCTTCTTCCAAAACATAGGCATATCTCACCATGTATCATGCCATACGCTCACCAACAAAGCGAATTGACCGAATGCAAGCATAGGCACATTGTAGAGGTTGGCTTGGCTCTCCTAGCCGGAGCCTCCATGCCCCTCAAATTCTGGGATGAGGCTTTTCTTACAGACGTTCATATCATCAACATGCTACCTAGCCGTGTCATCAACAATGAAACACCCATGGAACGTCTCCTCCACACAAAACCAGACTACACCTCTCTCCGTGTCTTTGGCTGTGCTTGTTGGCCAAATCTTCGGCCTTACAACAATACATAAGCTCATGTTTAGATCAAAGCAGTGTGCCTTTCTTGGTTATAGTGCCCAACACAAAGGTGTCAAGTGCCTCGATCTCCCTTTGGTAGGGTTTACATCTCTCATGACGTTGTTTTTTATGAGACCAAGTTCCCCTTTGCGGATCTCCATCCTAACGCCGGCGCCCTCCTCCGCAAGGAAATCTTGCTCCTACCCTCTCATGTCTCTGGCTATGATCAAGGGGGTATTACAAATTGTGATCATATGTTGACAAACCCTACTAATAGTCTCCTTGAGCCTTGTGATGATGCAGAAAACAGCGGTGCACAAATCACAGAAAATGGTGAAGAAAACGGATCAACAGGTCCTTATTTCATGTGTCCTGTCCGAGGGGACAGTTCCTCCTTGGGATCGGTGCAGGTGCTGCAGCTGCGCAGTCGATCCTCCTCGGGATCCATGCCTGGCAGCAAATCTGTCGCGCCAGTCCCGACAGCTGCAGGCGGGCGCACAGACACGCCAGCGTCATGCGGGCATGCAGACGAGTCCGCGCCGGCCACGCAGCAAAGCCCGGTGGGCCGCAGCGACTCCTCTCCCGCGCGCGAGTCCGCGCCCGACAAATGGTAGGCTGGGTGCAGTGCAGGCGGGTCCGGCAAAGGCAATAGCTAACGGCGTCTACAAGCGGTAGCGCCACAGCCCGGCGAGATGCGAGGCGAGGCCTGTCAGCCCGGGGTCCAGGCGGCAATCATTGGGCCAGGATGATGCGCTCAGGCCCAGATCCTCTGCGGCCAAATAGTCACTTGCACCACGGTCCATGGCCACAGAAAATCCGCCCCCGACATTGCCTGCAAGCGCTGCGGATTCTGGAGCCCTGGACGGATCCTCCTCGGGATCAGGATAGGATCAGCCCGATCTAGACCCGGGATCCTTTGTGCCGGAGCACTCTGCAGAGCTTCTTGTTGCTACTTCGCGCCAAACACAACTTCAACAAGGGGTAATTAAACCTATTGATTATAAGCATATTACAAAATATGGGCTGGTGTGTTCAACAGGTGAACCAGGAGAACCCAATACTCTTTAAGATGCTTTGGGTGATGTACGTTGGAGAAAAGCAATGAATGATGAAATCATGGCACTTGAGAAAAACAGAACATGGCATTTGGTTCCTCCACAACGAGGTAAAAATCTTATTGACTGTAAGTGGGTCTTTAGGATTAAAAGGAAAGCTGATGGAACCATTGACCGTTATAAAGCTAGATTCGTTGCAAAGGGCTTTAAACAACGGTATGGTATTGACTATGAGGACACGTTTAGTCCAGTTGTGAAAGTTGCTACTATTCGTCTTGTTTTGTCCGTTGCTGTGTCCAAGGGATGGAGTCTACGTCAGCTAGATGTTCAGAACGCGTTCCTTCATGGTGTTACGGAAGAAGAGGTTTACATGAAACAACCACACAGGTTTTGTAAATGCACGTGCACCATTCATGTGTGCAAGCTTGACAAGGCATTGTATGGACTGAAAGCAGGCCCCAAGAGCATGGTATTCTCGTCTCGGTAAAAGATGCAAGCACTTGGTTTTGTTCCTTCAAAGTCGACACCTCGTTATTTATCTATAACAAGTCAAGTATATCCATGTTTGTTCTCATATATGTTGATGATATAATTGTGACAAGCTCATCGATGAAGCAATAACAACCTTTGTTGAAGGATTTGAGTGCAGAATTTGCTCTCAAGGATCTAGGAGATCTACTTTATTTTCTTGGTATTGAGGTCACGCAACACAAGGATGGTCTTCACCTCTCTCAAGAAAAGTATGCACCAGACTTGGTAAAAAAGGCTGGTTTGCAAAGTTGTAAGCCTGCACCCACTCCTTTATCTAGCACAGAAAAATTGTCTCTTACTGAAGGAGAGCTCCTGAGTTTAGAAAATGGTACAAAATACAGAAGTCTGGTAGGTGCACTTCAGTACTTAACACTGACCAGACCAAACATTTCCTTTGCTGTTAACAAAGTATGTCAGTTTCTTCATGCACCTACTGCTGTTCACATGACTGCTGCAAAACGTATAGTAAGATATGTGAAAAATACATTGAGCATTGGCCTAAATTTCAGCAAGTCATCCTCTACACTTATTAGTGCCTTCTCTGACTCAGATTGGGCTGGGTGTCTTAGATGACAGACACTCAACTGGTGGTTTTGCAGTATTCTTTGGACCTAATTTGATATCTTGGAGTGCAAGGAAGCAAGCTCTGATTTCAAGGTCGATCTGAGAAGCGAATAAAAAGCATTGGCAAATGCAACAGCAGAGATCATATGGGTACAGTCAATTTTAAAAGAACTAGGTACGAAAAGTCCTAAAGCTCCATGTTTGTGGTGTGACAATCTAGGTGCTACCGATTTATCAGAAAATCCAGTCTTTCATGCCAGAAATAAACACATTGAGATAGATTTTCATTTTGTTCGAGAAAGAGTTGCAAATAAACTTTTGGATATTCGGTTTATTCACTCTCAAGACCAAGTTGCGGATGGTTTCACAAAAGCTCTACCCACAATAAGTTTTGAAGACTTCAAACATAATCTCAACTTGATGAAGTTGTGATTAAGGGAGGGTGTCAAACATGATGATATGGTTGCGTTCGTATGTACGAGGCGTGTACAGGAAGGAAGATCACCCCGCTGGAGGAGTAGTTAGTTAGCTAAGTACTTTGTATCTTTATCTCCGCTTATCTCTAGTTTTCTTCCTTTGCAAGATGTATCTCTCTCAACAACATGTCTGGCGTATTTGGGCTCATAACCCTTCTTTTAACACGCATAACCGTCGGCCGGAAGGCTAAGGCGTTTACCGTAAAATCGCACAAAAAGGAGGAATGTCTATGCTGGATGGGGATCCATCATGCATCATCTATTGCTTGAAATCTTGTTGTTATTATGCATGTTTAATGGATTCACATCGGGCTGGTGGGAGGGTGAGACTCACGACTCACGATTCAGTTTTCCTAAAACCGATTTATGTTAAGATGGGTTCCTCCTGCCATCATTCATCTATAAGAGTTTGCCATTCTGCTTACATATAGCGATAATTAAGCGAAATACTAGTAGTTATTTAGGTATGCATGCGATTATATATCGCTTCACGTATGGCTAAAGAGTATGGGTACTTCCAGAGGCTTCAAACTGACTGCTTATCATGACAATGCTGACACTAGCAGCGTCTTGGAGATAATGCAAGGAAGAATTAGTTCCATCGCGTACAACCATTTAATCTGCATTCTGATTGATAGGTGACGAGCTGTGAAGTAAAATTTATGCATTTCGGATGCCATGCTAACGCTTATCCCCAGTAAAACAAATGTCTGCTCTTGAACCGCAGTTACATAGTTATTTTTACTTGGCCAGACAAGTTTTGAAAACAAACATGTTTGCACGTAGGTTGGTCTTTTAAGCTTATGTTCCAACCAAACGGCACACTCAACTTTTGTCTTTGGCAGAATGGAATGCGTCGATTGATCCTCTGAAAGTAGGTGCTTCAATTAAATGCATCTAACGAGAGTGGTTTCTTGTCACATGCTTTGTTATTGCGAGGGCTTAATCTGGCTGGTTGTGCTGGTTATTGCAAGGAACTGATTATACATACACATATCAAGCAATTGTCCCATCCTTGTGATGACATCTCCTCAACTCAAAAGTAAATGTCTGATAACCAGCTGGTTGGCAATGGATCGTCGATCAATCGGTCTACTTTCTCAACCATGTGATTGCAATATGCATGTTTCCTTCCAGTTACAGCTTTTATTTGTACTTTACGGAATATGTATGTCTGCATATTATGCTAACTAATTCTGTGTCTAATATGGATGATACAAGCGTATGTTGTGTGTGTGTATGTGTGCGCGGATAGGTGCCCTGTCGTTAATTTGTATGTCATTAATTAGGATGCTTCATTTCAACCTAGTGTCACCAAGACGACTTGACCTTGACCAGACTCGCTGCTGAGCAGTGACAACCTTGCTATTTGGCACAACCAAAGAACAGACCCCCAAAGTTTGAAAATCTATATGGATCCAGATCAAACACTCTTGTTTTGCCAGGCTGTTAGCCATGCTTGGGTTTTGGTGACACCAACATTTGGCAAGGTTGGTATGGTCCAGCAATCATGTATCTCAAAATAAATCAAACTTTGATAGTAAAAAACCATTGTGAGCCAGGAAGCAGTACCCAGCTACAACATGGAAATTGTTTATAGTGCCTATATGGCTTTCCCCGAATAATAGATTTAGTACTACCTGTAGGCAAATACTGATAATGCACATTTTCAGGAGGTATTAATTAGAAAGGTTTCATAACAGAGGAAACCCAACTCATTGGACCGTTGTCTACCGGATATTAGTATTTGATTTGAATAAATATATGGTCGAAAAAAAATCTAGAAGAACAGGACAAACACTAGAAAGATATAGATACTCTATTCTTTTCCTCGTGGTTCAGCAAGAGAACTGTTGTACAATATTCTTTCTCTACGATCAATATTTTAAAGTTTAAAAGCCAAACCATAACATTTTAGCGTATTAAGATTTGGTAAAACAAGGAAAAAATGTCTAAAGACAATAAAACCATGATGAAACGAAGCATCCAAATTAATTTATTTGTTGCAAATGTGATGCCTCTTATTGAGTTTGAATATATGCCTCAAGAGCTTCCGAGTTTGAGAATTATTCTAACAAGCACCATTTCATTGATAAGATGTACTTTCATCTCATTGGAGCTGCTTTTTTCCTTGGCATTTTACCACTTCGGGAAAACATAGAATCCTCGATGCGAGCATTGATGATATCAAACCCATTGAGGCTACGGTATTGCCTTTGATCCATGAAGGGTAAAATAGCATCGAGGGCAAGCTTCCACAGCTTGATGTAATTCGAGCTCATCGACTACATTATCAGTGTGAGTTGCAAGCAATCTAGTGGTGTTCAAGAAGATCTTCTGCATAAGTTTCTAATAAAGAACATCTTTCACTTCAAGTGCTTATAGTATACATAACAAAAAAGATTGACACCCAACTCTATCAGCATCCTAAACTGATAATTGCAGAGAAACTTGACTCACTTCCTATTGATTAAAAAGAAAAGGCGCCTCCTGTACTATGGACATGAATACATAAAGAGTTCTAAAAGGTAAACTTGTCCCTCTCACAGGTTGAACTATACAAAATCACATTTCTTAAGCACTGTTAGAGAGGTAGATTTAAATAACTGGGCTGAGATGAACTTTTATTTTTTGCAACTATGTAAATATTATGACCGGGCAGACTTATGCCCATAGGAGGCCCACCGGGCAGGTTTAGTTAGGGGCTTGGCCCACAAGTTATCTTATTTTCTAGCATCGTGGTTATATATACTAGATGTAAGACTATTTTCAGAATTAAGCAATAAGACAAATCCTATTGCCCGGATCCCAGAGGAGCCGGAACCCTAAACCCTAGCCGCTCACGTGCGCCACCGCCACCTCTCCTCCAATGCGTCACAGCGCCCCGCCGCCGGCAGCCGCGCTCACGCCCCCACCAACCCTCCTCCCTCCCGTACAATCTACGCCCTAGACCCGGTAGGATCCTAGCTCCTACCAATTTGGTATCCAGAGACTCAGGCTCGATCATGTCTTCTCCGCCATCGCCCAGCCTTGGCCGCTGCCAACCACCTCCACCATGCGGTGACCATCCTCACCGGCCAGGGCAATTCCATCGGCCCCCTGGCGCCCAGCGTCGTCACTCACCGTCGCCCAGCTTTCGTCCTCCCCGCCGTCCTCACGCAGGAGAAGTCTCCGGCACCTGCGGGGACCTCGTGGCGGCCGTCTAGGGCATCTGCTGTTCACGCCCCCCCCGCACCTCCATAGCGGCAGCGGCCGCCACCTACATCCGGCCCCCAAGCTGCCGTGGCCGTCCCGGGGCATTCCGGCGCTGGCGGGCCCCTTCTTTGCCCGTTCGAAGGCAGCAAGCCCGGCGGGCGGTGCCCGCTCTTGCTGCGCAGCCGCCTCCCGCCATGGGCCCCGTCTGGCCGTAGTGGCCGTCGCCGGCAGCCGTGGCTCCCGGCCAGCAGCCGCTGCCCCACAAGGCGCCACCCTTGCCCAGCTCCGGTCTGCTGCCACCCGCACTGGTCGGCCTACTGATCCATCAGGTCTAGTTCCCGCCCTCTCCATCGCCAATACCAGCATGGGCGGCTGGGTCTTCGCCATCACTGGCCTACCCTACGGCTCCCGAACAGCCGACCCCGTTCCCACAGTTCGGTGGGCCATCCGCCTCCGCGGGTCATTACCCGGAGTACTCTGACCAGGCGCCATCGACCGCCCTGCTCCGCTCCTCTGAGCCAGTTTGACATGGGGCTCTGGCACAGAGACCACCGTGATTCGCCAAAATCGACTTCGCCACCTATGACAGCATGAAGGACTCCCTCAACTGGCTCAACCAGTGCGACCAGTTCTTCCGCGGACAGCGCACCCTCGCATCGGGGTGTACCTGGCTCGCCTCCTACCACCTCCGTGGCCCGGCACAGACCTGGTATTATGCCCTCGAGCAGGACGAGGGCGGCGTGCCCCTTGGGAGCGCTTCCGCGAGCTCTGCCTCCTTCGCTTTGGGCCTCCGGTCCGCGGGAGCCGCTTGGCGGAGCTTGGCCGCCTTCCATTCACCTCCACAGTGCAGGACTTCGCTGACCGCTTCCAGGCCCTGGCGTGCCACGCGTCGAGCGTGACGGCGTATCAGTGGGCCGACCTCTTCATCGGTGGCCTTCCGGATCACATCCGCGTGGACGTGGAGCTGCGCGGACCTCAGGATCTCCAGACGGCCATGTACTACGCCCGCGCTTTCGAGTGTCGTGCCCAGGCCTTGCAGACGGCAGATCCGGCTCGAGGAGGCCGACATGCCGGCCCGCAGCCCTCGGCGCCTGGCCGGCCACCCCCGGCCGCTTCGACGACTACCACCCCAGCCGCATTGCAGCCCTTCCGTCGGCTCTCTCCGGCGGAGTAGATGGAGCGGCGGCGCCAGGGCCTCTTCTTTAACTGCGACGAGCCCTATACTCCGAGCCATGTCTACCCGCGCCTCTTCTACTTGGAGACGGCTGACTACATCGAGGAGGACACCCTGGCCGACGGGGCCGACGCACTGCCGCCCCCAGCGGCTACGGAGACTGCACCCGCGGCCGCCCCAGCGACGACACTCGTGGTCTCTCTCCATGCGCTCACTAGCATCCGCGATGAGCGGACCATGCTTTTGCCAGTGATGATCCACGGCGAGCGCTTGGTGGCCTTGGTGGATACATGCTCCACCCATAACTTCCTGCCCGAGGCTACCATGTGTCACTTAGCGCTTCAGCGCAGGCGGGGAGCAACTTCGGGTCACGGTGGCCAACGACGATCGTCTCCGGTGTCATGGGCTCGCACGGAACATGCCCATCACCATCGGCGACGAACACTTATCCGTCACATGTGCGGGCATTGACTTGGGCTGTTTCAACTTCATCCTTGGCGTTGACTTTTTGCGGACCCCCGGTTCCATCCTTTGGGACTTTGACACTCTAACGATGACCTTCTGGCGGCTGGGCCGCCGCATCCGGTGGGACGGCGTTGGGGGCGCCTCACGGCTGGCGCCGCAGCTTCGGTTGGCCGCGGCTACCTCCGAGGCCGAGCACCCACTGTTGGATCACCTTCTGCAGCAGCACGGCAACCTCTTCACCGAGCCGCAGGGCCTCCCGCCTGCCCAGGCGTATGATCACCGTATTCACCTTCTGCCGGGCTCGGCACTGGTGGCCGTTCATCCTTACCTCTACCCGCAGCTGCAGAAGGACGAGTTGGAGCGGCAGTGCGCACTGATGCTCGCCGCGAGCATCATCCGGATCTCCACATTGCCGTTCACCGTGCCGGTCCTCCTCGTCCGCAAGTCAGACGACACGTGCCGCTTCTGCATCAACTACCACGCCCTTAATGCTCTAACACTTAAGGACAAGTTTCCTATTCCGGTGGTTGATGAGCTCTTGGATGAGCTACATGGGGCGCGCTTCTTCACCAAGCTCGATCTCCGATCAGGGTACCACCAGGTGTGCATGCACCCGGACAACATCGCCAAGACGATGTTTCGGACTCATCATGCCCACTTCGAGTTCTTGGTGATGCCCTTTGGTCTCTCCAATGCCCCAGCGACCTTCCAGGCTTTGATGAGCGACATCCTCGGACCCTACCTACGTTGGTTTGTGCTCGTTTCTTGGATGACATTCTTATCTACAGCGCCTCTTGGGCGGAGCACCTTCAACACGTCGCCATCGTCTTCAACGAGTTTCGGGTGCACCATCTTCATCTTAAGTGCTCGAAGTGCTCGTTCGGGACGCCGTCTGTCGCCTACCTCGGCCACGTCATCTCGGCCGACGGGGTTGCCATGGATGCCGACAAGGTGGCAGCCGTCGCGGCAAGCGGCGCCACAATCGCGCGGGCTCTTTCAGTTTTATGGGCATCGCGGGCTACTACTGGAAGTTTATCCAGGAGTTCGGCCTCATCGCATCGCCCCTCATGCGTTTGCTGCGCCACGACGCTTTCTCTTGGGACAACAAGGCGACGGCAACATTCGAGGCCCTCATGGGGGCCCTCACGACGGGGCCCGTTCTTCAGATGTCGGATTTTGACCGCCCATTTGTGGTGGACTGCGACGCCTCCGGTGCGGGGTTTGGCGCCGTGCTTCATCAGGGCGAGGGCCCTCTCGCCTTCTTCAGTAGGCCTTTCGCTCCGAGCCATCTTAAGCTCGCGGCGTATGTGCAAGAGCTCATTGGCTTGGTGCAGGCAGTGCGCCACTCGTGGCCCTATCTGTGGGGTCGGTCTCTCGGTTCGCACGGACCACTACAACCTCAAGTTCTTCTGGATCGGGCGCTTCTCGATCGTGCCGCGGCACCGGTGGATCAGCAAGCTCTTGACCGACTTCTGCTCGAGTATCATACTGGTCGTCTTAACACCGTGGACGACGCCTTGTCTCGCCGAGATGCCGACCACGACATCACTGTCGCCGACGCTGAGGGGGCGGCCCTCTGCATCCGCTCCGGGCCGACCTTCGGCCTCTTCATCGACATTCGTTGGGCGACGGCGACGGCGGCCGACGCCCTTCTTCTTCAGCAGCAGCTGGCTGCGGGCGACCTGGAGGAGCCCTGGCGCTTCACCGACGGCCTGCTCCTCCATGGGCGCCGGGTCTTTAATGTCGGCGCGCAGCGATCTCCATCACTAAGTCTGCTTCTTTGGCCCACTCGGCGGGCCACGAGGGTGTGCAGAAAACTCTTCATCATCTCCGTGCTGACTTCTACATCCCTGGTGATCGGGCCCTGGTCCGTGACTGGGTTCGGTCTTGTGTGGCATGTCAGCGCAACAAGACGGAGATGCTACGGCCGGCTGGTCTGCTCCAGCCCTTGGAGGTGCCATCTCAGGTCTGGGCGGATATCTCCATGGACTTCATCGAGGGCCTCCCCAAGGTGGGCGGCAAATCGGTCATTCTCACGGTGGTCGACCGCTTCTCCAAGTGTGCTCACTTCATCGCGCTCGATCATCCCTACATGGCGGCGTCCATGGCCCGAGCCTTCTTCGACGGGATCGTCCGCCTCCACGGGTTTCCCTCTTTGATCGTCAGCGATCGGGGCCCCGTGTTCGCGGGGCATGTGTGGCGTGACCTCTTCAGGATGGCGGGCATGAAGCTCCGCCTGAGCACAGCCTTCCACCCTCAGATGGATGGCCATTCCGAGGTCGTCAACATGGTGATTGCCATGTATTTGCGTTGTGTCACAGGTGATCGTCCTCATGCATGGGTGGACTGGCTCTCGTGGGCGGAGTACTACTACAACACCTCCTATCACTCCGCCCTACGCGCCACGCCTTTTGAGGTAGTCTACAGCGGCGATTCTTCCGGTTGATCCGACCACGGCGCGGATCAAAGGCGGCGAGGACATTCTGCGGAGCCGCTGACGAGATGCTGGCGGAGGTCAACAGCGCCTCCTTGAGCCAATGATTGGCCAAGCACTACTACCATGGTCATCATCGCGAGGTGGAGTTCGCGGTGGGCGATTGGGTGTGGCTGCGTCTTCTTCACCGCTCTACGCAGTCACTAGACCCACGCGCGAAGAAGAAGCTGGGTCCTCGCTATGCCGGGCCCTTTGCTGTCCTAGAGTGCATTGGGAAGGTGGCTTACCGCCTTGACTTCGGCGGCTGCTTTCGCATCCACGGCGTCTTCCATGGGGCTGGTCGAGGCCCTTCCATGGAGAAACCACCCATGGCCCCTCCGCGCTTCCTCCGAGCCACAAGCGGACATCTTCTTCTTGGACCCGAGAAGGTCTTGCAGGCCCAGCTACATCGAGGCATGTGGTACATGTTGATTCAGTGGGATGGACTTCCGGCGGAGGACACCACACTACTAGGGAAAACCCTAGTAGTAGCGCGGGTTTTGAGGCTATCAGCAGCGCGGGCAGCCGCGCTACTACTCTGGCCTTCTGACTAGCTTGTTAGTAGTAGCGGTCTGCCTGTGGCGCTACTCATTGACTATATCAGCAGCGCTTTTCGCGAACACGCTACTATTAGTTAGCTGTAGCACTTTCCTAGCCCCTCGCTACTGCTATATCTTTCATCATTTTCCCCCGCTTCCTACCCCATTTCGTTTCTGTTTCAATAGAATGCAATTTCCAGATACTAGGTACTACCAGATACTAGTACTCCCTTCGTTCTAAATTACTCTGTCGTGGTTTTAGTTCAAACACGACGAGTAATTTGGAACAAAGGGAGTACTAGATAACAATTTCATGTATAGTCAACATGCATCCTCAAGCAGTACAAGGTCATATCGACGACGATCAACATATGTAGTTCTAGATGATATCGACGAGGATCATCATATGTACTTCTAGATGGTATCAACGACAATCATCATATGTAGTTCTAGATGATATAGCCACACACACATATGTAGTTCTAAATGATATCGAAGATGATCATCATCCTCAAGCCTGGGCGGTTGGTGTTCCTGATAGTAATTAGGATGGCCTGTCCAACACGAAGATTCTTGCCATCGAGGAATTTCTTCCACCCAGCCGAGTTTAAGTGTGTGCGACCGTCCGTGTCCACGCGGTAAGTACAGGTTGTGACGGAGCCCCTTGTGGTAAGGCGTAGTCCAGCTGAGCCTTCTTCATCAGGCTCGATACCATAACTCACAGATAGACTCTTTGCCAATTTCTGAATAAGAAAACATATCAATTAATAAATAGCCTCGCACATACTCTTGCAAATAAGTATATATGGATTATCTACTCTATTAATAGTTCCTTAGATTCTACACTAATAAGCATGTGATCGAATTCTACACTAAACATATCATCGACTAGATTCCACACAACATACCATATCATTGGACTCTACACTAAGCATATCATCGAATAATTTGCATTTGTAAGTATAACATACCATATCATGTCGATCGACCATGGTACTTGTCGGTAGGTCACGAATGGCACCCGACAAAGAAATCGGCCGTGGCGGAATTATGTCCCATAGGTTGCACACCTCCTCCTCGCTCAGCCTCATTCTTTGAGCTACGATGGCTTCATGAAGTGGGTCATCATCATCTTCATCGAGTGGGTCCTCATTATCTTCATCATCTTCGTCATCTTCATCATCTTCCACCAGGTTGATATAAATGACAGCCAGCTTGGATCTTTCTGCTCTAAAGGAGAAGCTGATCAACTCACCACCAGTAAGACGCATGCGGGTGAGGAAACATGCCCATCCATCTCCTCCAATCCGTGAAATATTTCGTCCTTTCTCGACCTCCATAATGTCACAGTGTCTCATGTCAGCTTGTTGAATTTCAACCTCACATTGCATGGGACGATCTGTGCAAAAAAAGCAAAATGACACAATGCAGTAATGCCAACACTAAAAATAAAATAGTTGTTACATTTCATATAATTTCTTACCACCGCATGACGAAAGCTCGGCTGGAAGTAGATGCCGAACAGCTTGCCAGTTGCAAGGCTGCTGGCGCACCTTGACTTGCACAATCAACATGGTGGTGGTGGTGGTGGCGCCATTTTCCTAAAGCAATATGCAGAGTGCCAAATCTTCAGAGCTATCTTCAGAGCTATCAACTAGCATACTAAATCAACTAAATCAAAATGTTCTACAAATAAACTAGCCTATTAAATCAACTTGCCTACTAAATCAACTAAATCAAAATATTCTATAAATCAACTAAATCAACTAGCCTACTAAATCAACAAAATAAAAAATGTTCTAAATCAACTAAATCAACTAGCCTACTAGATCAACTTGCCTACTAAATCAACAAAATCAAAATGTTCTAAATCAACTAAATCAACTAGCCTACTAAATCAACTAAATCATATGAACTAAATCAAAATGTTGCATATGAACTAGCCTACTAAATCAAAATGTAGTAGGGAGGAGGGTTGTGGATGGAGGAGGGAGGAGGGAGAAGAAGGGCGACTGGAGGAGGGAGGAGAGAGTAGGACGGAGGAGGAAGGGCGGAGCGAGGAGGGGCCGGCCAGCGCGGCGAGTCGAGGGAGGACGGAGGAGGAGGGTGGTACCGAGTCTAGCGAGGAGGAGGAGGTGACGGTGGCGCAGAGGGAGGAGGGGTAGGCGACGGCAGCCGGTGGGGGAGGACCGGCGCGGTGGGGTTGACGGGGAGGTTGAGTGAGTGTGAGTGCGAGTGTGTGGATAGGATAGAGGAGAGCGTGGGTGGTGGGAGGTAGCTAGTTTTAGCAATAGCGCGATATAGGTAGATGGGCTACTGCTAAACTACCTAGCAGTAGCGCCCTTCTAATTAACGCGCTGCTGCTATAACTAGCTTCGCGGCGGGGTCGTGGGAATAGTAGCAGTAGCGTGGCTTATTGGAGGCGCGCTAATGCTACTATTCAGCGGCGTTGTGGTGGAAACAGCGCTCTTGATAAATTGCGATGGCGCCTTATTTTAAAACTCGCTGCTGGTAAGATCCTGTGTATAGGCTTTTCTCTAGTAGTGCCACTTGGGAGCAGCGCGAGGAGTTCCGCCAACAGTATCCAGAGTTTCAGCTCGAGGACGAGCTGTTTCTTGTGACGGAGAGAGATGTTATGACCGGGCAGACTTATGCCTGTAGGAGGCCCACCAGGCAGGTTTAGTTAGGGGCTTGGCCCACAAGTTATCTTATTTTCTAGCATCGTGGTTATATATACTAGCTGTAAGACTATTTTCAGAATTAAGCAATAAGACAAATCCTATTGCCCGGCTCCCAGAGGAGCCGGAACCCTAAACCCAGCCGCACCCTTGCGCCGCCGCCGCCTCTCCTCCAACGTGCCACGGTGCCCCGCCGCCGGCAGCCGTACTCACGCACCTGCCAACCCTCCTTCTTCCCGTACAATCTACGCCCTAGACCCGGTAGGATCCTAGCTCCTACCAAAGTAGTATTTTATGTAAGGAAGGATTTAACACAACCCATCTCAGGCAGCCAAAGAAGATGTATGAGCTTGTAGATGTACTCAACATTCCTCTTCCTGTAGTTATCGTCAACCAATAGGTTGTCCTCCAGATACTGATACTTGGCAAGTGTTCTTGATGGCAACATGGAGTGGGAGGAGGCCCTCCATGGAGTGGGAAACCCCTGCCAGTACGACGGCCCCCCAAAGTAGATGCCTTTAGCGTTGATCCCCCTCCTGGAGGCTTTGCGGTGGCCCCTCTCCCTTCCGCCTCCCTCCTGAGCTCCAGCGAAAGCCGGTACTCCCTTAATCCGGGCGTCGACAACACCTTGATGGTGTGCTCCTTCTTGAAGGCGGTGGCTAGGATTTGCTCTTGTTGGTGGAGCGACTGATGTCTTGGTTGCGAAGCATGATGGCCTGGTCTTCCTGCTACATCCTGCTCGGCTTCTCCTAGTGCATAGTGATGCCCTCTTTAGTCTTCTTCATGGGTGTGCGCCTTTGTTCGACAGCTCGCTTCCCATGCTCCGTGCTGCCACTGCCGGCTATGGTTCTTGTTTGGTTGGTCTCCTGTGGTTCACGGGTCAGCTCTGTTTGCTTCTCCTATGGCAGCTCGGACACCTATGTGGTAGCCACTCTGTTGGTCGCCGGTGCGGCACCCATCGAGCCTTGGTGAAAGGGTAGTGTCCCTTTGCGACGACGTAGACAACTCAAGTGTTGCCCAAGTTTGGCTTGTTGATGCAGCTGGCGCTCAATGCTTGCTCGATGTGGCCCTTCTTCTGTGTACGTAGTTGGCTAGTCGGTGCAGGCGTAGTGCTAGTCGTCGGCACCGGCATTCCCGCTGTTGCCTTTGTGTTGTTTTGCCTAGTTCCTTGTATCTTCCTTTCCGCTTTGCTTTGCATCTCCTTTGTAATGCAGTGCCCTTGTAATCCTGCCCGATTGATGGCTTTGTTAATTCAAAGTCGGGTTAGGTTCAAGCTCTTCTCGGGTTCGACCGGCGCCTTTTCTCTAAAAAGACATGTTAGTGAACATGAGAAAGGATAAACAGGGTGCATATATCACAAAGAAATCGGACAATGTGATGGCAGTTGTGCATGCAAACAGGTGCATAAACGCATTTAAATCAGATGCAAAGATGGAAACATATATTTTCTAAGATTTTGGTTACTTATATAGTTTTATAACACAGAATAAATTATACAATGTACCTATTTGGTTTTAAGTTCACATCAATTGCGGATCATATTGCACGGTGCTAGCGAATTTCTCTCTCCGTGAGTTTGTGCATATTACTAGCTGATGCAACGCCCCATACCGACTACCAGCACCCAGATGCCTCCACTCTTACAAAAACAACACCTGGCTGCGGTATAGCCAAAGGCTCCACAAGATCGGTCACAGGGGATGCGTGTCTACTTGTTCTTTTGTATGCTGGGTTGAAATTTCTTGATCAACAAGGAACTTCGCTTTTATTCATTAACGATGAATTTCACATAGGCGCATACACCATTTTATTCAGCTTGTGCGCACCCCACAAATTAAGAGGCAGATGCATGACACAGCATAGTAGCTACTCATTCGCTTGACTAGGCGTCCTAGTATGCGGCCACATCCTTGCAGACATACGCTCCATCTCCGGACGCATCAACGACGATGGGTAGCTTGCAGACCGCCGTGATGCTCGCCGCCGTCAGCATCACCACCTCCCTCCGGCAGCGTGGGAACGCGTCTGTCCCCGCCTGTCCCTCTTGCATGCCATGCTCCTTATACATGTTGTCCAACATGCTGTAGAGGGCCTCGCACCTGCACCACTCGCTGTTGTCGGCGAGCTGCTGGCAGCAGTCCCTTAGGACAGCCTCGGGCACCTGGCTGCCATTGCACTGGAGCTTCAGCAGTGGACGGCAGCCAGGGAGCGCGGGCACCTGGAAGGCCTGCCCCGGATAGCACATCCAGCGGTTCAGATTCGCTGACTTGCCATGGCAAAGGTAGCGACGCTACAGTACCGCTACCTTTGCCCAGTCTTGTCCGTCGGATTGAAAAGCGGCGGACCAGATTGGGTGCTATAGTGTGGTCAACAGTATTTGCGTGAACAGTGATTTATGTGAATAGTGTTTGAGAACAGTGATTTGGTGAATCTCAGCCTTTGATTCTTGATCCTACGACAAAGTCAGCGGGGACTTGATGTGTCTAAGTCAGCGAATCTGGATCCCACATCCAGGGACCACTGTTACCGATCCATGCGCCGTACAGGGCTGCTATGGGTGTCGCCACGAGCATACATAGCAGGAGCACCGAGAAGACAGTCTTCATCAACATTGTTCCTCTACGCGCAAATTTTTTGTCTCTGATTTAGTACTATCTTAATTGGTTCTGTATATGGATAAGTACACTCTTGATCTCTGGATGGTATAAATAGCTAGATAAAGATAAAAAGGTGCAAGGAAACAGACATAAGTTGTTCATGATCTGCGTGGGTGGCTTGTGTCTAGTGCATATAGCTTGTGCTTCCACGTCATTGTTCTTGATCCAGTGCGGTGATGCATTTTGGCATGCATATAAACATTGTGATTACAACCCATAGTTTGTTAATCTCACTACTAAAAAGCTAGGATGGTTACCATATCGGCAAAATTAGCTACATCTTTGGTTCATATATATGGCAAGGGAAATGCAAAGACCTGCACGGAACGGACATAAAACCCTAGTTTTCCATCATACCGTCTGCATGAGTGGCTTGTGGGCTTGTATATATTATGCCCGCCCTCCCCACCTGTCCCTCCTGCGTGTCATGCTCCTTATACATGTTGTCCAACATGCTGTAGAGGGCACCGCACCTGCACCACTCGCTGATGCCGGCGAGCTGCTGGCAGCAGTCCCTTAGGACAGCCTCGGGCACCTGGCTGCCATTGCACCGGAGCCTCAGCAATGGACGACAGGCAGGGAGGGCGGGCACCTGGAAGGCCTACCCCGGATAGCACATCCAGGGACCACTGTTACCGCTCCATGCGCCGTACTGGGCTGCTATGGGTGTCGCCACGAGCACACATAGCAGGAGCACCGAGAACACAGTCTTCATCGACATTGTTCCTCTGCGCATAGACTTTCTATCTCTGATTTAGTACTATATTAACCAGTTGTGTATATGGATAACTACACTCTTGATATCTGGACGGTTTATATAGCTAGATAAAGCTAAAAAGGTGGAAGCAAACAGACATAAGTTGTTCATGATCTGCGTGGGTGGCTTCTGTCTAGTGCCTATAGCTTGGGCTTCCACGTCGTTGTTCTTGATCCAGTGCGGTGATGTATTTGGCATGCATATGAACATTGTGATTACAACCCATAGTTTGTTAATCTCACTACTAAAAAGCTAGGATCGTTACCATATCGATAAAATTAGCTACATCCTTGGTTCATATATATGGCAAGGGAAATGCAAAGCGGTGCATGGAATGGACATAAAACCCTAGCTGTCCATCGTACCATTTGCGTGAGTGGCTAGTGGGCTTGTATATATTATGTTGACGCATCATAACTTTTTTTCAAGTTCCAATAGTGTCGTGCGGATTTTGTTTGCATAATTGTCAGCTTTCCAAGTCCTAAGTAAAACCCACATTTTGTTAGAGGATCCTATATTAGTTTAGGAAAAAGAAAACTAGGAATGCAAGATTCATCTTGGCACGATATGTCCACCTTTGCGTGAGGAATTTGCGTGAGGAAATCATTAAATGGGAGTGCTCAAGAGGCAAGAGAATATAGCCAATGCATACACAAGATTGGAAAAGAAGAGAATGAACATATCAACGAGGCCAATGGAGTTTGGTAGAAAAGAAATCATGTGTGATGTTTTCTCTTTCAAAAGACGCAGCCCAAATATACAACAAGACAAAGTTCACTACGGTTTGAATGTCTGCCGTGTGCCAAAAGCACACGGCAAAAGCCTTGTGGTTTCATATGCAATGCAATAGGATTTCATATGTGATTTCAGATTATATAATGTAATGTGATTTCATATGCAATGCAATTATATAATGTAATGTAATATGATTTCGTATGCAGTGCAGTTTTTAATGTAACGAGATTTCATATGCAACACGACTATTATTTTTATAATTATGCCATATTTTATAGTGGTGTTGTTTTTTATCGGACACCACGAATACAATAAGTACATGTGGCATCGGCCGACCTGTGCCAGCGGTACCAAAATTATCAGCGGCATTGGTCGCCGATGCCAGTAATATCAGGTTTCTACCAGCGGTGGAAGTCAGTGCCACTAGTGAGCCTTATCAGAGGCGTCATACTAGCGGCTTCTCCAGTCCGCGCCACTTACAACATTTTCCGAATGCCTCTGCTAGGCTTTTCTATTAGGTTTCGGTGCTTGTAGTTGTCAATTTGTGGTCTACGAATCTGAACGTAGTTTTTATTATTTCTTGTCTTCGTTGTACTACCATGATTGAAGAGGAATAGATCGAAAGTTTTCCCGCAAAAAAATGTATGGGAGCCGTTGGACATCATTTACACACAAATCAACACATGTCATTCTTTTCCGCCCAACCCACACAATAATATATCTCAATCCTCGGTCGTGAGGCCCAAACACTCCTCATAGTGGAACCAACATAATCATATGGCAAAAAGATAGAAAAATAACCAGATTTTGCAAGCGGAGTATGAAGAAGCAGGGTGACAAAAGAAGAGTGGCTACATCTTAACCTGCATCAACCAATGAGCATAAACCCATACTTAGTATAAAATAAGTACGGTAATTAGAAGGAAAAAAATCAGCAAAGTCTCCCCTGCAGCGGGAGCCGTTGGGACGTCATTTACACACAAATCAACACATATCATTCATTTCAGCCCAATCCACATTACATATATCCCAATCCTCGATCATGAATCCCACACCCCTCCTCATGCTGGCAACCAACATGATCATATGATATAGGCTAAAGAACGAACAGTTTCTCGATGGTGGAGTACCAAGAACATTGCTTCCAGGGCCCTTCTGCACTCCATCGCTTGCGTGCTGCGTAGGGTTATTTGAATCCGTTGTAAACTACACAAATAAGGACCTAGTTAGCAAAACACACTATAGCTATAAGAATGACAATAATGGGTTAGAGGGTTATTGTAATGGAGCATATTACTCTAATCATAATCTGCCTTAATCATGTGGTGCTAACCACCACTTAAGGCAATTAACCTGATGACAAAAGAAGATTTAAAAGGAGAATGAATCCATACCGTGGATATGGTCAACATACTCTCCTAGGATCACAATAAATATACATCCACATCCACAGGATTTCACATCATAAAGAAAGTAAACTGTTTCAATACCAGTTTAAGAGTTATTACAATAATTTTCATACACAATAAGTTCGATACAAACAATAAGTCTAAATACAAACCATGCGATAAAATAAAAGCGGCGGCAAAATATGCATTCATGGATGTGTAGGTCCTTTCAAGTTAGCTCAGTTCGGCCGTCGTAGCCACCAAACTCAAGCTCGAGAAATCCCATCAGGTCGCCGAGTTCTACAGGCATGCCAGTACCTTTGACTTGGCCAAACACCTTGGCACTATAGCGAAGACCAGCTCAAGCAACCCTGCCAGCAAAGGCAAGGACAAAGGTCAACGCTCAACACTGCATTCCCTACAGACATATGTGGGGAAAAAATACCATCGCCGACCAACAGTTAGGAAATGTTGTGACAGATAGTTGGTTGGGAAAACCTATGGACAATGGCAGACCATCGGACGGGAATACAATCACATTTATTGTCGATCTGTGGGTCGGAAAAACTCCCATGCCCATCCATTCGTCGGTCGACAAATAACGCCGACCAACAGTCTGTGCCAAATGGGCCTGCGCGCGCATATAGAAAAATTAGCGCCAACATTTGGCCCAAGCCCGCGAAAGTTTCCCCCCGCAACTCACAAGTCATCACGGACGTGGAGCCAAATCCCTAATTCCCCTTCCCGTTCCCCTCGCGCGCCGCACTGGGCTCTCCGCCGACGGCTTCTCCACGCGCCACCACGCCATTCCGCCGCTCCCGCGCGACCCTGCCGCCCCACACCCCCTCCCCCCACATGCTCGAACCCTCTCCTCTGCCCCAGTGCTCTCCCCTGACCACAGGAACACTGCCGTCATCACAGTCATGGTGTGCGTCGGGCAGATCCCGGGGACACGGGGTTCAACCTGCTGCAGAGGGACGTTGCCCAGTACTAGAAGACTGTGCGGGCCGTGGTGAATGCGCAGCTCCTGCCAACGCCAAAAGTCGGGCCTCCTCCTTGATCGTCGTCACAATCACAATCGTGGGGGCACTGAGGTTGCGGAAAACTCTGGCATCCCACTCTTTCCAGATTTCCCATGTAACAAACATCTTCAAGGAGGAGATGGCCTTTCTGTGCTTGGTCTCTCGTACTAGCCATCTCAATCGGCCACTCCTTCATCGAGGCCATAAGATACCAATCCGTTCATGATGTGATGGAGTCCAAGCCAAGAAGTGACCTTCGCCCAGAATTGAAGGAGAAAGATCTTAGAGGATGCTTTGTTTGTTTTTTAGGAAGGAGGTCGTGCACTTTATTTTTCTCTTGGGCATATGGTACACTCATCTTTTTTTCTTTTCTTTTGCAAGAAAATTTATCTAAATCAAAGGGCGATTCCGCCAAGAGCGCAGAAATAACTCATTTTTCCTCTCCCGCGACCGCACCGCCTCCGCATGTGGCCGGCCGCGCCCAACCTCCTCTTCCAGACGCCTCACTCCGTTCCTCCTGTCACCGGCGCCCGCAGGCTGGCCTGGCGGCAATGGTGGCGCCGCCTTTCCCTCTTGGGTGTCCTCCGAAGCGGGCAGGCGATTCGGGTGGTGTCTCTGGCGGCGGTCTGCATGGCGGCGGGGTTCTGGCGCGAGAGGGGACTCTGGGCGGCGGGCGGCGTGGTCTGGCGGCGCCCGCTCGGCCTAGATCTAGGCCCTTGAGCCCCATCTGGGCTGGGCGGGCAGCGGTAGGTGCGCCGTGGCTTACGGGAGGCGGGGAGGCAATGAGCGGTGGGTCTTGGCGGCGCCATCACCGGCTTCTGCGGCGTGGTCGGTTTGGGATTAGCGGGCTGGCCGGGCAGGTGGCATGGCATGCCTGCTGCTGCGACCGCGACAGTGCGGAGGCTCGCCACGCTGCACGACGGCAGTGCGGTGGTTCCCTCTCGTTCGGCTATGGTGCCGCTTCTCCTCCGCGGGTGCTTCTCTGCGGTCCTCTTGGCCTCGTGTTGGTGTTCGCGGTGAGGCGGCGTGGGTGGCGGCGCGCAACCATGATGGCGCATGGTGGTGGGCGTGGCCCGGCTGGTCGGTTTAGGTCCGGTTAGGCGGTGGGGTTGGAGTCGGGAGAAATCCTTGCCGGTTCTTGGCTACGATGCGATGACACTGCGGGTGCCACCATTCCTTCTGGAGGGTGTCGGTGATATCCATCCCCACCTCCTCCGGCGTGGGAAACCCTAGGACATGTCTGGGCAGTAGCGTCGTCAGCGTCGTATTCCTTCTTGGAGGTGTTGCTTGGTACGCGGCGGTTTGGAGCCTCGGGTTGTGGTGGTTTGTTTATGAAGGCGTGGCGGTGGCGGGTCATCCGCGCTTTGTCGAGCTGCCGTTGTTGGCATTTGTTTCTTCTTCTTTTTTCTTTTGGGCTTGATGTGCTGCTCGCCCAAGCGATCTTTGTATCGGTGTTGGTAGTTTTGGAATACAAAGCGGAGGAAACCCTTTTTCGGTAATAGACCATCAAATCACTCGAAAGAGAATTTTCAAAGTTCTGATCGAATTTCGACCTTAAAACTGAGGTATTTGTGTTTTCCTCATAAGTGACCAGCTTCATTAGTTTTTGCCCTTTTCTCTATTTTTTCTTCATTGTTCTAAATTATCCTGACATCAACTCATGATCATTGTCTTTGCAGCAGAATAAGAGGCAAAAAGTTATGGGGGCCAGGAGGGATGTGTTCAGTGTATTTTCCACAAAATACTTTTGCAGATATAATGAGTTGTATGGCTGGTAGTCGGGAGGATGTCATATCAAATATGGGTTCAAGTGTCTTCTGAATTTTGAGAAAACTGACATCTCGTCGCGATTCTGTGTCAACCCTGTGATTGCAATATGCATGTTATGCTAACTGATTCTGTGTCGCGTATGTTGTGTGTGTATGTGTGCGCGGGTAAGTGCCCTGTCGTTAATTTGTACTGTATGTCATTAATTAGGGTGCTTCATTTCAACCTAGTGTCGCCATGATAACTTGACCTTGACCAGACTCGCTGCAGAGCAGTGACACAACCTTGCTATTTGGCTCAACCAAAGAACAGACACCCAAAGTTTGAAAGTCTATATGGATCCAGACCAAATACTCTTGTTTTGCCAAGCTATTGGCCATGCTTGGTTTTGGTGACACCACATTTGGTAAGGTTGTTATGGTCAAGCAATCATGTATCTCAAAATAAATCAAATTGTGATAGTAACAACCATTGTCAGCCAGGAAGTAGTACCCATCTACAATATGGAAATTATTTTATAGTGCCTATATGGCTTTCCCCGAATAATCAATTTAGTACTACATGTAGGCAAATACTGATAATGCAAATTTTCAGGAGGTATTAATTAGAAAGGTTTTATAACAGAGGAAACCCAATTCATTGGACAGCCGTCTACCGGATATTACTATATTTGATTTGAATAAGTACTTGGTCAAATAAAATCTAGAAGAACAGGAAAAACACTAGAAAAGAACAAATTGATTGAGATATAGATACTCTGCTCTTTTACTCGTGATTCAGCAAGAGAACTGCTGTACAATATTCTTTCTCTACAATCAATATTTTAAGGTTTAAAAGCCAAACCGTAACATATTAGCGTATTAAAAACAAGAAAAAAATGTATACAGATAATAAAACCATGATGAAATGAAGCATCCAAATTAATTTATTTGTTGCAAATGTGATGCCTCTTATTGAGTTTGAATATATGCCTCAAGAGCTTCCCGGATTTGAGAATTATTCTAACAAGCACCAATGCATTGATAAGATGTACTTTCATCTCATTGAGCTGCTTTTTTTCCCTTGGCATTTTTACCACTTCCCAGGGAAAACATAGAATCTTCGATACAAGCCTTGATGATATCAAACCCATTGAGGTTACAGTATTGCCTTCGAGCCGCAAGGGGTAAAATAGCATCAGGGGCAAGCTTCCCCTGCTTGATGTGATTCCATACCTCATCGACTACATTATCAGTGTGAGTTGCAAGCAATCTAGTAGTGTTCAAGAAGATCCTCTGCATAAGTTTCTAATAAAGAACATCTTTCACTTCAAGTGCTCGTAACAAAAAAGATTGACATCCAACTGTATCAACATCCTAAACTTATAATTGCAGAGAAACTTGACTCATTTCCCATTGATTAAAAAGAAAAGGTGCCTCATGTATTATGGACATAAATACATAAGGAGTTCTAAAAGGTAAACTTGTCCCTCTCACAAGTTGAACTATACAAAATCACATTTCTTGAGCATTGTTAGAGAGGTAGATTTAAATAACTGGGATGAGATAAACTTTTTTTTCCAATTATGTAACTAAAGTAGTCGCTATGTAAGGAAGAATTTAACACAACCCATGGCAGCCAAAGAAGATGTATGAGCTTGTAGATGTACTCAACATTCCTCTTCCTGTAGTTCTCGTCAACCAATAGGTTGTCCTCTAGATACTAATACTTATGCTAGCAAGTGTTCTTGATGTCAACATGGAGTGGGAGGAGGCCCTCCATGGAGTGGGAAACCCCTGGCCAGCACGGCGGGCCCCCAAAGTTGACGCCTTTGGCGCCGATCCCTTTCCTGGAGGCTTTGGGTGGTCCCTCTCCCTTCCGCCTCCCTCCTGAGCTCCGTCGAAAGCCGGTACTCCCCTAATCAGGGCGTCTATAGCACCTCGATGGCGTGCTCCTTCTTGAAGGTGGCGGCTGGGATTTTCTCTTGTTGGTGGAGCAGCTGATGTCTTGGTTTCGAAGCATGATGGCCTGGTTTTCTTGCTGCATCCTGCTCAGCTTCTCCCCGTGCATAGTGATGCCCTCTTTGGTCTTCTTCATGTGTGTGCACCTTCGTTCGACAGCTCGCTTCCCGTGCTCCATGCTGCCAGTG
Source organism: Aegilops bicornis (assembly GCA_021605145.1). Taxonomy (NCBI): domain Eukaryota; kingdom Viridiplantae; phylum Streptophyta; class Magnoliopsida; order Poales; family Poaceae; genus Aegilops; species Aegilops bicornis. The sequence continues at coordinate 91,177,180 of CM038671.1, read as the reverse complement.
CAGGCTATGGTTCTTGTTTGGTAATCGGACAACATGATGGAAGTTGTGCATGCAAATAGGTGCATAAATGCATTTAAATCAGATGCAAAGATGGAAACATATATTTCTAAGATTTTGGTTGCTTTTAGTTTTATACCACAGAATAAACTACACAATGTACATATTTTTTTTAAGTTCACATCAATTGTCACATCATTTTGCACCGGTGCTAGCGAATTTCTCTCTCTGTGAGTTTGTGCATATTACTAGCCAACGCAACGCCCTCTACGAGCACCCGAATGCCACTCTTACAACAACACCCGCTACGATATAGCCAAAGGCCCCACAAGATCGATCACAGGGGGATCATAGGGGATGCGTCTACCTATTCCTTTGTATGTTGGATTGAAATTTCTCGATCAACAGGGAACTTCACTTTTATTCATTAACGATGCATTTCGGATAGGCACATACATCATTTTATTCAGCTTGTGCGCACCCCACAAATTAAGAGGCAGATGCATGGCACAACATAGTAGCTACTCATTCGCTTGACTAGGCGTCCTGGTATGCGGCCACATCCTTGCAGACATACGCTCCATCTCCGGACGCATCAATGACGATGGGTAGCCTGCAGACCGCCGTGATGCTCGCCGCCGTCAGCTTCACCACCTCCCTCCGGCAGCGTGGGAACGCGCCTGTCCCCGCCTGTCCCTCCTGCACGCCATGCTCCTTATACATGCTGTCCAACATGCTGTAGAGGGCACCGCACCTGCACCACTCGCTGATGTCGGCGAGCTGCTGGCAGCAGTCCCTTAGGACAGCCTCGGGCACCTGGCTGCCATTGCACTGGAGCCTCAGCAATGGACGACAGGCAGGGAGGGCTGGCACCTGGAAGGCCTGCCCCGGATAGCACATCCAGGGACCACTGTTACCGCTCCATGCGCTGTACTGGGCTGCTATGGGTGTCGCCACGAGCATACATAGCAGGAGCACCGAGAACACAGTCTTCATCGACATTGTTCCTCTGTGCATAGACTTTCTATCTCTGATTTAGTACTATATTAACCAGTTGTGTATATGGATAACTACACTCTTGATCTCTGGACGGTTTATATAGCTAGATAAAGCTAAAAAGGTGGAAGGAAACAGACATAAGTTGTTCATGATGTGCGTGGGTGGCTTCTGTCTAGTGCCTATAGCTTGGGCTTCCACGTCGTTGTTCTCGATCCAGTGCGGTGATGTATTTGGCATGCATATGAACATTGTGATTACAACCCATAGTTTGTTAATCTCACTACTAAAAAGCTAGGATGGTTACCATATCGACAAAATTAGCTACATCCTTGGTTCATATATATGGCAAAGGAAATGCAAAGAGGTGCACGGAACGGACATAAAACCTTAGCTGTCCATCATATCATCTGCGTGAGTGGCTTGTGGGCTTGTATATATTATGTTGACGCATCATAACTTTTTTTCAACTTCCAACAGTGTCGTGCGGATTTTGTTTGCATAATTGTCAGCTTTCCAAGTCCTAAGTAAAACCCAAAGTTTGTTAGATATCCTATATTAGTTTACGCAAAAGAAAACTAGGAATGCAAGATTCATCTTGGCACGATATGTCCACCTTTGCGTGAGGAATTTGCGTGAGGAAATCATTAAATGGGAGTGCTCAAGAAGCAAGAGAATACAGCCAATGCATACACAAGATTGGAAAAGAAGAGAATGAACATATCAACGAGGCCAATGGAGTTTGGTAGAAAAGAAATCATGCATGATGTTTTCTCTTTCAAAAGGCGCAGTCCAAATATACAACAAGACAAAATTCACTACCGGATTTGAATATCTGCCGTGTGCCAAATGCACACGGCAAAAGCCTTGTGGTTTCATATACAATGCAATATGATTTCATATGTGATTTCAGATTATATAATGTAATGTGATTTCATATGCAATGCAATTATATAATTTAATGTAATCTGATTCCGTATGCAATGCAGTTTTTAATGTAACGAGATTTCATATGCAACACAACAATTATTTTTATAATTCTATCATATTTTATAGTGGTGTTGTTTTTTACCGGACACCACGAATACAATAAGTACATGTGGCATCGGCCGACCCATGCCAGCAATACCAAAGTTATCAGCGGTGTTGGCCGCCGATGCCAGTAATATCTGGTTTCTACCAGCGTTGGAAGTCAGAGCCACTAGTGAGCCTTATTAGAGGCGTCATACTAGCGGCTTCTCCAGTCCGCACCACTTACAACGTTTTCTGAATGCCTCTACTAGGCTTTTCTATTAGGCTTCGGTGCTTGTAGTTGTCACTATGTGGTCTACGAATCTGAATGTAGTTTTTATTATTTCTTGTTTTCGTTGTACTACCACGATTGAAAAGAAATAGATCGAAAGTTTTCCTGCAAAAAAATGTACAGGAGCCGTTGGACATCATTTACACACAAATCAACACATATCATTCCTTTCCGCCCAACCCACACAATAATATGTTGGGTCTGGTCCCCGAGGACATGGTGCCGGACGAGGAGGCTGTTCAAGAGCTCAGAACGCTGTTCGACTCTCCGCTTAGAGAGCAACACGTTCGGGTAATAGCAGCGATGTTCGGCAAGGCGTTGCCGAAGGCAGCTGAGCTGGAAGGGAGAGATGGCAGAACGCTTATTGCGGTCTGAGCTAGAGCTGTTTGGTGCTGGAGACTGCCACACATCTTGTAGCATCCCCAGCATCACCCTAAAGTGATCTCCTCTTAATCATGACAAGTCATCATCATTGCAATGCTTGATCACAGTGGTGAAACATCTTATTTCAAAATCCTTATCTGAATTCAAATTCAAATTTTGAGTGAAATTCAAAATTGCTCAAACATGAAAACTAAAATGTTCATCATGTGGATAATATTCTTCTGGTAATATTGGTGGTGAACCAACATTTTTTCCAATGTGTCTAAATGGCCTAAAATAGCTAAAGCTGAAAGTTAAAAAAAATAGAAGGGGGGGGGAGAGAGAGAGAGAGAGAGAGAGAGAGAGAGAGAGAGAGAGCAACCTCCTCCCTGGACAGAACCCACCTAACCCACTCCAGCCAGGCCCAGCCCATCTTCCTCCTCGGTCGTCTTCTCTGTTCACCCGACCCTGTGCGCGCCCGAGTCGCGTCCTTGCCGAACCCACCTCGCCGTCGACGCCTCAGTGGATAAGGTCGAGCCCCCCCTCGACGCCTCGGCCTCCTCCCCACCTACCTACACTCCCCTCTCTCGCCTCCCAGATCCACCCGCTCCTCTCCCACTCTGTCTCGCTCGCCCGCCTCACCCGAGCGCCATCGCCGCCCTCCACCTAGCACTACCGCGGCGAGCATCGCCCCCACTACCCTTCGACGAGTCCACCGGCCTCCCCAACGTCGACTTCTTCGCCTTCGCCCGCTGGAACAAGCTGGGAGGCCCTCCTCCGTCTGCATCGACGCGGATGACCCCCTTCTTCAACCTCTGACCTCCATCGTCGCCGCCGTCGAATTCCAACCACATCGAGCCTCCCCCAAGCCCGCTTTGCACATCTGCAGGAGCGTTGTGAGCTCCTCTCCTTCTCCCTCACTCCCTGCTCATCCCCGCGCTCGTAGCCGCCGACCACGTCATGGCCATACTCGTAGCCGTAGACGACCTCGCCGCCGTGACCACCGTAGCCCAAGCTTCGCGTCGAGCTCGTGAAGCGAGCACACAGGAGCTCGTCTTGAGTCCAACGAGACCCCTAGCGCGCCTTCCCGTGCCATGCAGCGCCGTATCCGACGACGCCCGAACTCCGGCATCCGCTCCGCCGCTCGCCGCCGCCGTTTCCGGCAAAGTCCGGCCATACCACCACCACCACTCGACGCGGCATCGAGTGGCAGTTCGAATGGACCAAGCCGCGAAAACGACGCCGTGTGGCGAAATCCCGACGAGGCCGGGTGCCCCGCGGCGTTACGGCGTCGCCGGCCAACGCCCGCCGCCTACATGGTTGGCCTGGGGCCACCCTAGAGCCACTGCCAGTGGGCCCTGCGGGTCCCAGTTGACTGGGTTGACCCAATCAACTGCTGACCAGGCAGCCAGTGCCACTGACACGTTGGCCCCACCGCCTATTTTAGTTAATTTAAATGTTTTAATAACTAAAACCTAATTAGTTACTAATTAGAGACTGACATGTGGGGCCCAGTAGCTATTTAACATTTGTTTAGTTTAACATAAACTCTGTTAATTACGATGGGCGACATGTGGGCATCACACATGCGGCTTGACTGGTCAGCCGACCTACTGACCTGCTGACGTCAGCATTGCATCATGCTGATGTCATATTTCCCTTTCTGTTAATTTAGATAATTCCAGAATATTGTTTAAATTTGAAAATTCTTAGAAATTAAACCGTAACTCGGATGGAAATGTTTTCTATATGAAAGTTGCTCAGAAAAATCCAACTAATCCGAGTACGCGGTCCGTTTACCTGTCAGATGCCTCTAACTATCTGAACAGGGAACATTCCCCCTCGGGTCATCTGTCTCACACAGGCCCGGAACCGGGAAAACATTCCCGGTTGAATTCCCCCTTCACCTATATCGTGTAGCCATACGTTAGGTCACACCCGGCACAACATATTGCCATGTTACGATTTGTGATGCTATGCTTGCTTTATATTTATTGTTTCTTCCCCCTCTTCTCTCCGGTAGACCTCGAGACCGATGCCGCCCCTGTGATTGACTACGTCGACGATGACCCCTCCTTGCCAGAGCAACCAGGCAAGCCCCCCCTTTGATCATCCCGATATCGCCCATTCCATTCTCTCATGCTTGCATTAGATTTTGCTACTGTTATTGTTTGCACCTTTCTGATGCATAGCCTGCTTTTGTATCTATTTGTTGTACCTTACACCTTATCCTAAACCGCTTAGTATAGGTTGGTTAGAGATCCATCGGTGACCCCCACCTTGCCCTTGTTGCCCTCGCTTCATCACCGAAGACTCGATCAACGGGATCAAAGACCAGGCCCGGCACCGCACATCACTTCCCTTAGTTGCTCGACCCTCACGGGTTTCTATCGAGTCTTGAGGGTGAGACCTCTACAAGACTTACGATGTTAACCTTGCGGTGTAGCTATTCGGTCGTGGTCATCGAGGGTGATTCCGCCTTAACCACTTCCGACACGACTCGTCATCATGCAGCCCCTCAAGTGTGAACCTCGGGGTGATTCCTCTTACGTTCACCTTGATGATTACATCGAGTGGAATTCACCGGGGGTGATTCCTCGGGTTTTCCCCTTGATGTTTAGACACTCAGTTACTATGATTGCTATGACTTTACATTGTACCATGTTACTAAGACGGGTCGACCCTGAGGGGTACCCACGCGAGCTTAATTGCAAGTGATGTGGAGTCGGGTTGACCTGGAGGGTGCCCGCGAGATAATTACGAGCCGTGGCCGGGCATTCCTAGCCCTTGCCGCAAGTCCTCGAGACGGGGCAATGGGGTCACATCTTCGTGAGTCTCGCTTGTTACCGCTGCGTTCCTAATCCACTACGAGTTGGATATTTGATCCGAGGGCCTGCGGCACGATAGCACTAACCATCACGTGGGCATAGTATGGGCGTTCTGCGTCGCATGCATCGGTAGAAGCTTAATAGGCGTCGTGGCCCGGCGGCGTCGCCGGGTTGGACTGCGTAAGCGCTTTGCCTTGTTGAAGGAGGTAGCTACATCTGCTCACCGGCCGCCCTCATAGCGTGCGGGAGTTCGGGGAGATGGCCCATGACCCACAGGGGGCATAGGTTTAGTCGAGCGTCTTGGCCTCTCTATTAAGCCTAGGTCGGATTGCGGCGTATTGTTTGGCCGAGGCCGGGCATGACCCAGGAAAGTGTGTCCGACCGGAGTTAATCGGCGTGGTGGGTAAGTTGGTGCACCCTGCAGGAAGAAAACATCTATCGATAGCATGTCCTACTGATAGCGGACACTTGGAGTTGTATCGATCAATACAACTAGAACTGGATACTTATGATGAGATCTGGATGGTGATGAGAAATGGATTGTGATGATAACTAGATAGTATGGCTCTGGGATTGCTTTCTCACAGGGAGTCGAGAAAGGATCTCTGGCCGAGGTTGATAACACTACTACTACTTTACTTTATGCTACTCTACTCCCTCCTGTTTGCTGCAGGATGGTGGTTTCCAAAAGATGCTAGTCTTCGATAGGACTAGGCCTTCTCTCTATTATGGCATTTCTGCAGCCCAGTCCACATATACAGCCCATTTCATTGATACCGATGCATATTTAGTGTAGATCCTTGCTTGGGAGTACTTTGGATGAGTACTCACGGTTGCTTTGCTCCGCCTTTTCCCTCTTTCTTCTTCTTTCCGGTTGATGCAACCAGATGTCGGAGCCCAGGAGCCATATGCTATCGTCGATGCCTACTACTACATGGATATCGCCGACGACCAGGAGTAGTTAGGAGGCTCCCAGGCAGGAGGCCTTGCCTTTTCGATTGTTGCTACTTTTGTGTTAGCCTTCTTAAGGCAAACTTGTCTAACTTCTGTATGTACTCAGATATTGTTGCTTCCGCTGACTCTTGTGTATTCGAGCTTTTGTATTCGAGCCCTCCAGGCCCCTGGCTTGTAATATAAAGCTTGTATTATTTTAATTTGTGTCTAGAGTTGTGTTGTGATATCTTCCCGTGAGTCCTTGATCTTGATCGTACACATTTGCGTGTATGATTAGTGTACGATTGAATCGAGGCGTCACAAGTTGGTATCGAGCCCATTTGCTTGTAGGTAGCCCCTTTCCAACTCATTGGCCGAAGTTGAGTCTAGTCACTAAAAAACTTTTACTAACATTGGCTGTGTGTCTTACGGGCCCACATCGCCAATTGGGTGGTATTAGGATCTTTTACTCCTCGTCTATACTCTGGGACTCTGATCTCTCTTCTACTCAGGTTAAATGATTTTGCAAACTCTAACCTTAGGTTCTCGTAAATACTTCCTTCCGGAGAGCCCCTCATTCCATATGATTACTTGCTTCACCAGAAGATTTCAAAGATACTCTACGTTGTTCTCTCGAGACTTTGTGCCAATGCTTTCGCAATTCCCTCCCATCGATAAACCCCTATGAATAACCACATACAATTGCCATTCATACAATCATTCCTCGATGCTCTTGTTATTACAAGATGCCCCGAAATTCTCTATTGTTTCGAGAATCCTTTGAGCTTACTGCCATACAGTTCTTTGCCCCAGGAATAACCGCCCCCCCCCCCTCAAATAATTCCTCACACTCACCGAGGATCCGTTCACCTCAGTTGTTCGTGTGATTCACAAATTTCTTCGAAATACTATTTGACCTTCCGAAAATCCTCTACAACCTATTGCTCTTGGAATTCTTGCATACTTGCTTTATGGTTAATTCCATTTGTCTAGCGATATTCGTTAAAATCCTTTGGGATTAACCTTCTGATCCTGTTGATTCAGCATGTGTGTGAATGCATACGATCATCAATAAATCCTTGGAAATTTTCTTTCCGGCTCAGACATTGTTCCGAATATGAGCTAGTTCTTGCCCAATCAAGATTTGATCGGGTGCACCTCTAAGTCTATTCAACTTACTCATCTTTTGATCAGAGCCTATGCTTCTGATCCTTCGTCTTGAATTCATAATTCCTGTGTACCCAAGCATCGAATCATTCAGACGTTTTTATAAGCCGATGCCTTTGCATCCCCTTCTTCATCTGATTGATTACCGATACTCACATCAACTCTGTCGTGAATCGCCAGATCCATTGCTGGGTTGTTATCCGACAGTGTCCTTCACATCCAAGATCTTATCAGTTTTTCCTTGATACATAATACCTTCGGTATATTGTAGCATCTGCTTTGACTTCGATACTCTGCTTTCGAACTCGTATCTTTTGCTTGGTTGATGGTTGTATAGATTCGTAAAAATGCCACGATGGGTTGAACTTATGCCTTCCATAATCCGTGTGAACCTGAGAGTTCTCATGAGTCTTACTCTTTTGGGACTTCGCCAGATAAATCTTCTACACTACAATTTCTTCGAAAAAGAGGAGTGAATGAAAGGTTATGCATTGAAGAATTGGGAGTCGACCTTGAACTTTGTGTTCATGTCCATGGACCCGATGTGGCACTTATCATGGAAGCTTCTTGTGATAATAATAATCCCCTTGTTATAAGTTCATCTGGTATCTATATTTGGTCCTTTGCAATCGTGGTTCTGACCATGATTGTTCCCCTTTGATTCCATTTCTCGGACAAGTTCACGCACTTGTCTTCTGCAGATCAATGCAACTCCACAACCTCTATTTTGATCTTCCTTCAAGTATTACCCACCGGTATCTCGAGAATATCAAAGAACTATGTTGCTGCCTATGATTCTTCATCTAGTATTGCTTCTCACCGATTTCAGATTTCCCTCGGGATCTGAGTTGTTAATCACTCGAGAACACCGATAAGTGAATCGATTCCACACTATGATTCTGTAACTCTAAGTAATTTTTGTTGCTTACGAGTTTAATAATCCTTCAAGTCATTCCTACCCTGATCGGCTATATCATTATCTTGCTAAATTTTAACTGTGCTACCTGGTCCTTCTTCCTGGAACACATTTTTCGATGATGAGCTAAGCCTACGTCGATCTTCCTCTTTTTATCAATTCACCTCGAACAACAAGCTTGATTTTGAGATTGTGTCGTATCAATGGTTCCAATAGCCTTTCACTTCATCCTTCCTTTTGCGCTTTCGATGGCATCTTCATAGAGTCTCTCGACAAAATTTGTCGTGATCACCATCAACACTTTGGCTTCTTCAGAGATGTCAATTAAATTCATGGCTAGAAATACCATCCCTGCCCCTCGATGATTTGTGATATCATTGATGACATCTTGACTTTTACGCCAATGCAGACCTGGTTGTGCTTGGTTATTCCTTACGTCCTGAGATAATCTTGGAATTGTTTCTCGGTATCTCTTGAGATCTTCGAACCCAATCCTTACTTGACACCATATTATTGCTGCATCGAATCATGACTGTGGTATTCCGAATATCAACAAGAACATCGGAAGCATAATACAAAATGTTTCTCGTTCAATTACCCTCACACCATTGTATGGCTAATATCATGATTCTTCCCTCGCCCCTTTGTCTAAATACTTTTGAACTTGCTGTCCTATCATGTATATCATGCTCCGCCTTTCCTTGGGAAGGATATACCCTCAATTCTGGTGTGTAAACATATTTTCCTTTCCATTGGTCTGATTAATCCGATAATTTCATTTTCTTTTCCATTGGTTTGTTTAACCTTCTTGTGATCTATATGATATAAGCAGAAATAAATCCCTGCTTATAAACCCCTCGATGTACAACCTTGTCAGTGAAACCCTGTTACTATTGTTGATGACATTCCGGTAACCACCGATGGACACGAACCTTGCCGATTGGTCCGCCTCGTTCAACGAGCAGGAATATGGTTCTCTTCATCCCTCGCTCTTGGTACCGACGTTGTTGCCAACACGGCTGGCAGTCTATGCTTTGACATGCCTTGCTATCATGATCATGCAAGATGTCACCACTCCTACTCTTAACCCACATGGTGGGCCCATAACCCACAGTTCCACAGGATCGAAACCTGACTCTACTGTATACCCTTGTTGCTAGAGTTATTCCTCGAGCTTGAGTTTGTAAGTAATTCATGAGCCCACTTACGAGGGATCATCAATTCTTGTTCAGATGCAATACTTATTCCGTTGCTCTGAACCCCTTCACACTCTATTCAGGAATCGAACCGTTGCTTACCTGTTTGAAACTTTCTTACCATCTTATAAGGCGCTTGATGTGTTTCATGTAATCAACTCGAGAGATACTTCTGCCTCATTCCCTGAATTGCACTAGATAATTAACCCTATAAGGGTCAGTTCTCCCGAAGTTACTCTTTTCTTCCCCACTTAAATCTCGGGACGAGATTTCTTGTAGTGGAGGAGATTTGTAACATCTGACATCACCCTACAGTGATCTCCTCTTAATCATGACAAGTCATCATCATTGCAATGCTTGATCACAGTGGTGAAACATCTTATTTCAAAATCCTTATCTGAATTCAAATTCAAATCTTGAGTGAAATTCAGAATTGCTCAAACATGAAAACTAAAATGTTCATCATGTGGATAATATTCTTACGTAATATTGGTGGTGAACCAACATTTTTCCAATGTGTCTAAATGGCCTAAAATAGCTAAAGCTGAAAGTTAAAAAATAGAAAAGGGAGAGAGAGAGAGAGCAACCTCCTCCTGGACCGAACCCACCTAACCCACTCGGCCAGGCCCAGCCCATCTACCTCCTCAGTCGTCTTCTCTGTTCACCCGACCCTGTGCGCGCCCGAGTCGCGTCCCCGCCGAACCCACCTCGCCGTCGGCGCCTCGGTGGATAAGGTCGAGCCCCCCCCCTCGACGCCTCGGCCTCCTCCCCACCTACCTCCACTCCCCTCTCTCGCCTCCCAGATCCACGCGCTCCTCCCCCACTCTGTCTCGCTCGCCCGCCTCACCCGAGCGCCATCGCCGCCCTCCACCTAGCACTACCGCGGTGAGCGTCGCCCCCACTCCCCTTCGACGAGTCCACCGGCCTCCCCAACGTCAACTGCTTCGCCTTCGCCCGCTGGAACTAGCTGGGAGACCCTCCTCCGTCTGCATCGGCGGATGACCCCTTCTTCAACCTCGGCCTCCATCGCCGCCGCCGTCAATTCCAGCCACATCGAGCCTCCCCCGAGCCCGCTTTGCACATCTGCAGGAGCGCTGTGAGCTCCTCTCCTTCTCCCCTCACTCCCTGCTCATCCCCGCACTCGTAGCCGCCGACCACGTCATGGCCGTACTCGTCGCCGTAGACGAGCTCACCGCCATGACCACCGTAGCCCGAGCTCGCGTCCGAGCTCGTGCGAGTCCAACGAGACCCCTAGCGCGCCTTCCCGTGCCATGCAGCACCGTATCAGACGACGCCCGAACTCCAGCATCCGCTCCGCCGCTCGCCGCCGCCGTTTCCGGCAAAGTACGGTCATACCACCACCACCACTCGACGCGGCATCGAGTGGCAGTTCGAATGGACCAAGCCGCGCACCGAACGACGCCGTGTAGCAAAATTCCGACGAGGCCCGGGTGCCCCCGCCGCGTTCTGACATCGTCGTCGGCCAAACGCCGGCCGCCGCCTACGTGGTTGGCCTGGGGCCACCCTAGAGCCACTGCTAGTGGGCCCTACGGGTCCCAGTTGACTGTCAACTGCTGACCAGGCAGCCAGTGCCACTGACATGCGGGCCCCACCGCCTATTTTAGTTAATTTAAATGTTTTAATAACTAAAACCTAATTAGTTACTAATTAGAGAGTGACATGTGGGGCCTAGTAGCTATTTAACCTTTGTTTAGTTTAACATAAACTCTGTTAATTACAGTGGCTGACATGTGGGCACCACACATGCAGTTTATTTGGTCGGCCGACCTCTGACTTCTTTGACGTCGACATTGCATCATGCTGATGTCATATTTCCCTTTCTGTTAATTTAGATAATTCTAGAATATTGTTTAAACTTTGAAAATTCATAGAAATTAAACCGTAACTCGGATGGAAATGTTTTCTATATGAAAGTTGCTCAGAAAAATCGAACGAATCCAAATACGCTGTCTGTTTACCTGTCAGATGCCTCTAACTATCTGAACATGGAACATTCCCCCTCCGGTCATCTGTCTGACACAGGTCCGGAACCGGGAAAACATTCCCGGTTGAATTCCCCCTTCACCTATATCGTGTAGCCATACGTTAGGTCACACCCGGCACAGCATATTTCCATGTTATGCTTTGTGATGCTATGCTTGAGTTATATTTATTGTTTCTTCCCCCTCTTCTCTCCGGTAGAACTCGAGACCGATGCCGCCCCTGTGATCGACTACGTCGACGACGACCTCTCCTTGCCAGAGCAACCAGGGAAGCCCCCCCTTTGATCATCCCGATATCGCCCATTCCATTCTCTCATGCTTGCATTAGATTTTGCTACTGTTATTGTTTGCACCTATTACGATGCATAGCTTTGCTTTTGTATCTGTTGTTGTACCTTACACCTTATCCTAAAGCGCTTAGTATAGGTTGGTTAGAGATCCATCGATGACCCCCACTTTGCCCTTGTTGCCCTGCTTCATCATGAAGACTCGATCAACGGGATCGAAGACCAGGCCCCGCACCGCACATCACTTCCCCTTAGTTGCTTTCGACCTCTTTGGGTTTCTATCGAGTCTGGGGTGAGCCCTCTACAAAGACTTCGATGTTAACCTTGTAGTGTAGCTATTCGGTCGTGGTCATCGAGGGTGATTCCGCCTTAACCACTTCGATCTGACTACATCATGCAGCCCCTCAAGTGTGAACCTCGGGGGTGATTCCTCTTACGTTCACCTTGATGATTACATCGAGTGGAATTCACCGGGGGTGATTCCTCGGGTTTTCCCCTTGATGTTTAGACACACCGTTACTATGATTGCTATGACTTTACACTGTACCATGTTACTAAGACGGGTCGACCCCGAGGGGTACCCGCGCGAGCTTAATTGCAAGTGTTGTCGAGTCGGGTTGACCTGGAGGGTGCCCGCGAGATAATTACGAGGCGTGGCCGGGCATTCCTAGCCTTGCCGCAAGTCCTCGAGACGGGGCAGTGGGGTCACATCTTTCGTGAGTCTCTGCTTGTTACCGCGCGTTCCTAATCCACTATAATTTGGATATTTGATCCGAGGGGCCTCTGGCCTGATAGCACTAACCATCACGTGGGCATAGTATGGGCGTTCTGCGTCGCATGCATCAGCCGAAGCTTAATAGACGTCAGCGACTGAACGGCGTGCGCCGGGTTGGACTGCGTAAGCGCCTGCCTTGTTGAAGGACGTAGCTAGGTCTGCTCACCGGCCGCCCTCGCAGCGTGCAGGAGTTCCCGAGGAGATGGCCCATGACCCCTGGGGGCACAGGTTTAGTCCGGCGTGCTGGCCTCTTCATTAAGCGTTGGTCGGGTTGCGGCGTATTGTTTGGCCGAGGCCATGCATGACCCAGGAAAGTGTGTCCGACCGGAGTTCATCGAGCGTGGTGGGTAAGTTGGTGCACCCCTGCAGGGAAGAAAACATCTATCGATAGCACATCCCTCTGATATGAGACACTTGGAGTTGTATCGATCGATACAACTAGAACTGGATACTTGTGATGAGATCTGGATGGTGATGAGAAATGGATTGTGATGATAGCTGGATAGTATGGCTCTGGGATTGCTTTCTCGCAGGGAGTCGAGAAAGGATCTCTGGCCGAGGTTGATAACACTACTACTACTTTACTTTATGCTACTCTACTCCCTCTTGTTTGCTGCAAGATGGTGGTTTCCAGAAGATGCTAGTCTTCGATAGGACTAGGCCTTCTCTCTATTACGGCATTTACGGGCAGTCCACATATCTGACCCATTTCATTGATACCGATGCATATGTAGTGTAGATCCTTGCTTGCAGTACTTTAGATGAGTACTCACGGTTGCTTTGCTCCTCTTTTCCCCCTTTCTTCTTCTTTCGGTTGATGCAACCAGATGTGGGAGCCAGGGGCGGATGCTACCGTCGATGCCTACTACTACATGGAGATCGGCGGCGACCGAGGAGTAGTTAGGAGGCTCCAGGCGGGAGGCCTTGCCTTTTCGATCGTTGCTACTCTTGTGCTAGCCTTCTTAAGGCAAACTTGTCTAACTTATGTCTGTACTCAGATATTGTTGCTTCCGCTGACTCTTGTGTATTCGAGCTTTGTATTCGAGCCCTCGAGGCCCCTGGCTTGTAATATAAAGCTTGTATTATTTTAATTTGTGTCTAGAGTTGTGTTGTGATATCTTCTCGTGAGTCCTTGATCTTGATCGTACACATTTGCGTGTATGATTAGTGTATGATTGAATCGAGGGCATCACACATCTCATGGAATACAACCTTTGAAATCCTATCTTGGAATGTGTGTGGTCTTAACAACCCGGCGAAGAGGAAGGCGGTGAAGGACTTTGTCGACAAGGTGAAAGTTAACTTAGTGTGCCTTCAGGAGACTAAATTAGATGTAATGGACCACTTTATGATATTGGAATGTCTAGGCCGGTCTTTTGACGGCTTTGTGTACTTACCGGCGGTGGAGACCCGCGGAGGTATTCTATTGGCGTGGGACACCACTGTTCTCACGGTCGATAATGTGAAGTTCGACACTAACTTCCTGACGGCAAGGGTACACACCAAGGATGGCTCATCCTGGTGGATCTCGGCGGTGTACGCTCCTCAAGGAGACGTGCCTAAAACTCAGTTCTTGCAGGAGCTTGGCAATCGGCGAGCTGTCTGCCGTGGGTCATGGCTCATTATGGGAGATTTTAACATGATCTTGCGGGCGTGCGAGAAGAACAACGCTAACATCAATAGGACTATGATGTCGAGGTTTCGGAGCTTTGTCGACGATCACGAACTAAAGGAGCTTTACATGCATAGCCGCATGTATACTTGGTCGAAGGAAAGGGATGCTCCGACTCTAACTAAGATTGACAGAATTCTTGTGTCGGTTGACTGGGACCTGGGCCATCCCGACAAGATGCTTCAAGCACTGTCATCAAGCGTCTCCGACCATGCCCCACTGCATCTAACCACTAGTATGCATTTCTGCCCTAAGAAGGGATTTAGATTCGAGCTTTACTGGACGAAACTTGAGGGCTTTGACGAGGCAATCAAAGAGGCTTGGGTGTGTGATGAGACCATCGTCGACCCGTTCAAACGGCTGGATGATCTGTACAGAAACGCGGCTATTTACCTTCAGGCCTGGGGCCAACGCCGCACGGGTAATATCAACGTGCTGATGGCTGTTGCTAATTGGGTTACGCTGAAACTGGCTTTGCTGGGTTTAGCCTCATTGGAAAGGACCATCGACAGGCAAAGATTGAGGATTCGGTGGCTGAGGGAAGGAGATGCCAACACCAAGTTATTTCAGTTGACAACAAATGGTAGGCGTTCCAAGAATTTCATTCCCTGCATTGAGCATGAGGCAGTGATCGAAACGGATCAGCAGAGGAAAGAGGAAATCTTCTTCGATGCTTTCCATAATCTTCTTGGTGTCGCGAGAATAAACATCACACGATCAACTTAGATGCCTTTGGATATGGAAGCCGTTGACCTCACGCAATTAGAGGAGATTTTTACGGAGGATGAGGTTTGGAATGTTATTAAGGAGATTCCCCCGGATCGAGCACCGGGTCCGGACGGCTTTATTGGAGCTTTCTACCACAAGGCATGGGCAGTGATCAAGCCGGACATCATGGCGGCAATGATAAAGCTATATGTGGGAGACACCAGGGGTTTTGGTAAACTTAACAAAGCACACATTGTGCCTATTCCCAAGAAGGTCAACGCCAAAGCCGTAGGGGACTTTCGCCCCATCAGTCTTCCTCACAGCTTCTCCAAATTATTCACCAAAGTGCTCGCAACTAGTGCTCGCGCACGAATGCCGGAGATTGTCAGTATCAACCAATCAGCGTTTATCAGAGGACGATGCATTCATGACAATTACCTGCTGGTGAGGCAGGTGGCGCGCAAAGTCTACAATAGCAAAGAGCAAGGGTTGTTCCTGAAGCTTGACATTTCTCGCGCTTTTGATTCACTTTCGTGGCCCTTCCTCTTCGAAGTCATGAGAGCAAAAGAGTTTGGCCCGCACTGGCTAAACTGGATTGCCATAGTTCTTGCCTCTGCTAGCACTAAGGTTATAGTGAATGGCGTCCCTGGACGCACGATTCACCACGCAAAGGGGCTGAGACAAGGGGACCCTGTCTCTCCCATGCTATTTGTGATCGCCATGGATGTTCTCACAAGGCTATTTGCTAAAGCTTCGGAACTTGGTGTGATCAGCAGTTTGCGTGGTATTTCCCCTACCCAGAGGCTGTCGCTTTACGCAGATGATGTGGTCTTGTTCATCAAACCTTCAACACAGGATCTAAACTTTGTGAGGACTGCACTCGAGATTTTTGGGGAAGCTGCAGGGTTACGTAACAATTACAACAAGACCACGGCTATGCTGATCAGAGGTTCGGAGGATGTCAGACAACGAGTGTCTGACCTGCTGCACTGCGAGATGGGAAGCTTTCCGTGTAAGTACTTAGGCATTCAACTGGCAATCCGGAAGCTGACACGCACTGACTGGCAACCGATGCTCGATCAAACCAAGAAACTACTCCCGGCGTGGCAGCGAGGCCTTATGCAGAAACCTGGGCGTCTTGTCTTAGTTAAGTCCGTGCTTGCGGCGAGGCCGGTACATCAACTCATGGTTCTCAATGCACTAGAATGGGTGTTTGAGGAGATTGACAAGTGCTTGAGGTCGTTTTTCTGGGCGGGCAAGGAAAAATCAAACGGAGGTCAGTGCCTAGTGGTCTGGGACACAGTTTGCCGTCCGACGAGATATGGTGGACTCGGGATCAAGAATATCAGGAAGCAAGCGCTTGCCCTGAGAGTGAGATGGGAATGGCTGAGCCGCGTTGATCGCGAGAGGCCTTGGCAAGGCATTGGGCTGGCCAAGGATGAAGAGGCCAGCATGGTGTTCAACAACATGATCAAGATCATCGTGGGCAATGGAGAAAGGGTCTACTTTTGGAAGGACACGTGGATACACGGATTCACGGTCAGCGAGATCGCCCCGTTGATCGCTGCCTTGGTTGGGACCCGAGAGAAAAACAGCAGAACCGTGAAGCAGGCAATGGTGAACAATGCGTGGACTCTCGATGTGCATGGCGAGCTCTCCTTCATGGCTCATATTCAGGCGGCCAACTTGTGCCAAGCGATGGCTACTGTCCCGATCAACGTGGACGCGGTCGATCAGTTCATTTGGCTTGCCGATGCCTCTGGTTGCTATACTGCTAAATCAGTGTATAACAGGCTCTGCATGGGACTCCTCGCCTCCCCACTGCGAGGTGTATCTGGAAAAGCTGGGCCCCCTTCGCTGCAAAATATTCACATGGCTCATGGTGTAGTATAGGCTGTGGACAAGCGATCGGCGTGCTCGTCATGGCCTTCAAGACGAGCCTTCCACTTGCTTCACTTGTTTACAGGATGTTAGACTGCGTAGACCACATTCTCGCACATTGCACCTATGCCAAAGAGGTGTGGCACAGATGTTTCGATGCTTTACAGGTCAATGTGCTAGTGCCTACCATGGATGAGAAGTTCACCGATTGGTGGCTGGTGCAAAAGAGGGAGAGGGAAAGTTCTACGCGGATTCGACTCCTTCGTTATAGCAACTGCATGGGCGTTGTGGAAGCAAAGGAATGCAAGGGTTTTCAACATGATACATCAACAGAGAACCCCACCTGAGCTAGCAGAGATGGTGTTGGCCGAGATCGAGGAGTGGAAGCGTGCAGGCTTAGGAGCTGGAGGTTTAGATCCGTTTGTGAGAGAGTAGGCTGGTGTTTTTGTGGTGCTGCGTGTGTACCGACCTAAATGTTCGCATTCAAGGTCGGCTCTTGTAATTAAACTTCTACCTTCTATAAAAATATGGTACGCTATTGACGTACTCTCGAAAAAAAACAATAATTTTCATGCACACATAAGTCTGATACAAACAGTAAGTCTGAATACAAACCCTGCAATACAATAAAAGTGGTAGCGCAATATGCATTCATGGCATGTAGGAGCACTACTCCTTCGAGTTATCACGCCGAAATCCCAAGGACTTCAGGTCTTCAGCCAGCTCAGTTTGGCTGTCGTAGCCACCAAACTCGAGCTCTAGAAATCCCATCAGGTTGCCGAGCTCTACAGGCATGCCGGTACCTTTGACTTGGCCAAACACCTTGGCACTATAGCGAATCCCACGGAGCATTGACCTTACCAGCACCGACTCGGACAAAACAGGTAAACATGTCTGCCAATGCTTTATTCTGTCCTTGCAATAGGTACATCGGGCACGCCATCAAAGACTGCTTCGCCTTGAAGGAGTGGTGCAAAAGGCCACCCAGAACAAGACTCTCAACATCGACCCGGAGGCCGTCAACCTAGACTACCAGTATACCAACAACCAACCCATTTGACGACAACATCCACCCTTTCTTAATTTGTCTTTGTTGAAGCTCTTCAACAACTGCCAACCTGTTTGATGACAACCTGCATATGGGATTTTTTTTTTTTGAAACGGAGGAAAAAGCTTTGCCTCATCCATTAATTAAGAAAAAAAAAATTGTTACAAGTCACTCAATATACGGCATGAGATCACTCTCGCAAAATAAAATACCCTAATTTTTTTGCACCGGCGGTGACCCAAAGGTTGGCCTCAGTATCGATGGAGTCAAGCAATGTAGGTGGAGGGGCATACTTGTGCTTGAAGCCCCTTGCATTTCGCTCATTCCAGACGGTCCACGTAACAAGCATGGTGAGGAACGCCTTGACTTGGCGGTTTAGCGTGCCATTGTCGCAAGTACTTGCCCACCAAGCCTCCACCTTGGTGTCAAGACCGTGAATGTGGTATTTGTCAATGATCAAGGACCAAAGCCTTCGTGTGTAGCGGCATTTGAAGAAGAGATGAGACCCACATTCCTGCACTCTCTTGCAAAGAGGGCAGAGATCACAGTGGGCCACCTGCGTTTGGCCAATCTATCGGTGGTCCAAATTCTGTCTTGCAACGCCAGCCAAGTGAAGAACTTGACTTTTGGGGGGGCCTAAGCCTTTCAAACCATTTTATCCAAAGGTGTGAGAACCATCCCTAAAAATTGCGCCTTGTAAGCAGATGCCGCCGAGTAGGTCCCACTAACCGTATGCTTCCATATAATGTCATCCTCGGTGAGTTCATCAAGTTGGACCTCATGCAAAAGCGTCCAAAGAGTGAAGAACTGCGTGATGTGTTCCGCGGAGATGTTGGTGGGGGGTTTGATCTTGTGGATCCATGCATTGTGTGAGAGGGTCTCCCGCACCTTTCAATTCTTTCTCTTTTACGCTTCGTGAATGAGCGGGGCAATGTCTTTTGACTTACACCCAAGGAGCCAAGGTGAGCCCCAATATGGGAATTATCACCTTGCCCGGAACGTCCATGCTCCATAGCTCTAGCCACCCACGGTGCCCGTTAATTGATGAAGAACTCTCAGCCCCGCCTGATGCTATTTATTGATGTCCATCCTAAGATGTTATGTTGAGTGGACTGTGAAGACGCCACTTTTCATGAAGTTCCAAGTAGGGAAGTCCTCCCACTGCCACCTGTTTAACATCATGCACGTTGCCCCATATGATGTTTATCCAAGTATATACAAACTTCTTTTGGGACAAGGGGCCTCCAAGAACTCTCCATCTAGATAATATTTTCCTTGCAACACGGTTTCTCACCACCGAAAATGCCGTTTGATGGCCGAGCATCATGCAGGCCGTAATCTGGCTCGTCAGTGTTCGTACGGATCGGCCGCTGTCCCTTCTAACTCACGCGTATTTGACCTGACACTATTTTTACACCACACCGTATTCTCCATTTTTATGCACAGTGTCATCCCATGTTAACTACACTGCCCAACCAGGCTGTTCACATGTTCCACCGTCTCACCCATCATGTACAGGCAGTGCGTTAAACTTCCGTGCCACAGGAATATGCAACCTCTGAGAACATGATCATCCACCACGATACACTAATTCCTTGGTTTTGGGATTAGCAGTACTAGTTCTTAAGGGAAAGTTTTCGCTGCAGGCACCTCAGATTTACTCATGATTGAGAATAATAAACTAATTGCAATTTCTTCTAATGATTACATTCGATTTTCATAATTAAGCCACTAACCATAGTAGATTTGGCCCAACTAGTACAAAATCATTCAAAAACATACTAAAAACAGCAACAAATGTACAAAATAAATCTTTTTTCTTGATTGAGAACTAATCATTAGACTGCCCCAAAGAATCATTTCATTCCAAACATAAAAAATCTTTTTGATAAATTACCCATGGATTCAACAAGCAATGTCAAGTGTCTGTATTTAGTGCACGCATATTTATCATCAGGTACTCACATGCCGTACATGTTCCAATTGGTTAACTCCTTTTTCTTGATGGTTATTGGACTAGTCCTTAATCAACCAGATTGAACAAATATATGTTGCACCTTGTTATTTTTACCACGTGATCACCTCAGTAAAAAAATCGCAATTTTACAATTGATAAAAATGTTATGCAAACAATTTTGTAGTACCAACAACAACACTTCTAATTTTAAGTACTCAAGTAAGTACCAAAGTTCGGTCACACGAATCATGTCGCCGCCTCCCAACCCAAGCCGCAGCCTCGGTGCCCCTCATCTTCCTGTCTGGTGGCATCATTGGCGGCAAGAGGAGTTGGGGCCCGTCCATCTCGTTTTATTTTTCTTAGGATTTTGCTTCTCCAATATCATCGACGAGGTGGTGGCGACGATGGCGTGTTAGAATAAGGTCTCTTTGATTTCTTCCTACCTTGATGATGCTTGATCTGGCACCGCCGAAGGGCTTGTGAGGGTTTTTGTCCGCATATCTTTTGGTTCCCTTCAGATCTTGATAGTTTGCAGGTGTGAGGGTTGATGCTCACTAGTGCAGAATCGGGCTTTAGTCCCGGTTCTGCAACTGGCACTAAAGGGTGGGGACTAAAGCCCTCCCCCCCTCTTTAGTCTCGGTTCAACACGACCCGGGACCAAAGGCCCACCACATGGCACGAGCCCACCAAAGGCCCACGTGACCAAAGGATTTTTTCAAAAAAAATTGGAACAAAAAAATATTTATTTATTTATTTTCAAATTTCCGAATTATTTGACAATTTAATCTCTAATCACCCCTCATCACTGCTCAAGTGTGGAGCACTCATTCCAAACCATCTAACTTCTCGGCCGGTCACCCATCCTCTCACTACTCCAGCCTGAGCATGCTTAACTTTCAAGTTCTATTCCCTCTAGTTCCCAAGTCTGCACTTGTTGTTTTCCTGACAATAATAAGCTGTCAATCCTATTAACCCTTAGGGGTTTAGCTTGAGCATGAAGTCACACGTTTCACCATTTGAGTTTGCAACTATTATTCTAAAAAACAATAATTATTTAGTAACACTAATATTTCTTGAATAAGTAGTTTGACCACAGTTTGACCAGATTTGACCAAAATTCAAAAAAAATGAAATAATTATTTAGTAACACTAATATTCTTGAATAATTATTTAGTAACACTAATATTTCTTGAATAAGTAGTTTGACCAGATTTAACCAAAATTAAAAAAACTGAAATTTGAGCATAATTTTTTTCCTTTCAGAATTTGAGGATTCTAAAAGTTTCCAAAACGGCCTACGGCGGTCGAAATCGGAACCGGATTTTCATGCTGAACATTTTGATATATTATACGTTTTTTTCGACATCGTATGCAAAAGATATAGTCGTTTTACTTTTTCATAACACTTTTTTGCAAAACATGTCGAAATTTATGTTTTTAAATTTCCCTAACTAGTAGATGTAGTAACATAACTACATCTCAAATGATTTTAATTTTTGAAGTTTTTATCATTTTCTTTTGTTTTTTTTTCAAAACTGAAAAGGCAATGGGGGGGGGGTAGAGTTTGAAAATTGCAGAACCCCTTTAGTCCGGGTTGGTGCCACCAAACGAGACTAAAAGGTTAGACTCCTTTAGTCGGTTGGTGGCTCCAACCCGGACTAAGGTCTATCTCTGATCCCGGTTTGTGGCACAAACCGGGACTAAAGGGGCTCGTGGGGCCCCGGCCTGACGGCAGCCTGCCACCACCCCTTTAATCCCGGTTTGTGACATAAACCGGGACTATAGGTGTAACACCCCGGAAGTAACTTTCCATATTTGTAACTCCAACTCTTGCCATTTTCGGCATTGTGATATGATATTCCCTCCGTGGTTGGGTTTTCTTCATTTTGCGTTTTGTCCATGTCATGCATTTTTATCATGTCATCATGTGCATCGCATTTGCATACGTGTTCGTCTCATGATTCCGAGCATTTTTCCCGTTGTTCGTTTTGCAATCCGGCACTCCTATCTCCCCCGGCGGCCCCTTTTACGTTTTTTCGTGTGCGGGTACTAAACCTTCTCGGAATGGACCGAGGTTTGTCTAGTGGCCTTGGTATACCACCCGTAGACCACCGGTCAAGTTTCGGGTCATTTGGAGCTCGTTTGGTACTCCAACGGTTAACCGCACTCGCAAAGGCCTCTTTTAAGTTGCAGCCCAACACCTCTCCAAAACAGCCCAATAACCCATCTAAGTCACTCCCATGCTCTCCGTCGTTCGATCACGATCGTGTGGTAAAAACTACACCTCATTTGGACTCTCCTAGCTCCTCTATGCCTATTTAAACATCTCCCGTCCAAATCCCGGATCATCCTGAAACCCTAATTTTTTCCTCGCGCCACCGGACGTGTCCGGTCGCGCGGACACGTCCGCCCGCCGCCGCAACCGGGCGTGCCACATGGCAGCGCCCGGTCCCCGATTCGCCATGCGCCCGCCGCCTTGAGCCAGCAAACCCTCCGGTCGCGCGCCTGCCCGCCGCCTCTCCGCGCCGACCGCCGCCTCCACGCCGTCGCGCCGCCGGCCGGCCGCCCGCCGCCCGGCAGCCTCCGGCCGCTTCGCCGCCGCTTTCTCGCCGGCGCCGCCCGCCGACGAAACGCCCGCCCGCGCCGCTCCGGCCCGGCCTCTCCGCCGCCCGGCCGCCGCGCCCTCCACCTCGCCCGGTTCCGGCGAGCCCGAGCCGCCGCCGCCCTCGACCGATCCGGCCAGCCCGATCCGGCCTCGGTTCGCGCGCCCGCTCCCGTTGACTTCTCCCCCTCACTTTCATGATGTTTTGTGTCATTTTCAAAGTGGTATATCTTTGCATCTGTAGATCCATTTTGCGCGTATAATATGTCGAAATGTTCGCCTCGAAGAGTAGATCATTTCACCTCATTGCATCATTTTCATTTGAGCTCATCTTGACGCCCGAAATGCTGTTGGAAGAGTGCTATGTGTTGTTAGTTTCTGTTTCTTAACAGAACTTGCACTTTTGTTATTTTTGCCATGATTATTGTGTGCACCCTATGAATTTGAGTCCTACATGTGTTTTATTATATGCCATGCCATCTTTCCAGGGGTGTATGCCATGTATTTTCGTGATCTATGTGGTGACTATCACAAGCATGCAAAGTAGGTGTCCTGATGTTGCTGTTTTCAGCTCTGTTTTGCTGATATTTTGATGTCATGTTAACTTGATGCTACCGAGAGATCCATGCATATTTTGAGATACTTCAGTAAGGATGTTTTGTTAAACATGTCTTGCTCTATCCATCCATGTCCTTCTTTGCAATTATGGGGTATCATAGCTTGAGTCAATCGAGCTCTACTTTTGTTATAAAATGTTTCCTGGCAGATTGTTTACATGTTATTCAATTTTGCCAAGGTTGTTGTGGTTGATCCATGTATGCTATGTTATTGTTCTTGCCATGTATGTCTTCTATGCCATGTCTTCTTGATGTATGTATGCCTAGTTTATCATATAAGGCTCTGTAGTGAGTGCATCGAGCTCTTAAACATGCCTACTTGTTATCAGTTTTGACATGCCATGTTGCTGAATCTGTTAACGAAACTTTCAATATTGACATGGGTGTTACTATATATTCTGATCCTTTTTGGCTTATGGTCAGTAAGGGACTTGTGTTCTATGCTTTGAGTAGATTCATGCCGTGCCTTGTTTTGCTATTTTAAGTTCCTGTAGCATGTAGTTTTCTTGCTCTGAACATTACAACCTGATGTTGTTTTTGCCATGTCCAGCCTGATATTTTGTGCACTTTTGCCATGCTTGTTTGAACCTGTTATGATGTGATTTAGCTGAAGCTCAGTGCTCATTTTTGTCAAGCATCTTGTGTAGATCATTGCCATATATTTTGTTGGTACGTTTGGGTGCAGTAGCTTAATTTATTGTTGCTTGCTAAGTGGCATCATGCTGTTAATGGCAGATTTGTGCCATTCTTGTTTTGCTTGTCATTTCCAAACCGTGCATCCGATTCCGGTGATCTTTATATCGATGTCAACCGAAATCATCTCATCTTTCCAGTGGCATACTTGGTTTGCCAAGTTGATGCCTGGTTCATCATTTTCCTTTTGGAGCGCACATACGCATTGCATATCACATCTCGCATATCATGTCATGTTTTGCATCATGTTGTTTGTGCATTGCACCGTGATTTATTGTGGTTCCTTTGTTTGTGTTCTTGCTTTGGGTAGAGCCGGGAGACGAGTACGTGATCGAGGAACCCGTTGAGAACGCTTACGAGGATCAAGCTTTCGACAACTCTGAGAACATTGCAGGCAAGATGACCATACCCTCGAAATCACTTCTATCTTTGCTATGCTAGATGCTCGCTCTTTTGCTATGCCTATGCCGCGATGCCTACCACTTGCTATGCCATGCCACCCATATTGCCATGTCAGCCCCTAACCATCCTTTCCTAGCAAACAGTTGATTGGCTATGTTACCGCTTTGCTCAGCCCCTCTTATAGCGTTGCTAGTTGCAGGTGAAGTTGAAGTTTGTTCCTTGATGGAACATGGAGATGTTGTTCCTTTTTGGAACATGTTTACTTGTTGGGGATATCACAATATATATCTGCTATAATTAATACATCTATATACTTGGTAAAGGGTGGAAGGCTCGGCCTTATGCCTGGTGTTTTGTTCCACTCTTGCCACCCTAGTTTCCGTCATACCGGTGTTATGTTCCTTGATTTCGCGTTCCTTACACGGTTGGGTGATTTATGGGACCCCTTGACAGTTCGCTTTGAATAAGACTCCTCCAAAGAAGGCCCAACTTTGGTTTTACCATTTGCCACCTAAGCCTTTTTCCCCGGGTTTTCGCGAGCCCGAGGGTCATCTTTATTTTAAACCCCGGACCAGTGCTCCTTCGAGTGCTGGCCCGAACTAGAGCCCCTGTGCAGCGCCCCCTCAAGGAAACTTAAGGTCTGGTTTTAGTTGTATGGACTGCTCATCCGGATGTGCCCTGAGAACGAGATATGTGCAGCTCCTATCGGGATTTGTCGGCACAATCGGGCGGCTTTGCTGGTCTTGTTTTATTGATGTCGAAATGTCTTGTAGTCCGGGATTCCGAGATTGATCTGGTATTCAAGGTAGAAGGAATATCCTTCGTTTACCTTGATAGCTTATAATGGGCTAAGATGGGACACCCTGCGGTATTATCTTTCAAAGCCGTGCCGCGGTTATGAGGCAGATGGGAATTTGTTAATGTCCGGTTGTAGAAAACCCGAAGTTGACCTCAAATAAAAATACACATCCACGGCGTGTGTAACGTGATGGTCTCTTCTCGGCGGAGTCCGGGAAGAGAACACGGTGTTGGAGTTATGTCTGACTTAAGTATATCAGGATCACTAATTGATCGCTACTAGCTTCAAGACCGTGCTTTGCTCCTCTTCTCGCTCTCTTTTGCGAAGTAGCCACCATATATGCTAGTCGCTTGCTGCAGCTCCACTATACTACTCTGTCCTTCCTATAAGCTTAAATAGTCTTGATTTCGCGGGTGTGATTGCTGAGTCCCGTGACTCACAGATACTTCGAACAGTTGCAGTGCCGGCGATGCGGTGCAGGGTGACTCAACCGAGCTCAAGTGGGAGTTCGACGAGGAACGTGGTCGTTACTATGTGTCTTTTCACGATGATCAGTAGTGGTGCCCAGCTTGGGACGATCGGGATCCGTGTAGCATTTGGGGTATCTTCTTTTATTTTGGTTCCGTAGTCGGACCTTGAGTGTACTCTGAATGATGGATGTTTATTTATGTATTGTGTGAAGTGGTATTTGTAAGCCAACTATGTATCTCTTTCCCTTATTTATTACATGGGTTGTGTGAAGATTACCTCACTTGCGACATTGCTTTCAATGCGGTTATGCCTCTAAGTCGTGCCTCGACACGTGGGAGATATAGCCGCATCGAGGGCGTTACAAGTTGGTAATCGAGCCTTCCCGACTTAGGAGCCCCTACTTGATTGTTTGCTGGCGTTGTTGAGTCTAGAATGGAAAAATGTTTTGAGTCTTAGGATTATATATATCGGAGAGTAGGATTCTTTTTACTTCCCAGTCCCTTCGTCGCTCTGTGAGGTATCCTGACGTAGTGTTTTGACTCTTCTCTCCTAAAATTTCACTAAAAAAAATTTTAGGATCACGTGGGTATCTTGGAATCGTTCCGGTGGTTTTGTGACGAGAACATTGTTCTTGGTGCCTCCTGACATTTAGGGGTTGTGGCAGTGTCCGGGAGTTGAGCTCCGAGGTGTTGTCGTCACAATTTTATCGTTGCGATTACGGAATACGAGTTTTGCCGACATCGAAATCTCTTTTGTGCAGTTGTTGGTGAGATAACCTCGATAGCTCAAAGATCGAGGCGAAAAGTGAAGTATTGCCATGACTTGTATAACGGATGTTTTGAAGGTCGAGGTACCACGATTTACGAGGATTTCTTGGTTATGTGTTGACGGATGGATACAGTGGATCTAGGTATTGTTAGTTTGGGTGATATATTTTGTGTCCTGTATCCCCAACACCAGATTGCATAACCGTAAAGTTTCGGGAGTTTATAGGGGAATTCTAGTAGCTTACAGGATATTCTTTCCGGCGGATGTATGATTTGAGATTGGGGTTCAACGTCTAGTGGTCCGCCCATTCACGGTCGATTCTGATGGTCGCGAGGCGTCTTAAAGAATCCTTGGCTATGCTGATTCGGGGACGTCTTGTTTGTCATTCGTGACGTCCGCTATACGTCGTGCCCGTGTGGGCCCCACCACTAACACTTTGGGCGAAATCTCTATCATGTGTTTGTTCCGGCTCATTCTAGAAGCCAATCTTTTGTTTTCATTTGTGATATTCGATTTGTTTCTAAGATGAGATGTTGTTTCCATATCTTTATCTAAGTGGCTTCTCACCTTAATGGACGTGTGATGATTAACTTTGGAATTCATTCGTTCATTCTTGTTCGAATGTTTATTGTGAAGACTATATGTTGCAATTTCTATCCGTTGATTCTACTTGACTATTTGTCTATCAAAGGACTAACGGATGTCACCCTCTCCAGGATGGCTCCGCCTACGCGACTGAATCCGGATCGCAATGATGGGGATCAGTCAAACCCTCCACCTCCACCTCCACCTCCGCCTCCAGAGGCCTGGCAAGCTATCATGGCAGCCACCAATGCCAATGCTCAGATGATTTTGCAGCTCTTGCAAGAACGTACTCAAGGGCAAGGCAATCAAGGCAACAATCAGCCGCACTTTGCTACTCTCAGTCAGTTCCTCGCTAATCAGCCCAAGTCTTTCAGTTTACGTAGCCGAGGCCACAGACGGCGGCGATTGGCTTGTGGACATCTGCAAGCATTTTGATTGTAGCAATGTCGGACACGAGGACTTTGTCAAGTTTGCATCATTTCAACTCAAGGATCAAGCTGCTTTGAGTGGTACCGACAATACAAAGATTCGAGAGGAGGTCGTGTCATTACGGGATGAGTTCCGCCGTGATTTGAGAGCTCATCACATTCCGAAAAGTGTTGTTGAGAGCAAGCGTGAGGAGTTCCGCAATCTCAAGCAGGGCAACATGTCATCTATCAATACAATATCCAGTTCGAGCTTCGCTTCGTTTTGCTAAGCAAGGCGTTCCTCGATGAAAAGAGTATGATCTATCAATTCAGAGGTGGTGCGAGAGAAGATCTGCAATTAGCTCTTGTGCTTTTGAGCCGATTAAGTATGATGATTTCTACAACATGGCACTTTGAAGCAAGAAGCTGCCCAGCTCAAATGTGAGGCTTCTAAGAAGAGAATCAGGGGATGCGATTCGGTCTTCTTCTTCCTCTCAAGTGGCAGCTAAGCAGCAGAAGTTTTACCTTCCTCCTCCTCCGTTCCGGCCACCTTTATCGGCCAGAAGAACTTCGGTGACCGTGGATCTTCCCACCCACCCAACCCAAGCTATCGAGAACAAGTCTAATTCTCAAGCTCCAAGGTCAAGTGCTCCTTACCACCGTCCAGCTCTACGAGGTGACTTGCAACAAATGTCGTGAGAAAAGGTCACTATGCGAACAAATGCTTCAACCAAAGGCGCCTTCCGCCTCCTCCTCCTGTGAAATCTTCAAGCAATGCAGTGGTCAAGCATAATCCAAAGCATGCCAAGGTGAATATGATGAATGCAGCTCAAACAGAGGATTCTTCTGATGTGATAATGGGTAATCTCTCAGTTAATGATATTCCTGCAAAAGTCTTATTTGATACTGGTGCATCGCATTCTTTCATCTCAAGACCTTTTGTGGCTATGCATGATTTGGTTACTCAAGCATTGCCGAGACCTTTGTCTATTGTTTCTCCGGCTAAGCAAATGACTTCTCGAGTTTTGGTTCCGAATGTCGGTATCAAGATGGGCGACTATAGATTTCTGGCTAAACCAATTGTTCTTGGTGACTCGGATATTGATCTTATTCTCGGGATGGACTGGCTTTCTCAGCACAAAGCTCAGCTTGATTATGCTGCCAGGGAAATTCAATTGACTCACTCTTCTAATGATGTGATCATCTATGCCGCTCGTGATGAAACCATTCGGTTGTTTTCTCTCAATGAGAAGGGCGAATTGGATGCTATCTCTCAGATTCCAGTCGTTTGTGAGTACCAAGATGTCTTTCCAGAAGAGCTTCCGGGAATGCCTCCTCATCGGCCGCTTGAGTTCGTTATTGATCTTGAGCCCGCATCGAACCCGTTTGCAAGCGTCCATACAAGCTTGGACCTAATGAGCTAAAGGAATTGAAGAAGCAGCTCGATGAACAAGAGCGTCTGGGTTTGATCAGACCGAGTTCATCTCCTTGGGTTGTGGTGTTCTTTTTGTCCAGAAGAAGGATGGCACGGACCGACTTTGCGTCGATTACCGTCCATTGAATAAGAAGACAATCAAGAACAAATATCCACTTCCCAACATCAATGAGCTTTTCGAGCAACTCAAAGGTGCTAAAGTGTTCTCCAAGCTTGACCTTCGTATGGGTTATCATCGATTCGCATTCGTGAACAAGATATTCCCAAGACAAAGCATTGAGAACAAGCTTTGGTTCTTATGAATATCTTGTCATGTCTTTCGGCCTTGTCAATGCTCCTCCAACATTCTCTCGGATGATGAACTTCATATTCAACCCCTACACCAATGAATTCGTCTTGGTCTATCTTGATGATATTTTGGTCTTTTCCAAGAATAAGAAGGATCATGCCAAACATTTGCGATTGGTGCTAGACAAACTTCAGAGAGTATCAATTCTATGCGAAGTTCTCCAAATGTGAATTTTGGCTTGATGAAGTGCTTTATCTTGGTCATATCATCTCCACCAAGGGCATCATTGTTAATCCCGAGAAGGTGTCCGTAATTGTGAATTGGGAACCTCCTCGAATGTCAAGCAGCTCCATGATTTTCTTGGTCTTGCAAGCTATTGCGAAGATTCGTTGAGAACTTCTCCAAGATTGCAAAGCCTCTTTCCAACCTCCTCCGGAAGCATGTGAAATATGTCCGGTCTCCTCGAGTGTGACGTTGCTTTCAATACCCTCAAAGAGAAACTCGTCACAGCTCCTGTCTTGACTCCTCTGATGAATCCAAGCCATTTGAAGTTTTCTGTGATGCTTCTCTTCAAGGTCTCGGTCTTTGTGTTAATGCAAGAGAAGAGAGTTGTGGCTTATACCTCTACTTGATTGAAGCCCAACGAAAAGAACTACCCCACTCATGATCTTGAGTTGGCGGCGATTGTCCATGCTTTGATAACGTGGAGACATCTCTTGTTGGGAAGGAAAGTGGACATTTTCACCGATCACAAGAGTCTCAAGTACATTTTCACTCAGCCCAACCTCAACCTCGAGGCAGACTCGATGGGTCGAAATGATTCAAGAGTGCAACCCAAGTATTGAATATACTCCGGCAAGGCCAATGTCATTGCAGATGCTTTGAGCAGGAAGGCTTATCGCAGTCTAATCCTCAAGCCCTTTTCGGCCGGATCTCTGTGAAGTTTTCCATAGCTGAATCTTCAAGTTGTTCCTCAAGGCCTTCTTGCCAACCTCATAGTCTCTCCTACTTTGGAAGATCAGATTCGTGAGGCTCAACTTGGATACCATGGTGAAAAAGGTGAAACGTGGTATCGACAAGGGCATTTCCAAGTACAAGTGCCTCCACGTTGATGACAAAGATACTCTTTTCTTTGAGGACCGGATTGTGGTTCCTAAGGGTGATCTGAGAAAAGTCATTATGAACGAGGCTCACAATTCGCTTCTATCCATTCATCACGGAAATGCGAAGATGTACCATGATCTCAAGCAGTCATATTGGTGGACTCGAATGAAGCGAGAAATTGCTCAATTCGTGAATGAGTGTGATGTCTGCAGAAGAGTGAAAGGTAACACCAAAGACCAGCTGGTCTCCTCCAACCTCTTGCTATTCCAGAATGGAAGTTTGATCATATTGAAATGGACTTCGTGATTTGGATTTCCTAAGTCCAAGCGTGGAAATGATGCTATCTTCGTTGTCATTGACAAGCTTACTAAAGTGGCTCATTTTCTTCCTATCAAAGAATCTATCACAAGAGCTCGGTTGGCGAGCTATACACCTCCAGATTGTCTCCTTGCACGGCATTCCACAATTGATCTCTTCGGACCGTGGCAGCATCTTCACCTCCAAGTTCGGATTCTTTTCAAAGGCCATGGGCACCAACATTCGTTTCAAAGACAGCTTTCCACCCTCAAACAAGTGGCCAAGTCGAGCGAGTAAATCAAATCCTTGAAGATATGCTCGGGGCTTGTGTCATTTCTTTCGGCATGAAGTGGGAAGATTGTCTTCCATATGCCGAAGTTCTCCTACAACAACAGCTTCCAAGCGAGTTCGGGCAAGGCCCCATTCAAAATTCTCTATGGCAGAAAGTGTCGTACTCCTCTCAATTGGTGCAGGAGACGGTGAACGCCAACTTCTTGGCAATGACTTGATCACGCGAAGCGGAAGAAATGTGCCAAGTCATTCGTGAGAATCTCAAAAGCCGCATAATCGCGCGGAAGAGCTATTATGATGATAAGCACCGTGATGTGGCTTTTGAAATCGGAGACCATGTCTACCTCGCGTCTCTCCAATGAAAGGCACTTCGTCGCCCGGTAACAAAGGGAAGCTTGCCCCTAGATACGTGGGTCCTTTCAAGATAATTGGCAAAAAGGCGATCTCTCCTATCAACTTGAGCTTCCATCCAACTTTGCAAATGTGCACGATGTGTTCCACGTGTCACAGCTTCGCAAGTGCTTCAAGACTCTGAACGCACTATCAACTTCAAGAGATTGACCTTCAAGAAGATCTCTCTTATCATGAGCACCCGTTGCTATTCTTGAAGAAACCGGCGCAAGACTCGCAACAAGTCAATCAAATTCACGAGAGTGAAGTGGTCACACCATTCCGACCGAGAAGCTACACGGGAGCGCGAGGATCACCTCCGTTCGAATATCCGGAGTTCTTTCAGTCCTAGATCTCGGGACGAGATCCTCTTGTAGTGGTGGAGTGTTGTAACACCCCGGAAGTAACTTTCGATATTTGTAACTCCAACTCTTGCCATTTTCGGCATTGTGATATGATATTCCCTCCGTGGTTGGGTTTTCTTCATTTTGCATTTTGTCCATGTCATGCATTTTTATCATGTCATCATGTGCATCGCATTTGCATACGTGTTCGTCTCATGATTCCGAGCATTTTTCCCGTTGTCCGTTTTGCAATCCGGCACTCCTATCTCCCCCGGCCCTTTTACGCTTTTTCCGTGTGCGGTACTAAACCTTCTCGGAATGGACCGAGGTTTGTCTAGTGGCCATGGTATACCACCCGTAGACCACCGGTCAAGTTTCGGGTCATTTGGAGCTTGTTTGGTACTCCAACGGTTAACCGTGACTCTCGCAAAGGCCTCTTTTAAGTTGCAGCCCAACACCCCTTCAAAACAGCCCTATAACCCATCTAAGTCACTCCCATGCTCTCCGTCGTTCGATCACGATCGTGTGGGCGAAAACTACACCTCATTTGGACTCTCCTAGCTCCCTCTATGCCTATTTAAACATCTCCCCCGTCCAAATCCCGGATCATCCCCCCGAAACCCTAATTTTTCCCCTCCGCGCCGCCGGACGTGTCCGATTCGCGCCGGACACGTCCGCCCGCCGCCGCCGGCCAACCGGGGCGTGCCACGTGGCAGCGCCCGGTCCCCAGTTCGCCGCCGCCCTTGCCCGAAGGCCAATGGCAACCCTCCGGCCAGTCGCCGCACCAGCGCCCGCCGCCTCTCCGCCGCCGACCGCCGCCTCCACGCCCGTCGCGCGCCAGCCGCCGCCCGCGCCGCCCGGCCAGCCACCGCTTCGCCGCCGCCTCTCGCCCGGCGCCCGCGCCGCGCCCGGCAACCTCTCCGCCGCCCGCCGCCGCCTCCACCTCGCCCAGGTTCCGCGAGCCTGAGCCGCCGCCGCCGTCGACCGATCCGGCCGGCCCGATCCGGCCTCGGTTCGCGCGCCCGCGCCCGTTGACTTCTCCCCCTCACTTTCATGATGTTTTGTGTCATTTTCAAAGTGGTATATCTTTGCATCTGTAGATCCACTTTGCGCATA
Source organism: Aegilops bicornis (assembly GCA_021605145.1). Classification (NCBI taxonomy): domain Eukaryota; kingdom Viridiplantae; phylum Streptophyta; class Magnoliopsida; order Poales; family Poaceae; genus Aegilops; species Aegilops bicornis. Next base: position 91,144,540 of record CM038671.1, on the reverse strand, counting down.
TAATATGTCGAAATGTTCGCCTCTAAGAGTAGATCATTTCACCTCATTGCATCATTTTCATTTGAGCTCATAATGATGCCCGAAATGCTGTTGGAAGAGTGTTATGTGTTGTTAGTTTCTGTTTCTTAACAGAACTTGCACTTTTGTTATTTTTGCCATGATTATTGTGTGCACCCTATGAATTTGAGTCCTACATGTGTTTTGTTATATGCCATGCCATCTTTCCAGGGGTGTATGCCATGTATTTTTGTGATCTATGTGGTGACTAGCACAAGCATGCAAAGTAGGTGTCCTGATGTTGCTGTTTTCAGCTCTGTTTTGCTGATATTTTGATGTCATGTTAACTTGATGCTACCGAGAGATCCATGCATATTTTGAGATACTTCAGTAAGGATGTTTTGTTAAACATGTCTTGCTCTATCCATCCATGTCCTTCTTTGCAATTATGGGGTACCATAGCTTGAGTCAATCGAGCTCTACTTTTGTTATAAAATGTTTCCTGGCAGATTGTTTACATGTTATTCAATTTTGCCAAGGTTGTTGTGGTTGATCCATGTATGCTATGTTATTGTTCTTGCCATGTATGTCTTCTATGCCATGTCTTCTTGATGTATGTATGCCTAGTTTATCATATAAGGCTCTGTAGTGAGTGCATCGAGCTCTTAAACATGCCTACTTGTTATCAGTTTTTGACATGCCATGTTGCTGAATCTGTTAACGAAACTTTCAATATTGACATGGGTGTTACTATATATTCTGATCCTTTTTGGCTTATGGTCAGTAAGGGACTTTTGTTCTATGCTTTGAGTAGATTCGTGCCGTGCCTTGTTTTGCTATTTTAAGTTCCTGTAGCATGTAGTTTTCTTGCTCTGAACATTACAACCTGATGTTGTTTTTGCCATGTCCAGCCTGATATTTTGTGCACTTTTGCCATGCTTGTTTGAACCTGTTATGATGTGATTTAGCCGAAGCTCAGTGCTCATTTTTTGTCAAGCATCTTGTGTAGATCATTGCCATATATTTTGTTGGTACGTTTGGGTGCAGTAGCTTAATTTATTGTTGCTTGCTAAGTGGCATCATGCTGTTAATGGCAGATTTGTGCCATTCTTGTTTTGCTTGTCATTTCCAAACCGTGCATCCGATTCCGGTGATCTTTATATCGATGTCAACCGAAATCATCTCATCTTTCCAGTGGCATACTTGGTTTGCCAAGTTGATGCCTGGTTCATCATTTTCCTTTCGAGCGCACATACTCGCATTGCATATCACATCTCGCATATCATGTCATGTTTTGCATCATGTTGTTTGTGCATTGCACCGTGATTTATTGTGGTTCCTTTGTTTGTGTTCTTGCTTTGGGTAGAGCCGGAGACGAGTGCGTGATCGAGGAACCCGTTGAGAACGCTTACGAGGATCAAGCTTCGACAACTCGAGAACATTGCGAGCAAGATGACCATACCCTCGAAATCACTTCTATCTTTGCTATGCTAGATGCTCGCTCTTTTGCTATGCCTATGCCGCGATGCCTACCACTTGCTATGCCATGCCACCCATATTGCCATGTCAGCCCCTAACCATCCTTTCCTAGCAAACAGTTGATTGGCTATGTTACCGCTTTGCTCAGCCCCTCTTATAGCGTTGCTAGTTGCAGGTGAAGTTGAAGTTTGTTCCTTGATGGAACATGGAGATGTTGTTCCTTTTTGGAACATGTTTACTTGTTGGGGATATCACAATATATATCTGCTATAATTAATACATCTATATACTTGGTAAAGGGTGGAAGGCTCGGCCTTATGCCCGGTGTTTTGTTCCACTCTTGCCACCCTAGTTTCCGTCATACCGGTGTTATGTTCCTTGATTTCGCGTTCCTTACACGGTTGGGTGATTTATGGGACCCCTTGACAGTTCGCTTTGAATAAGACTCCTCCAGCAAGGCCCAACTTTGGTTTTACCATTTGCCACCTAAGCCTTTTTTCCCCGGGTTTTCGCGAGCCCGAGGGTCATCTTTATTTTAACCCCCGGACCAGTGCTCCTTCGAGTGCTGGCCCGAACTAGAGCCCTGTGCAGCGCCCCCTCAAGGAAACTTAAGGTCTGGTTTTAGTTGTATGGACTGCTCATCCGGATGTGCCCTGAGAATGAGATATGTGCAGCTCCTATCAGGATTTGTCGGCACAATCGGGCGGCTTTGCTGGTCTTGTTTTATTGCTGTCGAAATGTCTTGTAGTTCGGGATTCCCAGACTGACCGGGTCTTCCCGGTAGAAGGAATATCCTTCGTTGACCGTGAGAGCTTATAATGGGCTAAGTTGGGACACCCCTGCAGGGTATTATCTTTCGAAAGCCGTGCTCATGTTATGAGGCAGATGGGAATTTGTTAATGTCGGTTGTAGAAAACCAAGTTGACCTCAAATAAAAATACACATCCATCAAGTGTGTAACCGTGATGGTCTCTTCTCGGCGGAGTCCGGGAAGTGAACACGGTGTTGGAGTTATGTCCGACGTAAGTAGTTCAGGATCACTTCTTGATCGCTACTAGCTTCACGACCGTGTTTTGCTCCTCTTCTCGCTCTCTTTTGCTTGAAGTAGCCACCATATATGCTAGTCGCTTGCTGCAGCTCCACTATACTACTCTGTCCTTCCTATAAGCTTAAATAGTCTTGATCTCGCTGGGTGTGAGATTGCTGAGTCCCGTGACTCACAGATACTTCCAAAACAGTTGCAGTGTACCGGCGATGCGGTGCAGGTGACTCAACCGAGCTCAAGTGGGAGTTCGACGAGGAACGTGGTCGTTACTATGTGTCTTTTCCTGATGATCGAGTGGTGCCCAGTTGGGACGATCGGGGATCCGTGTAGCATTTGGGGTATCTTCTTTTATTTTGGTTCCGTAGTCGGACCTTGAGTGTACTCTGAATGATGGATGTTTATTTATGTATTGTGTGAAATGGCGACTGTAAGCCAAATATGTATCTTTTTCCCTTATTTATTACATGGGTTGTGTGAAGATTACCTCACTTGCGACATTGCTTTCAATGCGGTTATGCCTCTAAGTCGTGCCTCGACACGTGGGAGATATAGCCGCATCGAGGGCGTTACAATAGGTCACAAATGAACCGGGACTAATGCATAACCATTGGAACCGGGACTAATGTTACCATTAGTACCGGGCCGTAACTGAACCGAGACTAATGAGGTGAACGTGAGGTCGTTTTTCTACTAGTGGCTCCAGCGATTAATAGATCTCATCTCAAAGGGCGAGCCGCTATTGCCGTCTTCAAAGCCCGGTATGGCGAGGGCGTTTGCAGTAGTTTCCTTTGTTGTTGGTTGAGTGCAATTTTTAAATTTCGGCAGGTGGCATACAATCAGAGGACGGATACTAGCATGATTTTAATGTAATTTATTTTTATGGTCGTTCTACAATCAGAGGAACCGGTCTTTGTTTTCCTCGATATTAATCGGAACTAATACGCCCTTTGAGTGTCTTTATTCAGAAAAAAATAACACTTCTAATTCTCATCCAAATATGAAACATAGTTGTAGAAACAATAATAAGAAACATTTACATGGCCAATAAAATGGTCCTAATCCACTGCCCGGCTCTCATCACCAAAATACCAGCTTGTGTTTGTACTATTTTGTTTAAACATAAACTTGAAAATTAGAATGCAACTTTAACCTTCCATCTCCACAAAACTTCAAGAATATTCAACCCCAAAAAAGAGATTTTCTGAGAATAGGTGCACTGGATACTTTCCCCTCGGGGAGTAGATATATCGGCGGTGTCACTAACAAAGTGCTAATCAGTTTTCTCTAAATTGTTTTTGAATATGGGGTGAATTGTTTTAAAATATGCTATGAACATATTTTGAATACAAGATGAATATTTTGTATACATGTCATGGACATATCCAAATACGTAATAAAAATATTTTCAAATATGCGATAAACTTTTTCGCATACACGACGAATATTATTCCAATACGCTATGGACATATTTTAAATATATGCTTTCACTTTCAAAATTGGTGAATATTTTTTAAATACGTGGTGAACAATTTTCATATATGTGACAAACATTTTCTTTATGAATATGTGATGGACTTGTTTTGAATACGCGGTGATTATTTTAAATACATGATGCACTTTTTTCATATACACTATCAAGATTGTTTGCAATATGAGTCGAATAATTTAGCAGTGCCTTCAAAATATTTTTCACTCTTCTAATTTTTTATAAATGAATGAAATATAAAAACCAAACATAACTTTTACAGAATATGTATGGCTGAAGAAAAAACAAGAAGAAAAAAAAGGAATAACAACCAGCCTTGCATGTGCGGACGTCCGCTGTGAGCGACTACAGATGAGGGATAGCAGCACCAAATTCAAACTCACCCAACGAGGCACATCATGTTCCTGCAGCATCGCCCACAACGACGCTGACGTACAAATACAAAAGACGAGAGAATGGCACCCCTGTATTAGCATCTGTATATATAACTAAATAGTAAGAAGGCACGGATCCCAATCCCTCAACGTCCGCCCGGGATAGAGGCCTCCAGGCAGTTCGGCCTCCAAAACGCTCCACTCTTCTCACCACCGGCGTCATAGTCCCTAAAACCCATCCTACCGAAACTTCATGCACGGTCCCTTCCCCTCGCGTCGCTCCCGCGAACGACCGAGGGGACACACCCGCCGCCAGACTCTAGGCCTCCTCCTCCCCCCTCCCCTCGCTGCCGCTGGTTTGCACCGCCGGGCAAAGCCTGTTAGGTGCTGGCCACGGCGGGGCCTCGTCTCTCCCTGGCGCGGCGGAGATCGGCGCGGGTCGGCGTCCCTGCATGGAGGCGCGTCGCTGGACCAGGGTGGCGCGGCATCTGGGCAGCGCCCTGGGCTTCCTTGGTGGCGGGGTGGGCTCTGCTCGTGGTGTGGGAGGGCCGGCGGTGTTCTGTGGCGGCGGGGTGTGCCCGCGGTGGTGGTGAGGGGCGACCAGATCCGATCTGGGATGGGGGCATCTCTTCAGAACGTTGTTTTGCGGGCGGCACGGGCTGTGGCGGCGCGGGCGGACCGCCTCCGGTGGTTGCGGGCGCTGGTGGGGGTCCATTGTGGTGGTTAGGATGGTCGCCGGTGGACTTGTCCTGGCCCCCCGGCGGGGGTCAGCTGGTGGTTCCGGCGGCCGGCCGTCATGGTGGTTGTGCGTGCCCGGCGCCTCTCGCGCTTCGAGCTCGCCGGGCGGCGCGGGTTGGGCAGTGGCCCGACGTGCCTGCTGTCCGGGCCGTGGGTGGCTGCACGGCGGCTTGGCATGTCGACTACGGCGACGGCTGGCATGTTCCGGCGTCGGTTCGTCCGTAGTAGTCTTGTGTCGGCCTTCGCTTCCTCTCCTCATGGCCCGGCCATTACTTCGTCGAAGGGCTGTCCTTCTCCCAACTGCGGTCCATCGCTCGTCTCGTGAGAGGTGCGGCAGGACCGACCTCGTCTCGCGCAAGGTGCAGCAGGACCGAACTCGTCTCGCACACGGTGGAGCAGGACCGAGCTCGTGTCGCACATGGCGCCACAGGACAGAGCTCGTCTCGCGCCCGGTGCTGCAGGACGGGTCGATGGAGGCCAGTTTGGCCGGCCTTTTGGGTCTCGGCGCTGGGGGCTGCCCAAGGGTGTGAAAGGCGGGACCTTTCTGCTCGTCTCTTTGGTTGGGGTAGCGGCGGATCCAGGGTGAGGTGGTGTCAAGGTCTTGGATGCCGGGACGGTGGTCCTGGTGGTGGTAGCGCGATGCTCATGGGCAGAGCCCATGGCTTGGTGTCGCCCGGTGGCCATGGCCGTATGGGCGGCGTGGTAGTTGGGGTGTGGCGTTTGGTGGCGGTGAGTGTTGGTCGGGGTGAAAACCTAATCTATCTTCGGACGGACCGGCGACTGCGAAGCTCGTTCCCTTCTTCAAGGCGTCGTCGCGGCTCTCACTGCCTGTCATGCTGCTCTAGGGGAAACTCTGATCCTCGGATCGGGCGGTGGCGACGCTCCGGTGTCCTTACCTTCATGAAGGCGCCGCCTTGAAGCCCATGATTTGTCATATGCGGCTTCATTTCTTCACGGTGGCGTGTTTCCAGTTGAGCCCCTGATTGCTCTTGTAGTGCTAGGGGTGGTGCCATTTAATTCATAGGCCCGAGTCCCACAAGATTTTTCCCTAGAATCCTTTGCAGTGCATTTAATAGGAAATCTCAAACCTCTTCTAACGAATAATTTTTTGTGTGTGTGAATTGGAACGTATAAAGTTCCTGTATGATCCACACATGTGCATGGCATTATAATCATGTATTTTTTCTATTCCGGCCCTATTATATAGAACTCCCCGTTTTTTTCCTGGAAAAACATTTATATTTTTTAGCTGAAAAAACTAGTTTCTTTGCTACAAGGCAGCTATGGTTTTTCTTTTAGGAGATTTCGTATTTGGCGCTCTTAGCTCCCGTATAAGTCATTATGCAAACCGGCGCACATCCCACTTTCTCCTAGGTTGGGCCCATTTAGTTTTTCTTTTATTTAAACCTTTCAAAAATAAGGCATCCGATCAAGGATTTGAACTACAGCCCTCATGGCTTATGTACACGCACACGAACAAAACTAGCAGAGCTTATGTGCCATGTATATTAACTTATTTTCTTCTTATTATGTGATGCCTTCATTGTTTATTTTTCTTTTCCATTTTTTCCTTTTGTTTTTTATGCACAGTTTTCACTCCTTTATTGTTATTTTTTCAAAATGCATGATCTTTTTTTTTTCAAATTGTATGATCTTTTTTTAAAATTGATGGTTTTAAAAACTGATTTTGAAAGTTTGTGACTTTTAGAAAGTTGATGAGCATTTTCCAATATCAATGATTTTTTCCAAAATTGATTATTTGTTTCAAATTCAATGAACTTTTTTTCAATTCAACGAACTTTTTCAAATTGTGTTCTTTTAAATTCGTTGAACTTTTCTGAATTTTTGATGAATTTGTTTCATTTGTGAATTTTTTAAATCTGTGACAATTTTCAATTAATGAACTTTGTTCATTTTCTGTGAATTTTTTTTATGCAAAAGTCAATGATTGACCTTTTATTCAATAGTCAATAGTTAAATTGACTCAAAACATGTCCTACTGTTTTTTCTTCTATCATTAAACCCATCAAGAAATATGAACCGATTTAAGAACGAAGAAACAGTAGCCAGCAAGGGGCTGTTTAGATGCAGCGGCGCCAGTTGGAGGAATTGGTGCTGAAGGCACCGAATAGGGGATCCCTGTTGTTGGTTTGAGTTGAATTGTTTCGCAGGACGGGTTGAGCTGTGCTCTCAGGGCAGGCGAGAGAAGTTTGTGGAAGAATAGTTGTTGGACCGGAAACGGGTTGGGCCTTCTTAACTCTGAACCCATTCACGAGGCTAGGCCGGTGATCGCCTCTCGGCAAACCCGAATGGCACCCGTTGCGGAGGGTGAATCCTATTTGGCCCTGCAGCGCCTGCTTATGTGTATTTTGCAAGCGGGCGCTGCAGCCAACCAAGCTAGGCCGACCCATTTTACCATGTTTTCTTTCTCGACGCAAAAAAGGAGCCCACTAAGTCGCGTAGTGAGCACCCGATTGGAGGAATTGGTGCTGAAGGCGCGAATAGGGGCTCCACGTTGTTGGTTTGAGTTGAATTGTTTCGGGAGACGGGTTGGGTTGTGCTCTCAGGGCGGAGAGAGAGAGAGGTTTGTGGAAGAACAATTGTTGGACCGAAACGGGCTGGGCCTTTGTGACGCCTTGGGATAATTAAGCTACAGTGAACCTCTGCTAATGATGCCACGTCACCTCAGTTACTGTTGTTAATCTCGCGTTAGTTCGACACCAATTCAAATCCAATTTTAAATTTAAGTCAAACGTTAAAGGTTTTCAAATATTAAAACTAAAATGTCCGGGTTGAGCCAGGTATTGCATAGGTAATTATGGTGAAGAAACGACACTTTTATAAAATGCTTAAATACTCTAAAATGAATAAAACAGCAACATAACCAATTTAATAAATGTCTTTTATTATTTATAAAATGTTAAACTATTTATTTAGGGGTTTAAACTTTTTGTAGCAGAGTTATGATTAGTGATACTAATCTAGTTACAACTTTTATGTTTTGTAAAACAAAAATTAAGATAAAACAGAAAAGAAATACAAATAGTAAAGAAAACAGAAACGTCAAAACAAAAGATAACAAAAGGGCTCCCTTGGCCCGACTGGGCCAAACGGCCCAGCTGGCCGGCCCAACTCCCCCTGGCCTATAACCAACCCTAGTGAAACCCTAACCCGATAACACGCTCCACTCCCTCCCCCCCACCATGATCCCCTCCTCTCACCCTTCTTGATCGGGATCGGGGCGACCTCGCCTCGTCCCCATCGCCCCCGGCGCCCTTCGCCACCTCGCCGCCCCGGTCGCCGGATCGCCCGCGGAACTCGCTGGAGCTGCCCCGTCGCCCTCTGCCGTCGCGGTTGCCTCCCCGACCTCCTTCCCAAACGGCTTCCTCGTGCCTCGATGACCGGTAACCTACAACGCCGGTGAGGCCGTCGGCCTACACCTCCCCTTCCCCCCCTCTCCATTCACTCGCTAGCTCCAGCCGCCTCCTGGCCGCGCCCGCCTCGCACCGCTACCCGTGCCACCCGCCATGCCGCGCCTGCCCGCGGGTGCGCACCGCCGCCCCTCCCGCGCTGCTGATCGCCCACGGTTTCTCCTGGTCATGGTCGCGTGCCCCCGCCGCCTCGTGCATGCTCAGGCGCGTTACCTTGCGCCTTGCCTCAGCCTGCTCTGCGCCGCGCGCCGAGATGGCTACCGCTGGCTGCTATGTCTTGAGCTTGCGTTGGTTTTCCCCGAAGAGGAGAGGATGATGCAGCAGAGTAGCGTAAGTATTTTTCTTAGTTTTTGAGAACCAAGGTATCAATCCAGTAGGAGGCCACGCACAAGTCCCTCGTACCTGCACAAAACGATAGCTACTCGCAACCAACGCGATTAGGGGTTGTCAATCCCTTCACGGTCACTTACGAGAGTGAGATCTGATAGAGATGATAGATAATATTTTTGGTATTTTTGGTATAGAGATGCAAAGCAAAAAGTAAAAGGCAAAGTAAAAACAAAGCAAGTATAAAAGTGATGGAGATTGATATGATGAGAATAGACCTGGGGGCCATAGGTTTCACTAGTGGCTTCTCTCAAGAGCATAAGTATTCTACGGTGGGTGAACAAATTACTGTTGAGCAATTGACAAAATTGAGCATAGTTATGAGTATATCTAGGTATGATCATGTATATGGGCATCACGTCCAAGACAAATAGACCGAAACGATTCTGCATCTACTACTATTACTCCACTCATCGACCGCTATCCAGCATGCATCTAGAGTATTAAGTTAAAAACAGAGTAACGCTTTAAGCCAGATGACATGATGTAGAGGAATAAATTCATGCAATATGATAAATACCCCATCTTGTTATCCTCGAAGGCAACAATACAATGCATGCCTTGCAACCCTTTCTGTCACTGGGTAAGGACACCGCAAGATTGAACCCAAAGTTATGCACTTCTCCCAATGAAAGAACTACCAATCTAGTTGGCCAAACCAAACGGATAATTCGAAGAGACTTGAAAAGATAACCAATCAGACATAAAAGAATTCAGAGAAGATTCAAATATTTTTCATAGATAAGCTGGATCATAAACCCACAATTCATCGGTCTCAACAAACACACCGCAAAAAGAAGATTACATCGAATAGATATCCACGAGAGAGGGGGAGAACATTATATTGAGATCCAAAAAGAGAGAAGAAGCCATCTAGCTACTAGCTATGGACCCGAAGGTCTGAAGTAAACTACTCACACTTCATTGGAGGGGCTATGGTGATGATGTAGAAGCCCTCCGTGGTGGATGCCCCCTCCGGCGGAGCTCCAGAACAGGCCCCAAGATGGGATCTCGTGGATACAGGAAGTTGCGGCGGTGGAATTAGGTTTTGGCTCCTGTTACGATCGTTTGGGGATACGTAGGTATATATAGGAGGAAGGATGCGTCGGTGGAGCAACAGGAGCCCACGAGGCAGGGCGCATACGGTGGGGCGCCCCACCCTCGTGACCGCCTCTGTTACTTCTTGGAGTAGGGTCCAAGTCTCTGGATCACGCTCGTGAGAAAATCATGTTCCCGAAGGTTTCATTCCGTTTGGACTCCGTTTGATATTCCGCTTTCTTGAAACACTGAAATAGGCAAAAAACAGCAATTCTGGGCTGGGCGTCCGGTTAACAGGTTATTCCCAAAAATAATATAAAAGTGGAAAATAAAGCCCAATATAGTCCAAAACAGTAGATAAAGTAGCATGGAGCAATAAAAAATTATAGATACGTTGGAAACGTATCAGGCATCGCCAAGCTTAATTCCTGCTCGTCCTTGAGTAGGTAAATGATAAAAAGAGAACCTTTGATGCGGAGTGATACTTTGGCATAATTTCAATGTAAATCTTCTTAATCATGGTATGAATATTCAGATCCGAAAGATTCAAGACAAAATTTCATATTGACATAAAAATAATAATACTTCAAGCATACTAACTAAGCAATTATGTCTTCTCAAAATAACATGGCCAAAGAAAGTTATCCCTACAAAATCATATAGTCTGCTATGCTCCATCTTCCCCACACAAAATATTTAAATCATGCACAACCCCGATGACAAGCCAAGCAATTGTTTCATACTTTAACATTTTCAAAACTTTTTCAATCTTCACACAATACATGAGCGTGAGCCATGGATATAGCACTATGTGTGGAATAGAATGGTGGTTGTGGAGAAGACAAAAAGGGAGAAGATAGTCTCACATCAACGAGGCGTATCAACGGGCTATGGAGATGCCCATCAATAGATATCAATGTGAGTGAGTAGGGATTGCCATGCAACGGATGCACTAGAGCTATAAGTAAATGAAAGCTCATCAAAAGAAACTAAGTGGGTGTGCATCCAACTCGCTTGCTCACGAAGACCTAGGGCAATTTGAGGAAGCCCATCATTAGAATATACAAGCCAAGTTCTATAATGAAAGATTCCCACTAGTATATGAAAGTGACAAAATGAGAGACTCTCTATCATTAAGATCATGGTGCTACTTTGAAGCACAAGTATGGTAAAAGGATAGTAGCATTGTCCCTTCTCTCTTTTTCTCTCATTTTTTTTATTTGGGCCTTTTCTCTTTTTTTATGGCCTCTTTTTTTTCATTTTTCTCATGTTTTTTTTATTTTTCGTCCGGAGTCTCATCCCGACTTGTGGGGGAATCATAGTCTCCATCATCCTTTCCTCACTTGGGACAATGCTCTAATAATGATGATCATCAAATTTTTATTTTTCTTACAACTCAACAATTACAACTCGATACTAAGAACAAAGTATGACTCTATATGAATGCCTCCGGCGGTGTACCGGGATATGCAATGAAACATGAGTGACATGTATGAAAAATTATGAACGGTGGCTTTGCCACAAATACGATGTCAACTACATGATCATGCTAGCAATATGACAATGATGGAGCGTGTCATAATAAACGGAACGGTGGAAAGTTGCATGGCAATATATCTCGGAATGGTTATGGAAATGCCATAATAGGTAGGTATGGTGGCTGTTTTGAGGAAGATATATGGTGGGTGTATGATACCGGCGAAAAGTGCGCGGTATTAGAGAGGCTAGCAATGGTGGAAGGATGGGAAAAAGTGCGTATAATCCATGGACTCAACATTAGTCATAAAGAACTCATATACTTATTGCAAAAATCTAGAAGTTATCAAAGCAAAGTATTACGCGCATGCTCCTAGAGGCGATAGATTGGTAGGAAAAGAACATCGCCGTCCCGACCGCCACTCATAAGGAAGACAATCAATAAATAAATCATGCTCCGAAGTTCATCACATAACGGTTCACCATACGTGCATGCTACGGGAATCACAAACTTCAACACAAGTATTCTTTAAATTCACAACTACTCAACTAGCATGACTCTAATATCATCATCTTCATATCTCAAAACAATTATCAAGGATCAAACTTATCTTAGTATTCAACGTACTCAAAAGAAAGTTTCACATATCTTGAATACCAAGTATATTAACATTAAGCAAATTACCATGCTATTAACGACTCTCAAAATAATCTAAGTGAAGCATGAGAGATCAATAGTTTCTTTAAAACAAATGCTCTAAAAGATCTAAGTGAAGCACTAGAGAAAAAATTATCATGCTCAAAAGATATAAGTGAAGCACTATGAGCAAAACTATCAAGCTCAAAAGATATAAGTGAAGCACATAGAGTATTCTATCAAATTCCAATTTATGTATGGCTCTCTCAAAAGGTGTTTACAACAAGGATTATTGTGGTAAACTAACAAGCAAAGATGCAAATAATATAAGACGCTCCAAGCAAAACACATATCATGTGGTGAATAAAAATATAGCTCCAAGTAAATTACCGATGGAAGTAGATTTAAAGAGGGATGCCTTCCGGGCATCCCCAAGCTTTGACTTTTGGTGTCCTTGGATTATCTTGGGGTTCCATGGGCATACCCAAGCTTAGGCTCTTGCCATTCCTTGTTCCATAATCCATCAAAAGAATTCACCCAAAACTTGAAAACTTCACAACACAAAACTCAATAGAAATCTCGTGAGCTCCGTTAGAGAATGAAAACAAAAGACTACTTTAAGGTACTGTAATTAACTCATTCTTTATTTATATTGGTGTTAAACCTACTGTATTCCAACTTCTCTATGGATCTTAAACTATTTTACTAGCCATAGATTCATCAAAATAAGCAAACAACACACGTAAAACAGAATCTATCAAAAACAGAACAGTCTGTAGTAATCTGTAAATAACCCAAACTTCTGGAACTCCAACAAATCTACCAAAATTATACGACCTAGAAAATTTGTTTATTGATCAGAAGCAATTGGAATCAGTATTTTATCACGTTCGGGTGATTTTTAATAATTCGGTCACTGAGCACAAAGTTTCTGGAAATTACAGCAAGATCAAATAACTATCATCCAAGAAGATCTAATAGGTCTAGCTTGGCACAAACAATAATTAAAACATAAAACCACATCTAAACAGAGGCTAGATGGATTATTTATTCCTAAACATAAGCAAAAACAAAAAACTAAAATTTAAATTGGGTTGCCTCCCAACAAGCGCTGTTTAACGCCCCTAGCTAGGCATAAAAGCAAGGATAGATCTAGGTATTGCCATCTTTGGTAGGCAATCCATAAGTGGCTCTCATGATAGATTCATATGGTAATTTTATTTTCTTTCTAGGAAAGTGTTCCATGCCTTTATTTAATGGAAATTGGAATCTAATATTCCCTTCCTTCATATCAATAATTGCACCAATCGTTCTAAGGAAAGGTCTACCAAGAATAATAGGACATGAAGGATTGCAATCTATATCAAGAACGGTAAAATCTACGGGCACATAATTCCTATTTGCAACAATAAGAACATCATTAATTCTTCCCATAGGCTTTTTAATAGTGGAATACGCAAGATGCAAGTTTAGAGAGCAATCATCAAAGTCACGGAAATCTAACAAATCACACAAAGTTTTGGGAATAGTAGAGACACTAGCACCCAAATCACACAAGGCATGAAACTCATAATCTTTAATTTTAATTTTAATGGTAGGTTCCCACTCATCATAGAGTTTTCTAGGGATAGAAACTTTCAACTCAAGTTTCCTTCATAAGATTGCATCAAGGCATCAACAATGTGTTCGGTAAAGGCCTTATTTTGACTATAAGCACGAGGAGAATTTAGCAGGGATTGCAACAAGGAAATACAATCAATTAAAGAGCAATTTTCATAATTAAATTCCTTGAGATCCAATATATTGGGTTTAGCAACATCTTGGTTTTTATTTCTTTCAATCCCACTTTTATCAATTTCATCATCAAGATCTAAAAACTCCGAATTCTTAGAACGCCTTCTAGGTAAAGGAAGATCATATTCAGTTTCACCAAGATTCATATTGCAAAACAAAGATTTAATGGGGGACACATCAATAACTTTTAGATCTTCATCTTGATTTTCATAGGAATTGGAAGAACACACTTTAATAAAGGCATCTTTGGAAGCACGCATCCTAGCAGTTCTTTCCTTGCACTCATCAATGGAAATTCTCATAGCTTTGAGAGACTCATTGATATCATGCTTAGGAGGAATAGATCTAAGCTTTAAAGAATCAACCTCAAGAGAAATTCTATCAACGTTCCTAGCCAAATCATCAACTTTAAGCAATTTCTCTTCAAGCAAAGCATTAAAATCTTTTGTGAATTCATAAACTCTTTAACACTACTCTCAAATTCAGAGGGCATCTTATTCAAATTTCCATAAGAGTTGTCGTAGGAATTTCCATAATTATTAGAAGGATTCCTAGGATAAGGCCTAGGATTAAAATTCCCTCTATACACGTTGTTAACAAAATTATTCCTACCAACAAAATTCACATCCATAGATTCATTATTATTCTCAATCAAGGTAGACAAAGGCATATCATTAGGATCAGAAGAAACACTTTTGTAGCAAATAATTTCATAAGTTCATCCATCTTTCCACTCAAAACATTGATTTCTTCTATTGCATGCACTTTTTTATTTCGGTATGCCATTGAGAATAATTAACCATAATATTATCTAGAAGTTTAGTAGCATCTCCTAAAGTGATTTCCATAAAAGTGCCTCCCGCGGCCGAATCTAAAAGATTTCTAGAAGCAAAATTCAGTCCGGCATAAATTTTTTGTATAATCATCCAAAAGTTCAAACCATGAGTAGGACAATTACGTATCATTAATTTTATTCTCTCCCAAGCTTGTGCAACATGTTCATGACCAAGTTGCTTAAAATTCATAATATCGTTCCTAAGAGAGATAATCTTAGCGGGAGGAAAATACTTAGAGATAAAAGCATCTTTGCACTTGTTCCAATAATCAATACTATTTTTAGGCAGAGATGAAAACCACGCTTTAGCACGATCTCTAAGCAAAAAAGGAAATAGCTTCAATTTAACAACATCATTATCGACATCTTTTTTCTTTTGCATATCACATAAATCAACGAAGCTATTCAGATGAGTAGTGGCATCTTCACTAGGAAGGCCCGTGAATTGATCTTTCATAACAAGATTCAACACAACAATATTGATTTCACAAGATTCAATATTGGCAAGAGGAGCAATCGGAGTGCTAAGGAAATCATTATTGTTGGTATTGGTGAAGTCACACAATTTGGTAGCATCTTGAGCAATCGCGACAAACAAGCAATCCAACACACGAGCAAACAAGCGGACGAGGAAAAGGAAACGGGAAAATGAGGAGGAGATTGGGAAAGAGAGGGCGAATAAAACGGCAAGGGTGAAGTGGGGGAGAGGAAAACGAGAGGCAAATGGCAAATAATGTAATGCGAGAGATAGGGATTGTGATGGGTACTTGGTATGTTGACTTTTTATGAGACTCCCAAGCAACGGCAGAAATCCTTCTTGCTATGTCTTGAGCTTGCGTTGGTTTTCCCGAAGAGGAGAGGATGATGCAGCAGAGTAGCGTAAGTATTTCCCTCAGTTTTGAGAACCAAGGTATCAATCCAAGAGGAGGCCACGCACAAGTCCCTCGTACTGCACAAAGCGATAGCTACTCGCAACCAACGCGATTAGGGGTTGTCAATCCCTTCATGGTCACTTACGAGAGTGAGATCTGATAGAGATGATAGATAATATTTTTGGTATTTTTGGTATAGAGATGCAAAGCAAAAAGTAAAAGGCAAAGTAAAAACAAAGCAAGTATAAAAGTGATGGAGATTGATATGATGAGAATAGACCTGGGGGCCATAGGTTTCACTAGTGGCTTCTCTCAAGAGCATAAGTATTCTACGGTGGGTGAACAAATTACTGTTGAGCAATTGATGAATTGAGCATAGTTATGAGTATATCTAGGTATGATCATGTATATAGGCATGACGTCCAAGACAAACAGATCAAACGATTCTGCATCTACTACTATTACTCCACTCATCGACCGCTATCCAAAGATGCATCTAGAGTATTAAGTTAAAAACAGAGTAACACTTTAAGCAAGATGACATGTTGTAGAGGAATAAATCCATGCAATATGATAAATACCCCATCTTGTTATCCTCGATGGCAACAATACAATACGTGCCTTGCAACCCTTTACATCCTTTGGGTAAGGACACCGCAAGATTGAACCCAAAGCTATGCACTTCTCCCAATGCAAGAACTACCAATCTAGTTGGCCAAACCAAACGGATAATTCAAAGAGACATGCAAAGATAACCAATCATACATAAAAGAATTCAGAGAAGATTCAAATATTTTTCATACATAAGCTTGATCATAAACCCACAATTCATCGGTCTCAACAAACACACCGCAAAAAGAAGATTACATCGAATAGATATCCACGAGAGAGGGGGAGAACATTATATTGAGATCCAAAAAGAGAGAAGAAGCCATCTAGCTACTAGCTATGGACCCGAAGGTCTGAAGTAAACTACTCACACTTCATCGGAGGGGCTATGGTGATGATGTAGAAGCCCTCGTGGTGGATGCCCCCTCCGTGAGCTCGAACAGGCCCCAAGATGGGATCTCGTGGATACAGGAAGTTGTGGCGGTGGAATTAGGTTTTGGCTCTGTTACGATCGTTTGGGAGTGCGTGAGGTATATATAGGAGGAAGAATGCGTCGGCGGAGCAACAGGGGGCCCACGAGGCAGGGGGCGCGCCCTGGGGGGCGCCCCCCACCCTCGTGACCGCCTCTGTTACTTCTTGGAGTAGGGTCCAAGTCTCCTGGATCACGTTCGGTGAGAAAATCACGTTTCCGAAGGTTTCATTCCATTTGGACTCCGTTTGATATTCCGTTTCTTCGAAACACTGAAATAGGCAAAAACAACAATTCTGGGCTGGGCCTCCGGTTAATAGGTTAGTCCCAAAAATAATATAAAAGTGGAAAATAAAGCCCAATATAGTCCAAAACAGTAGATAAAGTAGCATGGAGCAATAACAAATTATAGATACGTTGGAGACGTATCACTGGTTCATCCGCGATTATTGCATCGCACACAGTTTCTCGAAGGGTCACTGATCGTAGTGTCTCGTTAGCAGCATCCTGCTGTAGTGATGTCAATGCTATCTCGAAGCATGTCTGTGCTACTCCGGTTTTCAATAAGAACATTTGTAGCACAATGCTAAAATTTCTTTATCAATTATCCAAACACCGTTGTATGGGTAATGTCATGAAATTTCTCTCCCCTCACCTAAAGAGTTTTCTACTTTATACCCTGTCATGAATATCATGCTCTGCTTGTCGTTGGGAAGAATATACCCCTTAAATATGTGTTTAAACACATTTCCTTTCCATTGTTCTGTTTAATCTGATAATCACATTTTCCTTTCCATTGTTTTGTTTAACCTTTTTTGAAATCTGACTTAACTGAGCAATGATAATTCCCTGCTTAGGTAAGCACCTCAATGTACCATGCTGTCAGTAAGACCCTGTTACTAACGTTGATGACATTTTGGTAACCACCGATGGATGAGAACTTTTCCTATTGGTCCGCCTCGTTCAACAAGCAGGAAAATGGTTCTCCTCATCCCTCGCCCTTGGTACCAACGATGTTGTCAACATAACTGACATGCTATTTTCTCGACATACATTGCTATCCCGACTGCAAGAAGAAGTAAGCGCCCTTTCTACTTTAATCCACATGGTGGGCCCATAACCCACAGTTCCACAGGATCAAAGCCGGACTCTCCTGTACAACCCCCTTTCTCAAGGTTGTTCCTTATGTAATTCACGAGCCACCTTCCGAGAGATCATCAATTCTCGCATCAGACAAAATGATTATTCCCGTTGCTTAGAACCCCTTTCACGCCTCGTAATGAGGATCGAACGATTACTTCGCTCGAAACTTACCATGATACCTTCTTACATTGCTCTCTATGTTTTCTTAAGTTTCAATTCGAGAGTTACTTTCCGCCACCTTCCCGACATTATCGACGGATAGTCAACCTTGCAGAGGTCCATTCTCCCGGAATACCCACCCTTTATTCTTTTGTAAGTACGATGGAGTTCCCGAAGAAAGGATGTTGACTTAATCATGATGACCTGAAGCAAAGGAATGAAGACATCAATGTAATGGATTGACCTCTTCGAGAAGAGCAACCAAGACCGGCAAGATTCATTAGAATTTTGTAACCAGATCTTCCCCCCTTACTCCACCTCTTAAAATCTCGGGACGAGATTTCTTGTAGTGGAGGAGAATTGTGACGCCCGGATAATTAAGCTACAGTGAACCTCTGCTAATGATGCCACGTCACCTCGGTTACTATTGTTAATCTCGCATTACTTCAAAACCGATTCAAATCCAAATTTGAATTTAAGTCAAACATTAAAGGTTTTCAAATACTAAAACTAAAATTTCCGGGTTGAGCCAGGTATTGCATAGGTAATTATGGTGAAGAAACCACACCTTTATAAAATGCTTAAATACTCTAAAATGAATAAAACAGCAACATAACCAATTTAATAAATGTCTTTTATTATTTATAAAACGTTAAACTATTTATTTAGGGGTTTAAACTTTTAGTAGCAGAGTTATGATTAGTGATACTAATCTAGTTAAAATTGTATGTTTTGTAAAACGAAAATGAAGATAAAACAGAAAATAAATAAAAATAGTAAAGAAAACAAAAATAGCAAAACAAAATATAACAAAAGGGCTCCCCTGGCCCAACTCCCCTGGCCTACAACCAACCCTAATGAAGCCCTAGCCCGATCCCACTCTCCACTCCCCCCTCCTCTCACCCGTCTAGATTGGGATCGGGGCGACCTCACCTCGTCCCCATAGCCCCCGGCGCACGCCCCCGTCGCCCTTCGCCACCTCACCGCCCCGGTTGCTGGATCGCCCGCGGACCTCGCCAGAGTTGCCCCATCGCCCTCTGCCGTCGTCGTTGCCTCCCCGACGTCCTCCCCAAACGGCTTCCTCACATCTCGAACACCGGTCACCTGCAACGCCGGTGAGGCCGCCGGCCTAAACCTCCACTTCGCTCCTCTCCATTCGCTCGCTAGTTCCAGTCGCCTCCTGGCCGCGCCCGCCTCACACCGCTATCCGTGCCGCCCGCCCTACCGCGCCTCCCCGCGGATCTGTGCCGCGCCGCCCCTCCCACTCTGCTTGCTTTCGCCCATGGGTTCTCCTGGTCGTGGTCGCGCGAGCGCAAGTCCCTGCCGCCTCATGCGCGCTTAGGTGTGTTCCCCTACGCCTTGCCTCTGCCCGCTCTTTGCGGCGCGCCGAGACGGCTGCCACCGGCTGCCGCTGCTTCTGCTTTCTACTGCTGCCTGCCACTCCTAAACATTGCTGCCTACTATTGCTTCACCGCGCGCTTTAGCTACGGCCGCCGCCTCGATCGATGATTGCCGCCACTGCAAACCAACGTCCGCCGCCCTGAGGCCACTGCTTGGCTCGCCAGAGCAGCAGCTACCCAGCGCACCCACCTACACGCCCAACCGGTGCCGGAGTTGGCCGGACGGGCGACCCCGCATGCCTGCCTCTCTGGCGACATGTGTCTGGTTGGTTGGCCACACGGCTAGCCCATCGATCGGTGGGTCCAAATGAAGCTAATTAAGATGCCTAATTTAGGATTAGATTATCTATGATAGTGGACACCCTTCAATTAAAATAACCCTTAACTTAACCCTCTCTATGACATGCGGGTCCCGCCTAGATTTATAATCGGATAATTCATTTGGAAATTAGTAAAACTATGACATGTAGGCCCCACCGCACTATTCACATTGGACCAGCCAACTATTGACTAATTAGTCAACAGTTGACTGCTCCCCGTCGACCTATGTTGCATATGGCTGGGTACACTTCCTGTGTACCTATAGCATTTAAATATTAATTTAATTTCAAATTAAAAAATCCACAAATTAGAAAATTAATAAAAAAAATTAAAATTAATATACAATAAACTGTAACTCGGATGAAAATACTTTGTACATGAAAGTTGCTCAGAATGACGACACGAATCCGAATATGCAGTCCGTTTATTTGCCACATATCCCTAGCATAGCGAACGTGCAACATTCACCTCTTGTTCGTTTGTCCGAAAACGTCAAACACCGGAATAATTTCTCAGATGTTTTCCCCCATCGACAGTATCACCTATCCCTGCGTTAGATCACCCCTGGCACCGCGTATTGCCTTGGTATATTTTGTGATGCTTTGTTTGCTCCGTATTTACTATTTCTTCCCCCCCCCCTCTTCTTCTCTGGTAGACCCCGAGACCGGCGTTGATGCACTGAGTATGACTACGTCACCGACGACCCTGCTTCGTGTGCAACAGAGCTTCCAGGCAAGCAAACCCCCTTTGATCAACCAGATATCGCCCACTCTCTTCTCTCTTATTCTTGCATTAGATTTGTTACTATTGTTGATTCGATAGCTCCTATTATGTTGCATAGCCTGTCATTGTTGCTACAATTGTTGATACCTTTACCTACAATCAAACATGCTCAATATATGTTGCCAATTTATCATCAGTGGCCCTACATTCTTGTCTGTCTTCCATGCTATACTATGGGGTCGTGATCACTTGGGAGGTGATCACGGGTACATACATACATACATACATAAATACTATACCAGTGGTGACTAAAGTCGGGTCAGCTCGTAATACCCGCGAGTGATTCACGGATTGGGGGCTGAAAGGACATTTGTCCTGACGGCCCTCTGGGTGGATCTTTGTGGTGGAGCGACAGGGCAGGTTGTGACCACCTAGGAGATAGGTGGGCCTGGTCCTAGTCGGCGTCTGCGGTTACTTTAAAATAACACGCTTAACAAGATCTTGGTATTTGATCTGAGTTGGGTCGTTGACCTTATACGCATTAACTGCCACGTGGGACAAGATATGGGAGTCAACGACGTGTAATCAACCGAAGCCTTCTTAACGTTAGTGACTGAGCGGCGCGCGCCGGATTGGACTGGAACGCCTGCTCTTGTATTAGGGAGTCTAGGTCTACTTCCGGCCGCGTTCGCAACATGCAGGTGTGCAATGGGTGATGGGCCCAGATCCCTGCGCGCATAGGATTTAGATCAGCGTGCTGACCTCTCTGATAGAGCCCTACGAGGGGCTGTGGCGTGTTGATCTCTTGAGGCCGGTCATGACCCAGAAAGTGTGCCGGGCGGAGGGATCGGCGTGGCGGGTAATGTGGTGCACCTCAGAGGGAAGATTGAAATATTCGAATAGCCATGTCCACGGTAATAGGACGACCCAGAGTTGTACTTCGACCTTATGACAACTAGAACCGGATACTTAATAAAACACACCCTTTCAAGTGCCAGATACAACCCGGTGATCGCTCTCTCACAGGG
Source organism: Aegilops bicornis (assembly GCA_021605145.1). Classification (NCBI taxonomy): domain Eukaryota; kingdom Viridiplantae; phylum Streptophyta; class Magnoliopsida; order Poales; family Poaceae; genus Aegilops; species Aegilops bicornis. Next base: position 91,123,099 of record CM038671.1, on the reverse strand, counting down.
CGACGAGGAGAGGATTGCCGGGTAGGTTTATGCTATGCGATGATACTTGGTGAACTTACCATCTACTCTCTTCTACATGCATCATGTTGGAGACTGCCAGAAGCGTAGTCTTCGATAGGACTAGCTATCCCCCTCTTATTCTGGCATTTCAGTCCATCGATATTACCCCTTTATATAGATACCAATGCATATGTAGTGCAGATCCTTGCTTGCGAGTACTTTGGATGAGTACTAATGGTTGCTTTGCTCCCTCTTTCCCCCCTTTCCATTCTTCTCGGACGTCGCAACCAGATGTTGGAGCCCAGGAGCCAGACGCCACTGTGGACGACGAACCTACTACACCGAGGGTTCCTACTACTACGTGCAGGCCGCCGACGACCAGAGTAGTTTAGGAGGATCCCAGGTAGGAGGCCCGCGCCTCTTTCAATCTGTATCCCAGTTTGTGCTAGCCATCTTATGGCACCTTATTTAACTTATGTCTGTACTCAGATATTGTTACTTCCGCTGACTCGTTTATGATCGAGCTTATGTATTCGAGTCCTCGAGGCCCCTAGCTTGTAATATGAAGCTTGTATGATCTTTAATTTATGTTTAGAGTTGTGTTGTGATATCATCCCGTGAGTCCCTGATCTTGGTCGTACACATTTGCATGCATGATTAGTGTACGATTGAAACGGGGCATCACAACCCTCTTAACTCTGAACCCACTCACGAGGCAAGGCCCGATGACTGCCTCTCGGCAAACCCTAAACGACACCCGTTGCGGATAGTGAATCCTATTTGGCCCTGCAGGCACCCGTTTCTGTGTATTTTGCAAACGGGCTCCTGCAGCCAATCAAGCTGGGCCGGCCCATCTTACCATGTTTTCTTTCTGACGCAAAAAAGGAGCGCTCCCAGGGGAAATTGAACTAGGGACTTCTACTTAGAGTAAACCGTGAGTAACCATCACGCCACCTTCCCCAACCTGATGACTAGCATCCTTTTACATAGTTTCTAAGTTGAACTTTCCTTTTTCCTTTTGTTCTTTTTTTCTTTTTTCTTTGTTCGTTTATGTGTTTTTATAATTCATCAAATTTTCTTCAAATCGATGAACTTTTTCTCAAATTCGTTGAACTTTTTTCAAATTCAATGAACTTTTTCATATTCAATGAACTTTTTTTCAAATTAAATGAACTTTTTCATATTCGATGATTTTTTTTAAAATTCAACAGAATTTTTCTAAATTCAATGAACTTTTTATTAAATTGATGATGAACTTTTTTCAATTTGATGAACTTTATCAATTTTGTCGATTGTTGTTTTTAAATCCATGAACATTTTTTCAATTTTGATGAACTCTTTTCAAATTCGATCATTTAAAAAAAATCCACGGACAATTTTGCAAATGTGATGAACACTTTTTGAAAATCGGTGAAGTTTTCTCAAGTTCGTCAACTTTTCTTCAAAATGATGAACTTTTTTCAAAATCCATAAATGTTTTCTTATCACGATTTTTTTGCAAAAAATTAAGTGGTTATGTGCAACAAATAGCGGTGCGACAGTGCTATTAGGCGTTTCTCAGGCCATTGGAAATCAGTGATAGCCTGTAGGTGAAGTGGTTAGGGAGCACGGACGTGGAATGAACATTGTGAGTTCGAATCCTGTAAAACCATTTTTGCGGGACTTTTCCCCGTGAGTTTGCTGGTCAACACGTTTCATGGACTGGCCCAACTTGCAGGGCCTTGGATGCTGGATCTCCCAGCCGGCGCCGACTAGGAGCTCCCAGGAAAGCCGGCAACACGCGAGGAGAGCAGCTACGTACGGGAATTCAATTTTATTACGCAATCGCTCACAGCGCTGTAATTCAAGGGAGCTTAGTAACTTAGTACTCCCTCTGTTCCGTAATATTTGTCGTCGGGGGATTCTAGTACAACTTCCGTCGCGTTAGGAAATTTGTGTCGTTTCCGAAACTACCCTCCGGTTCGCTCACTCTCTCGCTCTAGCTCACCCACTCTCTCCTGAATCCTCCTAAATCCCTAGCTCATCGCCGCCGACACCTCTCCCTCGCACGCGTCGCCGGTGGAGGGTGAACAGCTTGCCGCGCCCACGAAGAAGAAGAGTACGAAGAGGCCGAGCACAGAGCGGGGGAGGGCCGGGAGCGGGGACGGGGAGCGGGTGGATGACGCCCAACTGGGTTAGCAGCTTGGAGACCAGCAGGTTCTCGCCCTCGGCACGGTAGCCCCCCACCGCGAAGGCCAGAGAGGGGCGTGCGGGGGAGGCGGAGGTGGAGCTGGAGGTGGAAGGTGTTGGGGTCTGCTCGGGGGCCGCCCCACTCCACCGTGAAGGCCGAGGAGGGGCGTGCGAGGGAGGTGGAGGTGGACTGTGGTGGAGGTTGCTGGCAGAGAGTGGGGCTGCGCGCCGCGGCAGAAAGGCAGTTGCTTTGCGGATGGGGAGGCATCGTCAAAGTGAACAACGAGTACTCCATGTTCAGATTTGCTCCATGTTCTCTGTTCTACACAAGATACCATATCACTCTCTGTTCTGCACTGCCCATGCTCAGATTTACTCCTCCTAGGATTAGTTCTTCTTCTTCTTCTTCTTCTTCTTCTTCTTCTTCTTCTTCTTCTTCTTCTTCTTCTTCTTCTTCTTCTTGTTCTTCTTCTTCTTCTTCTTCTTAATTATCGCTCTTTTGTAACAGAAGCTGGACATTGCAATCATCAAGGCCATGAACCATGTGGAGTGTTGCAAAGGAGAAGTACATCAAATGTTCCAGTACATCAGAGGTAACAAACTCATGTTTCTACATGAGCAAGAGCAACCAACCTGAAGCTATTGTATATATCTGAATACTGTATTTGGCTACTGCAAATTTAGTACTCCAACCATGAAATTTTTGCTGTTGTAGTACTCCAACCAGCCTGAAGCTATATGAAGTCTAAGCAACAACTGTAGTGCTTCATCCTGAAGCTATTTTGTAGGCCTGAAGCTATAAAATTGTGTTTCCTTGGCAAAAAAATCAGTTTACAAAATTTTGGAAATTCAGTAATTTTGCAGTACTGTTTTGGTTGCATTAGTTTTTCAGTAGCTTGTTAACTTGTTAACTTGCTGATGCTTTCAGTATTATTAGCTATAGTTAACTGAAGGGATTAGTGACATCAGTATCTTGCAGTATTTGTAGCTACAGTTAACTGAAGAGATAACTGCTTTATTTGACATTAGTAGAGATTAGTTGGTGTAGTACTACTTGAAGTGACATTACTTGGTGTAGTACTGCTTGGAGTAGCCTGCTTGGAGTACTTCTTCTCATGGAGCTGCTTGTAGTAGTATCTGATTTGCATCCAGATTAGCTTGGAGCAGTAGCATTGCTTGCAACAACAACCAGTCCTTTTCCACTCCTCTCCTCTCCTTTTCTCTGTTCATTTGGAGACAACAACAATTTGATATGCATCAAACTTGGGATCAACAGTAGCATGGGGCTTATCATTCTGGTTTTTGGATGATTTAGTTAATAAAATTCCTCAATTGAGGAACACCTGGACTTGTCATTCTGGTCTTGGGATCAACAGTAGCATATGGACTTGTCATTTGTGGATGATTTAGTTAATCAAATTGACATCAATTGACATGTTTCTTGGATCAATTGAAAATTCTCTTGATTGGGTGGAGAGGAGCAGAGACGAGAGGAGCAGCAGAAGTGGACAGCGCAGCGGCTGACCTGGAGCTCTTGATTGGAGTGAGGGGGGCGGCCGGCGAAGGTCTGTGGCTAGCAGGGAAGGATCCAAAGCTGAGGCGGAGCAGGCAGCCGGCGGGGAAGGGCAGTCAGTGAGGGAGCTGCGGACTGCGGCGGGGAAGGGCGGCCGGTGAGGGAGCAGCGAACCGCAGCGGGGAAGGACGTCGGATGTGCGGACGGCTGAGGAGCCCGGCGAAAGGGAGGAGCGATGGTGGAGAAGCCTGCCAAAGGGGAGGAGCGACGAGGAAGACACCTCCGGATCGATTTCAAATCGGGGGTACTTTTGTACTTTCATGCCATTTCACCTGGTCGGAACAAAACACCCAGCGACAAATATTATGAAACAGAGGGAGTAGATGTGTAGAAAGTAATAGTAAAAGAAAGAAGGAAAATAAAAAGGCCAGATCTAGCAATGTTGTCAGAGATTGTTCATGCACACTGCCATGTTTGGCCACACTTACTATTTTCCAATCTACATGACATAGTTATTTAATTAATTGCTCTAAGGGTAGAACCAACAATAGTACTATCAATTAGAAGCACATATGAAAAGAAAAGTGACATGTGCATTTCGTGTCTTCAATGTAACTACCTCATCTAGGTAGATAGGTTATGCTCCTTAGGCATGCCATCTAATCTGTATGATTCAACAACATATGGGTTGGAGAAGAAATCACCGAGGCGACTGTACAGAAAAACTCATTAGGCAACAGAAGCACTTGTACTAAGGTAACATGAATGAGTAATTTTAAAAAGAGAAAAGTACATTTTCGTCCCTCAACTTTTGGCGAAGTCTATATTAGGTCCCTCAACTTTGAAACCGACAAATTGCACCCCAACTATTGACACTAGTACAAAAGCCCCATTCGTCCCGGTTCGGGAGGGCCATTTGTCCCGATTGCGAACCGGGACTAAAGCGTCGATACAAAAGCCCTATACCTTTAGTCCCGGTTAAGCCCAAGAACCGAGACAGAATCAGGGGCTCCACGTGGCCTCTGTGGGGGAATCATAGTCTCCATCATCCTTTCCTCACTGGGACAATGCTCTAATAATGATGATCATCACACTTCTATTTTCTTACAACTCAACAATTACAACTCGATATCTAGAACAACGATATGACTCTATATGAATGCCTCGAGCGGTGTACCGGGATATGCAACGATTCATGAGTGACATGTATGAAAGAATTATGAATGGTGGCTTTGCCACAAATACAATGTCAACTACATGATCATGCTAGCAATATGACAATGATGGGCGTGTCATAATAAACATGAGCAGTGGAAAGTTGCATGGCAATATATCTCGAATGGCTATGGAAATGCCATAATAGGTAGGTATGGTGGCTGTTTTGAGGAAGGTATATGGTGGGTGTATGATACGGGCGAAGAGTGCGTGGTATTAGAGAGGCTAGCAATGGTGGAAGGATGGGAAAAAGTGCGTATAATCCATGGACTCAACATTAGTCATAAAGAACTCATATACTTATTGCAAAAATCTAGAATTTATCAAAGCAAAGTATTACGCTCATGCTCCTAGGCGGATAGATTGGTAGGAAAAGACCATCACTCGTTCCCCGACCGCCACTCATAAGGAAGACAATCAATAAATAAATCATGCTCCGACTTCATCACATAACGGTTCACCATACGTGCATGCTACGGGAATCACAAACTTCAACACAAGTATTCTTTAAATTCACAACTACTCAACTAGCATGACTCTAATATCACCATATTCATATCTCAACAATTATCAAGCATCAAACTTTTCTTAGTATTCAACGCACTCAAAAGAAAGTTTCACATATCTTGAATACCAAGTATATTAACATTAAGCAAATTACCATGCTATTAATGACTCTCAAAATAATTTAAGTGAAGCATGAGAGATCAATAGTTTCTTTAAAACAAATCCACCACCGTGCTCTAAAAGATATAAGTGAAGTACTAGAGAAAAAATTATCACGCTCAAAAGATATAAGTGAAGCACTATGAGCAATAACAAAAACTACTCCGAAAGATATAAGTGAAGGTCAATGAGTAGCTAAATAATTATGCAACTAAATGAAGGCTCTTTCTCATTAAAGAATTCAGATATTGATACTTCATTCAAACAGCAAGCAAAGCTAAAGAAAACTACAATGCAAGGATAGCACAACTCATGTGAAGAAGCAAAAACTTAGGCTCAACCGAGTACTAACCGATAGTTGTTGAAGAAGAAAGGTGGGATGCCTCACGGGCATCCCCAAGCTTAGATGCTTGAGACTTCTGGGAATATTATCTTGGGGTGCCTTGGGCATCCCCAAGCTTGAACTTTTGTGTCTCCTTAATTCCTCTCATATCATGGTTTCTCTTTTTTTATCAAAAGCTTCATTCACAACAAACTCAAAAAGAACTTCGTGAGATAGGTTCGTATAAACCAATGCAAAACCTTATCATTTTCTCTTTGTAACAAATCACTAACATTATTCTTCAACATTATGCATTAAAATGCCTCTTCATATTTAATACTCTTATCCTCAAATAGAATCATTAAACAAGCAAACGATGCAAACAATGCAAACATAACAGCAATCTGCCAAAAACAATACGATGCGTAAAGAATGCAAGAGTATCAATACTTCCCTAACTCCAAAAATTATGAACTAAAATTACAACTGTAATAAATTTATCAGAGCTCAATATGCAAAAAGATTCAACATTATACCTGTCACGCCCAAGATGCGACCCTATCCTAAAGGAACTCGAAGGTCCCACCAAGGATAGAAGCGCATCTTAAAGACGCTTTTGCAAGGTGGATATCATTACATCAACATTACATAATAGATGGGGATACATACATAAGGCACAAATGTCACAATAATACATCAACAACATATACAAGATCAACATCCAGACTACGGATGAAACATAAATGAAGCTCAAACGACATCCACCCTGCTAGCCCAGGTCAGGCGACCTGGAACCTATCCACGATCGAAGAAGAAGCAGAAGAAGAACTCCAAAACAAGCACATACCGCTCTCGCGTCATGATCATCGCATAAACCCTGTACACTGCAACATTGTTGTTGTAATGTCACATGAGCCACGAGGACTCGGCAATCCCATTACCATGGGTATCAAGACTAGCAAGGCTTAAAGGAAAGGAAGGGGTAAAGTGGTGAGGTTGCGGCAGCGATAAGCATGTATGGTGGCTAACATCATAAAATGAGAGCGAGAAGAGAAACAAAGGAACGGTCGTCAACTAGTAATGATCAAGAAGTGATCCTGAGCTCCTACTTACGTCAAACATAACCCGGAAACCGTGTTGTCCTCTCGATCCACCTCGAAAAGAGACACTCACGGTTACGCACACGGTTGGTGTATTTTAGAAGAGTTTACTTCAAGTTTACTACAACCGGATATTAACAAATTCCCATCTGCCACATAACCACGGGCACGGCTCTCGAAAGTTTAAACCCTGCAGGGGTGTCCCAACTTAGCCCATGATAAGCTCTCGCGATCAACGAAGGATATTCCTTCTCCCAGGGAAGACCCGATCAGTCTCGGAATCCCGGCTACAAGACATTTCGACAGCAATAAAACAAGACCAGCAAAGCCGCCCGATGTGCCGACAAATCCCGATAGGAGCTGCACATATCTCGTTCTCAGGGCAACATCGGATGAGACTAGCTACGAGTAAAACCAAGCCTCAAGTTTCCCCGAGGTGGCCCTTGATCAGCTGATTCGGGCCAACACTCGAAGGAGCACTGGCCCGGGGGGGGGGCTAAAATAAAGATGACCCTCAGGCTCCGGAAACCCAAGGGAAAAAAGGGCTAGGTGAGGCAAATGGTAAAACCAAGGTTGGGCCTTGCTGGAGGAGTTTTATTCAAAGCGAAGCATCAAGGGGTCCCATAAACTACCCAACCGTTAGGGGCGCAAAATCCGGAACATAATACCGATATGGCGGAAACTAGGGCGGCAAGAGTGGAACAAAACACCAGGCATAAGGCGAGCCTTCCACCCTTTACCAAGTATACAGATGCATTAATAAATATAAGAGATATTGTGGTATCCCAACATAATCCTGTTCACCATGGAGCAATCTTCATCTTCACCTGCAACTATAGCAACGCTATAAGAGGGAGCTGAGCAAAGCGGTAACATAGCCAAACAACGGTTTGCTAGGAAGGGTGACAAAAGTCGGGGTTCATGGCAATTTGGGAGGCTTGAGCGAAGCAAGTGGTAGGTAAAGCAGCATAGCGATAGAAGCGAAGCAACTAGCATAGCAATGATAGTAATGAGATCCAAGGTGACGATCATCTTTCCTGAAATCCCGCAAGGAAGAAGAGCGAGTCCATGAAGAAGGCGAAGCCACGAAGAGGAACCAAGCGTGATTTAAGCGAATCCTCACGATCGCAACGAAAGCAGCAGGAACTATCGAGAAGAAGCACACAACATGGTAAACACACCACACATAGACAAGACATGATGCACAACAAGCATGATGCATGACAAAGCTACATGAAGCCACTCATGGCAAAAGATGAAGCATACAAGACCAACACATCAAAGCAAGTTTAAATGAGGCCGGAAACGACATATAACAATTCCGGTAAGTCCTCATATGCGAATTTCGAAATTGGTCCAGATCTGAATAAATCTTATGTTCAAGTTGTTAAACATCAAGTTAAGATGCACCAAGATGATCTACACGAAATTCTAGTCAAGTTACATATAAAGTTCATTAGATTGAGACTACGGTCTAGAAGATATGAGCAAAACAAGTTAAACATGGCATTGATGCAAAATGCATACAAACATCAAGCAAACACCTCAAAACATGGATGCAACATGATAATATGAAAGTACATGCAAAATCAAGCAAGTTTCATATAAGGCACACTCAAAAGCGAACAACGGTTCAACACATACACTATACAAGACATGACAACAATCTGTCCAAAACAGCAACTAGGCATATTGCAAGCACCAAAACAACATGCTACAGCACCTCAACATGAAAACAAAAGGCATGGGCATGAAGTACAGGTAAAGCATGGAAAAACATGAACAGTGAGCTATCTCCAGAAATCAATAGAACATGCTCAAAATGACATGGCAAGATTGCAAATACTAACAGTTTCAGACTTTGCAGAAATAACATCAGGTTGCAATGTTTAGAGCTATCAAACAACATGCTACAGGAACTTATCATGGCAAACAAAGGCATGGCATGAATCTACTAATTTCATATAACAAATGTCCTTTACTGTCCATGAGCCAAAAAGGATCAGAAGATATGATGGCACCCATGTAAACATAGCAAATTATATTACAGATTCATACATGGCAGGAACAACAAAAGTAGACATGTTGGTGAGCTTGAACCACTCACGACAGAGCAATACATGGCATGAAAAGGCAACTCACAGTAATAAGACATGTTTATGAAGCTAAGCATGGCAAGAGCAAGTTCATAGAGTGCATGGGTCACTAACAACAATCATGGCAACATTGAACTTAATGTTAACAGGCTGACAGCAACATTATTTAGCAATTTGAGATTAAGATTACAACAAGTTACAGCAGACTATAATTGCAACAAAGGGAATGGATGGATATAGCAAGACATTTATAACAAAACATCCTTAGTAAACATCTCCAGATTATGCACAGAATGACTTGTATCAGCAGGTTTACATAGCATCATAATATAACAGAATCAGCCTAGCAAAACAGTAACAGCAAGTACCCTACTTAACAAGCTCGACGCACTCACTACACAACTCACAAAAATACAAGGATGGCACTACTGTAAAGATGGCATGGCATAGCACAAAACACATGTAGAACTCATGCTCATAAGATGCACACATCAAATGCAACAAAAATGACAAATCACCAAGTTATAACAGTTTCAGCAGATTAACAGCAACATGCACTCTTGCAACGATGATTCAGGCATCAAGATGAACTCAAATGAACATATGAACATGGCACAATGGAATGAAATGAATTACTCGTTGAGACGAAGAATTTGACATATTATACGCACGAAACGGAACAGTATGCAGCAAGTTATGATGCGTTGAACATGGCATGATAATGTTAAAAACTTCGGGGACTTGCAGAAATATCACCTCCGGATCTGGGGGTTGACCTGTATGCTGGATTTCGAGGCAGTGACATCTCACCGGAGATCGGCGGAGGGAGGCCGGAGGAGGCGGGAGATGGCCGGGAGGCGCCAAAGCGGATCCGGCGGTCCCATCCGGATCCCATTGGGCTGGCAACCACAAGAACAAGTAGGGAAGCGGCAGCTCCGCGGCGAGAGGTTCGACGGCGAGGGGAGGCTGGCGGCGTTATTGGGCGGAGGCCGAGAGGCGGTCAAGCAGCGGGCACCATGGCGATGGTAAATACGAAGCGGCCAAGGTATGGGCCTCGAGTGGCTCACAGCAAGGCGGGCGTGAGCTGGTGGCTCTGGATTAGGCTGGGCGGCGGCAAGGCGTTGGAGCGTGTCCGTAGCAGGGTGGACACGTCCGTGAGGAGGAAGAGGCTAGGGTTAGGGAATCATCCATGTAATTTCGGGGAGAGGGCATATTTATAGATAGAGGGAGCTAGGAGAGTCCAAATGAGGAGCGGTTTTACGCCCACGCATCGTGATCGAACAGCAAAAGAGAGCATGGAGGGGAGTTTTTCTGGGTTTTAGGCCACTTTGAAAGGGGTGTTGGGCTGCAAAGAGAAGGGGGCTTCACGGTTTACCGGTTAACCGTTGGAGTATCAAACGACCTCCAAATGGCACGAAAAACTTGACAGCGGCTCAATGTGCTATACCAAGGTCAGCTTGGCAAGCCTCGAACCATTCGAGAACGTTAACACCCGCATAATTTAAAAAGAGGTAAAAGGGGCGCCAGGAACATAGGAGTGCGGATTGCAAAACGACAACGGGGAAAATGCTGGGATGCATGAAACGAACACGTATGCAAATGAGATGCACATGATATGAAATGCAGATGATGACATGGCAAAAGTGCAACACGCAAGCACATGACATGGCAGCGATGGAGAATAACTAGCAAACACCTCATGTGATCGAGATCCGAGGCGTTACAATACCCACTCTCTTAGATTTCTAGAGAATTTTTGCAACAGCGGTAAACTTTCCGTTTTCAAACAGCAACATGTTTACTAGCAAAATAAGCATGGCAAAGGCTACCCTTGACTTTTTTCTTGAAACTAAAGATGCAAAACATTATTCTAACTAACAGCAAGCAAAAACTAGCAAAATAAAATGACATGACGCTCCAAGCAAAACACATATCATGTGGTGAATAAAAAATATAGCTCCAAGTAAAGTTACCGATGAAGCAGCGAAGAGGGGATGCCTGGGGCATCCCCAAGCTTAGGCAAACTCTTGGTTATCCTTGAATATTACCTTGGGGTGCCTTGTCATCCTCAAGCTTAGGCTCTTTCCACTCCTTATTCCATAGTCCATCGAGATCTTTACCCAAAACATGAAAAACTTCAACCACACAAAACTTAACTAGAAAACTAAGCTCATAATCTAAAGAAAACAAAACACCGCTTCAAGGTACTGTAATAAACTCATTATTTATTTATATTGGTGTTAAACCTACTGTATTCCAACTTCTCTATGGTTTATAAACTATTTTACTAGCCATAGAGTCATCAAAATAAGCAAACAACACAATGAAAACAGAATCTGTAAAAAACAGAACAGTCTGTAGTAATCTGTAACTAACGCAAACTTATAGAACCCAAAAACATCTACCAAAATTAGAAGACCTGGAAAATTTGCTTATTGATCAGCAGAAATTGGAATCAGTATTTTTATCACGTTCTGGTGATTTTTAACAATTCAAGTAATCGGCTTAAAGATTCTGGAAATTACAGCAAGATCAGATAACTATCATCCAAGAAGATCCAATAGGTTCAACTTGGCACAAACACTAATTAAAAAGATAAAACCACATCTAAACAGAGGCTAGATGGATTATTTATTCCTAAACAGAACCAAAAAAGCAAGAAACTAAAATAAAATTGGGTTGCCTCCCGACAAGCGCTATCGTTTAAC